>JAHZTW010000001.1:282443301-282526847 GCA_020283515.1 Alliaria petiolata
GGAAAGATCTAGAATCGGAAGAGGTGAGAAAACAATCGCAAATCGTAATTCACAAAAGTTGGGAAACCGAAAAGTCGATCCGAGTCTGCAGAAATCGAATTAAAAATAAAAGGCAAAAGAGGAAAAGGGGATGGCATAGATCCGAGAGAATCAGAGAAATGAAACAATCGATCTGAAAGGTAGAAGAAGAGGAAGGAGAAGAAGAACCTTCGTGCTGAACGGATTGGCGCTGGGAAGGAGGGGTTCGGCTGGCGACAGTGCGGCCGACAAAGACGACGAACTCCTTGACGCTAGATCGCTGGAAATAGCCAAAGTGAGAGACGTCGGAAGCGTTGGCGAGGATGACGGGATCGGAAGTTTCGGGAGCGCACTTGAGAACAAGCAAGGCGGTGATCTTCATAGCTGCGGTGGATCAAGGTTGCGTGAGAAGGAAGCGAGGAGGAGGAGGAGGAGGAGGACAAGAGGCGTTTGGGACCTGGAAACTACAAGTCCGGTGGTGGTAAAAGGCAAAAGCTTTGAGGTGTCGAACCAGACGCCAATCTCGTCACATTCATTATATATACCCTCTTTTATTCGCCTACATCTATCAGAATCATATATTCTATAATATATAACCCATTTTCTAACTTAAATGATATAGTATTTGATTTGCGCACATATAAATAAAATAAAATAAAAAACTTACATGATATTTGACAAATTAATAATATTAGTCCAAAGTCCAAAACATTTACATTTTCAAAACTGAGGGGTTGATACATAAATTTATGAAAAGAGGAAATGTAAAAAACAACAAGAAAAGCGGTTAAGAAGAGGGAATGGAGGGGAAAGAGAGATAAAAATAGGGAGGGAGTAAATGGCCCATAAATGGGGGATTTTTGAAGCAAGTTACTTTTTTTACCCATTAATTAACCCTTTTGTTTGACCATCTCCCCCTTCGAAGAAGAGGGGATCATTTTAATGTTCTTGTTTTGTTTTTTTTCTTCCCTGTGAGATCTCTCCCACTTTTTCTTTTTCTTTCTAACATGTAAATAGATTCTGTATTGTATAAATGTATTTGACTTTGCATTGTAAAAACATGCAGGATCATCAATCAAAACAAATAAAGATGCTGAGGTTTTTCATCATTTTCTCCTTTTTCATACACTCTTGTGTTGCGGCTCCCAAAACTCCCGCTGCTGTTCCTGCCAAGAAATGGCTCACCCTTAACGGTATGTATCGATCCTTTTACACATATCCATGCTTGACTTGTAAAAAATAAGGCACTTGCCTTAGGTCCCATATTTTTTTAATGATATTTTGGGGACCCCATTTCCATAAAATCATTTATAGCATGTTCTTGGTTTCTTGGTGGTATACGTTATGCTTCTTGGTTTCTTGGTGGTATAAGTTATGATTCTGTGCGCATATTATATTTTCTTTGTCTTTTCAGGACAAGAGCCTGCGGTTGTGGCCAGAGGCGGCTTCTCGGGTCTTTTCCCTGAATCTAGCGCCTCTGCAAACGATTTAGCTATTAGCACTAGCTCGCCTGGCCTCACAATGTTATGCAACCTTCAGATGACTAAGGACGGTGTGGGACTTTGCTTGTATGATATCAGGCTTGACAATGCAACCACAATCTCCACGCTCTTTCCCAAAGCCCAGAAGAGCTACAAGGTCAATGGTCAGGACCTTAAGGGCTGGTTTGTTCTTGACTACTCTGCCGACACTATCTTCTCCAATGTCTCATGTATGACTTCTTCTCTATTCCTCCTTTCCATGCGTCCCACCACACATTTTTCATGTTTTGTATTACTGAGCAGTGGTCCAGAACATCTTCTCTCGGCCTAGCATCTTCGACGGCCAGATGCCGGTTTCTGCCGTGGAAGACGTCCTCGGAACCAAGCCTCCCAAGTTCTGGTTGAGCGTTCAGGTTTCTCTTCTTCCTCTCTTTGATGATATGATTAACCAATTTATGGACGGTTCTTACTGATTCAACATAAAAACAATACAAATCTGCAGTACGACGCCTTCTACATGGAACACAAGCTGAGCGCAGCCGAGTACCTGAAAAGCTTAGGATTCCGCGGCATTAGTGTCATCTCATCTCCGGAGATCGGTTTCTTGAAGAGCATTGGGATGGATGCAGGCAGGGGCAAGACAAAGCTCATATTCGAATTCAAAGATCCCGAGGCAATAGAGCCCACCACCAGCAAGAAGTACAGCGAGCTTCTACAGAACCTCGCAGCCATCAAGGCCTTTGCTTCAGGCATTCTTGTCCCCAAAGACTACATTTGGCCCCTTGACTCGGCTAAGTACCTTAAGCCCGCCTCCACCATTGTGGCTGATGCCCATAAAGCTGGTCTAGAGGTCTACGCTTCGGGATTTGCCAATGATATGCGCACCAGCTTCAACTACAGCTATGATCCCTCCGCTGAGTATCTCCAGTTTGTGGACAATGGCCAGTTCTCTGTTGATGGCGTCATCACCGATTTCCCGCCAACAGCATCACAAGCAATTAGTGAGATGACTTGCTGGCTACACTTCTATACGTATCCTTAAAGATTTGGTTAATAGGAGAAGCTGACGTGTGTGTACTCTTGCAGCTTGCTTTTCTCACCAAAAGGGCAATTTCCCCAAAGCAGGCCATGCGTTGGTCATAACTCACAACGGAGCAAGTGGAGATTATCCAGGCTGCACCGATTTGGCTTATCAAAAGGCGGTTGACGATGGAGCAGATGTGATCGACTGTTCTGTTCAGATGTCCAAAGATGGAATGGCTTTCTGCCATGATTCTGCAGACCTCACAGCAGGCACCACCGCCATGACCACTTTCATGTCCCGAGCCACCAGTGTTCCTGAGATCCAGCCTACCAATGGCATTTTCTCCTTTGATCTGACATGGGCAGAGATCCAGTCTCTAAAGCGTAAGAACCAGATGTCTTTTCTAAAATGAAACTTTCTCATTCTCAGCTAAATCACTGAGATTGGGATGTGTTTGTATCCAGCTCAAATCCAGAGCCCCTTCTTAACTTCTGGGGGATTTCAGAGAAACCCAGCAAACAAGAATGCCGGGAAGTTCATGTCTCTCGCTGACTTCCTTGAGTTCAGCAAAGCAAAGGCTGTCACCGGAGTTCTTGTCAACATGGAGGCAAGCCTTTTTTAACTCCCAAATGCTCTTTAACTTACTCAAAACAGCTTCACTAATGCCTTGTTTGTTGACAGAACGCTGCTTACTTAGCCTCAAAGAAAGGCTTAGGTATTGTAGACGCAGTCAAGTCCGCTCTGACCAATTCCACATTAGACAAGCAATCAACTCAGAAGGTTTTGATTCAGTCTGATGACAGTTCCGTTCTGGCCAGTTTTGAGGCTGTCCCTACGTACACTAGAGTCTTGAGCATCGGCAAGGAAATCGGAGATGCTCCCAAGCCATCCATCGATGAAATCAAAAAGCACGCAGATGCTGTCAATCTCAAGAGAAGTTCCCTCGTCACCATCTCCGAAAGCTTTGCCACAGGGAAAACCAACGTGGTGGAGGAAATGCACAAGGGGAATGTCTCTGTTTACGTCTCGGTGCTAAGGAACGAGTTCATCTCCATAGCGTTTGACTACTTCTCTGATCCTACGATAGAGCTTGCCACATTCATTGCAGGAAATGGCGTTGATGGAGTCATCACAGAGTTTCCCGCCACCGCTACCAGATACTTGAGTAAGTTTAAACCTCTACAAGATCATGAAAGAACAATACACACATAATCAAGATAAGGCTAATAATATATATATATATTTGATGCAAATGCAGGGAGTCCATGCTCAGATTTGAACAAAGACCAGCCATATGCCATCTTACCTGCAGAGGCCGGCGCTCTACTCTCCGTGGCAGCCAAGGAAGCACAACCACCAGCTAGTGCCCCGAACCCACCTCTTGACGCCAAAGACGTGATTGATCCGCCTCTGCCTCCGGTTGCAAACATGGCCACCTCCAATGCAACTGGAGGAGCTCCGCCACATGACCCTGCTCGTTCAGGCACTGTTGCCACCGCTGCTAATCTCAGCCTTTCCTTGTTGGCAATGCTGGCCTTGGGACTTATCTGTGTTACCTAAGAAAGATTGATCACACTGTATAACTTCATAGGTTGTAAAATGTTCGCCCTCTGCATATTCCAAACTAACACAATTTGAGCTATCTATCTTTTATTCATGTTAACCAAAATATGCAGCAAACATTGATTTGTTGTTATAGATCAAAGCTCTAAAGAAACTTTGTTTGTTGTCTTAGGAATGTTTGATTTTAATATTTAATCACATTAATTTACACTTTTGAAAAAACAAGATAAACAATATTTAATTATGGGCGGAACAAACATTTAGTTGATAAAAAAAATAAGAATCCCATGTCAGCATTTGACTACATTAAGAAAAGAAAAAGAAGCATTTGATTACATTTCCTTTGCGGAGCTTTTCTGGGTTGTTCTGGTCTCAGTCTTCTCATTTGGTTGCAATTTCGCTCTTCCTCCTCTTTGTCGGTCAGTGGTTTGTTCTTGGTTATTTTGTGGTTTGGTGTTGCTTCGTTGCCTCTTCTTCTGCCCGTGGAAGCTCTTGATTCGGATGGATTTTTGTGGTGTACCAGTATGGAGTCGCTTCTTGTGTGCTCGATCTCTTATGTTGGTGTTTTCCCGTTTGGTTTTCCTTGCAGCTCATACCAGTTTCCTCTTCATTGCGTTAATCGTCTTTGGGTTAGAGTTGTGGTTCTTTGAGGTAGTTTAATTCCCGTCAAGCTTGGAGATTTCCTGGTTTGAGCCTTCCGCGGAAGTTATGGTTGTTTGGAGTGATCTCATGACTTTACAGGTCGCGTGTATGTCGTGTAAAGGTGTAGGGGGACAAGGGTTAAATGAGATTTTGTGATTTCTGCTGGTTTCCTCTTTCTTCTAGATCCTTGTTAGTTTGATCCTTCCATTTTGAGTTTGCTTGGTTTGGTTTTAAGTCTTAGCTCCATGTTTTAGTTTTATGTTTGGTTTGTGTGTTTTGTGTTTTTCATCTTCAGTTGTGTCCCTTTTTTTGGGCTCTGAGTCTCCGGGCAAATCTCTTCTTGCGCCGTCTATGTCTCCGAGGAAATTTAGTTTTCTGTCGGTTCTGTCTCCGGAAATATCATCTCTTTCCACCTCCTTTGTATTATGCTCCGTTATGGTTTTAGTGAAAATTCAAATGATTAAAAAAAGAAAGAAAGAAAAAAAATTACATTTCCTTTGCGTTTCAGGATGGGTATATATTTAGAACATATTTTTTTTGCAAATGCTCATGTTAATAAAATGTTCATTGTTTATGAAAGGCCTGACAAGTTCTTTAGTAGTAGTTATTTCAAGAAATGATAGAATGCGCAAGTAGTGAATCAAAGAGAAGATGGGAAGGCGATTAGAGGATTCTTGCGGCAAACGTCCATACCAATAGTTTCAGCTAGATGGTATTGATCATCATCATCTCCTACTGTTCTAACCTCGACTTTCCAGTTGAATCGATTCACTAGGTTGGCCAGTGTCACCTCGGCCAATGCCATCGCAAATCCTATTCCGGGACACAGTCTTCTCCCCGATCCGAATGGAATGTACATGAAATTCTGTCCTTGAAAATCCAAAGTTGAATCTAAATGTCTCTCTGGTTTAAAATCTTCAGCATCAGATCCCCATGATGCAGTATCTCGTTGGATCGCCCATGCATTGATAATCACCTACGACAAGTTTGTTTGTTTTTTTTTTCTATTATATTTTCTGAAACTAAATAAATATGATTTTCTGCTTGAATATTTTCTGTTTAGTTTAGAGACTACCTGTGTACCAGCCGCAATGTCATATCCCTTTAACTTGACGTCTTCGCTTAATAGCCGAGGAACCAAAATTGGACCGGGTGGATGTATCCGGAGTACCTCTTTAATCACAGCCTTTAAGTATTTCATATTTCCAATTTCTTCTTCCGATACGTAAAAGTTACTCCTTGAATGTGTTCGGATATCTTCTTGTAGTTTCTTCATAGTTTCTGGATGTCTTATAAGCTCAGTCATTGTCCACTCTAAGAGCGCGGAAGTTGTTGTTGTTCCTGCTATAAAAATATCCTGAAATTGTTTTAAGCACAAATAAATTTTCATGTTTTATAACACTTTGTGAGTAGTAAAAGAAACATTTAAACTGAAGAATTTTTATATATATATAGACTTTCTTGCATAGACCACTTGCATCATAGCAAAGTTGCAACACTACCGAGATACAAGCTTGAAAAAGTAAACAGTTATAAGAACAAGTAACGCTTTGTCTTACCATAATAATGAGTCTGATGTCATGTCTATCAATCTCAAATCCATTTGGCTTCTCTTTTTGGATCCATAACAACATATCAACAAAATCAGATTTCTCTTTATCATCACCTTCACCTTCATGTTCTTGCACCACATTTTCCAAAAAATCAAATAATGTTTTGCTTACTTCCTCGACTTTGTGATCAAAACCCCGGATTGTATCTATCCATGCCAAACACGGAATGTAATCCCCCAATGGAAATACAGTGGCAGTATCTACCACTGCCCTCATCATCTTCTTGACATCCACTGTGCTTTTTTCACCGCTATATTGTCGTCCCAAGGAAACTCTACTTACCACAATGTTTATAAGAGTAAAGATGATCTCACTCAGATTTATTGATGAAGAAGAAGAACTCGCTTTCTCGAGTTTCTCCATCATTATATTTATCTCTTCTTCTCGTAACTTTTCAAAAGACCTGACCATTTTATTGCCCAAGAGATGGATGACGCATAAACTCTGCACGCGTAGCATATATTTTTTTTAATAAAAAAAAAACAGAAACCATCAAATTGATTGAAACTAGAACTATACACCATTTACCTTAGCCAACAATTGTTATTATGTTTATATATTATAAGAAGATCATATAAAACCATATGTGAATTCCCATTTGGAGCACCCATCGAGATATTAGCGATATTAACAAGTGTAAATTTAAAAAAAAATGCTTAATATTCTTTCTTTTTTTTTTGATAAAAATGTTAGGTATTGTTTTAAAATTAGAAACATACCATTTTTAAGTTTTTAACTAGCACGCTAAAACCAAAGCAAAACCAATATCGAAGATTTGGGTAAAAGAGACTAGTTATTACTCCCTCTGTTCCTAAAAGAAAGTAGTTCTAAATTTTATTTTTGTTTTAAAAAGATAGTTGTTTTAGGTTTTCTATACATTTTTTCTTAATCAATGATGAAAAATTGTAAACTTCAAGACAATTAAATGATTTTTCTGAATTATTATTGGTTTAAATTTATGGGAAATGATTAATTACAAAAAATGATGTATTTATAGTCAAGTTTTAATGTGTTTTCTTAATATGTGTAAAAATTCTAAAACAACTTTCTTTTAGGAACAGAGGGAGTATTAATATAAGATAAATGAAGGCTTTAGAAAATAATCAGGGAAAAAAAAATAAAAACCTTCATCTGCCTCCAATATTCTCCGTAAGAGGAAAATGCCAGATCTCTCCCACCTTTCAGAAGTTTGTTAGTCGCTTTTCCAATCGGACGGTTGGCAAACTTTAGATCGTGTGTTTTCATGACTTCACGAGCTACGTCGGCTGATGAGACTATGAGGACAGGGACGCAGCCAAAATGAAGGAGCATGAGTGGCCCATGACGGAGGCTGAGGGAACGGAGAGAACGGTGAGGGTAGAAGCTCAGCTGGTGGAGGTTTCCAATCACTGGAAGCCGCCTCGGAGACGGCGGTAGGTTAACTTTGGTGGTGGCCATTCGATTTAAGATTTGTTTAAGCAAGAAAAACGCTAAGAGAGTTGTTAAGCAAAGAGAGATTAATATCATTTCCATTTCTTGATATGAGTAAACTCTTCCCTCTGCTTGTATTTTATAGGATTTCTTGATGTGTGTAACTCTTCCCTCAATTTTTTTTGACCTTATCTAATAGTCGTCCCAAGGAGAGTAGTACTCTTTTCATTCTATTTTATAGGATTTTTTCGTTTAAAAACCTGGCATGTAGAGGCATGTGCATTGGAGACTAAAGATAACATTATTAAAATAATAAATTTTAAGATTAAAGATCCAAAACTGATAAAAAATGTCTAATATAAAATTTAATTTTGAGCTTTAGACATCTCTTCATAACTAAAATGTTTTAAAACATTAAACTTATTTAAATTTAATCAAAAAAAATAATTTTTATACAATCACTTTTAAAGTTTTCAATGAACATGCCCTAACTTGGTGTTATTTGAAAAACAGATCGTACTTTATACGTACATATATATTTCACTAATTATTATTGTGCGGTACATAAATGGATTATTATGACAAGTGGCAATAAACAATGATATAATCAAGAAATATTATGATGTCACAGGAAACAGAACTAAACTACAAGTCCTTGTGTTCTTGGGATGATGAAGCCAACTTTTTTTCTTTTCTTTTTTTAATGAACAGCTCTTCTTTGTTTTGTCGGATTTATAGTATCGTATTAATTGTTTTACCTGGCATACAGCGTGGTGATTACTAGAAAACGGATCGTACTTTGCTCTATAAATAATATTTAACTAACATGCGCAAGAAAATATCTTTAATCATATTTGTATCAAAGCTAAACCGGCTCTCTCCCAAGGAGAACAAAACTAAAAGACCAATAATCTTCGACAAAAGTTACATAAACTACTACAAGAGTATACTCTCAGAGTTATCCTTATGCGTATTCCCTCCCTATTCTTACACAACATAGCTCCTCCCACACACACACTCTCTCCCTAAACTCCTAATTAATCTTCATTGAACTTGATCCTCCATCTCCTTACCGCCACAAATGCTCCGTGGGATGAGAGAATCTCATGTCATCCGTTTTAAGTATATGAAGTTACATGGAGCATCAAACTATCCCTCAATCAAGCCAAAAAAGAGAGACAGTTCCTCGCCTTTTATTTCAACTCCAGTTTAAGACTCTCAGCTACTTGTCCACCTTCTTTTCCTTGCTGGCCGCTCTGCATTCACCTCTGAATCCACAGGGCCTTCAATTTTTGCAGAGGGCAGCGTCTCAGACTCCGTTTTCTTTACTCCTGTGGTGTCTTTCTCCGTGGGCATTGGAAGCTTGAACCTTTCACTACGTTTCTTGAGTTTCTCAACCGTGTCCAAGTGCCGGTCTCCTGGTCCCTTCTCGCTTCCATCTTTGGTCTCTGCAAGGTCATGGCCACTTTTCTCTTCAGTCACATCCCGGTTCTTGCCAATAGAACCATGAACAAGTTCGCTAACTCTGCCATTAGTGCCTTTTTCCTTTTCTTGAAGTTTTGAACAAGTAGATGATGACTTGGCAGTGAGACCATCATCTCTCTCTTTGTGGCTTGCCCAACGCTCCAATTTCGTACGTCCTCTCTTTGAATCTTGTAGCTCATCACCAGAGGAAGCATTTTCCTTGTGTCTTTTGGTGGCGTTAGGCTGCTGTGGGATCTCACTCCTGTAATTTCTTGCTTCGTTGGTTCCTTTTGAGCCCTGAAAGGCAAGAAAGAAACATCAGTACTCAGTACCGTATTAAATGTGACCAAACCATGAGATATATATTAGGTAAGATTGGCAACGGAACAAAAAACTTCGCAAAGTATATTGCATTCACGATAACCATGCTACGTTAAGTTTGCAAAACTTGGGATGAGATATATAAAATAAATTCATAGCCTAATGGAGCATACTGTCACTTCGGAATTGCCATTTTGTTCTCCTTGCTTGCTCCTCAATGAATCTGCATCCTCTCGCTGTTCTTTAATCTTTCGTCTAGAATCTTTATGTTTTCTGTCTTGCAATCGCTGGCCATCCAAAGAATCAACAACCTTGTCGCTTTTAGCACCTGTCCTCTCCTGCCTTGGTTTTTTCTCATTGTTAACAATGTCGTCTGTGCGTGCAGAGAAGTCTTCTTGTCCTCTATGATGGGAAGAACTTTCTTCACCAGGGTATTCCCTTCTCTTCATCTGTTTAGTATGCCTTGTTGTATCTTTCGTGAGATGCTCTTTGTCATAAGCTTTATACTCATCCTTCATCCTCGATGATCGGTCTTCTGAACCTCTATGGCCCCTTGGAGCCACTTGCCTCTCTCTTCCTCGTGCTGATAAACCATCCTCGTGAGTTAGTTTCAATTTATCCATATCCTCGCGCTCTCTCAACCTGTCATTTCCATCTCTCTGCATATAGAAATCATCTCTGTGCCTGAGAGAACCGTGGTCGTCAAAATCATCTCTGATTTTATGTTGGACATCTCTCTTTTGATGGTCCAACCTATCCCCCCGTTCTCGTTTCAGGCGGCTGATTGATTCTCTTTGACCATATGAGATTTCGTTCTTTTCAGAGCGGTTTCTTCTCAGGTATTCTTCATCCTTCCTCCTCTTGCTGATGTGATCATCCAGTTCATAACTATTTCTTAAACCACCATCATCCATATGCTTTCTCAATGAAAGATGGTCATCTTTGTTGCGTAGTTCACTCTCTCTCATTTTACCCCTCTGCCTAGAGCCCAGATCATCTTCACGATCCCTTTTTCTAGACCCTTCATCTCCACCTCTTCTACTGAATGGATCATCCTCTTTCCTGCGCCAGACCCCCCCATCAACATCTCGCTCTTTCCTTTTATCATAATCCTCAACGCTTGCAGTTGAGTAAATATAGCAAGAATCAACAACCTCCATATGAGGATTTGAGTACTCCCTACCACCTTTGCTCGCCGCTCGAGTTCTCTCCATTTCTTTCCCTCTGTCTTGATTCTTTCTGCCCTGATGCGGTGCATTGTTATCGTGCTGTTTCCTATTGCTACCTGGTCGAGCAGAATGCTTATCTTGAATAACTTCCTCTTCTGCACCATCCTTCAATTGCTGATGATCTCTGTGACATCCAGATCTTGCTTTGCTGCTTTCACTACTTCTCTCTGTCTTTGATTCCCCTCCATCATCTTCTTGGACTGCTGACTGAGGGACTGCAGAACTCATTTTATGCTCCTCCTCCATCTCAGCATCTTTGCCAGCTTCATCTCCCACATCACCACTTGATGACCTTGTGCCTCTGTCTCCAACAGGAGACGCCGAACGAAAACTCTGGCCACTATCCGTGCTTCTAGAGATCTCATCGTCTTGCTTTTTGAGAAGCCTTTTACGTGGCTCATCCTGGGCAGGACTTCGTTCAGCAGATTCCGTGTCTGGTTTCCTGTTGTTAACATACCCAGTCTCAACTGGAACATTTTCTCCAGGAAGGCTACTATCAGCTCGTTCTGCGCCATTTTCACCTGAGGGCTCATCCTCGTGTGAATCCTCACATACAATCTGGAAACAAGTAGCAGTCAGTATAGCATGCAAATATGCCTCACCAATAAAACCAAAATCAAGAGAGATTTGAGACATGTTCAACCTCAATGATAGCATCAAGATCACGCATTCTAGGAGCACGTGTATCAATGGATGGCATACGCTCCCCGGAACCAGTCTCCACAGGTATCGGTCTTCCAGGGGGCTGAGAGGAAAGAAAAAAAATTCAACCAATATTCTCAAGCTTTAGAAACTAACAAGAAAAATGTACAGCCACAATGTTCTGGTTGTGATATACAATATCGTGAACCACATATAGACAATGCTAGATTAAATGAGGGCAAAGGCAGGAGGAAACATACTAGTGAAGGTCGAATATGAGCTGGTACTTTAGCTGAATCACCTTGAGCAATGTCTGGCTTCACTAAATTTGACGAATCAACAGGTACACCCTGCACCCCAGTTGCTGCAGCTAACTCTGGCGGCAGATCTGGATCATAACCCTGTCATTGTACAAGAGAATGATTAGGAATGCAATGTCACCCTTTTGTATTCGATGTTGTTGATAAAATACTGTCAACCTGCGATGAATAATCAGCTCTTAAATGCTACAATATAAGCCAAGATCTACTTTACCTGATCTGTTCTACCACTTTCATAAACACGTATTCTGCTTTGCATCGTAGTCTCTATACGGTGTTGATCCTGTATGGAAATGAAAGATGTTCCTCTTAGTACTCTTTATTCGCTGAAATAAAGATAAGAATCACAGTAATTAATTACCAGCTGTTTGCAGTAGTCTTTCCAGCTCTCCTCATTCAGTCCAAAATTGAAGTAGTCTGTGATATCAAGTCCTTGATATCTCCAGGGCTTTTCCTCAAAAGTCTCTATGTCGATCTCAAATATAGTCCTAAAGATACGCAAGAGTAGACATCAAATAAAAAGAAACATAGGTCTGTACTAATCAAAACTTGGTACTTACAATCAGATGCCAGACGACAAATAACTAAAAAAAAGATTGGTAATGCATATGTAATGACATGAGCCTTGACTACTAAAAAATCTCCACAGTTCCCAACAGATAAAAATTTACTTGTGAGAAGGAAGAGTAAAGTCCAGTCCCCGCCCTGCTGTGTTACCACCCCAAGTCTGGTGGAAGCCTTTCTGTGGAGCAGAGGCATTCCTCATTGCCATTGGACGCCAATCTCCTCTGCCACGACCAGCCATAGGACCAAGGTTGGCGGGTGGACGAACTTGACCTGAGGAGGTCCCACCAGCAGATGGAGCTCCTCCATGCATGGGGGCTGCCCCCGGTCTTACATACTGCAAGAGAAAGATAATTATGTTCAAGTAGATCAATACCACCCTTATTTTGTCTCAGCGTGAAATACTCGTAACTTTGGTATGACTGATCCAAAAAGAAAAATATGAAATCGGCTTCATAAAGTCAGTTAGGGTCCCAAGAGATTGTTATTCTTCTTACAGTCCTCTTCTTCAATTGCTAAGGCTAGATTTTACAATAACTCCTGGACAGCGTAATTGGTGGTGGCTTAGGATTGCGAAATACCAAGAGAGGGAAAGTGATTAGGTTCTTATCTCCCTTTCACACTCTTAAATGTTATGACCAAACACCCATAATTTGGTGTTTTTAAAAAAAAAAAAGCAGAAGCAGCTAAGTAAAAGAGATATGTGTGTTAAAATCTAGAAGCAGGCTCCAAATTCTCTGATTAACATACTCTGCATTTGCATTCAGGTTTAAGTACAAGTACAAAGGAGGTATGCACTCAGAATTTAAGAAAAATAAAACGGGGCCACGACAAGAACCCCGGCGACTAAGAAAGCTAACCAGTGACAACAGTGTTGCATTGACACTGACCTTAAACTGAGAATGAAACGGATGATACCCATGATTGCTATACCCAGTTTTGGGCGGGCCAGCAGAACCTCCTGGTCCACTCCCCTTCCCAGCCTCTCCTCCGTCTTTGCCATCTCCGTCAACCGCCTGCAGACCATCTTCTCCCCACAGCTGCTCCTCCATAGGTTGATTTGGATCGGCGTCGGCCACTATAACGAGTGGTTCTTCATCATCGTCGTCATCGTCATCTTCGTTGTCTCCTCCCATCCTTGATCTTCTGTCAGCTCCGATCATGGCGTTGCGGCTGCTGTCATTCAACACTATCTGCAGATCGTCTTCACTGTCGCTATCCCAATCGTCTCCTTCTCCTTGTCCTCCGTATCCTCCATCGCCAGCCTGCTCAATTGTTGTCGTATCTCGCGGAACACCTCGATCTGTAGCCAAACCAGGAAGCGCTCCAGCTCCGGAAGGGGACACGAAGAGACCAGGAATCGCAGGTGTAGAATCCGCATCGGGCTCTTCGATATCAAAGTTCATGTCCTTGTCGTCGTCGCCGCCGCCACCATCGCCAATTGCTTGGCGATTCGCGTCCTGAGAGAGAGCGGTGGGTAATTTGGAGGCATCCTTGTCAGGAACCCTAGAGACGGGAGCTGAATTAGCATCTGCTCCATCTTGATCCTGGGATCGGAGGTTGAGGTCGATCGAACGGTGAGGAGGCGGAGGCGGAGGCGGAGGCGTAGGATGAAGGACAGTGGGGGGTTGGAAAGGCTGAAGGGCGTCGGAATACAGATCTCCGAACTCATCGTCTTCGTCCATTGGAGTGAGAGATTGGAGGAAGAACGGCCGATTCGAATGAAGCACGAGAAAGGGAGAGACGGTGAAGCAAAGCTAAGGGCTTCTTCTCAAGTCTCGGCCCCTTTTTATCATCGCTAGGGCCTAATTTATATTTTCCCAAAACCAAAACAAATTAGGACTAATCAAATTAAAAATTTAATAAAAATATAAAAAATATACTCTTTTGTTCATTCATTCATCAGACCGAAGACAACAAACCAGGCTGAAGTAAACCGCGGCAGCATCTCCAGATTATTTTCCCGGAAAAAGCGTAATTTTCCCAGAAAACAGAAAAAAAGATTCTGTGTTTAGGGTTCTGGGTAGCCCGTCCGCACCTGAAAACCGAAGAAGACAAGCGAAGATGATCGGAGTCGGGAAAATGAAGCAGTACTCTAACGTCCTTGACAAGCCCCTCAGCAAAGGCAAACAAGAGGTATTTTCTCGCTCCCTAGATCCACTTTTCTGTTTCGATTTTGGACATTTGCTCCGAAAATCTCGTCTTAGAAAATTTGACACTGAAATCGAGTGTGGAAAGTGAGAACATTCTTTCGATTTGGATCCGGATCTAATAGCTCTGGGTGGATTCGATTCGAATCTCACGGCTTTCGATCGTCTTCTTTGATCTCTTTGCGGTGATCATTCAATTCCGAAAATTTAGTCGCTTTGAAATTCTACGTATATTGCAGGTGAGCTTGACCGCATTTGCTTTCTTATTCTCGGAGCTCGTTCAGTACAATCAAACCCAGGTTGACAATATTGCTGAACTTGAAAGAAGGTGAGCTGATTGGTTTACATGAAGAACATTTGATTTGATTTTCTCATTCTGGAATCTAACACATTCTAACAATGTGTTTTCTTCTTGATAATATGGCTTTTTCAGGCTAGAGGATGCTGGGTATGCAGTTGGAGCTCGAGTTCTGGAGCTTCTTTGCAACCGAGAGAAGGTACGTTTTGTTTTAGCAAAAAACAACCGATACTTGTATGCATTGTCTAAAAGACAACGTTTTCTTTCTTATAAGTTTCGTTCATGAAAGAGCAACGCAAAGTTCAGTCACGAGTCTCTCTTTGTTTGATGGATATCTTGTCTCATTGTTTCAGGGAAACCGAAGAGAGACACGGTTACTCGGAATTCTGTCTTTCGTCCACAGCACCGTGTGGAAGGTGTTGTTTGGAAAGGTGAGTGGTGATTTCAGATTGAATTAGTTGTTAAAAGCCTTTCTATAGACATGCCTGTTTCTGGATCCTAACTCGGCGAACATGCCATAGGTCGCTGATTCACTTGAAAAAGGTACAGAACATGAAGATGAGTACATGATCAGTGAAAAGGAACTTCTCGTGAACAGGTTTAGATTGCTCCAGCTCTTTCCATAAACACTAGAGATAAAAGGCATTTGTTTTTAATCAAGAGAACTGATGAAAAATATGGAAATTGTAGGTTCATATCGATTCCAAAAGACATGGGAACATTCAACTGCGGGGCTTTTGTTGCCGGCATAGTGAAGGTGAGTGCTATCTTGGCATATTCATGAATACAGTTTAAACATAAACGGTTTACGAAGGGAAGGATGAGGCAGCCACCATTTCCTCTATGCAGGGAGTTCTGGATAACGCAGGGTTTCCTGCTGTGGTAACTGCTCATTTTGTACCCATTGAAGGACAACAGCGTCCTCGGACTACCATTTTGATCAAGTTTGCTGATGAGGTTAATGCCTACATCCCTCTATTTCACTCTCTTTTCCTCAAGCTTTAGGACAAAACCATGACCTTGACACTTGTTCTACTTTCTTCCACAGGTGCTTAAAAGAGAGGCACGGCTAAGCCAATGAGGGCACTTTTTGTCGCGAGTTGCCACGATCTGGGAACTATTGGCTTTATGTGAACTGCTTGTGCAAATCTGCCTGTCTGTTTTTTTGGATAACTTATATAACATTTGAATTGAGCTGCAAAGCCCTTGTCCGTGCATTGGTGTAAACTACATACATACCCTCTCGTTACAATTGCAGCTGACAGTACAACTCTTTTCTATATTTAGCACAGTGAATGCAACAAACACGGTTATAACAACTGGGAAAGAAAAGATAAACATCATACTGTATCATCCAGTAGCGAAATTACAAAAGCAAATCGACTGATATATCAAATATAATTGACGCAAAATTACAAAGCAAAGCAGGTAAAACAACAAATCAAATCAATTCCTGCCGAGCGGGAGTGACCTGCAAGAGTAAGTCTCCCTGAAATCAGACTTCTTCTTGGAGGAAGTAAAGAGGGAAGCGTAGACTTCCTTGGTAGCATTAACCGGCACTGCATCCCCCGCCTTGAATTTCTTCACGGTAGTGCCATTGCCATTCACATTCACATCATTCATCTGTCTCTTTGCGACCTTCACTCCTGTATCAGCCACCACGGTTACACCGTTCTTGCTCTTCTTTGAGGCGCCTTTCTTCTCTCTCAGCTTTGCTTTCTCCTCCTCCATCCTCTCCCTCAGCAAACCCACCTCCTCCTCTGTACCGTTTATCACAATCTTATCAGAATCTGTGACATCCGCGTGACACACCAGACACGAAGAAGACTTCACTTCCTTCAACGCCTTTGCGCTCATCACGTGTCCGCATCCCCTCAGAGCGAAAAACTTGTACTTCCCGTTAAATTCAAGCCCTGAGACCGGGCACTGAAACTGGGCGCTGGTCGTATCTTGCGTTGATCCATCGGAACCAGCGACCGGCGTGAGCTTGATATTCACCATATCTTTCAGGCCCTTGATGTACGAGAACTGTTTGGGCAACCTCTTAGATAGCAAAGCGTTTACCAAAGCTTCTTTGTTAAACAAATTCCCGAGGAGATCAACCACACAGGGCTCGGCCAAAGGTTCGTTGGACAAAGCGCAGTTTAGCCATTTGGAGAGCCTCTGCTCATTCGGATCGACCTTGTCGGGTTTCTTCTCCGCGTACATCTTGAGGTAGCAATCGCGAGACTCGGCTCCCGTCGCACCGCCGTCTCCTCCACCTCCACGGAGGCGAGGGTAAAGAGTGAGCATGGAGACGGAAGGGAGCTTAGATACTTGGATCCGTGTAGAGCCATTCAAAGGCTTCCCATCCAGAGCGACGCAGAAATCAGATACCGATATACGCTGCGACGATTCGAGTAAGGAAGTGAGACCGGGAATAGTTAATACAGATTGCGCAGGATCCAATTGCAGAACGACGGCTCGTTGACAACAAGGAGATTTAACGAAGATCTGGCGCCGGCTATGCATTGTGGCGGGTCGATACGAAGAGCACTAGGTTTCCGATCAATTTTGGTCGGTGGTTAGATATTTGGGGATCGAGAGGAGAGAGAAAGTGGAAGAGGAAAAACAGATCAAAGCGTGTGTATTTATTGAGTGGACCGACTTGTCTATTTATTGGGCCATATTCAGTTTAGGCATTGGGCCTAACATAGTAGAGAAATTACAAAACCCTTAACAGATCTAAACGTGCATTGTTTTTGTCTCTCTCGTAGTGAACGACTTGAGTTGTAATTTCTGCTTTTATTTCTTTGGATTTGCATAAATTTCTTTTTGAAACCAGATTATATGCAAAATTCGGAACATTTTTAATCATTCGATGGGGCAAAGTGTTTACCTGACATGGCAATTAAAAGATTGAAGAAAGTAGAAACAAAAATAAATGTAAAATTGATTTGTATACAGATTCGATTAAATAGAGAATTGGCTTTTAGGATGATTATTAACAACAAAAACAAATATACAAAGAGGCCGGCGACGTACGACTTTTGTGAGATAATACTTGAGAGATTCGAAACTCATATTAATATTCCAAGATACTTCAGGGTCCTCAGGGAGTAAATATTAAAAGAGGATAATGAAACGGCCAGTAAATTAAAAAAAATAGAAATCAATTTTTTAAAAAAAAATAATAAAAATGAGGATAAAAATGAGGATAAAAATGCGGGAGGGAGCAAAGAAGGAAGACAGAAGAAGAAGAAGAGATGGAGAATGGGAATGGAGAAGGAAAGGGAGAGTTCATAAACCAAAACAATAATGACTTCTTCCTTGATTCCATGTCAATGCTCTCCTCTCTACCTCCTTGCTGGGACTCATCTCTTCCTCCTCCTCCTCCTCCTCCGCCGCATTCTCTCTTCCACGCTCTCACCGTCGACGCCTCCTTCCCCGACCAGTTCCATCACCCTCAGGCACTAAAACTATCATCTTACATCAAAATCTAAAAATGTTTCAGATTTCTCACATCTTTTTGTGTTGTTCTTGTTTGTCAATGCAGGAGTCAGGTGGTCCAACAATTGGCAGCCAAGATGGGTTGCAGGCACAAGGGACAGTCTCGACAACGAGCGCACCTGTGGTTCGCCAAAAGCCAAGGGTCCGAGCCAGGAGAGGCCAAGCAACCGATCCTCACAGCATCGCTGAGAGGGTATCTCATTATTCACCTCCTCCATCTTCTCTGTTATCTTTGTGTTTTTTTCTAATTGAATAATGTTGTATGGTTTTCGGCAGCTGAGAAGGGAACGCATTGCGGAGCGTATGAAGTCTCTCCAAGAACTGGTTCCCAACACCAACAAGGTACTCGATACTTTCCTGATTTCAAACTCTTGTACTGGATCTGCGTAATAACAGAATTGGTTGATGCAGACGGATAAAGCATCGATGCTGGACGAGATCATCGAGTATGTTAGATTCCTTCAGCTTCAAGTCAAGGTACTAAGCATGAGCAGATTGGGAGGTGCAGGGGCAGCTGGTCCACGACTCAATGGTCTCACCTCCGAGGTCAGTTTCTTAGTCCCATAAATGGATTTTTAGATAAAATGGCATCACCACCTATCATCATCCTTATCATCGTGGTTTTTGGTAATGTAGGAAGGAGGACGGCTCAACGCACTCTCAGGACCGTGCAATGGCGTAAACGGGAATGGAAACGCAACGGGATCATCCAATGAGAGCCTAAGGACAACGGAACAGAGGGTTGCGAAACTGATGGAAGAAGACATGGGATCAGCAATGCAGTACCTTCAAGGGAAAGGGCTTTGTCTAATGCCCATCTCTCTCGCGACTGCAATATCATCTACATCTAATCACTCTCGCGGAGCTCTCTTCCACCCCAACTCCAATGCCGTAGCAGCAGAGGATGCAAACGTAGCAGTAGCAGCAGCTGCAGCTGCAGCTGCACCTGAAGCTTCCTCTACTATGGATGATGTGTCTGCCTCCACCAAGGCCTGAAACTCTAGGATCTCTCATGTGTTTCATCTTCTCACTTTAAGTCAAAACACTAATATCCATTATCTATTTACTATTTTCACTGTTAAGCATTAAATAATATAAAATAATTTACAACAAAGAACATAACCGACATGACAGAAACATTCGTATACGTGTGTGGGTGTAGAAACAGAACAGAGGTGGGTGGGACCTGAAACTAAGAGACATGCGTCCCACTACTTCCCCAAATCGCTTTGTGTCAACGTTGCTATTGTTTTGTCAATCGAATGTAACCGGAACCAGTATATTATTATATTCAAGTTGAAGCTTCCCATTTTCTAGAAATTATATCTAGGCCCAAATTCATTAACCGGCCCGGCTATTGGATACCATGAGTGACAATAGGACTTATCCATTAATGGCAGAGGAAAACATACATACATCCACTCCTAATTTCCCTAAGTTTCAAGAACACTGAGGAAGAAACCAAGTCTATGACTCACTGCTTCAGTAACTCATTAACCAAATAATCAGGCTCTACACAAATATATATCTCAGCATATTGTATACTAAATGCTTGCAGATTGATCAACAAACGTTGTGGGCAGCAATAAACATAAAGGCGAAGAATCAGGTTCTTGAAATGCCCCCCTCTTTATTCCCATATTGTAGGCTTACAACTCAAATAAAGACAAGATTTTTTTTTGGAAAAATAAAGACAAGATTTGCAGGAAAGCTATAAAACAAGTCAAACTATAGCCAAAGAAAATAACTCCTATGTTTCAGTGACAGTAATTGATTTCAAGGAATAACTCGGGGAGTGCAATGGCCATTGTTATCTTCCTCAACACAAAGTCCTAAAGACCTGGCATAGACAAACAAAAACAACCCCGAATGAGGGAAAATTTGATGTGATCTACTCAAATACAAGGTAAAGCTTGAACATTAAAACAATGGTGAGAACACAGAACACTAGGGAAGTGTGCATTTAACAGATAGGTTAAAGAATCGATATTGAGGTCAAATTAGGAAATATTTGAGTGCTGCTTGTTGAGAACGAGGGAGGTACCAGGAAAGGAAGGAATCTAAGCGGGAGGGGAAGGCTTGAAAGTGTAAGGCTGAGGGAGTGACATTGGACCTTTCCTCTCGTCTCCATCATCCAACAGCCTTTGGACTCTCTTGTTCCGGCAATACTCCCTATCGAAATGTTTCACCTTCATTTTTTTTTTCATTCGTTCCATTAGATCACACCCAAAGAGGAAAATCAATTTGTAGAAATGCAAAAGATGCAAACTACAACTGAGAGATACCCAGGAGGAGCGGCAGCTTTTGACGAACTCGGTTCTGGAATTGCTACACTCCTTAGGGTAGAGAAGACCGACGGACGCGATCTCAGTGAGTTTCTTTCCGGATTCCTTTTCCAGACAAGCGTAAAAAGCATCTCTCGCCTGCAATTTACTGATCAGTCCAACGATTACCCTAATCGCAATCAGTCGCGAGAATTCACAACAGCGAAAATCAAAGAGAATCAGAGAACGACCTTGTAGCAAGCATCTCTAGATTTAAGAAGGACATCCTCGTGAACCTGATTAGGGTTCGACGAAGCATAAGCATCGAGCGCCATGTCTTCCGATGACGGAGAGGGAGAAACAAGAGCCGGTCGATACCTAAACAAACAAAAAAAAAAGAAACAATAAATACAATTATATTGACGTGGCCCACTGTTCATAATAAATAGACGGCCCGTTTCGGCCCAACAAATCAGTCGGTTGATGATAATACACACACACATTGTTGGACCAGGAAGAAGCGGCATTGAACAACAGAACAAAATTCGTATATACAAAGAACCAGACATGATGACACTCAAAAATCAGTTCAAAACTTTTGCTTTGCTTCGAGATACATTCATAATCAAAATCCAATTACACAAGTTATATCTGTTCTTCCTCAGTCTAATTTTCAAGTGTTACATCCATCATTCTTCTTCTCCCGTTCCTTGCTTCTTGAGCTGCTCTAACCCAAAGTTCTCTTCTGGCTGCTTCTTCCACAGGTAATTCGCTGCGTCTATCCACCCTCTATGCACCACAAACTTCTTCTCTCTTATAGCCCAACGCACTTTCTCTGTTCCCACGTCCATAGCCACGACGTGTGTTACGGATGCATCCACTTCCGTCGCACAGGTGGCTCCCAACCCCTCAGCTATCCTCCACAGCGGGTGATTTTCAGGCTGCGACTTGGTCGGGAACACCCGGCTGAACACTACTTTACATCCTTTAAGGATTTCTTTGCGCACTTGCTTCAATAATGTCCTGACGTCTCTGCCAGATGTATCTTCTCCACCATCCTTAAAAAACAATACTAATCAATAAAAAACCAGCCAGACGAAAGAAAAGTTGTCTTTATAGATATTAAGCATACCTCAAAGAATAGAGTATGTGTTTGTTTAAGGACTTTAAGAACAGTGGCAAGTGCCCCATCCGGTTCACTCTCATCACTCTTCAGCTGCGAGAGAGACTGGAATCTGTGATCAAACTGTCTGCAGCTTGAAGCAAAAAAATGATACCTCTCTATCACGATCAGATTGTCCTTATGACTTGGCCATGCCTGCGCATCAAACCAAGTATCAGCACATCTAATTTAACCTGATTTAAAAAAACATGAAACATTGACAAAGCAGGCAAAACAATTTACATTCTCTGTATCGTCAAGAATCAGGACAGAACTTTCTTGTCCCAGCACCACATCTAAACTCTTTTGATGTTTCACCGTGCCATCATCTCGAGAAATGATCCGATCGCCAAAGTACTCTCCTTTTGGGTCCAGCAGCTTGGCCATCTGTTGTGCATATGGCCTATCTCCCATTGTGTATATATACATTACAAACATCTCACTGGCTTCTTTTAGAAATGAATGAACAAATGGCCTCAATTTGGTCATCATATGCATAAATTCCAGCATGAAGAGACTGCCACCAGAAACATCTGAGATCAACAGAAAAAAAAAAAAAAAAACTTCTTAGAACTATGTAATATAGGTGGAATAACAAAAGAACAAATATAAGACTGAAGTTCTATGTACAGAGATATCATTCTATGTATAGAATGATATCACCTTGAAGAGAATGTGTATGGCTTTTCAAGTATTCCTCCTCTGGTTTGAGGTCGTTAAGTACGGTTGAATTAAGTAAAGTGTGGTCTAAATCGAGTACTAAACACAACTTCCGCTGGCGTTGCAAGGATTTCATATCTGAATCACGCAGCCGGGAGATTTCATCTTGATGGAGCCATAAACCCTAAGCAAACAGATTTTCCCAAGCTCATTAATCATAACTAATGCTTGATTCAAAAGAAGCTCTACTAAAATTTGTAAGGAAGTCGAATAGATTGGCATACCTTGCGTATGTATCTTAATGAAACACCGGTGGTTTCTTCCACCGTTTGGCCACAAACAATGCAAATGTTTCCAAAGGAACCTGGGTGTTCGCATGGTCCCTTGCTTGAGGATGCTTCTGCAAGCATAACAAGTTCGAATGTAAATATAATAGAACAGATTACAGACACCAAAGTAAGGCTGAAGAAAGAGAGATCCACCTGAGATTTCTTCTGAAAATGTCGCAGATGTTACACCCTGAATCTCATCTTCATCTACGGATTCTACATGCTCCAACTTTTGTCTCTTTAACCTAGAAGATGATTAAGAAACATGATTTTGAGGAAATATAGACACTGAAGTTCACACAAAAGAACAAACACATAGATATGGTGAATACCACCAGTAGAGCTTGAAGATTCAAATAAGAAAGCATCGATATTTGCGTGAACTTACCTATGATTGGCAACTTCAGCATCATCCTCGGCTTCTTCGGTGGGGAAGGACTCAGCTGAAGAATCTGAGTCAGACTCCAACTCAGTTTCAAGGAAGGCGGCAAGATCGTCACTACTGGAGGAATGCACTGGAGAATCACTCGCCACACTCATCTGAAAACCACTCATAATAAGGCAGAATCTGAAAATTTTCAGAATGGACGCAAATCAAAAGTCACAAATTGACTAAACCCTAAATTAAACAAAAACAAAACAACAGAACCTGCCATAGCTAAATCTGAACTATAAATCTGCCATAGCAAAGCCAAAAACAAACAACAGAATCTGCCATAGCAAAGCCAAAAACACTTAATTCACTTCGTACATACTATAGGGTCTTAACTATTTCCCCAAATCAAGACCTTGTTCAACTCATTCTATGTCTCGCTGCCATAGCTAAATCTGAACTATAAATCTAAACCGACATCAAACAACACAAACGAAAGAGAATCTAATTGATAGAGAACGACATAAACCAACACAGGTAATCTAATTGATAGAGAACGAGAGCGAGAGAAGATTTGAAGCTCACATACCTCCAAAACCCAGAAATAAAACTTGAAGCGAAGCTTGAATCAAAGTGAAATCAAACTGTGCAAATAGCGAGATTTGTCTCGACGGTTAATTGCTCCGATTGCTATCTCACGAGGAGCCGAATGGTTATGTAATGAGGCCCGTTTGGGGCCCATAATAAGCCTTAATTCAGATTAATTTATTTTGGGTCACGCAGGCCTAACGATGATTAACTTAGTTAATGAATGAAGTAGTTTTTTTTTTTTTTGACAAAATGAATGAAATAGTTTGCAGCAAGTGGTGATGAAGGACATTCAGATTCACATATATAGAGGAAGAAGCTGTGTATATTACATTATTACTGTATATAGTGAAGTAACAAAGGTTACAGAGGGACCCTAACTTAAAACTAAAGAGATTACATTATATGTGGGAGGTAGAAAAATAGGGAAATTTCAAGAAAATTTCTTGAGTTTATTAGGCATCATCATATAAGGAGCTCTTTTTGGTTTAGGGACTCGTTCTTCTTCTTCTTCTTCGCGGTCGTCTGTTACATGTTCCTCATCATCATCATCATCATCATCTTGATCAGTCGTCCAAATCATCTTCTGCTGATAATATCTCAAGGCTACGAATAACATGAATGCTGCCCAGACACGGGCAACGACGGAGGAGAGGTTCCAGACGAGGGTGAAAAGAGCCAAAGCCACCGCTTTTTTGTGATTGCATGATTCCCATGCGTCCCTGAATCTCCTCAACCAGAACTTCCCTGCTTGTACACAACATGTTTGATCAAATGTCTCAACGAAGATGGAACAGAGAGGTGAAAAAAGGAGTTTTCATTACCGTAAGCGGAGAAGTGGGTTGAGTAGGAGATGAAGATTTTAGGCACTGTGAATGCCCCGAAAAAACCTGGTCTCACACAAACAAACACTCACGAGTCACAACAACTCCACTTGTTAAAACAAGAAATCACGCAAGGTTGAAGAAAAGTACCAAATTTGGCGAGGTTCCAAAGAGTGATAGAAGAGCCACACCTGGCCAAGACGAACAGCACCACTCCCATCTGCACATCATCGTCATCCTCTTTGTCAAGGTCAACAGAGAGAGAAAGAGGGAGGGAGATTGAGAAGAGGACTAACCTTGAGGGTGGTGGAGGGATCGCCGGAGAAAAGCGCTCTGAGTTGAAGCAGAGTCTCGTTGAGGTAAGGCATTATGAGTCTGAGCATCCTCTTCACGTCTTCCTCTCTCACTCCAACAACTTTATGCCTCTCCTCCTCCTCCACTATTCCCCTGCGGCCATTCATGTGTATATATATTCGCTGAGACTCGTGAGTTTCAAACCCAAACATGCAAAGAGACAGAGAGAGGTAATTTATTTATCATACCTGTGAATCACAGATTTGAATACGAACATGACGCCTAGATAGATGAGTCCCATATACGCTACCACTGATATGAAGCTGCACCATATTTATTCACATTATACTTCTGCTACTTAACCATCATGTGTGTATTTCCTTAATCCAATGAGAAAAACCTGAAGTTTAGATCGTTGGCGTATGAAGAAGAGATGATGACGAATGTTCCGAAGCCAAACACAAGCGCCGACCTTGATGCCTCTCTCCACATTACCAGATCCACTGTTCATTTCATTCCATCATTTATATATAATAGTTCAGATTATTGGGACTAAAAGAATTATGTGTTTTTTACCCAACAGAATGAATCAAAGGTTATATATAAAGATGGAATTATGCAGACTTAGCCATTGAGAATCTCACCCAGGCTCTGCAATTTGCTCTGTGAATGAGTAAAGTTCTCTTCTTCCTCTGCAAATCTATCTGGAAGCAGTTGCAAAAAAACAGAGGAATCGTTGAAACTGAGTAGGAAAATAGCGGCCGATGGATGAAAGAAAGCACTGAGATTCGGATCAAAAACCTGTGCTTGGTGGGACCGAATAAACGGAAGTTGCCCTTTTGATCACTGGAGGCGGAATTTTACGGACGGAAGACGGAGATGGAGCTGTTCGGTTGTGAAATTGACTGTACTTGTTAATCCCAACATCACCATCTCTGTTATTGATATTCTCCTTCGCTACATTCATCTCTTTCACATCAACACTCTTTTTCTCCACTTCTTTCGTCTCCTCTTCTCCTTCAACTTCATCCTCCTCGCGATCGCCATTGTCGATCTGCTCATCTTCGTTCGAATTAGCGGAGACGACTATCTCCTCGCAGACACCGAACTCCTTGACTTCGTCTGGGATCTGCAGCTTTTCGTTTACGGTCTCTTCTTTGTCGTCGTCTGGAAGTTCCGACACAGACGTTACATCTACATGCTCTGTTTTCTTATCAGGTTTCTCGGAATTACGAGGCGGCAATGAATTCACTTTTCTCAACGCAACCGAATCAAATTCACCGGATTTGACGATCGCCGTGCACAGTTCCGATCGGGTCTTCTTAACCCGGCCCGGAGTCTTCTCGATTCCCTCCACGGGATCAGATCTCACTTTCTTCGCCGCCACCGACACGGTCAAACTCTTGTCGTTGGAGTCACTAGAGATCGATCTCCTCGGCGTCACCGGAGGAGTAGTACCAAAACTACCAATGGATCTCCTCGGCGTCACCGGAGGTGTAGTACCAATCGATCTCGTCCTCGTGAGCTTCAGAGAATCGGCTCCACCAATCTCAAGTGACGGGCTCTTCGCATCCGACTTCAAAGTCCGTCTCTTTCCGTTAACACCCAAAGAAGCCTCCTTTAAGCTCATCTGCTTGTTAGAAGTGTTGTCTTCGTCGGCGGCATTAAGATGAATGGCCTTGACAATGGCGTTATTACTACTAACTTCGTCGTCGCTCTGCATTCTCGTTTCCCAAACAGAGCCTGCAGCAGCAACAACGGCTCCTCCAACGCCAATTCTTCTTCTTCTGCTGCTTGGGTCCATCCTCTTGTCTTTATGTCACTGTCCTACTGGTAATTGAGTTGAATATGGGGCTACAGAGGAAAGTGGTAATGATGATGAGCCTTGAAGCTGAAGGAAAAATGGAGGTTGTTGGACACCAAAGAAGACAGATAATTGATTTTCATGTAATTAATTTCTCAGTGAGGTGTATAGAGAGAGAAAGTAGATGTTGGAATTGGATTGCTAGATTAGATAGAGGAGGGGGACCTATCTTTGTCTCATGAAGCCTGCTGAGACTATAGATCACCAAATTGGTTTGGACTGCTTTTAACTAATCTAGAGCCTCTGCATGTGGTTGCACTGCAAAGATGCTGCTTAAACACAATGATTAAGGTTTATGATCACAAATCTCTCCACTTTTTCTTTTCTTTTTCTCCAACTTAATTCTTAACGTTTTTTCTTTTACTTTATTTCACTTTCTTATCATAAAGTTTACGTTATCCGTCAATCAACATGTGCCGTGTAAACAAATGAATATTGCTTCCTCTTCCTCTATTTTTGTTTCTTCTTCTATTGAGAACTCACGAGATTCAAGTGAAAAAGCTTCTCCCCGTATTCACATTGATCATGGAAATACTAACTGTTGATACCGAAATCTGGTATTCGTAAATTACGTGAGAATGATGGGTTCGGAAACTTTTTTATACGAAATATTGAAATCGTAAATTACAAAAGAAATTGTCGAAAAGACTTTGTCGTAAATAAGAAAGAGAAAAATCGTAAATACGATATGAAAATATCGTAAAAATCGTCGGATATACGATTTGTATATAAATCGAGAATTTAAAGGGAAGGGTGCTCTCTGGAAATTTCTGGATCCTCATTTCCTCATCCTAGTGCGGTATTTATAGGAAAATATTGGTTGCGGTTTTTGACGGGAATGGGCTCTACAAGTCTCGTTTCCGGACTTTTGACGGAAATAACAATTTGGGCCGGGCTAAAGTTATGGGCTTTAAACCCAGTACCAACACTAACGTTTTTATTAAATGGGAATGTTAACATAAATTTTTTTTTGTTTAGACGCAATGCTATGTAAAGATCCTTACTTCATCACCAAACAACATTTTTAGGAATATTAGTTGGATTACTTGGGGTTTGACCTTTTCCCGTTAGTTAAATAAGAAGAATATTGTATGCATCAGTTACTGCAATAGAATCAGAGTTCTCGGCCCCATTTTAACCGGATGTGTTGGAAGGAGTCGAAGAGAGTAAAATTAAATCGTTTTTTTTCTTTTTAATAATGGTTTGAGTAAAACAAAAAAAAAAGGTTTTGAGTGTTTGAGATGAGAAACAAATGAATCCAACAATTAAAAAAAACAAGTTACTGTCACCAGATCGGTGAAGTGAGTGCCACCGACACCTTTTTTTGCGTCAGAAAATGTGAATAAATCATAATCGGTAATAGATAAACAGACACACAAATCTTAATTTGTATATAGATAAACAACTCCTATATAACATTTACAGTACGATTATACAGTTTATACTAAACACTCGATTACCGTTAGATGCATGCTTGGGTATGTTGGATAAACTGCTCTACCTAATAAGTAAAAGTAACAAATCTTGGTCTCCGTATTACAAATGCGAAGTTGCAACTGCGTGCGCGCGCGCGTGTCTACTAAATTAATCACACTAACTAAGTTAATTACAATTAATCAAAGTTAAACCCCAATTAAATTTGGAATCGAATCGGAGGAGTTGGATTGGGATTGCTTAGACGGCACGTGGTCGAGTGGGAGGGCACGTGACTCACGGCACCTCTCCCTATGCACCTGCCTCATCGATACTTACTTTTTCCTCTCCTTCTCTTTCGTATTTTCATGCGACTTTTTTCTCTCTCTTTCTTTATGTAATTTCTCTCTTTAACATTTTCTTTCTGTAAAAAAAAATACATTTTGTTTTCTCTCTTCAACGTGTATACATTTTGTTTTTAAATTTGGAGTTAGCCCAACTACCGTGGCAACGATTTGTTGTAGCAACGAACAAATATATATATATTTTAAATTAAAACTGCGATTGACATTTACCTAAACCCAACACACTACACAATCTTATTTTATCACTGACTATTTTTAAAATGGTAACAAATAAGCAATATATATGACTCAATTCCCAATAGCTCCCGTATCTTATGGGGATTAGATATTGAAATTCCTCCCAATTCGTAATCACAAATATATAAATACAAACGTACTTTGGAGTCTTCACCGACTCGGGATCCTTACACATGTTTACCAATTACAAAATAGGTGTCGGGTATTATTTTATTTTTCTTAATTTACCTCTCTCCCATTCAATTCCTCCTCTTCACCTTTTTCCACTCACCTTTTATTTTTCTATACTCAAAAAGCTTAGTTTAATTATATTTTAAAGACGATTTCAGATTTCTGCAAAAAATATACTTCTTTATTGATTGGTTTATCATTGTTAAATCAAAAATATATCTTATTATATATATACACTTCTCTATTGATTTGTTTATCAACGTTCAACTTGTGTTATAGTATATTGGGTTTATTTAACAACAAAAAATGTTATTATGTTTACTCATCAAAGTAAGCCCAGTCCAGTTTCTGTTTTAATTCCATTTCCAAAAGCAAAGTCCAAATTTCATATTAATGAGCTTTTAAGGCCCGTTAGTGACACATCTAGGTCGACGTTATAATTTCCCGGGTAATAATCGGGCGCGGTACAGACCACCCTAACCGAAAGAGCAGCTTCTGTTATTTTTGTAAAGTACTAATTACGAGAGAAAAAAAATAAGTGGCCGAGTTATGTCGGGATGGGTCTTTGCTAGGGTTTTATAGTGCGTTGCAGCTGCCACTCTTTTTCTTTTCGAAGATAGCCGTAAAAGCTTTTCTTCTTCTTCTTCTTCTTCTTTCTTCNCGAGTTATGTCGGGATGGGTCTTTGCTAGGGTTTTATAGTGCGTTGCAGCTGCCACTCTTTTTCTTTTCGAAGATAGCCGTAAAAGCTTTTCTTCTTCTTCTTCTTCTTCTTTCTTCACACATTTTTTGCTCCCGACAATCACAAACTGTGTATTCTCTTACCTCGTATTGTTCATTGTTTCGACTCCTTTGCATTCGTGAATGGAGACTGTCGCGAGCAGCGCCGAAATCAGGATCCAGGCGGATCGGGATCCGCCGAGTAACGGATCTTGCGCCGTTTCTTCCTCTTCCGCCTCCGCCGTCTTTAGGAAGATCGAATTTCATCCCGCCAGGAAACCCTTCAACGGCTTCTCCAACCGGGGTTCCGATTTTAAGATTGAGACTTTGAATCCCAGCTCCGCTAACAAGCGAGCGTTCTCCGCACCGTCAGTTAAGAAGCCCGACGGCTCCGATTTGCTGGAACATGGGTTAGATCCGGAGCTTAGTTTTCGCATAACCTTCCGGAAAATCGTGAGTGCTTTAGCCGTCCATCTCTTTCGATTTTTTTGGGACCTTATAATTTGATCAACTGATTTGGCGGAAAGATATTTCCTTTTTTTTATCAAAATTCTTTGTGGTTTTGTTGATATGTGGACGGTGTCGGTGATTTGTAGGGTGCGGGTTTGCAGAATCTCGGGAATACGTGTTTTCTTAATTCGGTATTACAGTGTTTGACATACACCGAGCCCTTAGCTAATTACCTGCAAAAGGTGGCGCATGAGAAACACTGTAAGTTGCATTCAGATGCTCGTAATGCTAAATTTCTTGCTGGTTTGATTAGTTACTGGGTGTGGTCGTTACTGTCTCTGATACAGTGTTCATATCTAATCGTTTGTGTAGGCCACGTGGCTGGGTTTTGTGCTCTATGTGCAATGCAGAAGCATGTCAGGACTGCCCGTCAGGCTACTGGCAGAATATTAGCACCAAAAGACTTGGTCTCAAACCTTCGATGTATGCTTCTCAGACCTTGTCTGCTTGCGCCATTGTGTGCCGATTTCGCCTTTTACTAATCAGACTAACGAGGGTTCTCAACTGCTTAATCAGGCGTATCCCGGAATTTCAGAAATTGCCGGCAGGAAGATGCACATGAATACATGATCAATTTGCTAGAATGCATGCACAAGTGTTGTCTCCCTTCTGGTGTATCAAGTGAATCCTCTGATGCTTACAGGAGCAGCTTGGTGCACAAAATTTTTGGTGGTAGCCTCCGTAGTCAGGTAAAGTTGATTTTTTGTTTTTCAGGACCTCTTGCATCCTTTGGAACATATATTTTAGCTATGGGTAGAAAGCCTCTATGACATGATTAAATGACCTCAGCCTCCTCTAATATTTTATTTTTCAGGTGAAATGCGAGCAATGTTCCCATTGCTCTGACAAATTTGATCCATTTCTTGACTTAAGTCTAGACATTTCGAAGGCAGATTCATTGCAGAGAGCACTTTCACGTTTCACTCTTGTTGAGTACTTAGATGACGGTGCAAAGGTTTACCAATGTGAAAGATGCAAGCAGAAAGTTAGGGCTAGGAAGCAGCTAACTGTTTCTAAAGCCCCTTATGTTCTAACGGTACATCTCAAGCGGTTTGAAGCTCATAGATCGGAAAAAATCGACAGGAAAGTCGAATTTACCTCTGCAATTGACATGAAACCTTTTGTCAGTGGTCCCTATGTAAGTAAACTTCGTCTTGTGCTCTATATTCCATGAATTTCACATGTTCTTACAGTTGTTTAAATAATAGTGTTCATGGATTTTTTTAATCTTTGAGCTTCATGATTTCGTTTATAACAATACAATACTTTTGTTGAACAGGAAGGTAATTTGAAGTACACTCTATATGGTGTGCTAGTTCATTATGGTCGAAGCATCCATTCTGGTCACTACTCCTGCTATGTTCGCACTTCAAGTGGAATGTGGTATTCCCTTGATGACAATAGGGTAAGCAGCGGTGTTCAACGTTCTCTGGGTTGCAAAGTTTTGGTTTGATACTGTACCTGCAGTTAGTAGTTTCTTGTTGACGTGGCTAGTAGTAAGTCTCTCTTTACATTGTTGTTGTAGGTTTCCCAAGTTAGTGAGAAGACTGTGTTCAATCAGAAGGCCTATATGCTATTCTATGTTCGTGATGGACAAAATACAGCCTCAAAGAATGCAGTTGCCGTGGTTAAGAAAGAGACTTCCAAAGACAGCCTTGCAACAAACAGAGCTTCTTTGATTATATCTTCTAACAGAAATGATAAAGCGAATGGTTCAACAGTCATCAAAGCATGTAGTTTAGGCGCTCTTGTTGCCAATGGTACACCACTCGTGAGATCATGTGATCAAGGTGCTCCTGCTGTCTTAACCCAAAAAGATTTAAATCCCCAACAGACCCAGAAGGGTCCACCAAGCAGTGTGGAGGCAAAAGAGATCCTTGAGAGGGAAAATGGTACAGCACCATTGAGATCATGTGATCAAAGTACTGCTGCGGTCTTAACCCAAAAAGATTTAAATGCCAAAGAGACCCTGAAAGATTCCCCAAGCTGTGTGGATGCAAAAGAAATCCTAACGAGGGGCAGTGGTACAGCACCCTTGAGATCATGTGATCAAGGTGCTCCTGCCGTCTTAACCCAAAAAGATTTAAATGCCAAAGAAACCCAGAAAGATACCCCAAGCAGTGTGGAGGCTAAAGAGATCCTTAAGATAGAAAATGGTACATCACCCTTTAGATCATGTGATCTAGGTGCTCCTGCTGGCTTAATTCAGAAAGATTTAAATACCAAAGAGACCCTTCAGAAGGAAGTGCCACTTCCGCAGGCTAATGGGGAAGGATCTTTCGGAAAGAAGGATTCTGAGACTGCATGCGCAATATTACCAAGGAAGGTGTCTCCTCTCCTGGATGGAAGCACAAGCACTCAAACTCTTGTGACCTTGCCTACTTCTGGAGCTAATGCTGAAAATAGTGTTGACGAAAAGAATTCTGTTAATAATTTGGATGAGCCTGCCAATTCACTAAAGGTGAGTGTCTAATTATACCTTCACGAGTGAATCTTGTTTCTTATGGCCACATATTTATTAATGGGATCGAGTATTTCTAACTTGCATTTCGCTTCTGCTCTCCAGGTTAAAAAGGTACCAATTGGTAATTCACCTATTGAAGAAGCTGTTCTTGTTAATCAGAGTTTGGGACGTCATTCCGAAGAATCAGACACTTTGATTGAGTCAATGAAGGCAAGTTTTGATGAGGAGACTCTCACCCCATCAAGAAAGACTCGCAAGCGCAACATGAAAATCGTGCCGGTGGGATTAAATTTTTTTAAGCTGACCCTGGGCGTACGCAAAAAAAATAAACAGAAGAAACAGAAAAGGGGAAAGTCAGGTACTTTAGCTGTTAATATTATCTCTGAGGAGCTCCTATCCATGAAAAGAGCCACAGATCAAGAGCATTCCACTTCAAAGATAACTAGCGAAGTTGCTTCTGGCTCTACTTGCTTGCACGGGAAGGATAACAGTGTAAGTGTCCATAAGAAAAGGATGAGTAGTAGTAACGGGAATATGTTGCTTGGCTCTCCAACCGGAGAGCTCAAGGAGAGAACTAATCAAAATGATGCCGTTCTTGCGTCAGACCAACAGCAACCGTTGAGGAGTTCTGACTTGTCTGAAGCAAGCCAAAACGCCAAAAGAAAGAGAGATTCCTCAAAAGACGAACAGATCTTGTTACAGAAAGAACAGGTGGCCATTCTCACGCGGGGTTTGCCAGACACAGTGGGTAAGTATTCCGTTTCTTTTAGAAATTTGGTCATCCGGACTGTGAATTGCTAATGATAATGAACTTGATCCAGTTAAGAGATAACATTATCATACTCCAACTCAGATTTGTTTATGGAACTGGCATTAATCAAGCCTTCATTTATGACCTTAGAGCAAGAGCTTACTCTATGTGATTGTGTTTAATGGGTTTAAGTCTTATAACTATTGCAGTTGGCAAATGGGATGAGGAAGTTTTATCTTCTAAGAAGATGGGAAGGAGTGAAAGCACTAGTATCGGTTATGTAGCAGATGAATTGTGAGTTTGATAATTTGGGTTATTTGCTTTTGGGTTTGGTTAACATTATTGGTCAGTTTGGTTTACACGTAAATGTTATTGGATTGTGGCAGTGATGAAGAATATGATAGAGGGAAGAAAAAGAAGATAAGGAAGAAAGAGGAGATGTTTGGAGGGCAGAACCCGTTCCAGTCTATTGCATCGAAGAAAATAAGAGATACAAAGAAGAAATTGACGCAACGCATGAATACTGCAAAGACAGGCTTCAGGATATGAATAAGGGACCAGCCGTAATCTATATGATATGTAATCCACTTGTTGCTGTATTTGGCGAGATAGTAATGTTAACAACAGAGGAAAAGAGAGGCTATAGACGCAGTAGACATTGTTTGTGTTCTCTTTTCCTCTCAGTTTTGTTCTGTTTGTGACGAACAAAGAGTCGAAGACAGACCCCTGTCTCTGCATTAATATTATATGTTCTTTTTCCTAGGACCCTCTTGTAATGTCTTTTTATCTCCACAGGTTCATTCTATTTTACACCTGTATTTATATATATTCTCATGAAATAATATTTTAGCACTAACATTATAAGAAAGAAGACAATCATGTCGTGTCCGAAATAGAGAGATTCAGACAACCATCTCACATAAATATAGTATTAATCTCACATAAATATAGAGTATAATACTATATTTATGTCCCCTAAACCCTAGTAAAACCTCATTTACAGGCTTTTCCGCTCCTCTCTTTTCTTCCTCGCCGGCAAAACAAAATAAAAAAACCAAGAATTTGAAGAGAATGTCAGAGGTGGATGATGAAATCACGAGGCTCTTCAAGGTGCGTCGCACGGTGTTGCAGATGCTGAGGGATCGAGGTTACAATATAGAAGAATCTGATTTGGACTTGAAAAGAGAAGAGTTTGTTCAGAAGTTTTGTAAAGATGTGAACAAAGTGAACAAGGAAGCTCTTTTCGTCGCAGCCAATAAGGGGCCAAATCCAGAAGACAAGGTACATCTATGAAGAACATGTCATATAAAAGTCTCTAAGCTTTCTACGCAATGTTGAATCTTGTCTTCAATCTTTTGACCCTGGTGCAGATTTACGTATTCTACCCGGAAGGCCCTAAGGTGGGAGTCCCAGTGATTAGAAAGGATGTGGTGACAAAGATGAGAGATGACAAAGTTCCTCGAGGGATCGTAGTTGTTCCAGTGCCCATAACTGGTGCCGCGAGAAGCGCCCTATTAGAGGTCAACAAGGTTCTAACAATTGAAGTCTTTGAGGAAGCCGAACTGGTGACAAACATCACCGAGCATAAACTAATCAACAAGTACTATGTACTCGACAATCAAGCCAAGAAGGAATTACTCAAAAAGTACACAGTGCAGGACACACAGCTGCCTCGCATCCTCGTCTCTGATCCTGTTGCCAGATACTATGGACTCAAGCGAGGACAAGTTGTCAAGATCAGACGAAGCGATGCTACTTCTTTGGACTATTACACCTACCGATATGCCGTTTAACTCATATCCACCCTTTCTTTTCTTTTCTTTTCTTTGTTTTGGATTTTACAAACCTTGCTTCTTCATTGTTTTGGTTTGGATATACTAGTAAACTCAAATTGGAGGCTTTACAAAACATAAAAGGGACCTGTTAACAAGTTAAAGAAAGCCCCTCTTTTTCAGACATACCTTTCTTGTCCGAATATACAGTGGTGGAACCTGAAGCAACTGGTGAGATGATCGTTTGTTAACCCTGCCGCCTGCATGAAGGAGTACACCCTGTCTCTTATACACATCTACTGGTGAGATGATCGTTTGTTAACCCTGCCGCCTGCATGAAGGAGTACACCACCGTTGGTCCTACGCCGCGGAACCCTCTTCTCACTAGATCTTTGCTTATCACTTCTGCTTTCGGAGTTTTTGCAGGCACTTGTCGCTGGTATCTGAACTTGCTCACAATGGCCTTGTACTTCACAAAGCTCCATATATACTTGTCAAATGATCCGTATTCTTCTATCACCTGTCAACACAGAAAGCATATTCACTAATCTGACTGCAATGGACAGTTGGTTTAGTTGCCGATCATATGCAACAAGCCTCTCTGTCCAGACTTGATCTTCTTTTGGTTGAATCTCGAAACAATACTTTGGCATCTTTTCGACCTCCTTTTATTTCAATTCCCAGACTTTCGCACTGCTTTGCATGTGTTCAAAGTTGGGTCTCTTCACCAAAAGACCAAGAGTAGAGGGGAATAAGGGGGTCTACCTTTAATATTTGGCGCGCATTCTCAATGACGGCCCTTAGCTTAAGATCAGACAACAAAGTGCTCCCGGTGCTTCCTGGACCGATTAGCTTCTTCTCATTGATTTTCACAATGACATTAGGGTCAAAATCAGCAAAAACTTCCCTGCATTCAACATTTTTCATAAGAAAACGCAAAGCCCTACCAGAATGGACTCCCTCAGAGAAATGAGAGATATGTCTATATGCTAAAGAAAGTGAAACAGAATCATAAGAAGTAGTACCTGAAGGCCTGCCTCTTGCTCAGAATCGTGGGCCACGTGTGTTCGGCCAAAGCACCCGAAAGCACAAGAAGTTCAAACAATCTCCTGAACATACACCACCAAAGAATACAGTAAGGAATAAATTATCAATAAAAAAAAGTGCAGATATACACAAGCGAGTTAAGCTTGAACCGTACTTGTCATCGTGAACTGGCACACCCCATTCTTCATCATGGAAAGCAGTATAGCACGGATCTGGCGTTTTAATACAAAAGACAGTCAAAATAGAGATCTTTGAAGATCAAATCGATGATAGTGAACATCCATCTGTATCTGAATGTAGACAAGAGTAAGAAACTGACCGGAGTTTGGTGTAACCCAAGAACACCTCTTCTTAGTCTCTGAACCACTGGGTGGTGAATCCAAAGCGCCTTCAGAGACAACACTTCTTGGCTTCGAAGGGTAAGATTTACTTCTGCTTCCAACACTGTACGACCGAATCAACCGACCCGTTGATGCTCGGCTCTGGAACGAGTCCATCGAGGCATCAGAGGAAAACGATGCATTCAATGACAGATCAGAATTTAGGATTTGCTCATGCCGTCGTAATACAGAACCTGCGTTAAGAGTGTTGTGCTTCTGAGAAGAAGAAGACACAGTTTCTGCTGGCCGCGAAGCATAAGTTATTTTCTCATCTGATCCAGTAAGCCCAGACGAGGATCTTTCAAGCTTTCTCAGTGACTTTGATACGGCTTTGAGTGTGATGAACGGAGTAGCCTTGTTAGCAGCAGTCCTCAGAGCTGGCCTGGACTCTGATTCAGCCACATTCATGGACTCAACTCTAGGAGCACCAGACATGGATTTCACCAAGCACTTGACTCAAACAGCTTTCACGAGCCTGAGACCTGATTTCTGAATTCTGACTCTTGGCCGTAAAAAAAAACTCACTCTTTTTATAACCCCAAAACTTTGAATCAACAGAGAAACACCAGAAACATGCCATCCTTTTTCCTCACAAACAGCTCAGAGGAGCTCAGAGACATCATCGCCGTCGAGAGAAAGCACAAAAAGTAGCGTACCATTTCCATTTAGCCAAAGCTTTTGGCTGATAATAAAACAGCTAGACCCTCCCCAAAAGCGAAATTAACTCCTTGAACGAACCAGTACCCTGTTGAAGATCACAGAAACATTAAACTACTACACTCTACCAAGTAGAAAAGAGGATAACATCAAGAAAAAAAGCTTCCTTTCCAGACCAAATTAAGGTTAGGGTTTCCTTTCACAAACAGAAAACAACAGCTTGTGCAAAATCAATGAAAGCGATTCATAAAAGCCACCTGGAAACCGACAGAACCTAACTAGCCTGCATTTGTGAGTAAATAGGGAGAGAGGTAGAGGAAATTAGTACATTGACTATAAAAGAAAAGAGTGGATTTTGTACACCCACCTACTTAGTGATTTCTCAAATAAAGAAAAAAAGCTGACAAATTTCCTGAAAATTCCATTGAGTTTCTTCTTCCCAAGAAAATAAAATCGAGTTGAAATGAGAGGAGAAAATGCAAATCATATATTTATGAAACCAATAATTTTGTCCGTGTACAAGATACAGCTAATCCAGGAACCAAACAAAAAACCCGAGCAAAAATAGAATAAAAACGGAAAGCAGTTCATTGAATGATTTAGAAAAACGTCACGTAGTTGAAGACGTGGGTGTATAAAAACTCTCACTCCACCACAATCTCCTCCAATGCTCTCTCACTTCGGTATTATCCACCATGAGCTCCTTTTTCTTTCCTTCTTCTCCAATTTCCAAACTTCAGTGGCGCGCGAACTATAACCCTAAACCCAACCGCCCGATTGTTCCTCTTCCACTCTCTCTTCTTCATGGCAAGTCCTATTCGTGGAGATTGTCCTGTAACCTCACTCAACAACATGGTCTCGATTTCGAGGAAAGCTTGGAGGAAGATGAAATCCCTCAGTTTCTCGATTTCTCTGCAGAGGAGGAGCCGGATTTCGGCAAGGCGACGATCGCTGCTCCATCCACAACGCTGAGGAAGAAGAAAAGAGATGAAGAGAGATTGGACGATAGATTCAAGCTCAGAAATGGAAAGGAGGTTGCATTAACTTTTATATTTTCTCTTCTTCGTCACTATTTATTTATAAGTGGATAACGTTTGGTCATTAGTTGTTTCTCGGAAACGTAGAAAAGTACTTCTCCCAAATTCGAAGAAACTCGGCATATATTGGCCTGAGAATGCCATAAATTATATTGGGAAATTAGTTTCTAGAAAGGATTGGGTTCAGTAATAAAGAAGCATAAATCATTTGTGATTTCCAGGTTTTCGAGGAGAAGGCATATCTAGTGGGCGTGGAAAGAAAGGGTGATGGAGAATGGTTGTTTAATATAGAGGAATCCCTTGAGGAGCTAGAACAGCTTGCGGATACTGCTGGCCTTATGGTGGTTGGTTCTACGTATCAAAAGTTAGTAGCTTCTGCTTATCTATGTATTGCTCTGGATGAGACTGGTTTCGAGGTCCCCTGTGATGCTAAAGTCAATGATTTTTTGATTGGTATACCACAGACTGGCTTCCCCAAATCCTAGAACATACATCGGATCAGGAAAGGTCTCAGAGATAAAAAGCGCAATTCAAGCATTGGACGTTGAGACCGTGATATTTGACGATGAACTTTCACCAGGGTAACGTTTCTGTGTAATTTTTCTTCTTAGTGGAAACATGTGCTCTTAAATTAAGCCCACGATATGCCTCTTGCTTACAGTTTAGCTGAAGTTTCCTAAAATCTATAGTTATGCTTTTTATTCTTCAGTTTTTTTATTTTAAGCTGCTCTGTTTCTTCTTTCACAAAACTGTAGCGTATCTTGGTCGTTCACCTGATTAATATATACTAAAGTGTTCATTGGATTGTGTAGTATGTAGGAGTTTCATTCTCTTGTTTGTTTCCGCAGTAGTTTGTCAACATATATGTGAATTGAACATGTATTTTCATTTTCTTATTACTTCATATTTTACACTTCAGGCAATTGCGTAACCTGGAAAAGGCCTTTGGTGGGGATGTTCGAGTTTGTGACCGCACCGCCCTTATCTTGGACATTTTCAACCAAAGGGCCGCAACTCATGAAGCAGCCTTGCAGGCAAGATAAAGCTTACGTATAGAGATGACCACTGTGAAAACTTATAGTTATGCTTATTCAGGAACCATGTACAACATTGGCTCAATCTGGAGTTGTTTGCAGGTTGCTCTAGCACAAATGGAATACCAATTACCACGATTAACTAGAATGTGGACTCACCTTGAGCGTCAATCAGGTGGCCAAGTTAAGGGTATGGGAGAAAAACAAATTGAAGTTGATAAGCGAATCCTGCGTACTCAAGTAAGTAAATATATATATATATATATATATATATATATACATATATACGTCTGCAGTTTTTTAGCCTCTTTTGCTACTGCTTGTTTTTCAAGAGATGGTGTGTGACAGTTTGTTATTATATTTTTGATGAGCAGTTTCTTAGGCTGTGTCTTTGTTTAGGTTTTTCTGTATAGGTCCATTAAGATGGAAGTATATTCTAAAAGTTTTCATATTAAATTGGCTAGATTGGAGTTCTCAAAAAAGAGTTGGAATCTGTTAGAAAGCATCGAAAGCAGTATAGAAGCCGGCGTGTTGCTATACCTGTTCCTGTTGTATCTTTGGTAAGTAAAGCACGATATTTTAAACTCGTAGGAATTGGTCAACACTTCATTTCGTATGTGAATGTTTTATGCCCATTGTGTTTTAGGTTGGTTACACAAACGCTGGAAAGAGTACACTTTTGAACCAATTGACTGGTGCTAATGTTCTCGCTGAAAATCGTTTGTTTGCAACCCTTGATCCAACTACGAGAAGGGTTCAGGTCAGTTAAATTTGTTGGAAGAGCAGATCTGCAGTCCCTTTTTTAGGAGACAGTTGTTTCTTTTATTACATGCTAGTCACATTACATAGCAGATGACGGGTACTAGGTGACATGTTTAACATAATTATACTGCGCAACCTGCACTGACATCTTGATATCAATTTTTGACATGAGATTTGTTTTCTGTGTCTTTTTTTCGTCAGATGAACAACGGGAAAGAGTTTCTTCTCACCGATACTGTTGGTTTTATCCAAAAATTACCAACCACCTTGGTAAGGTCCTAATGGCTATTTTTCAACTAGATGCGTACCTGAACATGTTGCATGTGCCTGCATCTGTTTGTTAATATTCCCATAAGTGTCTCTTTGAATCAAATTGAAGAAGGCTTTTTTGGATCTGTGGCATTGTGTCAATGCGGTGTGCAACTTGGCTGAAAAGTGTGTCTTGCAGGTTGCTGCTTTCAGAGCAACACTCGAAGAGATATCAGAGTCATGCCTTTTGGTGCATGTTGTTGACATCAGGTTTGGTATCTTCAAATCGTGGTTAAAATTGGGTCAATCAATCATATAATCATAATATCACCTCCTGATGATAATATGCTTGGAAAATGTTTAGCCACCCACTGGCAAATCAACAAATAGAAGCTGTGGAAAAGGTTATGTCTGAACTCGATGTTTCGTCAATCCCAAAGTTGGTTGTGTGGAATAAGGTAATGTATGGTAGTAGAGACGGATATGATTGTATTTTCTATCCAGTCTCTTGCTGTATATGCAAAATAACGTAGTAACGTCTACAATACTCTTTACTCCTTGGCTAGGTTGATAGAGTGGATGATCCTCAAAAGGTCAAGCTGGAAGCAGAGGAAAGTGGGGATGTAATTTGTATATCCGCCCTGACTGGAGAAGGACTAGACGAGTTCTGCAATGCGGTTCAAGAGAAGCTCAAGGTTCCAGTTTCATCAATATGTTTTGATTTTTTTGTTATTGGTTCATGATTTGTGGCACATTAGAAATTCAGTTCTTAAAAATCTGTTACAGGACTCAATGGTTTGGGTTGAAGCCCTTTTGCCATTTGATAAAGGGGACCTTCTAAGCACCATACACAAGGTTGGAATGGTGAAAGAAACTGTGAGTTGATGACCGACCATCTTGCTTGGATTCTTTATTTATTTATTTTACATTAAAAACTCAAAATGATTCTCACGTCTTGTGTTTGTTGCGTATACAGGAATATACAGAGAACGGGACGCTTATCAGGGCACACGTTCCGCTTCGTTTTGCACAGCTGCTTAAACCTATGAGACACTTGGTCAAAGATACGTCCATATGCAAAGGAGGGTGAACCAGAATCATAGCAAGAACCTGAAGGCCTGTCTCTTCCTCAGAATTGTAGGCCACGCGTGTTCGGCCAAAGCACCCGAAAGCACAAGAAGTTCTAACTACATCCTGAACATACACATCAGAACGAATGACAGTAAGAAGTATATTCATCAATCAAAAAGAGCGCAGACATACAAAAGCAAGATAAGCTTGAAATCGTAATTGACATCGTGGACTGGCACACCCTTTTTGTACAGAGAGCATCCGGTTTGGAAACACAGGGTGTTATATAACTATTTCACTTAACCAAAACGGGAGGTTGGCTCGATACATGATTTACTTGAATTACCAAACCTAACATATCAACATTTTAAATGAGCCAGGAAACAATATGATCTCAAACTCGAGAGTTTCTCAAGACTGAGAGGAAAGATAAACGTTCCCGTAATTAGATAGCACGACACACTCGGCCAAAACTGGTTGTTATTCTAAACTAAGGGATTAGGGCATGTTAAAAAATACATCAAAACAAAAAAGGACTTGCGTCTAATACGACAGAGTAAAATCCTTAACTTGGTGAGGCAATTCTTTGCCAAGGCAGTATGTCATGATTTCTTTCCATTTTTTCGATTTTTGGTTTTCACCCAATGAAGAATTAAAAACACACAGTATTACAATTTCTGTAAGTTATGGTGTCCATGAGTCTCATGACCACCAAAAATATACAACCGTGGGGAAGAAAAAAAAGCCATAATTGCAACACATGTAAAATCAAAACTTGTAACATATACAAAAAAGTATAAATTGCATATAAATATATAAATTTTAATACGAGACCATTCTAAATGAATAGTATGACACAAGTAAAACGTCTGTACCAACACCACGATTCTAAGTCCCAATGAAGTGGGTAAAAAGCCACAAAAAAACCATTTTAAGGATGAGTAACAAAGCCTCTTATAATTGTCTTGTCAGCAACACGCCAAATGTTTTTGTTTTTTTTTTTGTTGGGTTCTTCATACAAAGAAGAAAGTCTACTTTCAACTATCAAGCTTGGCAAACACTTGCACGCATACTAAATTTAAGTTTCTAAAAACTGATATCATCATCACCCACCACCTCTGCAGGACATAAGCTTTCACCATATCCAGGCCTCCAGATGATAATCCATGGCTCATACCAAACGGAAATGGCACCTGCAATGAAAGCAGATCAGTTGGGAAAGAGTTAACAATTCATCATCAGTTGATACAGAGAAATGTTTTCTTATTCCCCTGTTGTAAACTATTGAAATGTATTGGCAAGTATCAGTATGTACGTACCCCAATAGACCCCTGCCTTGCCATATCCTCGGTGTGACAGATAAATCGAATTTTGCACCTTGCCTTATAACTTCAACAGAAACTGCTTGTCCCTGGTTAGACTGAGCTTCGGCGGCAAGCCTTTGCAACAGATGGTAACCACCCTCCACGTTGCCAAATTTCACAACCTGATCTCCAAGCTGTAATCCATCCTCTGCTGCTGGAGATGACTCGTTTATCTCATCAACCATGGCAAAGGGAATACTAGTAACCACATCCACATCCATGGCACGGGAGGTAACACTGAAGCCGGCTGTCTGCATGGAGGCAGATATGGAAGTCACTTCACCTGACAAGCTTGTTTCTTCAGGACCTGCATCATTTCGTACATTCATAAGCTTCGTACCCGCATCAAGCATATGGTTTCAAAGTATAAATGTCTCAATGAGCATCTAATAGTCATAGCATAAGCAAATGACTAGAAACAAAGTTGATGATCAACCCAATTAAGCAATTCAACCTGAAGCTTGGAGCTCTACGTCCAGTGTCCAGTCAGTCATACCTGAATCTTTTGTGGATGAAACTCTAGATGTAGGCCTCACTGAATGAAGAATTTGAATGTTGACATTTATCTTGTCCGTTATCTCGCTGTGTTCATTCCGTAACTCTGTGGGTGCAGAAACTATTTCAGAGCAAGAAACCAACTCAAAGCGGAAGGAGCAAACACTAACAGTTGGTTCACTGTAGAAGCTACAAATCCACTCTATGGCAAATGCTAATAAACAGGACACAGAAAATCAACCTTGATTCCTTACAATCTCATCTCTGGCTCACAAAAAGACTATGTAAAACCCTCAATCCAAGACAAAAACCCAAACTGTCGATGCGCTTCCAATATGATTTTGTTATGTTTCCTTAGAGCTCGTTTAAGTTTAATCCTGCTTTCGACTCGTAACCTTGCCCTAACTTTGGACTAACTCAGCAAAATACAAAAAGAAAAAGAGAAAGCACCAGAAAGACGACGGCGCTCAGCTCTCACCACCGGAATGTCAATATCTGTCCGAGGGAATCCCTGTAAACAAAAAACGAATCAAAGGAGCAGAATAAGCAGATGTTTCGGTTAAGACTAGAGTACCTCAGGGTCGATGAGATTGCCGGAGAGACCAGGACCGCCGGGATTGCAGAGGCGTCCGACAATAGAGTTCATTTCCGTCTCCATGGCCGCCCTCTTATCCATTAGAGCCATCGTATCCGCTTTCAGATTCGCGCCAACCATCTTCTCTCTCCTCTCTCTCTCGCCTCCGATCGATGATCTTTCACCGAATCGCGACCTTCTTTGCCTATGCTCGGGACGGAGCATGTATTAATGGGCTTCATTAAAAAAAAAAAAACCCAATCACCTGATTAATTTCTAAACCCACCCATTCTTTTAACCCAGGTAACATCCTGGCCGTCCATTTATTACATCCAACAGCTATGCCCGCTTTATTTCTAGTTCTATTTTGCATACTTCATCTCTCTCAATATGTACACAAAATACATCCCCCAATGTCATTGTATCAAGAGTTTAACTTCTTTCTCCATACCAGTAAGGACTAGGAGTGCAAACTCAAAGGCAAGCAAATGTAAGTATATCATATCTTGGATTTACCAATTTTGTAAAACGCTTCCTTTACAACGAAATAACTACTTTGAGAAAAACTGTATACCATGTCCATTTATTCCATCCAAAGACTATGCCCCGCTTTGTTTGTTGTATTTTCCACACTAAATAACATTTTACACACAGGCGCAAGCGCTTCTAAAGCCATGCAACATTTGTAACGAGATCATTTTTCTACCTATAAATTATAAACAAGCAGGTCTTCAAGCGGCTCTATCAATCAGCATCGTCCGCAGTGAAATCAGGCTCGGGAGGCTTCTGCAGCTTCACCAAATCCCTAATCTTTGTGTTCCGGTTCCTGTGAATGGTGCGCAGCGCATTAGCCGCAAACTTCGTCGCAAGAAATGCAGCCCCGATGGAGTATGAAGATCCAGCGGTTGAGCTGGGCACGGCCTCTGCCTCGGCCTCTTCCATCTTCTTCCTCTTGCAGTATCGGCGCCAGGCAGCCTGGATAAAGCAAGCAGCCCAAGTCCTCCATTGGTGAGAGTAAAACCTGAATGTGTGCTGCACTTGCCTGCTATGTAGGCGCCTGAACTGGCTTGCTACAAACTTCAGCTCCTCTGAGGTCAGAGCAAAAGCCTCTACTTCTGTCAGAGCTTTCACGGTTCTGGTGGAAGACGGTAGATTCACACCTGATTTAGGATCCAATGCCCATGTCAGAAGCTCTTCCCCGCAGAACTCTCCTTCTTTCAGGAGACTGAGGTTGAAGAAACCGCTCCTGCCTCCATCCGTTGTCACACTCTCGAGGCGGCCACGTATTATGAATAGCATCTCGTCTACAGGGTCTCCTTCTCGGACTAAGTAAGTACTCTCTGTGAACAAGCATGGTTTCAGCCGCATACAGATTGCATCCAGCAGCTTGTCGTCCATGCTCTCAAACAAAGGAACCTAATATTATGGTGAAAACGACATTAATAAAAAGTAAGCATGTCCAGTACCAACAGTATCATGAAACAAGTTATGTGGTCGATGGTCAAGACCATTATTTCAATGTGTCCTGACTCCTGAATATTCTAAAGGTAATGTGACATTTTTAAAAAGTTTGAATGAATAATAGCGGGAGATCTTACCCTGCGCACTAAAGCCAGACAAAGATGCCGCTTGATGTCTCTCCGGAGATCCTTTGGGAGATTCTGAACGAGATACTCTTCATCTACACCACGTGTCTCCAACCATTTATACTGGTCATAGCGACTCACACGCTCCCTAAGATCTTGTGGTAACATCCTGTGATGCATCCATTGTTCTGAATCACGCCTCTTCACTCTCATTTCTTCGAGCCGGATGGTAAGAGATTGGAGATATGTCTGTCCCAAAATTGCAAATGTGGTTAGACAGTCTTTATTTATATATAGAGGAAAAAAAAACTTAAGCATGATGCTTCCACTGAAAGAGCTAACAGAAAATTTCCAATGATCATGGTGGCAGCTAAAGTACCTGCATGTTTCCGATGAGGAGAGCAAAGAGAATCAACCCAGAAATGGCGAGAGTGATGGAAAATATAATCTCTAATGGGTATGTACTGGTTTGAAGCCCTTGTCCAAGTGTACTGTTGTGCAGTTAATGAGAATTGAAATTTGAATACAAGGAAAAAAGAATGACTTATGTATTCAGTTAACAAGGAATATTTGAAACTCATAGACGCAGAACTTTGAGCAAAATATGTAATCGTGTTATGGGAGCTGAAATTTTGTAGTTTTGTGAGACTTGGCAAGACCAAAGCAATAATATTTTCTTTACTTTCGACTGATTTGTGATAGAACAAAAGGTTACCTCAAGTTCTGAAGCCCCCACCACAAACAGTAACAATATTTTGTGATGAAGTTTTGAGACGACACAATGCCAGACGATAAAGCCTGTGTATAAATCCCGAAGTCAAATGGAGGATAAGGATCATCGAGGTCAGCACGACACCTGGACTGAAGAACAGATTTTTTGGTCATGTTCCAAACATCATAGCCGTCCATGTTTTGATTGCCACAGTACAAGAAACCTGTACTGCAATTCCCTGCATCTTCACAGGCCTCCTGCCAGCAGGCGTCGTTACGTTCTAAGGCTAAAAGGTACCAAAACGCTCCAACTATCTGCAACATAAGCACCAGTAGCTCAACCAAAATAACCCTTACCAATCAGCTTATTATCGAACAGTACACAAGCAAAATTGACTCAATAAACTAATCCGACCAGATCTGCTCTTCACAGCAAACATGACACTTGGGATCCCATGCAGCATCAATAAAAGATAAGAAAGAACGTTATAGAACATCACAAGTAAGCAGAGACTCCAGAAACCTCGCTAAGCTGCTTTACATGTCTTATGAAATTAAACATCTGAACAGAAGTTCACAACATTGAAACTATTTCCTGTTTTTGCACTTTTAGTGCCAGTCACATAACTCAGAGTAAAATGGGAAGCATTGAACAAAAAAAAAATGTAATTTATCAAGAGAAAAAAGTTAGGCACTTACATGACTTGCAAGCATATACAATAGCAGATAATAGGCGGCACCAGCCCAAGCAGTTTCTGCAAAGACACCTGCTGTCCTTTTCAATTCTGATGTCAAGGGTAAGATACGTAGAAATCGCGGTATATACTGAACCAAGACAATGAAAAGCAAGGCCTGCTTTGTAGCCAATACATCCGACCCCCTTGACCTTTGCAAGAACCTCCAAACAACAATCTGCACATACACAAAGTGAATAATGTAAATCTGAAACCAACAAGCTCCGAACAGAGATCTTTGACCACCAACTAAATGCATCCTTTCAACAAATCATCATGCACCAGAGCTTCGGAAGGAAAAAGCAACGATGTTGTCCAACACACAATTACTGGAATGATCTAAAGTTAAATAACCAACCTGAGGGACAGGAAGTACAGAGAGAAAATCAATGATAAACCACCGTTGCAAATATCTCTTTGCTATCTGTGCAGGATCTATCACGAGTTCACCTCTCCCAAAGACCCGGGATGAGGGTGCAATATAAGCAGTCCTAAGCTGGAGAGCCATGTGAGCGAGATAAAACACATCGATGATAGTCCTCAATGTAGTTGCGGTGATAGCCAGTTTCCGGTCAATACCCAGGCACTTGGACTCACCATTGATCACAGGAAGATAGAAGAAAAAAGGGTCCACGAACACTGAAAGAATACATGACATAACAAACAATTTATTGCAAAACAAAAGGGTTTTATCCTGAGGATCAAATATCTTTTTTTCAGATACTTTGAGGTCTTCTGGAAACACTGCTCGATAAACACCGAAGCCAAGTGAACGGCCTATCGATTTAAGCCCTTTAGAACCCTTTTGGATCCCTTTCTTGAAGGATCCAGATGTGTTATTGCTTCCATGAATAGGACGAAGTGGTCCACTAATATTGGAGGCGTAGTTCTGTTGGAAGGCTACAGCTGATGATGGTAACCTAGAGTCCAGATCATCCACCCTATTAAGTATGACCAACAAAGATTTCAGATTATTATGCACCAACAAGCAAAAGATTAGGATTCAGCCAATAAATCAAAACAATCACACTACAATTTCATGAGAGAACAAGCATTGCCAAAAGACAACTACAAGGGCTTATAAAAATTGAGGTTCTGGATAACTGTTTTGGAGGGCTTCAGTGCAAGTCAGTTTGCTCTCCATTAAAGTCACAGAACACGCACAATATGTTTATCAGATTCAAAGTTTTGAAATGTGCACTACCTCACAAAATTTTCTCGTTTGCCTGCCATGATTGCTAATAAGGAACAAGAACTCGATAACCTTCAACGACTAAGCCCACGATCACTTGCTCATATTGATAAGCTACATCATCCAAAAACAAAACAAAAAAAATCCACCATTAAATTTTCTCGGATAAATGTTACGGACTCTTTATCAAATTAAACATGTGAGAAATGCATCATCACCTGATGAAGTTGTAATAACATATATTTTTTGTTTTTTTTTCCATTAAGTTGTGTATATACTACAAGCCAAGTTTCAAACTTGATATATTCCGCTGGTTTAAGATTCACTTACTCTCACCAGCAAATGATCCGCTAACGAAGCAAAATCAACTGGAAAAAAGAAGTAAAAAACTGAAGAATGAATGATCGACACCGACACAAAGTAGAGAGACAAATTCAGAAATAAAAATCCGGCACGAGTAACAAAACGAGGGGAAAAAAAAGAGACGTGAGCCTAAGAACAGTTATATGACCAGAACAGAAGCGAACTTGCTAAAAACAAGAGAAAAGACAGAGACTTACTTAAAGCTAATCCATGGCTTAGACGAATTGAAGGGTCCCGATGATGAGGAATTGAGGATAACGCTTTGCAGTAAGAGGAAAAAAGTTCGAACAAGAAAGAACCGAAAGTGGGTCTAAAGCAAGAGCAGAGCAGACAAGTGGTATATCTCCTTTATAAAAAAAGAACAAAAAAGCAACGAAGAAGAAAGGGAACCGAGTTAAATGACGTTTTTGCCCTTCATTATACCAGGAAAGTAGATTTTCCCCTTGAAGCCTCAAAAGTCAAAAGACCCCCATGTCACAAAATATGTGAATGTGATATATTATACAAGACAAAGTGGTGTAGATAAGCAATGTGTTCCTACAATGTGAAAAGGAGGATTTTGTACAAGAAGTATCCAAGCCTCTTCTTCTAATATCAAACAACCATCTCAGATTCTTTGACACTCGAAGGGATTCCAACCTCCAGCCTCATTGTAGCTCTATACTGTTCGGGTACAGCGGCACCAGCCTGCGCGCATATCTCCACAACGGCGGGTGCTTGCCCGTAGAAGCTTCGTAGCTCCCGCAGCAACGGTGGCCCATTCACATCAGGAACATGCCAAACGTATCTCGGTGGTATCAAGTCGTCAAGCACTGCAGATTGCCAACCATGTTGCCCATTCCGCTGTTGGTGCTTAAAGGCACCGCAGTTCTGGGCCTTGTGTCCCGTTGGACCTACGTGGACCTCGGGGCAGTACCCGCAGACCCTGACTCTGTACATCCTCATCAGCTTTTTGGCTCCTGCCCTCATTTGTTCCCACGCCTGTAATGTTTCTTCGGCTAGGGAGACAGTTTCTTCTTCGCTAGAAGGCGGAGTGATCTCTGAGAGAGGTAACTCGGTTAACAACGGCACTGGAGGAGGCTGGGGCTCTGGATCAGGCAATTCTGTTTCATCTGCATCGACAAACTCGCTTTTGCCGATGCGGATTATTGGTTTCCTTCTCCTTTTGGTTGGAAACTCGGGGATTTCAACGCCCCCCTGAATGCAGAGCTCAACTACAGCAGGAACTCTGGGAACCGAGAACCTCTCGTCGTGGCGGATGCGCTTGCCAAGGCGGTCATAGAGGTGATAAGCTTCAAGAGGAACGATAACGTCTTCAATGACTGAGTTTGTCCATTCGTGAAGGCCTTTCCTCTGGGAGGCACTCGGACCTTTACACGACTTAAATGGATGCCCATAAGGTCCAACATGGATCTCATTGCAATACCTAAAGAGACAAAACCGAGCAACATCAAAGGTCTATGGGCAAACAGAGCCGAGATGAAACAAAGAAGAGATAGAGAATTACCCACAAGCATTAACACGAACAACCTTCATGAGCCGGTGGAGATTGTTGATCAATCTGATTCTTGCGTTGTATACTTTATAGGCAAGAGGCACAAGGCTCTTCACGACCATACCGTTTTTAGGTGGAGGGAGAGGTCTCTTAGGCTTGTCTTTGTTGTTCTTGACTCTCTCTCTCGCGGCTCGACTCAGGTCAACAATGGGCACTGGGAAGGGTTTCTTCTCTCTCCTTGCGTACTGCTTAGGCGCGTCTGCATTCTGAGGATGATCGCTTCTCACAACAAATGGAAGAGATCGACGCCCTTTACTAAGCACAAGTCTGGAATCTAACTCAAGACTGAACTCAATGCTACTTCCCTGCACAATATTGGAGTTTACACATAACTTTAGATCGTGAACAGAGGATCTCACCAACAGCTGGCAAAGGAAGCAGAGCGAAACGAATTGGATGATACAGACTACGAAAGGAAACTGACCTGAAGAGAAGAAGAGAACCCAAAACTAGTAAACGGGTTGAGATTGATAAATTTCCTCCTGGGTACGCTCTGAATAGCGAAAGGTACACTTTTAGGTGACAACCCCGAAAGTGTACCAGCATCTGCCCCTGGGAGAGAAAAAAAAAACGGAAACTAAAATCAATCACAATCTGACAAGAAAAGGATTGATATTGAGCATTGAGGACGGTTCCGAAAAAACACAATGAAGAAGAAACTTACAGGAAATGGCAGAGTACGTTATCGACATCGTCGACAACTGCTGGGTTAAAGCATTGGGGAAGATGGAGGAGGATAAGGAGAGGNAATTTGATTAGCAATTGTGTGTCTTTCGAGATTTTCCCTTTCTTTATACTCAACTGATAACAGTTGGCAATCTGTTGACGCATCTCCTTCAAGGTAACATGTTTATCTGAACATTCCAGTATTTGTCAAGTCGCTTATACAAGTCTGCATGAATAGATTTCAAGGATTAATCTTTGCTAGATTTTTCTTATTTGCTCTTTATATGTTAGAATCAATTTTATGAAATGCAATTTTTTTTAAGTTTTATAAAATATATAAAATGTTTTATAATTTAAACAAAACTTTTTTTTTACTCTTAAGAACCTATGTGGGATTCTACCATTGGAGCAATCAGTTTTAATTACTCTTTAAAAGGTTCTTAACTTATAAAAAATTCAAATTTTATAATTAAAATAATGATAAGAACCCATGAAGGATTCTTACCATTGGAGGTGCTCTAATCTTCAAAACATGGGGGACGCAGATACAAACCGAAACCGAACTCAATTGGCGCCTCTGTTACACAACATCAAGAGTTTAATTAGACTAAACCAAAAAGGCCTAATGGAAGAAGAACGAAACAAGCAGCCATTGCAGCCAAACTCCATGAGCCGTTTAACCGATGACCACTTCCCTTCTGTGTGATCTGAGCGTTAGCGGGAGCAGCCGCATTGGTTCTGTTGTGATTTGGAGACAAGACGACGACAAGAAGCTTCTCTCCTCTCTGGCAATGTCCTTCTTCTCCACTGATGAAGTAAAAAGGACCTGATCTCTTTAGCTCTATCTTCGTGTGACCATATTTGTATCCTCTTATAGGCTCTGATCTGTCGCATCTCTCGTAATCTTTTTCCCTCACTTGCATCACTGAATCATTCTCCGCATTGTACTTCCACACTGGTTAAAAAATAAAAATACTATAATACGAGAAACAAAAACAGAGCCATGTACCGAAAGTGATATTCACTACTTACAGAGAGAATCTCCAATTTTGAATCTTGTTTTCTCTGACCAATGGTTTAGTGTTTCATCTGTAGATTCTGGAACCTTCCATGTGTTAGACTTGCCTCCCACCAGAATCTCCCTGCCTTCACACAACAAACCAAATAACAGAAGCAAACAACACACCATAAGTGAAGAAGAAGACATCGTGAGAGCTTGATGATGTTTTTTAAAGTGTGTGATTGGTCTTTCAGTTATATGAATATGATGAGAATTCGCCAAAATAAATAGGGGAGAGAGATCTCTGGCTTATTGGATCCAAACAAATCCCTTCCATGAACCAAAACGTGACCATCGAAAAACGAAGATCGTGAAATGAAGAAGATAAGCGTTACAGAGCTGTGTGTTAATTGTGACCAAACCAACACTTTTCACTATTGCGTTTTTACCTTCCATCAGCTGATGGGTCATCGTTGAATCATCATCGATGTAAATGCTAAAAGTTATTACCTTTTAGACTTTAGGATAGTTATAAAGGTTTTTTTTTTTTTTTTTTTGGGTGACATTTAAAGCAGAGTAAATGGAATGCATGTGACGACGAGGAGATGGGAATTTAATATGGATTTTTAACCACTGAAGTAAATAAACTTTCGGAAAAAAAAAACCCTAAAACCGAGCACCATTTCCCAGAAATCAAGGCAGAGTTTCTGCACAATCCGTATAAATAAGAAATACCTTAAAGGCGAATCTTTTTTCGTTTTTTTCTTTCTCTTCCACCATCTGACTTTTCTCGAGTAATATATTAAAGTCTTGAAATTTATATTTCAACCTCCATTCTCATCGGTCTCTTTTCAATGGACCCAGTTTGAATGGTTACATTTTACAGACGACAATGGAACACAAGAAACAAAGAGAGAGGGTTTCTTCAAGATTTCTCCAACTAAACCCATTAAAAAAAAAACAAAGAGAGGTGTTGTTGATAAATTAGTAAAAAAGAAAGAAAAGAAAAGGAAGTTGCTTTTCTCTTGACCCAACACCTCAATTTAGTGCAGAAGTCATTTCCCACACTTACCCCTTTCCCCTGCACAAGTCTGCTTCCATCTTCATCACTGCTGTCTCAACCCATCAACACCCACATCCAAAAAAAAGCAATTTTGCTTTATTTTATTTTATTTTCTTTTCCTTCTCACAGCAACAACAGCAACAACAACAACATGATGTGTCCTTCTTTTCTGCTTCTTTGTCCTTCTCTGACTTCTCCCCTTCAGATTGATATTAGATTACAACACGAAACCCAGAACCTTCCTCTTATCTCTCTCTTCTCTCTCTTCCCATTCCTTCTTTCCTTCAAGCTCTTCCCCTTCATCTCTCTCCCTCTTTCCTTCTGTAATTACACACCTTGTGTTCATCTGATGAATCGAACTCACGGCGATTTCACTCTCTCCAACCCTAATCCTTTTGAGGATCCGAAAGTCAGACTTAGGCATCATGGCCTTATGCAAGACTATCGAGAATTGCATATGGTACGAACTCTTTTTTTTTTTTCTTTGAGTTTAAAATCAAGTTTCAGTTTCTGCGTCTAGTCTATTTATCTTCGGATCTGAGAATGTAATTTATCTAAGGAATTGCTCAAGATTTGCTTTTTTTCCACCCTGATCTGTTCTCATAGCTGCTCGGAAAACCTGGAAAAAAGGGATTAAGTTTTTGTTTTAAAAGAGGAAAGATGAAACTTTGAGCTTAATTGATTCCTTAACAAACATAAAGCCTCTTACTTTTCTTTTCTAGTCATGTGTAATTATGCAAATCTCTATTAGTCTTAAGCTGATCAAAAGAGTGTTTTCTTAAGCATACTTTTAGGATGAGAACTTTGCTGGTGTTTGTTTCTCAGATCTTTTAAGATCACTTCATTAACACGTTTTGCTGTTTTGTTGGATTACACAAGGATACTGAAGCAATGAGAAAAAAGATACAGACAGTGCGAGAGAGAAAGGAAACACTAATGGCCGAAGTCCGGTACAGATACTTACAATCGTTGACAGAATATATATATCATTTATGTCCTTTTGATGTTTTTCTCAAGTGTTTTATGTCTGTTTATCAGATTTCTGCGGCGGAGATACAAGCATTTGAGACAAGACCAGCCTGTTATGCAGCCACCAGATGTTAAAAAGAAGGACAGAGGAAGATCAAATGGTGGGAAGAAGAGTAAAACGCAGATCCGAAGGGAAGTGTCTCCTAATAAGGGAAGTGAAGCAGAAACTAAGCATGTTTCACTTCCTGACTTAAACCACTCAGTAAAGGTTCATGTGGAAACCAAAACCAGTCTCACGAAAAGAGTTCCATTGTTCGATCTAAACCAGATATCCGTAAGCACATCTTTTCACTCTCACAATGTGGACAAAGAAGAAACCAACATGTCTGTCTTTACTCTTTGCAAACCCATTTTTGACCACCTCTTAAATTGATTACAGGGAGAAGAAGAGGAAGAAACAGAAGCAGTGAACAATAATAGTGAAGAGAGGATGAGAGTGGAAGAAAGCAGTTCATGCAAGAGAATGAGCAGCAGCTTCGAGCAGAAAGAGATGAAGCTATCGTCTTGCAGGAATGGAGGAAACGGTTCAAATAAGAGGAAAATTTCGTGGCAAGATCCTGTTGCAGCTCTCAGAGTCTGAAGAGAGAGAAGAAAAAAAAAAAAAACCTTTTTTCTTCCTCAAGTCAAAGAAGTATCTTGTAACATAGCTAAGCTTCACATCGATTTAGCTTGCTTTATTTGCTTGATCCTCTCCGTTGAAAACATATCCCAATTGTGGCTTGAAACTTGAAAAAAACCTTATCTCTTGTCCATTCTTGAAGTGGCGACTTATAGAAGTGACATTTGTATATCGGACATGTGTCTATCTTAGACGAGTAAACAAAATCTACGGAAGTGATCCACAATTCCAGGAACAAGATCGACGGTCATAAGTGTTCACACGTGTCTGAAAAGCAACGTTTCGTGTAAACTTTAAATTCAGACCGAACACAAAGACCGATCTTTTGACTCTGGGACGAAACAAGAAAAGCAAAACACGATGGATGAGTCTGATTGGGGCGGGTTGGCTCCGGAAATACTCACCAACATCATCTCAAGGCTCACGATTCAGGAGCGATGGACGGGACCGATGTTCGTCCGAAAATCTTGGCTAGCCGTTTGCAGAGATTCGTATCTCTGGTCTATATTCGATCTGGAGCAATGGTTCGAGTCATATCCCGAGTCGACTCAGTTGTGGTCCCCTGATTTCGAGCGGAAAATAGACTCAATGCTCCGATCAGTCGTCGATTGGAGCGACGGTGGTCTCACCGAGATCCGCGTCCGCCATTGTAGCGACCACGCTCTCTCTTACGCTGCCGACAGGTAATCTTTCTTGATCGAAAATCCATTTGTCCACTGGTGAAAATGATTTGAGTTTGTGATTTCGTCTGTTTTGGAAATTTCTTACGGATTTGAGATATTTTCTGATTTTTGGACGTGTCATTAGATGCCCAAATCTCCAGGTTCTCGCCATTAGAAGCAGTCGTAACGTGACAGACGCGTCTATGACGAAGATAGCGTTTCGGTGCAGGAGTCTAAAGGAACTCGACATCAGTTACTGTCACGAGATATCTCACGACACGCTTGTGATGATGGGTAGGAACTGTCCCAATCTCACGACACTGAAACGCAACCTTATGGATTGGTCAGATTCTTCTCGGCACATCAGCTCTGTTCCTACAGAGTACTTAGACGCCTGTCCTCGAGACGGAGACACAGAAGCTGACGCGATCGGAAAACACATGATCAATCTAGAGCATTTGGAGATTCAGTTCTCTAGACTATCTGCCAAGGGACTCGCTTCTATATGCGAGGGTTGTCCGAAGCTAGAGCACTTGGACATGTTTGGATGCGTGCATTTGTCAAGCCGTGACATTGCAAACAATGTGTCAAGGCTGAAGCGGCTTAAGGAGGTGAAGAAGCCAGATGTGTATGTGCCAAGGTCAGGGGATGTGGCTCAGACGGAGAGATACGGACATTGGAGACTCTATGACGAGAGATTTGATATACAAGCCATGAGGATCTGATCTCATACACTACGCGATCTTCTGTAATAAAGCAGCCTATAGTTATGAATTCCCTAGGTTGTTATTTCTGTTAATCTCAAAAGCATTCAAGATGTACACACTTATATGAAGTTTATACACGCAGAGTTGTTGTCGACATTACAGAGTGCGCATTACTATCTACTACATCAATTTCCGTAGGGAAAGTAAAAAGAAGAAAACCACAGACCAAACACAAAGAAAAAAGCTACAAAAGGAGAGAGAGTAAGAAAGAGGAGGCAAGGCAAGCAGTCATATGGAAAGAGCCTGACAAAGGTGTTGCGGAAGCAGATGTGGTGGTGCGAGGCCTTCCGTATCTTGCCCTTTTCCTTATGAAAACTCCAAGCTTCCTCGTGACACGAGCTTCGTCATCGCCATGACCTGAACACAAAAGAAGGGACTGAGACAAGAACAGGAGTAAGAGGATCGATAGGATGAGTAAGCGTTTGATGTCACCCATCTCTGCTCTAGCATGAGACAAGGTTTTGGCCCTCTGTTGTGATTATAAAGAAGAAGGGGTACAGTTGAAGAAGATACTTTTTTTTGTATATATTTAATAACATTTGGTGGGATGATTGCGAAATGAGATGATAAGATAACACCGTAGTGTCATGTGGAGCCTATCGCGGCCAAAAATATAATTGAAAGATTTGACTAGCTGGAAAACTATGTGTCCAATATCACAAAGCGATCATCAACCAATAGTTAAAAGCCGACCACGATCCAAGTCTTTACAAAGTCAAGCAACTTGCTTTCCACACACTATTCTTCGATGGGATACGAGTAAAAAGGGTTCCAATATAAAAAAAAAATGATTTTATAGGGTAGATGCTAACCAGGAAAGGTGTCATTCTTGGTATGCTAAGATTTTGTCCAAAATGGCTGGCTCCAACTCCCTGAAAGATGTGACCTGACCAACTCGTTTAGCTAATTCCCCTGTGACTCGGTCCATGTAAAGAAGATGCAACCCGTTCCTTTCTTCCAAAGTAGCTACTGCTTTCCTCGCATGGACTACTGATGATATCCACTCCTCAAACACAACTGCAAATCAGACACAACCAATCTCAGTGTTAATTGTACTTGTGTCGGCCCAGGTAGGAAACTATTTAAATCTGGAAAAACAAAAAAAAGCTGTAAAATAAAACAAAAATGTTGCATCTTCTATCAGAGCCAGGTTTCGATCCTGGGACCTGTGGGTTATGGGCCCACCACGCTTCCGCTGCGCCACTCTGATTTGTTGATCAAATAACATAAATACGATATTTAATGTTTAGTTTACCCGTCTCAAATGCTTCACTCTCTGCCCAGGGTACCAAATAGTCACATATCAAGAACTCAATAAGCTGTATCCTGCAGGTTCATAAAACATAATCAAGATCCGCAGCCCCATGTATCATAGAAACACACTGCCGCATAAGATAAGAGTTTGAAATACTTACAATATAAACATGCACTCATCAATCTCTGGGAATGATTCGTCAAATGGGTCCACAAACAGTAAATTTTCGGCTAAAATGGATATTCTCTGAGAAACAGCAAATATTGCACGCTGTCCAATGTATGGTTCACTTCCCAGTTGACGGATCAAATGTTGGACATAAAACACACCACTTGTTTCTAATTGTTTCACCTCTACAACAGATTGTAAACACACAAAAACAAATATTAGAAATGATAACTAAGAAAAAACAGTTAGGATCATAATTAAACTGCTAAAGTTACCATTTCCTTTAAAGGAAGTGCACATTCTTGTGATCAACTGTGCAATCATGAAACTGATAGATTCTTCAACAGATTCTAAGATCCTCCCCATTGATATCAGCTTCTTCAGTGAAGCTACAGTTTGCCAAAAAGAGCACATCATTGCAAGAAGAGGAAGAACACACATTTGTTTCATAAGTGCATAGCAAGCCTCCTAATAAAAGGAATAGCTGCTCAGGAATAAAATAATTTGATTGCAAGTCAGGAGTTTTGAATAATATTACCTAATATGATATCTACAGCCTGATGTGACAAGTTGCTGAAATTAGAGACCTGCAGAATATAAAAAGCGAGTTTAAAGCCGCAAAGCATCTAAGAGTGCATATTACCAGACAAAATCTTAAGAAACAAAGCCTAACATTGGAGTCTGCTTCAGCCAGTTCCAGGATAAAATCTATAGATATCTTTAGATGCTCTGCTTCCTCTTCGTATCCCGGTTCTGCAGGCAAAGTTCCAACTCAAATATAAAAGAGACCCAGAAGATGAACTGGTAGTTCTTGGTTAAATAGACTCTATTCTTTACTTACAACTCCCATATAGCACATCTAAGTCATAATATGGTATAATGTTGTATAATTCATTAAGGAAATTGAAAATGGGAAATAATAGACAGTGAACCAAGGCCAGGAAGACCCTTAACAAAACCTGAGAGCCTCAATCTTTGAGATGATCGAGTTGATTTCCTTCTGCTCCTTGTCCTCGCTAGGGATCAAATGAAAACACAAGCTAGTAAGTTAGTCCCACAAACACAAACGTAACAAAGAGAATACAAACTGTTCAAACTACAAGACTGATGAATATAAACATGGGAGAGAGACCTAGTCTGAGAAATCTACGACGAAGGACATCGCTAAATCTCGGTTCAGAGGCCCCTCCAATTCGCCTGCCGCTGAATTCTCCCAAGTTATCAAAGAAATAACACTTGCAAGAAGCATTCGCTGGGAATAAATCACAATGCGAAGCACCTAATGACAGAAAAATGCATTAATTAAAGACCACTAAGTTCCGAAAACATCTTCCAGCCTTTCCATTTTTTGAGAATCATTAATTACATAAACGAGTTGCCTAATTTCATAAACGAGTTTAGAGAGGCAGAAAATACTTTCAGCATCCTTGAGATCTTCCTGGAGTCTGATAATTTCCTTCTTCCTCTCTTTAGCCTAATTTCAAAATCGAAAATCCCCAATATGTTAGAAGCTCCATCTCGCAGCCGAGAAAACACAATCATATAAGCGTCAACAGAAGCCGAGAAAGTTGACCTACATATTAAACGACGAACAGAAATCCAAATGTAGCCCTAGAAATTCTAGACAAAATGGTAGCAGATTTCACCATAGAGAAATCAGATAGTCGCGGAGAGCAAAAAAACGAAGATGCACTTAAACCCATACAAAAAAAAAAAAATAATAATCGAGAAGGCACCTTCTTCTTCCAGCGAAGAGCATCAGTTTCGGAGGGAGCATCACAACGGGAAGTAGATGAAGAAGATTGACGGTTCTGGATCTTCGATCGTAAAAGAGAAACAGCGATCGCCAGTCTCAGCGACTCTTCCTTCTCCATGTGATCTGCTTCAGCGACGCTCGAACTCGTTTCGTTCAACAAAAAAAAAATTAATGACAAGAAAGTTTTAATTTTGGGGATAATAGTGATTCCAAATTTCCAATTCCTGCGCGGGAGAGCTTTTGTGAAGCTATAGAGGCCCAATATGGCCCATTAACGCATCTAAGAGGGTCCACAAATTCTAGATGTTGAGTGTCGTCCTTAAGCAAATAATAACGCTTATGTCGTTAACCGTATAGGGGGATTCAATTATTTTCAGCTCAGATATTAGAAAGACAATAACATTTCCAATGTAAATATCTGAACCGACCAGTTTATAGGGGTCTCAAGTCTGAACAACAATCAACTGAATCATATCTGAGACCGTAAAACAAAAATGCAAAGGTCAAAAATGAAAAAAAAAAAAGAGAAGTCACAGAAGAATACAAAAAAGAAAGAAAGGAAATGAGCACATTCCCACAACAACACAGAGAAGTGGTGAGAATAAATGTCACATCATGAACGAGCATAAAGAAGAGCAAAACCCCCAAGTTTTCTTGTTGGAAACTATCTTTGAGTTCTGAGACTCCTTTTCTCCTTCTCCCTCAAGCTTACAACACAACATTCATCGCACAAGCCTTAACTCAGAGAGCAAAACCGTAAAGCATTGGCACCTTTACAGATTCCGACAAGCCTCGATGTCTGCAGCCTGTGAGGCCAACATGGACTTCCCCAGTTCGCTAGACTCCAAGATGCGTACAGCTGCATCGACCACCGCCTTCTGGAACCTATCATCCTCAATCTTTCCAAGGACTTCTCTAACCAATTTGAAATCCACACCACCAGCCAGAATCAGCTTTCCAACAATCTCACCAAAGTTGTTTGGTGCCTTGGGAAGATCGATTCCAATGTCATCCAGCATAGCACCGTACTCCAAGAACCCAGTTTCAAGATCCTTGGGTGTGACCACCTTCTTAGACAACAAATACTCCAAGAGTTAAGCAATTGGCTCAACAACAGGCGGGCTTTTCTCAAGGGACAGAGAAATAGCTTCCTTCACAAACTCTGCATGATATGAAGGCGACCCAAGCTCCTCCAAACACTGCAGAGCTTCATCAACAAGTCGAATAATGAAATATTCCTCGAGAATCGACTTTGTTTTTCTCTTGAGCACTTCTTGGCTCAACTTGGGAGCACTAGGCTGTGGTTTCTCCACCGAAACAGGTAAAGGTACGGTCCGAGTTGCAATTGGCTGAGGCGGGGTAAGCGGGCGCGACACCGAACCGCTCCCCTGCAACAGGGCACTTGTCTTGCCACCCATAAACCCGCTGCTGCCTTGAGGTAGGAGCTTCGTGTTCATTGAGGTCGACTTGCTCATTGCTGGAGAATGCAGAGGACCTGGCCCATCGCGTCTAGACATTGATCTTGACCTCGGTAACTCCCAGTTATCATTGTCCGCACCAGGCATCCCAGGCATCCTTCGCGTCCCAGGCATACCAGGCATCAAACCACCTGCACCAGGTCGACCACCAGGGTAGATAGGGCCAGGACTCACAGGCCCACTACTAGAAGCCATACCCTTTCTCATATTTGCAGTGGCACCTGGTCGGAGACCAAGATTCTTCTCTGCGTCAGAATGGATTTCAATTATAGTTTTTGCATTCATCTGCACAAGCAATGTAAATAGAACATTAGAAACCACTACACAATGAAGCAGCAAACAAGTCTCAACCTAGTAACTCATAAAACTGAAAAATGAGATTTTCAAGGCCAGGATACCTCTTCCCGCCTGGGAACCCAGCCATTGGAGCGCAAGTCGATGATATTCTGAACCATGAATCTCAGACGCAGTTCCAACTGAGGATTCTTTGACAGATCCTTCAGGCGTCTGAAATATGCCTCATTGATCGGTTTTGACTTCACATTTCCGTCAAGTTGTTTGCCAATAGTTTTGAAGAAATGACAAATAGCTTCAACATTTTCCTCTGCTGGACATACTTTCTCATCGGCCCCCAGAAGCTCCTACGATCAGAGCAAATTGATAAAGGTTACTACAGATACCAAAACAAAAATTGGCTAAGAAAATGTGTAAAGTAATAGGAGTTAACCTGAACAATGTGATGAACAATCTTTTCTGGAACCATCTTCTGCTTTAGAAGCTCACCGATCAAACGAATATTTCCTAGAGTCTTGAGCTTCAACAATTTTTCTTTGTCCCTCCGCTCAGCCTCCTGATCTGGAGCACTCATCTGTCTAAGCTCCTCCCTCAAATTGGCAGCGCCCTCAAACGCCTCTTGACAGATATTCAGCAGAACCCTCTTAAAGGTGATCTCCTTATCCCCAGGCTCTTCAGGTGGGAAGGTCGGCAGCTTGTCGTTGATATCAGAGCACAATTTAGCATACATAGGGCAAAAGGTCGGCTCAAGGACAGCTTTGTCAAAAATAAGGGTTATCACACCCTACAAATGAAAGAAGACAACACTAGTTAGCAACGTGAACAGCCTAGATGATTCGAACAAGACTTCATCTAAGTTTGGAGACAGAGTATACACCTTAAGGATATCAGCAGATGTGATGCCAGAGTCAATAAGTTGTCCCTTAAGAAGATCATACTTTTCAGGGGTTAGCTTGTTCAGTATCCTAAGACAAAAGAAGTATATCTTTGTCAGTGTGCAAGCACGGTTTAAAGATATCATGTTGGGAGTGAAGGAAAATGATGCAGAAGTTTAGACCACCAATAACTGTCTCAAAAGGCCTTACCCTTTCACAGTCTTCAGAACACGGTCATTTTCGGAAAGGTTTCCTCTTCTAGCTGACCAAGGTACTTCAGCTTTGACGAGGACAGGAGCTGGTCCACCCTGATTCCACAAGGAATACAAGAAAGAAAGTAAAATAAATCATGCCAAAATGAAAAGGACTAAGAAAAGGGAAAAACACATTAATTTAATGATCAATTACCCCTTGGTTGGATGATATATGTGCCCTCGAAAACTGGGAATTAGGTTGGTCTTGACGATTATATTGGCTTGCTTCAACATACCTGGAATCTCTAGCTTCACGGAGATTTTCCCATGACCTGTCCTCCGCAGAGGGTGGAGCTTGAGCAACAGAACGGCTGCGCCAATCACGAGTGTCTGGCTCAGAGAAGCGACTTGCAGACTGAACCGGAACCTGGAGCATTAAGACAACATATCTGTGTAAGAACTCATGAAACTTCATGTTAGAGGAAACAATGCAAAAGTGATGTTTCAACAAAAAAATATACCAAATTGCTTACGACACTTTCCCCACGTGCCCAAGTATATTCCTCACCAAACAGTTCTATTTCAGTTTCCCGCTTGACTTTCAGAATTTCCTCAGAGAGTTGAGCAGTCTGTACATATGCAAAGACGTCAGTGACCTCAAATTAAAAAAAAAAAAAAAAAAGCACAAACTAGAACGGCCTTGATTCTCGATTTTCTAACTACGATAATCACCTCTTTAAGTTCCAGGAGCTGTTCACGGGTGTACTTCACACGTTCACGGCCATCGAACCGAGAGTCTCCACCCTGAAACGAAAACATAACCCAGGATGAATCTTCATTAACTGACACTGACTCAATACACAAAAAAACATATAAGAAGTGACATTCAGAGGAGACAGATAACCAACAACGCTCAGTACAAAACCAAGAGAGGAACGATTCGTGAATCATAAGGCCAAGATGATTGATGAACTAAGAAATGTCAGTAGGTCCTTTATGAGCACACAGCAGCTGATAAAATGCCCACCTAAAAGCCTACATATCATTTTACGTCCATATTTACAGCAGCTACACATACTTGTGTGCGCCGCTAAGAATCAGGACAAACAAATTGCTTGCTACATATATATATATTTAACTCTGTATGTTGCAGACACGTGATTCTATGTGGTCGGGAAGCATCCGAAATTCAACGGGAGCTCAGAAGTGATTTAATAACATAAGGCAGTTTAAAACTCACAAATCAAAAAACTTTGAGCTAATTCAGACATTTCAGAGAATCAAATCAGAAAAATACCGAAGATTGTAATTCCAAATCAAAAGGCTGCTGATATCTATAAAACCGAGAAATTGGATAAAGTGAGAGTGACATAAATCACGAGAAGCTAACTAAGACACCAGAGATCAACAAAACCATTTCCAGACAGAAGAACGAACTAAGACCTCTAGATCCAGATATATAGGGGAGCTTTGGCGCCCAAAAATGACGGTACCTTGAAGGGAAAAGAGGAAGCAGGAGCACCGCCATGAGGGCGAAGGAGAGGTAGATCCGAAGAGGAAAGAGAGCCAAAAGAGAGAGACGAAGAAGAAGAAGAGGAACCAAAGAGTCTGTTTCCTCGACCGCCACCAGGTCTCAAGCTCAGCACCGTCTGATCGCCTTGCTGCATACCTCGATCTAAACAGCTGAGATCGAATCGAATCTCCAACAAAAAACGAGGAAAGGAAGAGAAGGTAGAAGCTTTTCCAGCGACGATGGAATCGCTGAATCCGAGATTCAGAGGGATCGGCTTTGTGCTCTCTCTCTCTCTCTCTCTCTCCTGGCGTTAGCGAAGAAGAGAAGAGAAAAAAGGTTGAGATGAGGAGGAGAAGAAGTCGAGAAGGAGACACAATCCCTTCTCTTTATTAGGGGTCTTGTTCCTTTTTTTTTTTTCCTGAACCAGACACACTTAAAGCTTCTTCATTTTTGTCCGTTATATTACAGTTATGTCCTTTACTCATGTTTTTTTTATTTCTTTGTTTCGTCACCCCCGTTGGTTTTTCCGTCATTGTGTATTTCTAAGCTTTATAGGCAAAAAAGTCTTCCTCGTCCACAGTACAATGTGAAAAGGCAATGGAGCTTCCTCGGCTCGTGTAAACCAACAAGAACACACAGTCTATGATGTAAAGCATGCGTCCATATTTATATAAGTTTCTGGTTTTCCAACAAAACACCCTCTTCAAACGACAAAGCTATGGCCTTAAGTTCGCTGAATCACAAGTGCTGTAAGAGATGTAGCTCAACGTTGTAATTCACTGGAGATAGTCATGCGTCCATAACTTCACTGAAAACTATTAATCTTGCAAGTTGCAATCACACTTCAACATCTCAATATCTTTAGTGAAAACTATTAATCTTGCAAGTTGCAATCACACTTCAACATCTCAATATCTTTACTTACAACAATAGTCTGTAACAACTAAAGAGGCGTTGACACAAGCAGAGACAAAGAAACAACTTCAGGCGTTTATAGACCCCTCCTTGTGTTTGTATCCATGCTTCTCCTGTTGAAGCAAAGGTTTTCCCTGATTGTACAGCCAGTAAAGTTCTTCATGAGACTGCGAAGTCGGCGGGCTGTGCAATGTTGACATCCTCAAACTTGTTATCATCTGCACAAGAAAGAATGAGATACACTTTCATAGCTTCATAGATGCAAGACCGCATCCTCGACAGTTGTGTGTGTAATCAATCAAGGCTAAATAATAAGAACGATGGGATATAAACAGGAATCACATTCAGCTATATCCAGCCACAAAGGTTTTAGAGACTGCAATGGTTCATCAATGAAGTTTGAAGGGTTCACAGACCGAGGAAACATATAAAAACTGTGATTACTAGTTAACCAAGATGTATACTCCAATTCCGACAAGTCCGTGTTACCTATATAATATACCAATAAGGTGTTGAATTTTACAGAATTAAGAAAGGAGCAAGGGAAAATGAGGGATAACCTTTCCTCAAAGTCAGAGCAACGACTGCATCATTCTCAACCTGAACAACAACCAAAAGAATATGGTGACAAGAACATTGGATGGAAAGATAAATGTATGAGAGAGTCAAATGTCTGATTGATACCTTCTGCTCCGCTAGCGATTTCGAATCCTCTAATACTTCTTCGGTAGACATTAAAACCAGACGCTGATTGCTAACTGGTTTCTCTATGAGGTCAAACAGTTTTTGCTTAACATCCAACACAGTCTCTGTTGGATCACACTGGATAAAGTAAGTGGTTTTCATGCGCTTCACACGGATATACATGGCCTGCAAACAAGATTACGCAGACTAATCAATCCTACAACCAACATGACCAGATCTAAACTCTTTGATTGATTAAGAACAACAGTGAAAATGTGCTCGGGAAGCTGGAATTAAGAAGAAGGGGAGAAGGTAAGACTGGTAAGCATGAGAGGATTTCTCAGGGCAAAATCTCTTAACTTTCCCGGTTAAATAAGCAAAGAATGATCGAAGAAAAGATTACTGTATTATGAGAATAGAACCCAACCAAATTAAACCAACGACGTAGAAACATAAATGTAGTACCATGGCCCAGACAAGGATGAACAATCTTATCTTCTTCCGCTGCCGATTCCGAATACTTTACCGGTCAGAATCTGTTTCAGAGAAGCCAATTATCAGTCTTTCAGCGAGAATTGACAAACCGCAAGTATTCGATTTATCGGAAACATGTGATCTCGTTCCCCACAAATCTAGTCTCCTTTTGGGTATTCGAAATAACAAAAAACACATCTTTTTCTAACATTGCCGATTCATATAACAAAGAAATCGAATAATCAAGATTCAATTAAGGATGAAAAACTGACCACAATAATGGAAAATATGCGAAGTTGGCTTCCTTTATTTCGATCTGTCAATGTGAAAGCCCTCTCACTCAGCTATACAAGGTAAGGAAGAAGAAACCCAGTTTTCCTCGCAAAGTCATTCTGGTAGGTGGCTTGTTTGGCTTCAGTTTTAATACTATCTTCGATCAGGCTTCGTATACAACCTGCTAGAAGATAGAGAGGGTTTTGTTTTGTCTAAGCTCTTTCAAAGTCCCACATCGCTAACAAAGTAAGCGTTTAAAGAGAAGAGAAGTAGTATAAATAATGTAGCCACTATACGTTCCGACTCATACCTTTCTCGGCCTTTTGGCTAAGATCAAGTGTAGTATCTGTTCTTATCAGTTTAATATCTGATATGTGGGCCATCGGCCCACACGATATTAACTCTATTTTTTAAGGGGGAAAGCCCATCAAGGTAGCTTGCTATCTGGGCTTTCGCGAGTCGCCCATGCGTTGCACTACTGCACGGGCCTGGCTCATCCCGCCAAATAATTAGTTTAATTTTAAGGTTAATAATCTGGCTTTCGGTTTTACAGAATCTGATCGATTATTAGAATACAGTTAATGGGCCCTTAGCCCCAAACAAATGAGTACTTTTACTAAGCCCAAACAGATGAGCACTTAAAAGTTAAAACAAATGAGTGTACTTTTTGCTTACTGTCTCTGAGAATAATTCTAAGAAGAGCAAGTAGACGCGGTTTCCGATGACAACAACTCTATTCGTTTGTTTTGCAGAACCAATCGCCAGTTTCTCGCCAGTTTTCCAGAGCTCTCTGTCTCAAGCTCCATTTACTTCGGGTCATGGCGTTCGATTTCCGCGTCGGTTGAGACTAGGAAGAAGGGTTCGCATATGTTCTGGTTCGAAATTGGCGTGTCCTTGTAGCCTTATTATACAACGCTTTTTCTTTCTTTATGTTAAAATATATTACACTACCTTCCGTCTCTCCTTCGTTACCTTGATTATGTGGCTTCTTTGGTTTTTATCGTCTAGATTGCTATTCGTTAAATCATTTGTGATGTCAGTCAGTCAGTCACTGTACTGCAAAGAAAAACCAATTTGATGATGCTTAAAAATCCACAATTGTTCTTGGAATTGATGAATGATTTTGTTTTGAGAGATCTGATTTCTCTTTTGCACAGATTCGAGCTCTCACTCGTGGAATGTTCCTGTTCTATCTAAAAATGAGGTAGTTTTCGTTTCTATTTTTCTATATTGTTTTTTTTTTTTTTTGCTCTTCCATGTCTGTTACTTGTCCAGCATGTCTTAAAAACCCACAGATTGTGCTGAAACCCTCGAAACTGTTCCTATTTTGTTAGTTGGAGTCTAAAGATGTTCATTGACACCAGCAGAGTCTGTTCTGTGTTTTGTCAAGGAAATTATAGATGTTACAGGCCGTAATGATTGAGGCATATTTGTTATCTGTTTATGTTCTAGAGGCGTTGATTGCGTATCAGTGAACTTTTGTTTTGGTGTCCAAGGTTGCTGAGAGGCTAAAACTAGCAAGAGAAGGACAAGAGTTCCTGGCCATGTACTCAAGTGTTGTTGGCGGAATAACAACCGATCCAGCAGCAATGGTTCTTCCATTGGATGATCACATGGTTCACCGTGGTCATGGAGTCTTTGACACAGCCATGATCATTAATGGGTCAGTCACTTTGAATCCTAGCTCACTTATCTAACCTTAATTAGTCTTATTATTACTCAAATCATCTCAGTGCCTTGCAACCGAGCAGATATCTTTATGAACTGGATCAGCACCTTGACCGTATCATACGTTCTGCTTCCATGACTAAGATCCCACTTCGATTCGACCGGGAAACTATGAGAAGGATTCTCATCCAAACCGTGAGCGTTTCTGGGTGTAGAGATGGGTCTCTAAGATACTGGCTTTCTGCAGGCCCAGGGGATTTCCTCCTGTCTCCATCTCAGTGTCTCGAACCAGCTCTTTACGCCATTGTGATCCAAAAGGACTCCACTTTCAACCCAACAGGTGTCAAGGTAGTGACCTCTTCCATCCCCATAAAGCCTCCAGAGTTTGCTACAGTGAAAAGCGTTAACTACCTCCCTAATGCGCTCTCACAAATGGAGGCTGAGGCCAAGGGGGCTTATGCGGGTATTTGGGTGGATAACGATGGGTTTGTTGCAGAAGGTCCAAACATGAATGTGGGGTTTGTTGTTAATGGTGGTAAGGAGCTTGTGATGCCACCGTTTGATAACGTTTTGAGCGGATGTACGGCAAAGAGAACGCTTACACTGGCTGAACAGCTTGTTAGCAAAGGGATTCTTAAAAGCGTTAAAGTAATGGATTTGACAGTCGAAGATGGAAAGAAAGCGGATGAGATGATGCTTCTTGGGAGTGGAGTTCTCATACGACCCGTGATTCAGTGGGATGAAGAATTTATTGGTGATGGTAAGATCTCTCGCATAAGCATTTACAAAGCTTTCCCTCTTCAAATCCACTTTCATTTATCATTGTTGACTTTCATGATGGATATTGAAGATGGGTTTCTTGTTTGTGTGACTCAGGGAGAGAAGGGCCTATAGCCAAGGCGCTACTGGATCTGTTGCTGGAAGACATGAGCTCTGGTCCACCTTCTGTTCGTGTGCTTGTTCCTTACTGAGCCAAACCATTTTATTTACTCATCAAAGACAACAAAAAACTTTAGTGTTTTTTTATTGCTTTGCTGTTATTGTAAATTGAAGTTGTCTTGCTCATAATTTCATGTATCTGTCGCTGTAAAGTAATCTCTTTTAACACTTACTAGGTGATCGGTCCGCACATTGTGCGGACTACAAAATATTTTATATGTTTAATATATAATTAATATTGTATATTAAAGTTATCAATTCGTACATACTAATTATGTATTAATAATAATATTACATGAATATTTAATAATAAAAAATAACGATAGATCAAATAAAAAATGTTATATATTTCAATAGAAATTGAAGATAAAAAAGCCATTATCAAAGATTTTAAAATACTTCTTTAGATAAAAAGTGTAAATAGGATAACTAAATAAACTGAAAAATATTAAAACATATAATAATTTTTTTAGTTTTATGCTTGACATGCACGCATGTACATGTATAATTTTTTTATATACATAAATAGTTATAATATTTAAGTATTGATTAATTTTTTATATATTATGTAAACGTTATGTTTTTATAAATATACAGTTTTAGTGTTTAACAAACGTTATGTTTTTACACGATGCAGTTTTTNTTTGATGAAGAAAATAAATTTTCATATGGTTGGCTTGCACGCATGTGTTCACTATAAAATTCGAGTCGCACATGCGTTTATTATTAAATTTGCTTCTTAAAATTTTTAAATGACTCTGTAAAACAAAGCAAGATAATGTTACAGAAAAACAAAACTGTAGAGATTTATTTTTATTTTTATTTCTACTTCTTATTCATATTTGTTTTTCTTATTATAATTTTTTTTTAACCCGGTTACATTTTATTTTATTTCTGATCTCAAATTCTCGATTTACAATAAGACTGTATATGTGTATGATATAAATTTTTGATTTTTTTTAAAGATAAAAATGATATAGCGTATTTACTATCATATTGGATAATATATTATCATTTTTTATATATAAATATAATATATATTGGTTGTAAAATTTTTGTAATCATATTTTATGCAATTTATTATGAATATATGTAAAACAAATTGAAATCATAGTAGTTATTATTTTCTGTTAATTTAAATTTATTTAATTTTAATGTTATAATCTAGTGTATTCATGTTTTAATTTCATAATTTATTTAATTTTATATCAACCAATCAAAATATTTCGTTTATTTTAGGAAATTTGACATGTCACATTTATATGTCATCATTAAAATGCACTAACTTTCATTGTGGAAGTGACAAATCAGATTTTTTAACTAAAGTGACTTCTCAAATAATATGTAGTAGGATATTTAAAAAATTTAAAATATAATATTTGACTTTATCATGAATATAAATATAGTACATTAGATAATCTATTAGTAATTTCCTTTTCAATAAAAATTATAATAAATATTTATTATAAATTTTGTGAAATCATATTATATAAATTCTCTGGTAGCTCTCCGCTCATCTCTTCGTCCAATATTGAAGAATTGGTTTGATGAAGAAAATAAATTTTCATATGGTTGGCTTGCACGCATGTGTTCACTATAAAATTCGAGTCGCACATGCGTTTATTATTAAATTTGCTTCTTAAAATTTTTAAATGACTCTGTAAAACAAAGCAAGATAATGTTACAGAAAAACAAAACTGTAGAGATTTATTTTTATTTTTATTTCTACTTCTTATTCATATTTGTTTTTCTTATTATAATTTTTTTTTAACCCGGTTACATTTTATTTTATTTCTGATCTCAAATTCTCGATTTACAATAAGACTGTATATGTGTATGATATAAATTTTTGATTTTTTTTAAAGATAAAAATGATATAGCGTATTTACTATCATATTGGATAATATATTATCATTTTTTATATATAAATATAATATATATTGGTTGTAAAATTTTTGTAATCATATTTTATGCAATTTATTATGAATATATGTAAAACAAATTGAAATCATAGTAGTTATTATTTTCTGTTAATTTAAATTTATTTAATTTTAATGTTATAATCTAGTGTATTCATGTTTTAATTTCATAATTTATTTAATTTTATATCAACCAATCAAAATATTTCGTTTATTTTAGGAAATTTGACATGTCACATTTATATGTCATCATTAAAATGCACTAACTTTCATTGTGGAAGTGACAAATCAGATTTTTTAACTAAAGTGACTTCTCAAATAATATGTAGTAGGATATTTAAAAAATTTAAAATATAATATTTGACTTTATCATGAATATAAATATAGTACATTAGATAATCTATTAGTAATTTCCTTTTCAATAAAAATTATAATAAATATTTATTATAAATTTTGTGAAATCATATTATATAAATTCTCTGGTAGCTCTCCGCTCATCTCTTCGTCCAATATTGAAGAATTGGTTTGATGAAGAAAATAAATTTTCATATGGTTGGCTTGCACGCATGTGTTCACTATAAAATTCGAGTCGCACATGCGTTTATTATTAAATTTGCTTCTTAAAATTTTTAAATGACTCTGTAAAACAAAGCAAGATAATGTTACAGAAAAACAAAACTGTAGAGATTTATTTTTATTTTTATTTCTACTTCTTATTCATATTTGTTTTTCTTATTATAATTTTTTTTTAACCCGGTTACATTTTATTTTATTTCTGATCTCAAATTCTCGATTTACAATAAGACTGTATATGTGTATGATATAAATTTTTGATTTTTTTTAAAGATAAAAATGATATAGCGTATTTACTATCATATTGGATAATATATTATCATTTTTTATATATAAATATAATATATATTGGTTGTAAAATTTTTGTAATCATATTTTATGCAATTTATTATGAATATATGTAAAACAAATTGAAATCATAGTAGTTATTATTTTCTGTTAATTTAAATTTATTTAATTTTAATGTTATAATCTAGTGTATTCATGTTTTAATTTCATAATTTATTTAATTTTATATCAACCAATCAAAATATTTCGTTTATTTTAGGAAATTTGACATGTCACATTTATATGTCATCATTAAAATGCACTAACTTTCATTGTGGAAGTGACAAATCAGATTTTTTAACTAAAGTGACTTCTCAAATAATATGTAGTAGGATATTTAAAAAATTTAAAATATAATATTTGACTTTATCATGAATATAAATATAGTACATTAGATAATCTATTAGTAATTTCCTTTTCAATAAAAATTATAATAAATATTTATTATAAATTTTGTGAAATCATATTATATAAATTCTCTGGTAGCTCTCCGCTCATCTCTTCGTCCAATATTGAAGAATTGGTTTGATGAAGAAAATAAATTTTCATATGGTTGGCTTGCACGCATGTGTTCACTATAAAATTCGAGTCGCACATGCGTTTATTATTAAATTTGCTTCTTAAAATTTTTAAATGACTCTGTAAAACAAAGCAAGATAATGTTACAGAAAAACAAAACTGTAGAGATTTATTTTTATTTTTATTTCTACTTCTTATTCATATTTGTTTTTCTTATTATAATTTTTTTTTAACCCGGTTACATTTTATTTTATTTCTGATCTCAAATTCTCGATTTACAATAAGACTGTATATGTGTATGATATAAATTTTTGATTTTTTTTAAAGATAAAAATGATATAGCGTATTTACTATCATATTGGATAATATATTATCATTTTTTATATATAAATATAATATATATTGGTTGTAAAATTTTTGTAATCATATTTTATGCAATTTATTATGAATATATGTAAAACAAATTGAAATCATAGTAGTTATTATTTTCTGTTAATTTAAATTTATTTAATTTTAATGTTATAATCTAGTGTATTCATGTTTTAATTTCATAATTTATTTAATTTTATATCAACCAATCAAAATATTTCGTTTATTTTAGGAAATTTGACATGTCACATTTATATGTCATCATTAAAATGCACTAACTTTCATTGTGGAAGTGACAAATCAGATTTTTTAACTAAAGTGACTTCTCAAATAATATGTAGTAGGATATTTAAAAAATTTAAAATATAATATTTGACTTTATCATGAATATAAATATAGTACATTAGATAATCTATTAGTAATTTCCTTTTCAATAAAAATTATAATAAATATTTATTATAAATTTTGTGAAATCATATTATATAAATTCTCTGGTAGCTCTCCGCTCATCTCTTCGTCCAATATTGAAGAATTGGTTTGATGAAGAAAATAAATTTTCATATGGTTGGCTTGCACGCATGTGTTCACTATAAAATTCGAGTCGCACATGCGTTTATTATTAAATTTGCTTCTTAAAATTTTTAAATGACTCTGTAAAACAAAGCAAGATAATGTTACAGAAAAACAAAACTGTAGAGATTTATTTTTATTTTTATTTCTACTTCTTATTCATATTTGTTTTTCTTATTATAATTTTTTTTTAACCCGGTTACATTTTATTTTATTTCTGATCTCAAATTCTCGATTTACAATAAGACTGTATATGTGTATGATATAAATTTTTGATTTTTTTTAAAGATAAAAATGATATAGCGTATTTACTATCATATTGGATAATATATTATCATTTTTTATATATAAATATAATATATATTGGTTGTAAAATTTTTGTAATCATATTTTATGCAATTTATTATGAATATATGTAAAACAAATTGAAATCATAGTAGTTATTATTTTCTGTTAATTTAAATTTATTTAATTTTAATGTTATAATCTAGTGTATTCATGTTTTAATTTCATAATTTATTTAATTTTATATCAACCAATCAAAATATTTCGTTTATTTTAGGAAATTTGACATGTCACATTTATATGTCATCATTAAAATGCACTAACTTTCATTGTGGAAGTGACAAATCAGATTTTTTAACTAAAGTGACTTCTCAAATAATATGTAGTAGGATATTTAAAAAATTTAAAATATAATATTTGACTTTATCATGAATATAAATATAGTACATTAGATAATCTATTAGTAATTTCCTTTTCAATAAAAATTATAATAAATATTTATTATAAATTTTGTGAAATCATATTATATAAATTCTCTGGTAGCTCTCCGCTCATCTCTTCGTCCAATATTGAAGAATTGGTTTGATGAAGAAAATAAATTTTCATATGGTTGGCTTGCACGCATGTGTTCACTATAAAATTCGAGTCGCACATGCGTTTATTATTAAATTTGCTTCTTAAAATTTTTAAATGACTCTGTAAAACAAAGCAAGATAATGTTACAGAAAAACAAAACTGTAGAGATTTATTTTTATTTTTATTTCTACTTCTTATTCATATTTGTTTTTCTTATTATAATTTTTTTTTAACCCGGTTACATTTTATTTTATTTCTGATCTCAAATTCTCGATTTACAATAAGACTGTATATGTGTATGATATAAATTTTTGATTTTTTTTAAAGATAAAAATGATATAGCGTATTTACTATCATATTGGATAATATATTATCATTTTTTATATATAAATATAATATATATTGGTTGTAAAATTTTTGTAATCATATTTTATGCAATTTATTATGAATATATGTAAAACAAATTGAAATCATAGTAGTTATTATTTTCTGTTAATTTAAATTTATTTAATTTTAATGTTATAATCTAGTGTATTCATGTTTTAATTTCATAATTTATTTAATTTTATATCAACCAATCAAAATATTTCGTTTATTTTAGGAAATTTGACATGTCACATTTATATGTCATCATTAAAATGCACTAACTTTCATTGTGGAAGTGACAAATCAGATTTTTTAACTAAAGTGACTTCTCAAATAATATGTAGTAGGATATTTAAAAAATTTAAAATATAATATTTGACTTTATCATGAATATAAATATAGTACATTAGATAATCTATTAGTAATTTCCTTTTCAATAAAAATTATAATAAATATTTATTATAAATTTTGTGAAATCATATTATATAAATTCTCTGGTAGCTCTCCGCTCATCTCTTCGTCCAATATTGAAGAATTGGTTTGATGAAGAAAATAAATTTTCATATGGTTGGCTTGCACGCATGTGTTCACTATAAAATTCGAGTCGCACATGCGTTTATTATTAAATTTGCTTCTTAAAATTTTTAAATGACTCTGTAAAACAAAGCAAGATAATGTTACAGAAAAACAAAACTGTAGAGATTTATTTTTATTTTTATTTCTACTTCTTATTCATATTTGTTTTTCTTATTATAATTTTTTTTTAACCCGGTTACATTTTATTTTATTTCTGATCTCAAATTCTCGATTTACAATAAGACTGTATATGTGTATGATATAAATTTTTGATTTTTTTTAAAGATAAAAATGATATAGCGTATTTACTATCATATTGGATAATATATTATCATTTTTTATATATAAATATAATATATATTGGTTGTAAAATTTTTGTAATCATATTTTATGCAATTTATTATGAATATATGTAAAACAAATTGAAATCATAGTAGTTATTATTTTCTGTTAATTTAAATTTATTTAATTTTAATGTTATAATCTAGTGTATTCATGTTTTAATTTCGTAATTTATTTAATTTTATATCAACCAATCAAAACATTTCGTTTATTTTAGGAAATTTGACATGTCACATTTATATGTCATCATTAAAATGCACTAACTTTCATTGTGAAGATGACAAATAAGCATTTTTCATTAAAAGTGATTCTCAAATAATAGGTAGTAAGATGACAAATAAGCATTTTTCATTCCAAGTGATTCTCTACGGTAGTAAGATATGATTGGGCCCATGTCCAACAATTTGTTGAGCAGTTGCGTCTGCTCCTCAAATTTCTTTTTTTTTCTTCTTTTCTCATGTCCTTCCAAAATTGAGGTGGTTCGTTAAAAGAAGCGCTAAAACCTTTCTAGACTCTTCTTCTTCAGTCTCCTCCATTATCAGTTTACCGATCAGCTCAGGCTAATCGAGTCGTTTTCGTAGGCGGGTTATCTGAATTTCTTATAAAGGAGGAGCCTTTAGGATTGTGGGTGAAATGAAGATTCAGGTGAAGCAAGCTACGATCGTGAAGCCAGCCGAAGAGACACCTAGACACAGTCTTTGGCTTTCGAATTTGGACCTGATACAAGTGAGATTTCACATGGGAATTCTCTACTTTTACAACCCATGTTCCTCCTCCGGTCTTTCCGACACTCAATCCCTCATCGATGCTCTTAGCAAGGTTCTTGTCCTCTTCTATCCTGCCGCCGGGAGGCTCCAAAAGGGTAGGATTCCTCTACAGTCGTCTTCGTTTCCCGATCGAGTCGAAACCCGTTTTGCTTCTCGGTTCATCGTTTGATTCCTCAAGGATGATGAAACCTGAAATCGGCTTTCTTTGATGATTTGAATCATTTTGACACTTTTTTTTGTTTCTTCTTCTCGTTTTTATATGTGGTAGATGCGAACGGGAGGTTGGAGGTTCGATGCAACGGAGAAGGAGTTTTGCTAGTGGAGGCTGAGACTGATTCTACTGTACAAGACATTGGCTTACTCACTCAAAGTTCGGATCTCTCTCAACTTGTACCAACTCTCGACTACTCAGGAGACATCTCCTCCTTACCTCTTCTTCTCTTTCAGGTTAGCTCTCTCCTCGTCTGTCGAATGAAAAATGCTTTGCTAAAAACCTCCGTTGTTGTCGGTCTTATGTGAACTTTCATCTTCCCTTAAGAGTGTCTTAATTTGTATTTGGTTCTCAGAAATTCTAGGTACTGCAGGACAACATTTGTAGGTTTGAATACCTTTTCGGCAAGACTAGTGGATATTTTTTTCCTGTCAATTGTCACGCATAGAACTATTAGTCAACGCAGATTATAATTCTTGTTTATCACACATGTTATCATCATATTCTCTATTAGACCATTTACATGCACATGGACTCTTATGAACAAATTATCTAAGAGATAGGTAATTGCTGTTTTGCAAGGTTACATATTTCAAGTGTGGAGCAATCTGTGTTGGAAATTCAATACACCATACATTCGGGACAGCTGCGTCTCTTGAGTATTTCGTGGAAGCATGGTCTAGAACTGCTCGGGGACTTCCAGTTAAGCTAGAACCCTTCTTCGACCGCACTGTTCTTCGTGCACGGGACCCTCCCTCCCCTGTCTTTCCACACACTGAGTACCAACCACCTCCTTTTCGCAATCCTCCCGTGAAATCCCTTGTTTACCGATCAAATCCGGAATCTGATTCCGCAGTAGCCAGTCTCAAGCTCACGCGTCTCCAACTGAAAGCTCTTAGAGCTAAGGCAGAGGTTGCTGATAGTAAGTTCAGTACATACGAACTTCTGGTGGCGCATACCTGGCGTTGCGCTTGCTTTGTCAATGAAGGTAATGTAAACTGATCTTGATGGAGTCTGGAAGCTAAAAAAGCTTAAAACTTTCTCTAGATTGTATGCAACTAAAAGAATCCAGAAGTGATTCAGCTCTAACGCTTATCCAACAAACAGATTTAAGTGAAGAACACCTGACGAGGTTGCATATAATAATTGATGGGAGGTCAAGATTGCGACCGAAGCTTCCACAGGGATACATTGGGAACGCTCTCTTTCACGCTCGCCCGGTATCACTGCTGGGTGATTTCCGCAGAGAGCCTTTCGGCAAAACAGTGGAGAGAGTTCACGGGGAGATAAGGAAAATGGAGAACGAGTACTTGAGATCAGCGATTGACTACTTGGAGAGGCACCCAGATCTCGACCAGCTGGTTCCTGGTGAAGGGAATCCGATCTTCAGCTGTGCAGCAAACTTGTGCATCGTCGGTCTACCAAAGCAGACGGCTTACGAGTTGGATTTTGGATGGGGAAGGCCCTTCTTCGAGAGAGCTTCGCATTTGAATGAAGGGAAGGGATATGTAGCTAGGAGCTTAGACGAAGAAGGGAGCTTTCTGGTGTTCATGTGCTTAAACAAGACTCGGCTTGGTAAGTTTCGGAAGCTCTTCTACGAGTTTCTCAATGTGTCGGCATTGTGATAATCACAAAGGCTTTTGGTGGGCCATTATATCCTTTGTGTTTGTTCTTATCAACTGCACTATTGCATGGGCCTGGCTCATCCCGCCAAATCTCCAGTTCAATTTTATGATTAACATTACTAATGGGCAACAAGAATCGTAGAGTCTTTATTTTGACTCTTATTAGGCCTTATCACATGATGTTATTAAATCGAAAATGTGATAATCAATTAATCATCCTAATTTGCATCAAATATCATTTTGCCTCATTTTTAAAAAATTGCAAAGAGCTCGTTTGCACGTTTTATATGTCCCACTTTCGAGAATATTTGATCGGCTTTATAGATATCACAGGGCTTTCGTTGTCGATCTGAATCCTCCGATTTTCCACCATTTCCCAATTTCGGTGGAAATTCAATCGGAAATTTACCTAATCTGCGTTTCCTACCGCCGCGTCGTTCGAATCATTCTCGATCTCGTCTCCTATTTCCTGATTTTGGATCATAGGGCGAAATTGCACATTGACCAGAGATCAAAACCATAATCCAAAACTCTGGGAATTTTGAAAATCGGGAATCTGTGATTTGGGAGAATAGAATTGAGAGACAGGGAGAGAGAAAGAGAGAGAGAATGGTGGAGAGAACGATGAGTTTGGGCGTGGGAGGCAATGGAGAAACCTCGGGGGTTAGAGAAACGATGTGGGCGCAGCAGGAGCTTCTCCAGAAGATCAACCAGGAGCTCGACGCTGAACGGGAAGCCTCTTCGTCGGCTGCTTCCGAGGCCCTGTCGATGATCCTGCGGCTTCAGGGGGAGAAAGCAGCGTTGGAGATGGAGGCTAGTCAGTACAAGAGAATGGCGGAGGAGAAGATGTGCCATGCCGAGACCTCCCTCGCGCTCTTCGAGGATCTGATTTACCAGAAGGAAATGGAGATCGCGTCTCTCGAGTTTCAGGTCCAGGCTTACAGATGCAAACTGCTCAGCGTAGGCTGCTCCGATCCGGCCGTCATCGACAACAAGTTCCCGGTAAACCTCATCTTCTTCGGCGAGACCTCCCGCGTGACTCAAAAGAGGAAGATGAAGCGAAATCTATCGGTGATTATAATTTCAAACGTTTTGGAATTTCGGCTTTTCGTTTTGGTTATTATAACTGGAAAACTAATTACATGGCTATATAAAGCTTTCTGTTTTCACGGTTTCGAGATTAAAAAGATCGAAAACTGCATCTCTTCTGTTGCAGAGCCCATTCCATGGCATGACCAGTGAGAGAAGCCTCCTTCTGTCTGATAGTAACGGTGAAAGCTTTGAAGAGAAGAAAGGTCTCGAGAGCTCTTTATCTCCTCGTGAAGACTTGAACGCTTATTGGGAACAGATCAGGAGAATCGATGACCATGTCCGAGAGATTTCAGACTCAAGAGATGCTCCCAAAGAATCTAAATTCCCTTTGCTTAGGCGTGAGTCAATGTCACATGCGTTGGTGTCACAGGTCAGCAATACTATCCTCGAGACAGCCAAGAGTGACGTCAGTTCGATAATGGAGATGATGAAGAACCCTGATAGGTTCTCTATAAAAGATGCTTCTTCAGAGTCTCCGATTCGTTCTCCAAATGTCCAGGACATCTTCGAGGTTCCTAGGACGAAGGGGAGCCTTACAATCATCTCCGAAGAAGATGAACTCGAAGAAAGAAATGTAAGTCATCATCTATAGTGAACAAATCTTTGGTTAACCAAATTGATCAAGTGCTAATATGTAGAAAGAATCACAGGTCAGAGGCAAGATGGTGAGTAACAATAGCGAAAGAAAAGTGAGTAAGCCGCCAAGAGATACGAGCATCAAGGCAGATCATCTGAGTTTGCTAAAGGAGATTCGAGAACAGCTCAATGTAATGCAAACAGAGATGAGAAGCTTAAGATCAGAACTGCATCAAACTCAACCTGTACAGTCCCATCGCGAGGAGGAGGATCGAGCCCTTAACTCAATTCAAGAGGTAATCACCGTTCTTTATACTTGGTAGAGAGATGCCTGAACGATATCCGGAACTTATAAACATTTTTGTTTTGTTTCTTGAACAGGCCATGATTCACTTCTGGCTTTAGAAGCTACCATGCGGCGTGGTTCTAGTTTTCTATACAGACCATTTGTAAGTTACTTAACCTTTCAAGAGGAACTGAAGGGAAGGGATGTAAAAAGAAACTGATAGATTTCAGAGTGAATCTCTGGTATTTGTATGTAACTCGATTGGCATTGCGAGAACAAAATCTTAAATCTCTCCCTAAGACATTGATGATACAAGTACCTAAAGTTGATCCACATGGATAGGATGTATAGGTTTGTTCAGCTGGAGTAGCTAACGCAGAAAATGCAGGAAGGATTAGCAGAACGGTTATCAAGATCAAGAGTGGTGCCTCTCAAACACTTGAAGTGGTAGACATGACCACAAGCCAGCACGCACGCCTCTTGTAAGCTGCGCAAGGAAGCTCCAGGCCGTTCTGGATCCGAGGCGAGATCTCTCTGGCACAAGTCGCACGAATGCCCAACCTCTTCAGCAGCAAACACCTTGTCAAGCTCTGCAAAATCCAAAATTCAGCATAAGAAAGCATAGCTCAAACGAAATTGCGCAAGTATTATTGGAACAGATGATAATACCATCGTGAATCTGCGACGTCTCTTTGCTAGGATCTTGGGTTTTCGTAGTCTTTATGAGAAGCTGTTGGACTTGTTCAGAGAGATTTTGAAGATCAGGTGAAGTGGAAGCGGATGATGATCCTGACGCTTTTAGCTCAGAAGTGGCTTTCTCAATCTTCTGTTGAAGCTTTAAGAGCATCTCCCTACTCGTGATCAGACTTTCTGCACCATCTTTTTCTTCCGAATCCATGTTTCGTATTCACGCACAAGAATACGAAACTTCTGTAATCGAAGAAAGACAAACAATAGAAAAAACAAAAAGCAAAGTCAATCTTTGTTTGACTTGTATGTATACAATGCACTATTTCTTCGTGCTAAAACTTGTGTACAAAGATATATTAGGGTTTACGAAGCAAAGTACAATTAAGATTCAACCAGGTATTGAAGCGTCTACCATTAGAACAAAAAACAAAATCAAAAATATGGATCGTAATGAAATTCCAAAAGATTGGTTATATAGTTAAATAGTTTATCGTAGAAAATCAATTAAACGACATTCATCAGAAATCAAAATCAAACAAAACATAAAAAGGGAAGAGAGAAATCGAAGAACCTGTGTATCCGGTATAGTGTCGAGAGGGATTTTAGATTTCCATGTTTTATATTTTGCTTTGGAGTGTTTAGCTTTGGAATATATATATATATACATAAACAAACGATGATAAACGTGAATTTGTATGTATATATCTCAAGATAAATAAGAAAAATTAATGGATTTCAAAAAAAGGAAAAGAAAAAAAAAAAAGTTTAACCAGTTGTCATGAAGCTTCCAAGAGTTATATATGACTTTTATGGAAGGAAAATAAATTTTAATTCGACAACCTTTTTTTTGGTGCAAATATTTAAATTGAGCTAATAGTTTTAGTTTGTCTGGAAATTCTTCAAGTAGTAAAAATATTTACAAAAAAAAAAATATTGTCTGAAAATAAAACCAAAACAATTAATTACGTCCAATTAAAATTTAAATATCATTCATTATTATAAAACTTGTTATTCTCATATTTTAAATTTAGATTAGATTACCATCTATCAAGTAACAGATTTGTCGTAATCCCTATTGCATTTGAATTAAAAGGGAGATTATAAAAGGTTGTACATGTCGTCTACCACTAATCATAGAAACAGAGAGAGGTATTGAGTAATTTGTTCTGGTTTTATTAGTTCCAAAATCCAAACCCAACCAAAGAATCTTTCCATATTATTATTATTTGTTCAGCCTTCCTTATACATCCCAAGAAAGCACTTAAACACACACACACACAAGCTTGTCAACAATCATAACATGACCCCAAGAATTTTTTAACCTTCGAACTATGTACCATTATTTCCCCTTATGGACTTGATTGCATCTTCATCAAGATTGAAGCAACACGGTTCAAAGAGGACCCGGAAAAGTCCCACTCTCCCTCTGCTCGTTCCACTTATCAACCTGCGATAAGATACGCGGACACACATTGTTAAATGAATCAAAGTATAGCACCTTGATTCGTGTAAAGCGCTCTTTGATACAATGACTTAAAAGTCCAAACAAAAGAAAACAAAAGGAACCAACCCATTCTCCAGGACAGAGGGCTCGGTAATACTTGGCAAACCTTTCGCAGTCATTAGACTCCTCGCCCTTTGCAGTTGTACATCTGCAGAATGATCTTTGATTGTTTCACAAGAGATAATAGTGAATGATGGCCTAAGGATGAGCTTATTGAGGCAAAGAGACACCTGTGGAACTCGATGTACCGAGTAAAGCAGTGCCTGGTTTGGTTTGTTGTAGGGAACCGGAAATCAGCAGGCGCAGTTTTCAGTTCGATCTAAATTCAATACCCAAAGAAACTTTTTCCGAATCAATGATGAACCAACAAAAGAATCAAAAGGGGAAAAGAATCAAAGGGCAATCAAACATAGAACCCTAAAGGGTGAATTCTAAATCACACTCAAACTCTCCCAAACCCAAACCATTCTTAAAATACTCGTTGCCTCCACAACTTCAGAGTAGCGAAAAAAAACGCAGGCTTTGAGAAAGAAATATAAGACAGAAAATCCATGAACCATCATCCAAAGATAATGATACCGCAGACATCAAAGCAGCTAAATTTTATCAAAACGATTCCTCTATGGTACAGAGTAACATAGAAACCAATGACCATCCGAGTTACTATAGCACACAGATTCAAGCAGGTCTCGACGGCGATAAGAGATCGAATTTCAAAACAACAAATATATAGTATTTCCGATCCATTAACGTTTCTCGATTGCTCTCCTAAACTCTGAGTTTACAAACGAAGGCAACGAGAAATCACCTCGTCTTCCATGGCTGATTTGATCGGCGCACAAAAGCGTAGAATCTGACAAAGTGCGGAGGAGAGAAGAAATCAGCGTCGATTGGAGAAATCAAATGGCCAAGTCTGATGTCTCTCCGGTTCGACCGGTGACTGCGAGATTAGCCCAATCTGTAATTTATTGGGCTTTATGGACCCCAATATTTTATTAAATTATCATGTTATTTATTTGGTTAAAAATCTGATCCAACCTCGCAAAAACGACGAATTTAGACAAACCATTTTTATTTCCCTTTTTAAATTAATGTGAAAGGACGACTAGTTCGGCTGTCCAAAAATAGTAACCAAACAAAAATATTTTCCTCCTATTTTGTCGATTAGAGAAGTTATAATTTTGGGGATTTTTATGCTTCACTACATATATCCATCAATCTCGATTTGTAATATCCCGCATTTTTGGTTTATAATCTTTAATATGAATATAAGGGTTTTTGCCTTCTAACTTAAAAATCGGGCAATCTATGTTATCGTTGCAATGAAATTAAACAAAAGATTAGCTAAAACAAAGGATGGATAATTGAGAGTTTTTTTTAGATTAATTGATACTAGTATGAAAAAAAAAAAAAAGACTAAAAAGGGTTTGAACAAAACAAAATCCTCGGACAGGATCTGCTTGTACTTAATCAAAGTGTCCTTATTTCTCTCCAACTTAAATTTGACTCTGTAAAACCCACCACACACTCACTCACTCACTCACACACACCTATACTTATGATCTTTCCTCCTTTATATATATACATTCCTCATATCAAACTAAACACCTCCATAGAGAGAGCTTTCTTTCACCATCTTCATGGCTGATAATGCCCAAGTAGTACCCGTTGAGGAACCAGCCGCCGCAACCGCCACCGCCACAGCAACGGCAACAACAACAACAACAGCGACGACTGAGCCAGAAGCTAAAAGCTCCGACAAAATGGAGTCACAGAGCGCTAAGCCACCCGTTGGAACGTTGGTGGCAATTGTGAACCTTTTCGCCGCCGGTGTACTTCCGATCTTCACCTTCGTTCTCTCCCTTACACTCCTCGGCTACGCCGTGTGGCTCCTTTACATGCGTAGCTACGACTGCGAAGATATCCTCGGCCTGCCACGTGTACAGACGCTAGCCAGCGTCGGTCTCCTCGCCGTGTTCGTCGTCAGCAACGCGGCTCTGTTTCTCCGACGAAAGTTTCCGATGCCGGCACTCGTGGTGATGGTTGTGATCCTTTTGCTGATGCTGTTCATCGGTTTGGCGTACGCTGGAGTCAACGAGATGCAGAACCGGCGGTTTCCGGCGACGAGGACGTGGTTTAAGCTCAAAGTGATGGATGATGTGAATTGGAACAATATCAAATCGTGTGTCTACGATAAAGGAGCATGCAACGAGCTCGTTTACGAATCTCCAAAAGATAAACCTTACAACAGAAGAAAAATGCCACCAATCAAGGTTTGAATCA
>JAHZTW010000001.1:282528934-282742617 GCA_020283515.1 Alliaria petiolata
AAAAAAAAAAAAAAAAAAAAAACCCTCTTAGTGACTTTGAATCTAGATGAATCACTCGCTCAAAAGTTTCAGACTTTTTTGAGATTTCAGTCTTGATACAAACCTTGTTCAAAGCAGCCAAGCTTATAACTTTAACTCCAATCTTATCAGCCCTAAGAATCGCATTCTCGATCTGGTTATTAATGCCTTGTGTAGCAAACGGTAAGAAGTACTGCAAAAAAAAAAAAAAAATGGGAAAAGACTCAATAAAACGCTCTGTTCTCTCTGTTTTCAAGGGGAGGAGAACTTAGGGCAAAATTGAAAAAAAAAAAAAAGGAAGAGGCATTACTTGGAATCCGAATCTGGGAACGCCCCAAGTCTGGCAAAGATTGTTCCTGAGGGTATAGAAGCTGAAAAGAAAAGTCTTTGACCAAACCCACATGCCCAACATTACCATGAACGTGAATGGCCACATCGGCAGCAAGAAGAGCCTCGTCGTGTATGGCATTGAAGCAAACGATCTGAACACGAACGGCGCGTGCATCGCCGACATCACATCTACCCCATGAGCCAAGAACACGAACTCCGGCACTCTCTTCCGTTCCCCTGCACACGGAGATCATCAATTCCGGTCAACAAAAAAAGCGTAATTTTGAGGTCGAGTAAGGGGGTAATACTGTCATTTCGGTTTACTTTGGCAATAGAGGTTTGACTCTGGCCAGAAATAGAAACTTCTCACCCACTTAGGCTGCACAAGTACACACACTCTACGTCTACTAATATCTCGTCATAAATTTGCGTAAGTTTCGTATGGTTTTTATAATTTTTTTGTATAATAAGTCCATTTAATTCCTATTACAAGGAGAGCACTAGCCTAAACCCACTTTCCCCAAACTGTTTGGTATGATTTACCCACAAGTTATAGCCAAGAACCCATTTTATCTAACTAGTAATAGCTTGCGTGTGACATTGTGTTCAAGTTTTGGGTTGAATCTGCAAAATTAAAAACATCATTTTCCCTAAATACCTGCAGCCAAGCGAATCTTCTTTTGGAGTTCCCACGAGTTTGGGTTAAGGGTGTTGCCCAAAACGTCAAAGAGAGGCATAAACAGACAAAAGTTGGTCCCCATTTCCTGATGATGCAGACTATGGTACCTGCATAATCCCAACAAGAAAATCAACTTTAAACATTTAAATCATCACAAGTAAAATCATTAGCTTGTGCACGCGACTATAAACGTAAAAAAATCCCAAATTACTTTCTATAGACATCTTTGACAGCAAACACAACAATCTTGGCAAATTTGCTTCTTAAAGTAAAATATGACAAAGTCACGTTCGTGTGTTCCGAATTCAATGAATAAAGTTAGAGAGCCTTTATTGAAAACCTGTGGAGTGGAGCCAATCGATCTAACCAAATCCAAATATGGCAACAACCAAAAAAAAAAAAAATGACATGTGAAAACTTTGTGGTAAGGTAAGATGAACGTCAACAACATACGTTGGAGTGTAGATGAGATATCGTAGGATTGGAAGAGTCTCGAATAGCTTGTGAGAGAAGATCTCCACGTTGCAATGTCCTAAACATCTCATGAAATCAAACATAATAGCGTATCCGTAGATCAAGCTTATTGATCCAACCCCTAACAAGCAAGATCCAATCAAAGGAACTCCAGCTATGACACAGAGGATAAGGTTTTCCAATAACGTTGCATTTCCAGCTGCACCCATCAGATCAAAGATGTTATTACGTCAAACAAAGAAACAGTTTTTTTTTTTTTTTTTTATGGTGGGATCGAATACTAACTGGTGAGAAAATTTACCAGTCATGGGATGTGGAACAGGAGATAAGTGGTGGAAGGAGTGGAAATGCGTGAAGAAGTAGTTGTGACGATGGAAGGATCTATGTAGAAAGTAGTATAAAGGCTCTGCGAAAGTCACATGTAGCACAATTAATGCGATGACCCCTTTCGTGTTCCACAGAGGAATACTGTTCATCAATGGAGGAGACATGTAACAGATCATGCTCGCTATTATTGCTTGCAGGAGTATGTAATTGTCCCTGAAACAAAACAAAAAAACCCACAGATCAAAAACAATACCTTTGGTGGTTTTCAGGGGATTTAAGACCAAACCCAGAACAGAGAAACAAAAGGACAAGTGGGAATCAAGGATTGAATTGGGAAATCATACCAGTGCCATTCGTGATCAATCTGCTTAAAGTCGACGCCTTCAGGGTTAATCCTCAGAGTCCGAGTCAAGAAAAGCGAGTTGTTGAAACTGCTCCATAAGACATGAACGACTCCTTTGATCCCACAGATGATGAGTATATGAAGACACCAGAGAGCCCACGAGTAATCTTCTTCATAGGCCCACGAGTACACTACTTGTGCAGCTAACGGAGCGTACAGAAGATACTTCACAGATAGAGAAAGAACACAAAACCCATATATGAGATTCAGAAGAGAACCAAACCTTTTGAAAACTCAGATCAAAAATTATTTTTCTTAAGAAATACCCAAACCTTTAGATTGCCAAAGTTTCCCCAAGGCCAAGCTGATAAAGAAGCAACCATTCTTCTTCTTCTTCTTCTTCCTCTCTTAAATCCTTTTCGTTATCTCCTCGAAATTCGTGATCTCCTGTTTTTTTTTTTAAAACAAGATCTCTCTCTCTCTCTCTCTCTCTCTTTTATTGGTCTATAACCTGAAAGATTTGTCCAGTTTTCAAGCAATCCTGAGAAAAAGATGTTACTCTTTTAGTGGAAGTCAAAAAGAAGAGAGAGAGAGATTTAACGATGGGGTTCTCTTTGATCTCAAGTAAAAGAACCAAAACCCCAGAAAGTTACAAAGCCTTGTTGTGTTTATGTGACATTATTGAGAGCCTCGAGCTCTGTTTACTTATATAAGCATTGAAACTAGGAGGGCCAACTAGACCCAAAATGTGTTCTTTATCTCGATAACGATATTCAGATAACTTTAAAACAATATGCTGAAGAAAAGCGTTTTTTTTTTTAAGTCAATTGAAAAAATTACGAAATCATTTTTCGCCTGAAAATAAAACTTTTACAGCAATTAAAATCTGACTGTATTCAGTGAAAATTAATTCTGACTCTGTTCAATCGTACTACGTACATATATATACATATGCTAATGCAAAATTGGATATCAACATTTACTTTAGTGAATAGTAGATGTTTTTTCCTCGTTTTTTCTTCCTCTGAGCTTTTAGTTTAAAGTTTATTTTTTCTTTTTCTTTTGACTAACAAATTCTTTACTGACTTTAAACTAAAAGCTCAGAGGAAGAAAAAACGAGGAAATTCTATTGTTTTCGAGTATTCAGTGTTTTATAGAATAAGTTTTAAGTTAAAATGTAAAAGATTTGTTTTTCTCCATTTTTTTTACTAAACTTACGACTCTAAGTTCAAAAACCACTTGGTTAATCAAATTTGTTGCTGGTATTTGGTTTAATTTAAAGATTTATTTAGTTTTCCCGGCCAAAAAAGTTGGAGAAAAACTTAAATCTTTTTACATTTTAACTAAAAACTTCAAATCTTAAAAAAATGTGTAGCCAACTATAAAAAAAATTCCTCCAAAGGACAGTCGTTTTTTTAAAAAAAAGAAGGATTTGTGGTCAAATACAAAACAACAATATATAGCACTATAATGGAGAAACGAAAAATGCAAGTTGGTACTATTTCTCATAAATCCATAAAAACAGAAACAAGCATTAAAAGGAATATTTTTTTGATACTTAATTAATACTTTTTAATACTAGTCATTATTAGTGTGAAAACTGAAAAGGATGCCAAAGAAAACTTGGCAAATATTTAAAATAAAATGAAAGAATTTAAGATGCAATTTCAGCCAAACTAATAATTCAAAAATAGACAAAAGTAAGAAAACAAATATGATATATTATAAAAAGTAAAAAGATATATATTTTATATAAAAATTTTATAGTAAAATTAATATATATTAATATATTTAAATGATCTAGATATCTATATTTTAAAATCAAGATATCCAAATATGAATTCGATTTTAACATACTTGAGATTTTATTATTTAGACATAGATTCAAACCTTCTAAATATCCTAATTTTCAGAAAACAAATCAGGATTCGAACTATAATTTTACATTTACTATATATATGTACCACAACGAGCGAAAAAATAGAAATATGTTAATTGTTTTCTTAGTGTGAATATGTGAACACAAAAGTCGTAATTTAACAAAAAAAAATTAACCAAAAAAATTAATAAAATAACAAAAAATAAAAAAGAGAAAGAAGAAGAGTTTCTTAAATATTTTATTTAATAATTAGTTCTTAACTTTTTAAAAGACTCATTTAATGTGTGTCATATTCTAATTAATTTAGATTTTTTATGATTTAAAAACAATTTTTTAAAAAAAAAAAACTTTTCAAAATATCTTAGGCATTAAACATGCTCTTAGGTATGTGTATCCCCCACCCCAATCAGCAAAAATTCAAAATGATTTGCTAAATATTTTATTGATTTATTTGTGTATTTTAAAAATAGTTTACGACATATAACCAATTTGATGCAATGGACATAGCTCTCACAGCTGGACTCTCTCTCTCTCTCACACACACACACATACACACATTTAATGTTCGGTTTACGGTTGAAGCAGCGATGGTTTCACTTCTCGGTGCCTCGGTGGCTTCTTCATATTATACTCTTATCATTTTGTCCTTTTCTTCTCATTTTTCTTTTACATTTCTATATATTTAATTAATTATGGTTTTCAAACCACAATTTAATCCGCATTCATGTCACATTGGGTACAATCGTAGTACTGTACACATGTCATATACATAGGGCTTAGGGTTTAAGCTTCATATAAATGCCATGAGTAAAACAATCAAATAATAAACGTTGGTCAAAAACTATATCATATTAAGCTACAATGTCAGCCTCGCTATTTAATTCCTTGACAGCAAAATTCATCCACTGTTTAATCTTTCGTACGTAGTTGTTAATTTCCATGTTTTAATGTTTTCGCATCTAGTTGGAAGTTAATTTTCCATGGCAATTAATTAATGCGTAGAACAAATATACATCCGAAAAGTGTGTTCAGACTTGGGAACTCCGATCCTACAAAATGTTATAAAGTTATAGTCCCAAAACACACACGTATCCGAACATTCGTGGAAAGTGATTTGCAATATTTTTAACAATATTTGCAAATTCTAAAGATGCATGGAGGAAGAACGTACCAATAAGCAAGCGGCTATGGAACATCGTACGTTCTGTCATGTACATGTATGTGAGTATGTGACATAAAGGCATCTCAAAGCAAAAGCTACGTGCCGATCGACTCGCATAGTGGATTGGCCAAGTTTATGATTTTATGGATCAACACGGTCCAACCAATTGAATCAGATATATATATTGATCTTGCCTTTAATTAAGATAAAATAATTATCATTAATAAATAAAATTTATGGATCAGCATTCACCACATCCGACCAAGTTTCTAGTAAAATTTATTTATATATAGTCACGTAAAAGCCACAAAAATATTTATATAGCTATAAAAAATTAGTTATGTTGTTATAGTCACAAAAAGTCACAAATTTTTTCGTAATTATAGAATCGTGACTCATTTTGTATGTAGATATATGTGAATTTTTATGGTATTTTTGTGAGTTTTTTTAGTTAACCACGAAAAATCTGTGGCTATACAAATTTTTTTACCAATTCTTATTTTTTAAAAATATATATATATATAATTACCACTAATAATTAATATATAAATATCCTCTATAATTATGATTAAAAAACTTAAAATTTGAAATTTCTGATAAAATTGAATTAAATAACTAATTACGTCGGTTTTGAAAAATAACGGTAGTCAATAAAAATGTGAATAAAAAAAAGCACTAGCTGTTTATATATTTTAGAAAACAGGTTTCAATAAATCAAACAAAACCGAACAAAATTCATACACAATGATAGTACACCTGCAGTATTTATTTTGTATAAAATTTTCAAAAAAAAAACGGAATAAAAAACATTGCTATTCATCGATGATTTATTTTGTCTATAGTCAAGCAATTAATTAGTTTTTCCAAGAATCTGAAAAAAAACTCTAAAAAAAATTTGTAATGGTCAACATTGTATTTATGATACATAAATTAGTTAAATTATGTATATATTAATTTGTTGAAATAAGCCACTTAAACATATACATACACACGGCGAGCACATGTGTTCGACTTCTTATAGGATAGACAGGAAGATGGAATCTCGAAAGAACATATTTGAAAGGGCTTAGATTTTGCAAGTTTAGGTTTTTATTTAAAACCCCTAATTACAAAAAAAGTGTAGAAGCCCCGGAATAGGAGTACAGTAGGTAAAATTGGAAATATAGGTGAGAATAAAAGATACTGAGCATATTGTGGCTTTTCGTTTTTCGGCCAACAAGAATATATTTTTGGCCGGCTCTTTATTGATAATTTGATATCATATCACAAGATTCACTACCAAAATCCAATTGACTACCCCAAACTCCAATTGACTGTGCAAAAGAAAACTCCAATTGATATTATTAACAAAATAAAATAACATTTGTTAACACACAAATATAAAACAGATATATCTATTTTCTTCAAAACCTATATAAATAATTAGAAAGATAAGTTGATAAAGTATACAAATTTGTCCTACTTGAAAAATATGTATGGTGCTATATGGTACTTTAATGTTCTATTTAAAGTATTAAGGTTTTATTTATCAAGATTTGCCAAAGTATGCAATATTTTTTTTGTATATTACTGGTGCAAGTTTTTCAAAAGGTTTCGCTGCATGTTGAGCTATCCTTCACATATAATCATAGTTAGAGGATGCTTTGAGCCATCCGTCACTATCCGTACGTTGTCTGAGTTTGTGCTTTGAGGCATATGACGCTGCCTAGTGCCAACCACGGTCATGTATGTTGGGATGGGTTTGAGGATAATTAGACGTACTCTATCTTTCTATTCTATATAATAAAATATAAAATAAGATTAAATCGAAATTTAAAGCAAAATTAAAGAGCAGATGGGTCGACACGTTTGTAATCAATACATAAGGTTGGTTAGCCAACCAGTTTTTGATTTATTCGATTTTGATTTAGTCGGTTAGGAATTTACACGTCAAAATCATATACTTTTAATGTTTTTGTACGTAGCCTCCAGTATTTTTTTAATTTTTTTTTCTTAAAAATTAAATTATAATCATTGTGAAGAAAACCTGAAATATTTCACCCACATATTCACGAAACGTTTGTTTCCCTCGATTACATAATCACATTTATTAGTCGGCTCGAGTCGTTTAAGAGATGAGACCCTTCTATTTTGTTTATACGACGAACCAAAGTAAAGTCATTCGTCAACTAATTTCAAAAAACATTAACTGCTAATTGTTTGTTACGTTAATCATTCTGTTTAAATTTGAAATAGCACCGTCATTAATTAACATCAACGGTCAACGTCAATTATTTTTATTCTACGCATTAAGTAATTCATCTCAAAATTATTGAAACACACACATATATAAGAGGTGGAGGGGTATGGGCGTAATTTCTTCATATAACGAAATAAAGTAATTTCGCAACTATTTTTAGAACATTAGTCGATCATTTTTTTAGTACGTAAATCGCTTTTTTTGTCTAGTCGTTTTTGTTTAAATTTGGAAAAATAACCCATCATTATGTAATATCAATCATTAGTGTCAATTATATTTATCCTTTGGATTACTAATTGACAATGTTGGTCCAACGTTGTTAAATATCTTACACAAATCTTAAAAATATGTCATTTTCATATATTTTATATCCAAAATTACAATCAATTATTATTGATATTGATTTTGATGATATTGTAACCACATGTAAAATGAGTATATATGGGATTGGTTTCATCATAAATATGTTTATATTGACATTTTTTTTATAGAACAAAATCATAAATAGTTTATCTTTCATCCGAAAAAACATCATTATGTCAGTGGATTAGTGTCAATTATTCTTATCCTTTATATAACTAATTGATATCAGTTTTGATAATATTGAAACCATACGTAAGATGAGGAGTATAAATATGGGCTTGGTTTCCTCATAAATCTGTTTAAATTGACGCTTAACATAATCGGAAGCAGTTTAGCTTTCATTTGTAAAATGATATTTACGATTGTGGATTTATATTAAGAAAGATAAGCAAGACCATCATATTCGTCTGGTTGACGAAAGAACGTCATGTGATAAACATTTTGGCCCCACACACATTGAATTTATAACCTGTTTCTGATTGGCACGAAAAGTATGGTGCCTCCTTATCCTTCGTTTATTTTTCTTATTTACTTCTCTTATAATAAATTTTCCAATAAATAAGTAGACGATGCTATCGTCGTCTAAAATCTCAATACGCACTAGATTAACTTAAACCATATATTGATTTCCTTTAAATAGCAAAACATACAAACAGATAGCAAAACAAACAAACGGTTAGATAGAGGTTTCAATTATGCTGAAGTACGCAGGGTGTTATGTTAAGTAAATGAATCATATATGTAGTCCAATATTAATTGTAATATGTCGGTCCGAGAGATTTACAAACATATATTTTTATAAATGTAATAAGTATTAGTTAAGTATTAAATGTTTGCATGGTAGTATGGTACATACATACCAAGGAAGCAAACAAAACTCGATAAAGCAAAAACCTAATCAAGCGGAGAAGACCAGTGGCTCAATGTGTCTACGTAAGCGTACGTCTAGCATTGAAATTTGAAATTTACTGTAGTAAACAAATACTATAAAGAAAAATGAAAAAGATCCGTTAAAAACGAGGAAATTAGGAGAAAACGAATGGAGAGTCTATGAGTTTCGAGCTCCCCAACTAGCAACTACTATCTGCCGTTATGATTTGATGGAGATTGATTTACGATTATACAAAGTCACATCGGGCCTAGTGGTTGGAAAATGTGATCGCCTAGGTATTCCACGTGGAGTTTTTAGATAATAAATATCCATGTTAGCATATGTATATGTGTATTCTTCCGGAACTTTTGTACACCGTACATTGCTAAACCAGTTGTTTCTTCTTTTAACGATGATAAACTCTATTTGAATTGTTTTTCTCGGAAAAAAAAATAAGAAGAAAAAAAACTCTCTTTCTATGGCATAAAATATAGGGGATCATGCCCTTATATTTCTTGATACATACAACTTACAACAAACCGTGAGGAGAGATGATGAATGGTTGTGAGTGTGGAGGGGATGGGCCTTTTCAAATCGTTTGGATTTGGACCCAACACCAACAATCCAACTTCCAACATGCATCTCCTTTTGACCAACTTTTGCTTCTCGGCTTGCTCCTGCAATGAATACATACTTTATGTATATACATACTGTAATCCACTTTCGTATAAAGTAGATACTGTACTACAGATACAATATATATATATATATTTTTTTTTTAAACTATATCACAATTTTTCTCTTCTATTAGTGAGATATTTATTAAATTTCTCATGAATATAATATTGATATTTTACTATAGTTTAATATTTTTAATGTAATTTAATTTGAAAAACTTTTATGTTAAATTTTTTATTTTAAATTATATGAATCCATAATCTAAGAGATGAAAAAATAATAAATGTTATGATGTATGATAAATATTAAGTGTATATATAGAAGAAGAAAATAATAATTATATTGATTATACATAACTTTAAAAAATGTTAGATAAATTTTTGAATGTTTCAAATATGAGATTTTTTTTCAATCTCAAAATATAATAATTATATATGATATTAACTAATTTAATATTACTGTACTAATTTTAAAAATAATTGATATCTAATTTAAACTTATGCATAATGAAACTTGATAGAAAGATAATTTTATTTTATAATTTATGAAAAAGTAAAAAATAACAACATATAAACTATTTAATTAACATTCTAAACTGCTATTAGACATTTGATTTATTGTAACAACAACTTGAACCACTAAAAAAGAGACATGTGTCCCATTTGAGGGATTCTCATGAGGTTCTCAAAGTATCTCATATAATAATCGATTGTTTACTTATTAAAAAAAATATTTATTATATTTTATTGTGAGATATTCTCAGTGTGCATGCTTTAAGAACTTTAGATTTGATATATGAAAAATAAATGACCCATTTTCTGTAATAATAGTCTCTTTTGACGCAAATATATTTTTTTTTAGAGCATGTCCAATGGCTGTCTTCATTTTTTTTTTCAAAAATAGAATTTCTTCAAAAATAAAGAAATTAGATTATCTCCAATGGTGTGTTTCATTTTTTTCTTCAAAAACAATATTTACAATATATTTAATCATCATTTACCATTAATAATTAACAACATCCTCACTTTTAAACTTTACGACATTGTACTCACTTATTTAACTTTTAACAATTATTCAACACAATTATAATTTTATCCAAATTAAACTTTTATTATATATATAAAAAATTACATTACATAACATAAATTGAAAACAAAAACACAATAAAATTTTATGATGCAATAGTATATATATGTTTTCCACAAATGATCAATTAACTTATTTTTAAGTGAGAAATGAACTTCTTTATCTTTGATTTTTTTAAATTGAGCTATAAATTCTTGCAATCGGGTACTTTCATTCTCTTTTATTTCAACATTTGGAGGAGAAACTTCTTTTCTTCCTTCAATTAGTGCGTCTAGATCACGCTCATCATTACCATGTTATGAAAAATTATGCATGTAATTATTATGTCATAGATCACATTTTTTTTTTCAAAAACGTATTGGCCCTTTCACAATTGCTAGTACACGTTGTGTTAATGATTTTAGTTTTATGTTGGTTATGTTATTGTAAATTTTATGTAATATATATTATTATTGTATTTTAATTTATAAATTAATTGGATAAAATAAAAATAAATAGTTATAAAATTTATTGGATTAGAAAAGAATACATAATTTAGTTTAGGTATAAAATAAAAATTTATCAAAAGTTAAAAGCAGCTTTTGTAAAAAAAAAGTTTACCTTAAAAATATGAAAATGAATAGTATTCTTTCATATTTGAAATAATACTATTCATTCCTTCATTTTGAAAATGAAAATAGAGCACACTTTCTTCTTTTTTTATCTTCAAAATAAAGGAAAAGATGAAATTTGGAGAATCATTGGAGATGATCTTAGATTAGATCACATGCATACATAAAATTTTCGATTTTTAAAATTAACAACGCTATATAAATCCATTGTTACCAATGACACCTTTCGCTAATCTTTATGTCATGGGCTTGACATATGGATTTATGATAAATCAAGAGAGATTTTGAATCGTATAAAAGCCCAATAATATAGCTCAGGACAATAAACAAAAATAATTCACTATGGGCTAGACTAGGCCCATCAAGGTCAAAACATGTACAGAGCTTCCCTTTTTTTCGCGCCGTCTTACAGAACCTCTGTTTCTCAAGACACGTGACATTTCATCCAGCGTCTATCTGTCACAGCACCGTGAGATGATGGCGACGCGTGTGACCGACCAGACGGCGTTTAAACCCTTCCGTCCAAAATCTCATTTTTCTTCTTCTCCATCGTCGTCTGTGCTTCCTTAAGCCGATCGTTTTGCCGAAGCACGAGAGAGATTGAATTAACATGGAAAGAGCGAAGAGAAGTTCGTTGGGCGCGCGAAAGAAGGTCAAGAGGAATAACAGAAGACTTGTCAGGAGCGTTGTGGCCTACCTCAAGTCCGATGCGTACTTGTTCGCTCCTCTGTTTTCCAGTTTTCCACCGCTCCCGCCGCAAATACAGACGCATCCTCCGTCCAATTTCGAACCATCGAATGCGGACGACTTATCTATGGCACCAGGTAATGTGTGAGTATGAGTCTCTCGAGTGTGTATTTGTGGGTTTTCGGGAATTGGCTGATTCAATGGTTTGGATTTCGCCAATTTTTGGGATGTTAGGGTTTGAGGCATTGGGGATCGAGAGGGTCAATCAGAAGAACAAGAGAAGAATGTCGGAGAAAGTGAAGGAATATCTAAAATCTGACTATCATATGTACGGACCGATGATCTCACTTCCGAAGCTTGGTTCTTCGCTTAAAGGTGAGAGCTTTTTTAAAAAACTCTAAAGCTAATTTCTCAGAGAATGAAGAACAACCGCAGTGTTAGTGTGTATAGTTTGAATCAGAGTTATCTTAGACTCTGCGTTTGAAGCAGGGAAACTGCAAGTCACAAACTTGGTTACTACAACCATGAGGGATGATGATAACAACAGCTATAGGAATCTCAGGCCAGACATTGCATAACAAAAGGATCAACTCTCCGTAACGAGCACTGGTTATCGTACAAGGACAACGAAGCCGTGAAACAGATCTTTCACCAGCCTTTTCCTCTCTACCTCCAGGTATGTTGATTGATTTATGAAAAATGGAACTTGTTAATGTGTTCTTAAACGTAGGAAGTAACACTCATATAGGCTAATCATCAACCAGTGTGACATGTCTAGTAGAAAAATGTGATATGGCCTGAACACAGAGCCTCATGCCCTTCCATACGCATAGACAGGGATAAGAGCTGTGCGTATGTATCTCTGCAAATTTTGTTCAATTTCAAAATTAGATAAGACTGCTTGTAAAATTCATTGACTTGTTTTATTGTGTTACTTTTATATTAAGACTGATGAGAGTAGTAAGATACTAAAATAGTTCAATCTTTGTTATATGACAGAGGAGGGAAAGGTGGTGAAGCCAGATCAAAGGAGAGTTGCAATTGAGTGAAGATAATATTGAAGATATCGTAGACAGCGTAATCATTGTAAAATACAAGTTAATTACATTACATACAATAATTACAGGAGTTCTGAGAGAAGGAGAATTGGTTTCGTGTGATTAGAAAACGTTTCTTGTTGATAAGCTTTAAATTGTCGGAAGTGATGTACGAATGGGGATGACAAAGATGTGTGTCTGTCTGAACACATTTCCATGTTACCTGTCTGGTCTTTGATGAATAGTCGTAATGTCAAGAAAACTCGTAAGAATTGAGCAGTAGCTTGTAACAGCCTTTTTGCTAACTCAAGGTTTGATTTAAAACCCAATCACTTTATTACGTATAAAACTAATGAGAGTATGCGCTTTTTGCTCATATTGATTTAGTTTTGAGTATATCAGTCAGAATGTGAGTGGAACTTAGCTAATGAAGATAAAAGTTGGTTTATTTCTTGTTATGGAGAAAAGAGAGAATATATTAAAAAAAAACAAAAAACATAAGAGTTGAAATTAAAACAGTAGGAACCAAAACTACTAACTAACTTGTGAAAATGGTGAAAAGGACTGAAGCAGCTAGAGAGGAGAAGAGAGAAGGGGTTACAAGTAGTAATCGTGTGCACGTGAGGTGCATTGAATTTATGTGTCCCACATCGCAGACCCTTCCCATCTGTCAACTCTACACACGCATGCAAGAAAGCTCTATATGAATGCGTTGCGTGTGTATGCATTCATTATTCACATATTTCATTATTGCAATCGAAATCAACGTAACATCATATCTGTCAATGTTACAAAGTCCCTAGTCTAGTTTTCCAAATAATGTAAAGCTAGTAGGCAATGTATTCGGAAATTTGAAAAGATAGGATTATTATGAGATATATGGAAATATTAATATACAAAAATGGGGTATGTCTTAACACAATCGTATTGGAGCATGCACATGAGTCCCCGAGAAAAACGGAGATTATTGTATTATTGCTGACTAGAGAGAGACACAGAAGCGGACATAGCACACGTATATGTACACTCGCAAAATCGTAATCTCATTATTATTATTATTTTGTAATTATTATTATGAATGTGAGGAAGAGAGCGAGGAAACAACTCAGCGGAGAAAAAGACGTAATGTGTCTTTTTATATGCGAAAGAGACATGCATGCATGGGATACACTCACCATATGTTCGTTACAAATACGGCCGTTTTGTGTATATTCTCCTATTTAATATGCTATATTTTTCATGCATCTGGCGAATTGAAAAAACATTTACCAGGAGCATTAGACGCAACGCAAGGGTGAGAGGATGTAACTAATGCCAATGTAGATCCACCCCCTCTCCATCGACTAGTGTTGATCTAATTCCACCAGGCCAAATTAGTTCATATGTTTGAAATCCCGCGTTTCAACAGTGAATTTGACTTCTTCTTTTATATTTTTAGCTTCAGATATTTGGATTTCATCGAAACGTCCGACTAATTCTGGAATGAACTCTAAGCAAACCCCTTGATAAAACACTCATGCCGAAATCTTAGTGACCAAGTGGCTCACACGCAGTAGTGTTTGCATGCAATAAAATATAACATATGGCTATAACGAGTTTATGTCCTTGACTCTAGTTGTCACCTCACTCGGGTTAACAATAGTACTGATGATTACTGTAGAGAGGCCCAACATTCTTAGTTCTAAGATGATAAGATCGATATTAATTGGACTTGAGTGTGTAGCTCTTTGTACTTCTTAATAATTGTGATTAAACCATTTTTTTCAAATTGATTACAACATACTGCGAATGATTGATGTAGAACTGTAGATTAGTCCAGCCACTTGTTACAAACCTATTCACAACCTGAAATACATGCATGATCGGTCTTCTTTCAATTTCATATATAGTCATAAATATCACTAGAGACTTCGTACATTGAAGATTAAAAGAGGTCAAGTTCTGATTGGTTATGGGAATAAATCCATTTAATTGCATTATTCTTCAACGTTATCCGCTAGTCGCTATGACTAGTGTTCTACATTCTCTACTTATACGTACGATATTATTTTGAGGAGAGATATATATACCCATACGACGTAGATTGTTGTTGAAATAGTAATCATCAATAATTTGAGAAATCTTTTTGTAAGTATTAGAATTATTTGTTGGTTGGCCTGTGGAGGCAAAGCTTAGAACGTGGACCGACTCATAGTCTTCCGAATTGATATCCACTTATGGATGGGTTTTGGTCAATACGGTTGCGTTCTTTGTCGTATATGCATGACCAATTAATTATCCATTAATTATTCCGTGTATTATTTGATCAACCGAGCAACAACAATTGATATAATCAGCCTTCACATGTTTCCAAGACACAACATCATGTATCCATCACCATTGTCCATATAAAACTTTCGATGCTATAGTTTATAATTTTAAATTTGATCATGAGACCATTTCTTTTAGCTTTATATATGTGTGAAGAGCCGATCAAGCCAATTTTGAAGATCTTGCGTAAGTTTTAGCTATAACATTTTTAAAAAAACAAATATTGCTATACGAAAAACATGATTCTAATTTAATGCACCCTTTCCAAAAAAAAAAAAAAATTCATCTTATAACTGCCTCTGTAAAACATATCAGTTTTTTTTTGTTAACCCTTTCACCCAAATTTTTTTGAAATTGAGATAGGATCAGCCAATGCCCCTTGCTAACCAATGCGACTTTGTTTTGTTTTCACAAATATAATGTTTTACTTCCTTCGTTTCAATATAAGTGTTTTTTTCACATTTTGCAAACAAATTATGTTTAATTAGACTATTATACTCCTACAAATACATATGATATTTCAAATTTTCTTCTATTTCATTAATTTTGAATAAGATCAAGATAGAAATTTGTGACAAAAGGAAACTTATATTGAAACGGAGTAGTACAGTATCTAATCGTGTAAATATACCATGATGAGTTTGTTTCCATCAATTATTTTAATTATAACATCCGTTCTACATAACTAATGTCTCTCACACGTGTGCATACGTAGACTAATCGTATATTAAGCGTGAGAGAGTTTATTCATGTCTTCATCGAACTTGTCTATAAAAACACATCGTCTCTGGTTCTTTAGAATCCATACCTCACTAACTATCACACACAATCTCTCTCTCTCTAGATATTATTTACGAAGAAGATATTTCGTGTCCAAAAGGATGAGGTGTAGAGCGCTTCACATTCGGAGAAGAAAGAGAGTAATGGTTAATGTGAGCTCGAGGAAGCTCATGAGCCGTCTCCGGCGGATGGTTGCTCCGGAAATGAGTTTTTCCGGTGAAGTTGACGGTAACACACTTTATCGTCTCACGGCTGATCACATTTTCCTACTCCAAGCAAGAATCCAACTTCTTCGTCGTCTTTCTTCTCTATGTGGTCTCTAGATGACTAGATCGAAAGTCGACAACCATATATATACACGTGGCTAAAAATAAATGAAGCAACGGTATAATTATGGAATAAACGTCTATAATTCTCTATATATTTTTCTTAATTAATCATCTTAATAAGTCGTAAATTGTGATGCCGACGCTATAATATGAGCTTATATATGTGATTATGTGAAAGTTCAAGAAAATAAAATATATATGTGATTATGTATATTTGTGATGTATTTAATTGTGAACAATCCTTTTACATGCATGCAACTTTGACCGCGTTTATAGCACCCATACATGTGAACAATATACTATATAGTACGCTTACACAATTTTTTTAATTTTAATTTAACATTGGGTATTCAGGTTTTGTCAAAGCGTCCGACTGAAGGTGAGGCAGATCTCTTAGTAAAACGTTTCCTACAAACTCTCCACAAGTAAACTAGTCGTAGCCTAAGTTTGCAGCACGATTTCATAAGCATCTACTAAGAAATAACTAATTATGAGGTTTAGGGACTTTGACTAAAGAGTGAAAGCTTCGTCCATGTTATGAATATACGCGGATCAATGAGTGAAAGCTTCTTCCATGTTAATTATCGCTTTCGGAAGGCAACCAGTCGTGCGTGACAGCTTCAAATATAAAACGATCAAAAAAATTAATGCCATTCACCAACTCAATCTATAACCAATAATAGCTAATAGTTTGTCAAATTCATAAAGACTGCGACACTGGATGGTTTTAATTTAACAAGATATGAGCTTTTTTTTTAAAAAAAAAAAAGAAACATATGAGAGATTCCTCCTTTACCAAAAAAAAAACAAAAACAAAAGCTGTGAGAGATTCCAGCTATTAATTAATTGTAGTGCGTGCACGAGTGTGGATCCAAATTCTTAAACCTGGTTCGAAATCTTCTCCACATTTTAAAATACTCTATATTAGTATGTTATTTTAATAGTAAAGACAATATTTTTTTAAAAAAAAAATTGAAAATAATATCACCCACAAAGAAAAGACGAACTCCCAAAATGTTGCTTTTTGTTGTATGTGTTCAAAGTCAAAGACACATTTAATGATTAACTTTCTTGCCACATGCCCGTACGCTTCATGACTCGATACATCAAAATTTATACCTCTTAACGGTTGAAATTGGCGAGGGAAAAAAAACTAGAGTAGTTATATAAATAGTAAAAAATAAATATGTAAACAATAATTTCTCACTTCTATAATAAACAAGGGGGATTTTTTCCCTCTTGTTCTTGTGTCCATGTGAGAAGGATGAAATATTTTCCCTCCCTATCTATTCCACCGGTCACAAACCAACATCTATTAACTTTTCCACATTTCAAATATCTTTATTTTCATAACATCATCTTTTTCTTAATTATTAAAAGAGAGAGAGAGAGAGTGAGAAATTGGTAGGTGACTACATTTTGTTGGATTTTTCATAACTAGTATATTAACGTTAATTGCCAATATAAAAGATATACACAGATTATTTGGTAAAGAATCACTAACTCTAATTTTTTTTTTTTTGTTATTTATATCAAAAATGTTATCAATATTCTCAAATTTAAAATATTTTACGTATAAATTTGGACAGTGTGTTTCTACATTTTTTTTTATTTTAAGCAACATTTACAAAGAGTTACATAGAGAGGAGGGAGCAGTGGGCTGACTAATGATAGGGAAGTAGGCTTTGAAAGAGCATTACGGGCCCATGCACGTGTCTACGTCCACTTATCTTACGCTGCGTCGGCGCGTGCTGAATAATTCCCAAATCAGTCTCGTTTATAAATTACCTGTTTAAACAATTTATCATTTTTGACCAAAAAAAATTTAAGATAAATTATCATTTAACTACAGAATGATCGTTAATTAGTAAACATTAGTAATAGACTAATAATCGACTTGAATCCAATTTTTTTAACTATGTATATTTGTAATGTTAGACCGTAAAACAACAAGTAGATAGTTGGATGAGTAAAAAGTAAAACAGAAAGATTAGGGGATATTATTGATCCAAGAATTGAGGTCAACGCAATCGAATATGAATAGAAGTCCATCGAAGCCATGTGGAATTGTTTTTTTCCCCGGAGAGTAGGTCCATTACATGGAAGTCTTGAGAGCTCACCACATTTTCCGGGCTCATGCTATATTTTTTTCCTATGAGATCACCCGTAAGAACATATGGCAGGGAATCAACTCGTGGTAAAGTCTTTTAACTCTTAAATAATTTCAGTGTAAGGGTCCGATAGACAATAATTTCAGCCGGAGTGATAAGTGCTTATAAAATAGTTGAACAGTATAAGAAAAAAACTTTAAACAAAAGTTATACAAAAAAGCTGAATATAATATTGTTAGTAACGTTTTCCATACTGCTTTTGTGATTATTAACTATTAAAACGATATAAGTTATATCGTAACTTTTTGGTAACACTTTGCACCAATCAAACCTTAAAGTTATAATGATATACTGTTATATATTCGTCACATCAACACTTTTGTTCACTTTCCTAAGCTGGTGAAAATTTATCAAATCATACAACTTTGAAAGTCCATACGATATAACCAAATTTCACTACCGTTTTATGGGTTTATGAATAGAGTACATACATAATAAGACATGGAAGATGGTTTTAAGTCTAAAAAAGGACCAAAATAATTGAAGCTTAAATGATGATGAGTATAAATGGTATTTAGGGTTGGAGAGAAAGTGGGGTACGTTGAGCCATGTGCGTCCATGTGCTCTGTNTTTTAAGTCTAAAAAAGGACCAAAATAATTGAAGCTTAAATGATGATGAGTATAAATGGTATTTAGGGTTGGAGAGAAAGTGGGGTACGTTGAGCCATGTGCGTCCATGTGCTCTGTCTTTCTCTCTTAGCCCCACTCTTTATTTCTCCTTCTTTTCCTTTGATCCAATAAATGACTCCACACTCTCATTTTCTCTATTAATTCTCCTCTTCATCAATCTAATCTCTCTCCCTCACTCTCATTTCTATCTAGCTAGCTAGGGTTTAAGTTTCAGACATAATCGAGCTACTTGGATATTTAAAAACAGAAACAAGCGTAAGGTAAGTATTTATTGATTACATTAAGGTCACTTTTTTTTTATTCTCATCTCCTTCTAGGTGCAACTATATATATACTTCCTTTAAAATGTGGTGGATGAATATAACACTGAGTATTAATAGTATGCTCTTGTATATATATACAATCAATAATGCTTGTTTTCAGATCGTGTTATTTCCTTTTTTTATTATTATATATATAATTCGTTTGTGTTTATATGATTAGGATGAGCACGTATAACATGGTCAAGCAAGAATTTATCAAGAAATGGATAACTACTCTCCACATGTTAGATTCTTCTGTTGAACATCCCACGAACGTAACAGAGAGGAAAAACGCGATAAGACTATCATCGGACTTAGCTATCGCAGCCGCTAGAAACGGTGCAACCGTATGGAGCCGCGCTCTCATCTCTAGGACCGGAAACAAGACAACCAACAAACCCGTGGCTTGTCGAATACTCAAGAAAGCTCGAAATCGGATGAAGAATCGTTGTACTACTATTAGACGAAATGGTAGTTTTACGGCGAAAGTCAGAGTGAGAAAACGTACGGAATTGCTTAAGAGTTTAGTACCGGGAGGCGAGTTAATAGACGACAAAGATTATTTGATAAGAGAGACACTTGATTACATTGTTTATCTCCGAGCGCAAGTGGACGTTATGCGAACCGTCGCAGCCGTCGCTTCAGTCACCGGAGACTAACCGAACGACCCAAGGAACAAATAAATGTGAATGCATTTCAAACTCTTGTAAATATGAAGTAGCTAATGATTAAGATGTAAGTCCATGTACTGATGTACATGTATATAGTAATATAGGTTAACACAGTCTTTTTTTTTTCTTTTTTCTTTTTTTTTCGTGCAAAGATAACACTGTCTTTTAATATTACAAATTTCGAAGTGAAGCGATACTTGTTTAAATTTAATCCCAAGAATATTTCGAAGGCCACTTGAATCGTCGTGTACTAGCATTTTATTACTATCTTACTATATGTGGTATATATATGCACTGATATGATAATTTAGGTCATACAATTAGACTTTTCGAATGGTTTTTTTTTTGAACTTTTAAACTTTCCGATGGTGAAATTCTATGTTTTTTTTTTTTTTTTGCTAAAAGGCTTGAAATTCTATGTTTTTGTTTACAATTAACTAATATCTCGTATTTATGTATTATTCATTACAATTAAATTTTGTAAAAGAACTTCTAGATTGGACAATAATTACCAAAGGAATTTATTGTTTGTCTAGAAAAGAATGTAATTCATACATTATAAATTCAGATATTAATTTAGTTACGAATGCACATCAGTTATTATTTAACGAAATTAATTGGCCAGGGAAAGCCTCCTTATGGGGATCCCGAACCATCATCGATAACAATTCTACAAAACAAGGGACACTCTCAAGTAAACAGTATCTATGGGGGCGACACCTCCATAAACTTAACGTAGGCGTGCAAAGGATTTATCGAGTTTTTAAATTTTGCTGTAACAGTCGTCGAAACAAAAAGTGTATTTTACATGACACTCGCTTTTGTTATTGGGCTTATAATGGGCCGAATTAATGGGTTAAGTTTGGCCTATGTACGTTGCTGTTTTCCTTATAAAAACTCAAAAGTGACATAAAAATTGGCATACATGTGAAGCCCAAGGGATTGAGGTGTAAGTGTAACTTAATACTCGATCTCGATGTTCGATAAAAAAAAAGTAGTATTGAGAGAGTTGGAGTTGCGAATGTTTTAGTATTATAAGAAAGTTCTGTTTAGGTTGGCACAAGTGTACTCGAGTGGTTTCGGATCGGCCAGTTAGATTCAATGACTCTTTAAGTAAATTGCTATACAATAAATTGACGACATCTTGCTACGCTAAATTTGTACTAATTGTTTTATGTTTTTAGAATTAATTTATAAACTATATTCTCTTTCTGTCGGTACACACATACAAATCTATTGGCAGTTGGCATTTAAAAGTGGAGAGTCACATGGTCAAATGATCACATCTTTAATAAAAACACCTTTCATTTGATAAACACACGATTTTGATTGTTAATCAATATATCTTTAGACTTTACTACTGAAGAAATGATTAATTAGTTTAAAAATATATTTAGATTAATAAGTAGAAGAATTATTTTAACCACATCGACCATAAATTGTCTTTTTCCCTGTTTGTTAGTAAAAGCTAAGAGCCTTAAGACCCATTGCATGCTTTGTGTATGATTAATGCCTCTTATCTATCTATACAATGTCGTTTTCCTTATTAATAAGAGTATATTTGCACTTTTAGATCTATGACCCATCATTTCCCATTTTTATTTCTTTTCATCGAGGAAGTTTCCACTATCCCCTGGCCTTTGGACGTGTAATCTTTCTCTCAGCCATGGCCGGCCTATAATCCATACCGAAGAAATCGACCTTTCTCCCGAGCAGAAATCAAACTAGCTAGGGTTCCTAGCATCATTTCCAATTTAACTTATTTATACGTTTCAGTATATATGAACTTTATTGTTCTACAGTCAAATCAATATTGTATACTACTAATTATAGCCTAGTAGTTTTACGTTTTCTAAAACACGTTAATTTCGTTAAAGACTTATTTTTTTTTTTTTTCAATTTCTACATCAAATACTACATATCAGAATTATGGGATATAAATCCAGCTATATATCACTTATGAATGAGTGACAAGTAACAAAGAGGTCCAGATATTATATATATTTTATATGTTGTTGTTGTTGTGTGCTTAGCTTGAACCTATGGTTTCAATTTAAAGATATATGAAAAGGAGATAAAAGAGGGTCCAATCCAGTGTTGTCAATAATTTTGCTTCCATAATGGTTATCAAGTTAGCATCTATTTATGTATATGCATTTCCTCTCAGATAAAATCAATTAGTTATTATGGATAATTGTATACAAGTGATCCACGTCTTATTTGATTAACTACTGTTTTTTTTAATCGAAAACCAAAAAACTTTTAAAAATATGATGTTTGAATTTTATGTTTCGACGTGAAATAATGATATCCATTTTAGTTTGGTTATTAAAATAGTAAAATAGTTGAATAAAACTCAATAAATTTTGTTTTTTTTATAGAATGGCTTAACACTATTATGCGAGTACTTACCAATTAAAACCAAATTTATTACTCTTTTGTTTCATTTTAAATGATGTTTTAACCCAAATTTTTTTTGTTTCAAATTAAATGATTTTTATGGAGTATTTTTGACGCTTAATTATTTTTTTTTAATCTTTTTGACCATTTGTATTCTACAATTTATTAAATCATTGGCTGAACTATTTTTAATTGGACAATTAATAAATGATGCCTTTTGTATAGAAAAAATTAAAAAATTATAAATAAATGTCATTTCTTAATCTGTGTGCAATTTTTTTAAACATCACTTACAAAAAAAGAATACTAATGATAAAACAACATTATTACTGAAACCTAATTCCTATTTTAACAGAAAGTTGAGACTAACCCTCCATATCCTTTTTGATATAAAAAGAAAATCTGTTCCAACGATAATCACTTTGATCATGGCCCAAATCATTCCCACCCATGGAAATGATGCACTCCATCAAACCTTTCTTTTTAAAAAAGTAATAAGGTAGAACCCACATCAGACTAAATATTAAACTAATTAATCATTTCCTTCTTTCATACCAATAACATAAATATTTGATCAATCAACAAATTCTCAAAGTCACACAATCTTTGAATCAATAAATAAATAAATAAAAAAAGCTATGGAACTATCACTAGCATTAACATCAACAGATCATCGTCAGTTGAACAATAATCCATCGCCTTCAGAGGCACATCCAGACACTATGGATTTTCTGTCTCGAGAATGGTGTAATTTTGCTGTCCAATCACTTCACCCGGAACCTGTTCTCTACGACCGTTCCATTGTTCCCGTCGAGACGTCGATCGCCAAGTTCCAAGGCGACTCGAGTCCTGTTTCTTGTGCTGTAAGTAACAGAGATGGTTTCGTTTGTAAGTCATTCTTTCTTTAATTTGTTTTGGTTAGTGCTTAATTAACGAGGATTGTGGAAGTAGAAGATGGACGATCCAGATTTTAAGCCTTCGATGCCTTCGTGGAAAACCAATGATGTCAAGGTAAACGTATTACGTTGAAATATAATCCTTTTCTAGAAAATTCACAATAACACTTAGAAAAATAGACGTTTTTTTTAATCCTATAGTTCTTGTTTTATACCAAAATATAAGTAGGCAATAGTGTATAATCAGAACAAGATTACCTCTAAGATAATACGATTGATGAGAAAAAAGAAAGAAAAGAAACTACCTCTAAAATGACTTGAATATTTATAGACGTTCGTATTTATCAATAAATAATTCTTTTTCTTATATATAACATGTAATTCATTTTTTAGCTAGTGTTATAATTAATGCTTAGGTTTATTTGATGCACTCACTTCTGAATATTTTGGTTTATGTTTTGATTGGTAACACCAATCACTGAATATTGGAATCGTATAGAAATTGAAAATATTTACATGAAAGAATGATATAACGATTAATAGAACAAAACTTAAAAGTTTTAGGTTTATATATTGACAATATATTTTGTTGCATAATGTGAGCAGTCATGGATATGGATGCAACAAGCAATGCACCCGGAATTGAGCTACGAAGGCTTTTTCCGCAAGAAACTTGTAAAACCCTGTTTGGCTATTTCGTTTAATTTGCTTTTATAAATCAACATTATAGGTTCTCTAAATCAAAACAATGATGAGCATGTAGAAACTTCCATGGAAGATTACGCCGTCGATAAAGAAATGGTGGAAAGAGATAAAGGCGAAACGAAAGGAAGAAGTGAGGCTACAGAGAGCCGAAGTCCACGCCGCCGTGTCCTTGGCCGGTCTGGCCGCTGCTCTCGCCGCCGTAGCTTCCGAGAACGCGGGAAAAAGAGATGGAAACGGTCGACCAACCACGAAGGAGACAGCCGTGGCTTCTGCGGCGGCTGTGGTGGCGGCGCAGTGTGCGCAGATGGCAGAGACAATGGGAGCAAACAGAGACCAGCTCAGCACAATGATTGGATCCGCCATGACTGGTACAAGTGTCAGTGAGATACTCACTCTCACAGCCTCGGCTACAACTTGTAAGAAGAAGATTAAAGTCTTTTTTTTTTTTTTTTTGGGTGGTTTGTGTTTCTATAAGCATGCTCTGTTTCTGAGACATTCGTGTTTGGTGAATAAGCCTTGAGAGGTGCTGCGACGCTGAAAGCAAGAAGAAGTTGCAAGATCAATAGACTGAACGGCTCGGCGCCTGTGTTGCCTATCGAAGACTCCTCTGATTTGCCTCCTGAGTTTGACAAGAACACATCCCTTCTTGCCAAAGGAACTGATCTCTTCGTCGAGACACCAGATGGTATTTAGATCCTCTGTTTTTCTTCTTTAACTTCTCTGTTTCGTGGAGAAACTAAAAAGATATTGCTATCTTTGGATTGGAACAGGGGATTTCAAGGTTAGGACAGTGTCTATGGTCTTAAACAATGACGGGAAGGTCTGAATTTGGCTCTAGTCCCTCATTACTCTTGACCAATCATGTTTATTAGTCAATGATCTTGGGTGTGTTTTACACAGGTGATTCTTAAAATTAAGAAACATAACTTACTCAGGACTAAGAAAGAATGTATGGAGCTAGCTTCTTAACACCTTTTTTTTTTTTTTAAACTAAACTTAATCTTCAAGCTAAGATTTTAAAACATTCAATCTTTTGTTTGCGTTCTGTGTAAGGTATCGTGACGAATGTTCATGTGGAGCTTTATAAAGATTCGGAGAGCGAAGACAACAACATAGAAGACACTTGTTATCTCATTGTCCTGAAGACGAACAGAGGAGCTATTAAACTAGACATGGTTGATGATTACAGTCGTTACAAGACATGGGTCACAACGATCCAACACATGCTCACTCTCTCTTCTTCTTCATTCCGTACAAAATACGATCTCACTTTCTACAACAAAAACTGAGTTTTTTTTTTCTCGTCCTGTTCTTCAATTTATCATGTAATTTACTTTACCTTCCATGTTTATTTTATTTCCTCATCTGTTTCTTATGCTTCTCTCCCTTGGTTTTTTATAATATGATGCATAACAAGTTGAGAACTTACGTTCTTTTAGACTCCACAAACATCAGCTAGATTTCTAAGTAAAGTAACCTGAGATTTGAGAAGCATGAGATGCTGAATTGACTTGAGGAACAAGGCTTCATCGTCGTCCACCTCTTCACAGCCTGGTACAATACTACGAAGAATCCCGAGGTTTCTTCGCTTACAAGTTTCCCGAAACTTCTGTTTCTCCGTCCGTCCCTTGCGACCATGGTGCTTGAACTTCTTGAACCTCACCATCTTCATCATCTCTTGTACTCCAATCGTACATACGGGGCCGTATATATAGAGAAACTGTGAGGATGGCAAAACTATGGAACATAACAAGTTGTCTGGAAAACAATGTTTGACAGAGAAAAGGAGACAAGGAACCCATATCAAGGCCATAACCACTGAACCTGTCTCTGCCAATCCATCCTTGCAATGTTTAATGTTCAATGTATCTGTTTGTGGTCCTCATGTCCTTGCGTTATGCCATTATTGTTGTTTAAATTCCAGAATGGTTCATTTGGCATGTGCCGATTGAAAAAGCAAATGGGCCGAGTGGTTACAAGAATACAGGCTTCACGTTGATCAATTAGGCCCAGCACTTGAGATATTTCAAATTTCATAGTGGAGTCACAGTAATTTATTGTCTTTGTTTTCTCTTCTGTTTTTTTTATGAATTTAAAGTCAAGTGACCCCCTGGCCAAGTAACCAATTTGAAATGTTCTAAACCCAAAAACATGTTGCCTCAAAACAGACCAAAACATGTTGCTTCTCGTAAAAGAATGACTATTAGTATGCATAGTCGCTGGAAAACCATCTTCCTCCGCCATGCCAACATCACCGGAGCCGCTCAGCTTCACCGGAAGGCACACGAGGAGGCATTTCTTCCCGCAGAACCCCTGATCTCATCAATACTTGGTAGCCAAGTTTTCGATGTCGAAACACTCTCCGTTCGATGATGATTTGCCTCTTTGATAAATACCGACTTAAACGAACCTTGAGACAAAAAATGCTGTTTGTTTCTCATTGCTACACGAGCTTGCAAGAGAGTGTCTTCAGGCATCACATATTCAGTATGCCCCATTGAAAAGCATCTTCTAAATCTTATGCCACCATTTTTGTTGTCCTCTGTTTTAATTTACCGAATAATGTTGTAAGAAACTATACTAGTTCTTTTTCTTGAAAAATTTATTGAATACTTTCATGATTACCTTCGATGTTCTTGAACTTGCCTAGATTAACAAGAACAACTCTTTCATCATTCTCTGGCCTGCTTTCATCGTTTTCAACCGACATGTTCAACCGGACATCATCGAAATGGGTTGACCCGAGATGCGAATCTGAGTCTTGGAAACTCTCACCATGAGATTCAAGCTGAAGAACAACAGGCGGGACGAAGCGGTGAGGCTGAGGAGGAGGTTGTCTCTGCAGAGAGGGCAGGTTGAGTTTGCGAGAATCCACTTGACGATGCAGTCCACGTGGAATGCGTGGCTGCATTTGGGCAAAAGCCGGACCTCGTCTTCGGGTTTGAACTCGCAGATACAGACAGCGCAATCGAAGGGGACGTCTTGTCGGAGACCAATTACGGTCTTGTAATGAAACAAAGGCAATGCATCGATAAAGGATTGGTTAACTCCTGAGGGATGGGGATTGAACATTGTCTGAAGCCGACCTTGCAGAGCCGCATTCGCACTCTCTGTAATGCCAAGAAATGAAAAAGATAAAAAAAAAAATACAATTCTGGAAGCAATTCAGAGACAGAGGAAAAGACCTAAAAATCAAATCTTTGAATATGTGAGCAACCTTCATAGGCGTTGTGTAGTCGGGTTCGGAGTCTAAGTAAGAATCTGACGAGAAGGTGAAGCAAGGCAGAGATAAATAAGATGATAGAAATGAGAGTGATAGCATAAATTACGGTGGGACGACTGATATTGTTGTTCAGATAAAAGCTGTCGTCTGTTGAAGAGGTAGATGGAGATGGGTTTGATGAAACAGGGAGAAAGGAATCAGCTTTCGGATTCATGGTTTTCTCGTTAAAGATTCAGGTGGAGGGAGATGATGAGAAATAAATAAGTTAATTTGGGATGTAAACAGTTAGAGAAAATCCCAAGAGAGCATTAGCTATTGGAGCTGACATTGAGAGGTTTTAACAGTTAAGCAAAAAGAACAAAAGTAACGTCTTAATGCATATTCAGTTGGGTTTATGCCTTGGCGTTTAGAGACTGCCAAGTCAAATGCGAAATTAGAATAGACAGAGGAGGTTTAACTTTTAAGAATTTTAACCGAGATATATATATATATATATATATATATATAGACAAGTTGACTTTTTTCAAAAATTGAACAGAGATATATTTAGAGAAGCTTTGGATTACCGTAACAAATCAGATTTGTTTGTCAAAAATTTCATTTTTTTTTTTTTTATCTTACGTACGCACTTGATGCCATTATTGTTCTATGTTTAATTTCAAGAGGACAACATTAGAAGCCAGGTAATGTATCTTACTTGATGCCATTATTGTTTTTATACAAAAAGAGTCAATAGTTATCAAGAACACTCATGAAAGTAATTGCAACATAAATCAAACGCCAAAAGTAAACAAGCTGGAAATGCACATTTGAACCTTTCTATGGCTATCAAGACCCTCTTTCGCTGCCTTGGTTGTGAATAATAAAACAATATAATATATCATCGGTTAATAAACCGATGCCAAGCCACTTTTTACTTCCAATTTTCAAGTTGGTTTATCAAACGACGTTAAAAAAAAAGATAGCCTTGATCTTTCTTGTAGTGAGTTTTTGCGTGAGTGTCATCAAATATGTTTTAACCTTTTCAAACATGATTCAGATGCAAAGTAAAACTTTAAAACATCTTAAAAGTATCGCTATAGCCACACAGAAGTGAAAACTACAGCGTCAAAGATATACTCATAAAAGCTGCAAACCCTTTCACCTTCTTAGATCTAGGATCTGTTCTAGATCTAGATCTAGATCGTTTTCGCCAATCTTTACTTTTGGGTAATATCGGGTTTGATTCTATCTTTTGTCCTTGTCTCTTTGAGATTAGGTGGTGTTTATTTGGTTTCTGCTCGTTTCCCTCTTTTATCTCATCTTTTGCGGTGGTTTGGATGGATTTTTTTTGGAGAAATCAAAAGCTTTCTTTCATGTTTGTGTCTTTGGTGTGGTGGTGTTTGTTGGTTCGAAATCAGGGTTTCTTCTGTTTCTCTTTAGAAGATCCAAGCATTTCCAAATGTGTGTCAATATGGTGGGAGCCGTTGTAGGTTTTGCCTTGAATTTGTGCGATTCTCTGAAGCTTCACCAAAAATGTGTCATGGGTTCTCTGGAACTGCACATTTGAACCTTTCTATGGCTATCAAGACCCTCTTTCGCTGCCTTTGGTTGTGATTTGTGAATAATAAAACAATATAATATATCATCGGTTTAATAAACCGATGCAAAGCCACTTCTTACTTCCAATTTTCAAGTTGGTTTGCGTGAGTGTCATCAAATATGTCTTAACCTTTTCAAACATGATTCAGATGCAAAGTAAAACTTTAAAACATCTTAAAAGTATCGCTATAGTCACACAGAAGTGAAAACTACAGCGTCAAAGATATACTCATATAAGTATCTTTTAAAAGCTAATTTAACTTATGTGTTTGTAGACATATTCTATTCTATTTACAGATATAGACGTAATATAACCTATATATATTTTGTGAGAGGGTCTTATCGGATCTATGTCAATACGAAAATTTTGGAGATGGTCGCCAGAGGACATTTTTGAGTGTTCAATCATCTAACTAAACTACGTTTAGTCTTTACATTAAACAACGTCCTTGTATAAAATATAGAGATAATAGTTGTTCATTTCTTTTTGTTTTAAAGCGGAAAGTTTCTACTACCGTCAAGTATAATATGGTCCCCTTGTCCTATACCAAGTAATAAATATATAATTTGCATTAAAAGCAAATGTCAATGCGCGGGTAAATTTTTAGTGTATATTAATTACGAAATCTTTATGTTTTTGCAAAAATTAGGAAATTTATGGATGTATTGCAGTAGCCAGTAAGACTGTCATTCTGATCTATATTACAATGATTTTGTTCTTATCGTGAAAATCTTTGTTTAAACAATCAATCTGCCTTTGTTTTTGGAGTTAGTGAATCTATGGTTAATATAATTATGATCAATTAAATAGAATATATTCATTGGTTTAAACTTTAACGAAACATGATCAAATCCTTTACATAAAATAAGAAACTAAAAGATTTGAGAGAGTGGAGTGAGAGAGGGAGGGATCATTCATTTACACACATGACACATCCATACATTCAAGAGATTTTGCAAGAAACCAACTCATAACTAGTTGGAGTTTTTGATGAGTTAAAATTTGAAGTCATTGTTAGGTTTGCAATGCAAATGCAATTATACCCCTAACGTGACACGACCCACATGCTCATCCACATTTCATTATTATACATTTTGTTTTCATTAAGCTCATGTTACTTTTGGAGAGTTGATAAATGAATTATTTGTTGAAAAAAGGGAGAAAAAAGAAAAATAAGGGAAAAGGAGAAAAAGAAGAAAACGTATATATGTGTATTTGTGTATAATGGCAATTAATACATAATAAATAAATTATATATAATAATTACAGATTCAACAAATGACCATTAAAAAATGTTAGAATACCCTTAAATTTTTATTTTCTTATTTTTTGTTAAATTTTCCTCTTCCTCCTCTCATCTATTTGCTTTGGATCATTTTAAATATATATTTAAATTTGGAATTTATTTGAAAAAATATAGATTTTTTCATGAACATGTCATAATTTGAATTTTGTAATAAAAACATTTTATTCCTTTTATATATAGAATGACACATAAAAATCATATAAAAAGATAGCAGCAACTAATGATTACTTACTTAATTTTTTACTTTTATATGCTATATATATTTTTTTAAGAAAATAGCATTTTAAACCTTCAAACTAAGATTTACCAACATTTTAAACCTTTAGTCATTTGCACTTTCACTTTAAACCATCAAAGTAAAAAAAACTCATACATTTAACCGTCAAAGTAGCTCCCGAGTTTGCGCCGCCGAATGACTGAACATATAGGTAACTCCGTGACGAAATAGTTAACTTTATGACATAATAGTAAACAACCGTTAATCTAATAAAAACGTGTTTATTATTTTATGACTGTTTTTTTAGTTTTTGTTATTAAAAGAAATAGATTTTTTTAAAAAAATATAACATAAACAATAACATAAATATTTTTTTTTGAGATTTTGTCTTGTGTTTTTGTTATTTAAAAAAAATCTTTTTCTTTTTCTTTTAATAACGAAAACTTAAAAACAGTAATAAAATAATAAACGCTTATTTTATTAGATTAACGGTTGTTTACCACTTCGTTAAAGAGTTAACTATTCCGTTCAGTGATTCAACGGCGCAAAATTGGGAGATACTTTGATTGTTTAAAGTGTTAATTTTTTTACTTCGATGGTTTAAAATGAGAATGCAAATGTCTACAGATTTAAAGTGCTAGTTAGTCTTAGGTTGAGGTTTAAAATGCGTTTTTCCCTATAATTTTTTTAGTTATCGTACAAATTCACCCTATATAATATATAAAAAATATTATGACCAAAAAATCTGGTGGTTACATTAAGTTTCTTAATTGTAGTAAGTTTTTAGTTATTGGCTCCAATGTCCGTTATTTATATATATAAAAAAAATGGGAAAATCTTTCTTCTGGTGAACGAGAGAATGTTTTTTTTTTTTTCACTGTGGGAGAGAATCTTATAATTATGAGATTTTTGGTTAAAACGAAACGCGCGAATTCCGGCGATTGGTTTGTCGGTATGGAAGAAACCTCTGGCCACAACGTTCTTCTCCTCTTTCGTTTTGTCTTTTCTTTTTTTATTATTCTGTGAAAATTATGAAGTCAATTAATTACGGTCACCACTCTCATCAAATCTTTCCTTTACCTGGTTTGAACTAATTAAAATAAATAATCGCCAATTTGTTGTTGTTTTTTAAAAATCCAATTAATTTATCCTCCACTTCTTTAATCTCCGTCTGGATTACCATTTTCAGAGAAGTTTTCATCTAAAAGTTTTGAGCTTTTTTTTTTTCCGGGTCTTCTTTCTAAAAGCGGGATGATGATGATTATAATCTGTGCATGAGAGAGAGAGAATTAAGGAAGAACAAACAAAAAAACAAAAAAGAGAAGAAAAAAAAATTCGATCATTCGAATCAAATTCAATCCGGAATTCGATTGATCCAATTGGGTATTCTACAACTCTGATTCTTTCGAGCTGATTTTCGAATTGGGTTTCTCTCAAACTTTCTGCGATCACTTGGGGAATTCCAATAGATTCTTCGTTCGTGTGTTTTAAATTTATGATGATCGGTTAGGGCTCATCTTGATTTCGCTGGGAGTCCGATCAAAATTTCAGTCTTGTATCGTAAAACGATGAGGTTCCTGAGCCTCGTCGGTAACTCATTCGGCTGTTCCGCGTCCGGCGAACGCTTAGTATCAGCGGCCAGAGACGGCGATTTACAGGAAGCCAAGGCTCTCTTAGATTACAACCCAAGACTCGCTCGCTACTCCACTTTCGGCGTTCGCAACTCTCCCCTCCATTACTCCGCCGCTCAAGGCCACCACGAGGTAACCCAGATTTTTCAATCCCAATTCTTTGAAAGATGAACAATTTGTAGGATCCCAATCCCATAGATTCCCAAAAGTTCTGACTTTTATCAGGATTTGGGTTTGTTTATCTTCAGATAGTTTCTCTGTTGGTGGAATCAGGAGTTGATATTAATCTCCGGAACTACCGTGGACAGGTAAATAATAGCTCTTGTGATTTGCTGTCTTGTTTCTTTGCATCTTTTAAGTTAACCTGAACACAAGAAATCTGGAAATTTTTGGTAACAGACGGCTTTGATGCAAGCTTGTCAGCATGGTCATTGGGAGGTTGTTTTGATTCTGATTCTTTTTGGTGCTAATGTAAGGATTTGATAAGCCCTCAAAATGCGTTTCTTCTGACAGATCGATAGTGATTATAATTGGTTGATGTTTTCTTGATTATTCTGGTTTTAAAGATTCACAGATCAGATTACCTAAACGGTGGTACTGCTCTACACCTCGCGGCTCTAAATGGTCACCCTCGGTGTATCAGGATCCTGCTTTCCGAGTACATACCAAGTGTCCCCAATTGCTGGAGCCGGTTGAAGAACAACAAATCCTCAGTGGCTGGATTTGATCCAAGGTTCAATAATAGTGTTTTTAAAGAGTTGAGCTTTTTTAGTGGTTTCAGTGACATGATTAGTTGAGCGTGTTTTTTTGTTTTTGTGTTGTTATCTGAATGCGTGCAGTGTTCTTCACGAAGTGATAAACAGAGCAGCAGATGGAGGAATCACGCCTCTTCATGTGGCGGCTCTTAACGGACACATAGAGACGGTGCAGTTATTCTTGGATTTGGGAGCTTCGGTTACTCAGGTCACTGTGGAAGATGGAACCACAATAGATCTTATAGGTTATTATCATATCTCCCGGATTTGATTAACATTCTTTTTAAAGGGAAATGCTTAACTCTGTAGTTTGTTTTTCGCTTTGGCTCTTTGGTTTTATATTGAAGGTGCTGGGAGTACAGCTCTCCATTACGCTTCATGTGGCGGAAACACGCAGTGTTGCCAGGTATTTATATCTGTATACCAGACAATCATGATGATGAACAGTCCAAAACAGTTTTTTTTCCTCTGTTATGTTTCGTTTTAAAGTTCATATATGAATTCATTTGGCATTTGTGTTTTTCTCAGCTTTTGATCGACAAGGGTGCCTCTTTAGCTGCCATAAACTCTAACGGGTTAGCTATCTTCTCTCTGTTTCTCTGCCTGCAAAATCCAATCCAACTGTTTGATATAAACCGCAGTGTCTTTATTGGTTTGTTGTCTTTGCGTTTTAGATGGACGCCATTGATGGTTGCTCGCTCATGGCACCGGAACTGGCTGGAAGAAATCCTGAACCCAACCACAGAGCAGCCACAAAGCCATCCGCCAAAAGTGCCTTCTCCTTTCCTCTGCCTTCCTCTAATGAGCATTGTCAAGATTGCTCAGTATGTAAACCTTTTTACCAAATTGAAAAACACCCCCATACGATCTAAGAATCCCTGAGGTTTGATTGATCTGTTTCCGTTTGTGGATTTCAGAGAATGCGGCTGGCGAGGAAATGATTGTCTCACTCCATGCCGTGACCCTTGTGCTGTTTGTTTGGAAAGAAAATGCTCCGTTGCAGCAGATGGTAATGTATCGATCTTCACTACTGAAATCCAATCTGCTTGATTAGAACATTGAATTGATTGTGAGTGTGTGTGTGTGTGTGTGTGTGTGACATAACAGGATGTGGTCATGAGTTCTGCACAAACTGTGCATTGTACCTAAGCACAACAAACATAACATCGTCAAAGACATCACAAGCCACGCCAGGCTCAGTCCCATGTCCTCTTTGTCGCTACGGCATTGTCTCTTTCACCAAACTTCCCCATACAAGAGCGACAGCAACATCAACATCATCGAGAACAAGCATCTCCTTGTCCTTCTGCACTTGCTCCTCTGATGTCTTAGACACAGCTCTCCTCACCAACCCTCACTACAGTTGTAAACCGGTTGTTTCAAGAACCGGTTCTCGAATTTCACAGTCCGTTGGATCATCATCGTTTCGGTCTCTTAGCTGCCATCGGTTTCCTCCAAGTCTTTGCCTCGGTGGCTCGGATGTTGAAGAACCGCAAAGCCGGTTAATGAATGGATCATATTCAAGATCCGGTTTAGGGTTCAGGCGATCGACGTCGCAGGTTGAAGGAAAACGTTCTTGGTTTTCTGCACTTAACCATTGTGTTACAACCGGTGGAAGTGCTTGCTAACGCAAACGCAAACGCAATCGCGGTTTTTTTTTTTCTTTTAAAACTTTTTGTGTTCCCATTTTTTGGGAGAAAATGTGCTAATTGGTTCTGTGAATGGTGTGGTGATTATTCATTTTGTAATAATTGAAATTGTTGTAATAAATATAATTAATTTGGCTTTGCCGTTTACATTGAAATGAAATGGTGTGTATATAATACTCCNAAAAAAAAAAAAAAAAAAAAAAAAAAACAGAAGAAAAAAAATTCAATCCGGAATTCGATTGCTAGAAGAGGAGAATTAATCCAATTGGGTATTCTACAACTCTGATTCTTTCGAGCTGATTTTCGAATTGGGTTTCTCTCAAATTTTCTGCGACCACTTGGGGAATTCCAATAGATTCTTCGTTCGTGTTTTTAAATTTATGATGATCGGTTAGGGCTCATCTTGATTTCGCTGGGAGTCCGATCAAAATTTCAGTCTTGTATCGTACAACGATGAGGTTCCTGAGCCTCGTCGGCAACTCATTCGGCTGTTCCGCGTCCGGCGAACGCTTAGTATCAGCGGCCAGAGACGGCGATTTACAGGAAGCCAAGGCTCTCCTAGATTACAACCCAAGACTCGCTCGCTACTCCACTTTCGGCGTTCGCAACTCCCCCCTCCATTACTCCGCCGCTCAAGGCCACCACGAGGTAACCCAGATTTTTCAATCCCAATTTTTTGAAAGATGAACAATTCGTAGGATCCCATAGATTCCCAAAAGTTCTGACTTTTATCAGGATTTGGGTTTGTTTATCTTCAGATAGTTTCTCTGTTGGTGGAATCAGGAGTTGATATTAATCTCCGGAACTACCGTGGACAGGTAAATAATAGCTCTTGTGATTTGCTGTCTTGTTTCTTTGCATCTTTTAAGTTAACCTGAACACAAGAAATCTGGAAATTTTTGGTAACAGACGGCTTTGATGCAAGCTTGTCAGCATGGTCATTGGGAGGTTGTTTTGATTCTGATTCTTTTTGGTGCTAATGTAAGGATTTGATAAGCCCTCAAAATGCGTTTCTTCTGACAGATCGATAGTGATTATAATTGGTTGATGTTTTCTTGATTATTCTGGTTTTAAAGATTCACAGATCAGATTACCTAAACGGTGGTACTGCTCTACACCTCGCGGCTCTAAATGGTCACCCTCGGTGTATCAGGATCCTGCTTTCCGAGTACATACCAAGTGTCCCCAATTGCTGGAGCCGGTTGAAGAACAACAAATCCTCAGTGGCTGGATTTGATCCAAGGTTCAATAATAGTGTTTTTAAAGAGTTGAGCTTTTTTAGTGGTTTCAGTGACATGATTAGTTGAGCGTGTTTTTTTGTTTTTGTGTTGTTATCTGAATGCGTGCAGTGTTCTTCACGAAGTGATAAACAGAGCAGCAGATGGAGGAATCACGCCTCTTCATGTGGCGGCTCTTAACGGACACATAGAGACGGTGCAGTTATTCTTGGATTTGGGAGCTTCGGTTACTCAGGTCACTGTGGAAGATGGAACCACAATAGATCTTATAGGTTATTATCATATCTCCCGGATTTGATTAACATTCTTTTTAAAGGGAAATGCTTAACTCTGTAGTTTGTTTTTCGCTTTGGCTCTTTGGTTTTATATTGAAGGTGCTGGGAGTACAGCTCTCCATTACGCTTCATGTGGCGGAAACACGCAGTGTTGCCAGGTATTTATATCTGTATACCAGACAATCATGATGATGAACAGTCCAAAACAGTTTTTTTTCCTCTGTTATGTTTCGTTTTAAAGTTCATATATGAATTCATTTGGCATTTGTGTTTTTCTCAGCTTTTGATCGACAAGGGTGCCTCTTTAGCTGCCATAAACTCTAACGGGTTAGCTATCTTCTCTCTGTTTCTCTGCCTGCAAAATCCAATCCAACTGTTTGATATAAACCGCAGTGTCTTTATTGGTTTGTTGTCTTTGCGTTTTAGATGGACGCCATTGATGGTTGCTCGCTCATGGCACCGGAACTGGCTGGAAGAAATCCTGAACCCAACCACAGAGCAGCCACAAAGCCATCCGCCAAAAGTGCCTTCTCCTTTCCTCTGCCTTCCTCTAATGAGCATTGTCAAGATTGCTCAGTATGTAAACCTTTTTACCAAATTGAAAAACACCCCCATACGATCTAAGAATCCCTGAGGTTTGATTGATCTGTTTCCGTTTGTGGATTTCAGAGAATGCGGCTGGCGAGGAAATGATTGTCTCACTCCATGCCGTGACCCTTGTGCTGTTTGTTTGGAAAGAAAATGCTCCGTTGCAGCAGATGGTAATGTATCGATCTTCACTACTGAAATCCAATCTGCTTGATTAGAACATTGAATTGATTGTGAGTGTGTGTGTGTGTGTGTGTGTGTGACATAACAGGATGTGGTCATGAGTTCTGCACAAACTGTGCATTGTACCTAAGCACAACAAACATAACATCGTCAAAGACATCACAAGCCACGCCAGGCTCAGTCCCATGTCCTCTTTGTCGCTACGGCATTGTCTCTTTCACCAAACTTCCCCATACAAGAGCGACAGCAACATCAACATCATCGAGAACAAGCATCTCCTTGTCCTTCTGCACTTGCTCCTCTGATGTCTTAGACACAGCTCTCCTCACCAACCCTCACTACAGTTGTAAACCGGTTGTTTCAAGAACCGGTTCTCGAATTTCACAGTCCGTTGGATCATCATCGTTTCGGTCTCTTAGCTGCCATCGGTTTCCTCCAAGTCTTTGCCTCGGTGGCTCGGATGTTGAAGAACCGCAAAGCCGGTTAATGAATGGATCATATTCAAGATCCGGTTTAGGGTTCAGGCGATCGACGTCGCAGGTTGAAGGAAAACGTTCTTGGTTTTCTGCACTTAACCATTGTGTTACAACCGGTGGAAGTGCTTGCTAACGCAAACGCAAACGCAATCGCGGTTTTTTTTTCTTTTAAAACTTTTTGTGTTCCCATTTTTTGGGAGAAAATGTGCTAATTGGTTCTGTGAATGGTGTGGTGATTATTCATTTTGTAATAATTGAAATTGTTGTAATAAATATAATTAATTTGGCTTTGCCGTTTACATTGAAATGAAATGGTGTGTATATAATACTCCTATGTGTATGTGAGTGTGTACATCTTGCCAAGCCTTGTGAACATTAACGTTGTTACTTGTTGGTGTTAAACATTAATACAGAGACAACGTTAATGTTGGGATTACAAAAGAAAACAGAGTTTCATAGACAAACTAATGAGAACAAGATGACAACTGGGCTGTAACAAAAATAAAAAGATAACAATGGAGAAATTATGGGATTATAACAAATTTACATGAGAGCTCAGGAGGAATAGATAGAACCAAATAACACAAAAGAAAATACAAAAACAAACAAAAAATCAAAGAAAACAAAAGAACATTACAAAACTAATAAGCCTTGCAAGGTCAAGAAAAAAACTTCTAAAATACAGAAGAACTTTCTATTGATGATTTAGTAGAAACAAAAATAATTTTTGTTTTCTTAAAATATTTAAAAACAGAAAAAAAAAAGCTCAGCAAGGATAATGCCAATGGAACACTAATACCCAAGGAATCTTCTTCTCCGTGAGATGTTTATGCGTTCTAAAGTACACCCATGGTGTAATGTAGAAATTAAAAAAAGTTGAAAGAGGGAAATAATCATCATTATGATCACATATATCATGATAATTATGAAGATGATCATCATCTCATGATCAAAAAGAAGAGGAATGATATGGTGCTTTTGTTCTGAAGTGATGATGTGAGAGGGCAGGTGAAGTTTGCGTTTATATAGGGAAATAAGAGGATGAAATTAACGGAAAAGCTACACACACCTATATTAAAAATATATACTACATACTAACAGAAGCTAGACCTTTAATTGAAAAAAAAAAAAGAAGCGAGAGAGATAATAATAAGACAAAATCAACAATAGTTCTTTTGACCAAAAATATATTTATAAATTACATTATACACGTTTGCCTAAAGATTGTGTAAAGAATGATTCAAGATAGCTTCGGTTTGTAAATTCCAATATAATAAATTTAAGAATGAAGCATATAGACAAAAATGCAAGAACACACAAAGCTCTATTAATCTACTTGTACACGTTAGTTACATTGAAAAGTCTTATAATTTATTCCTCCAATAGTCAGAGATAGTCTAAATATATATTTTAATAAAAATCACACCAGATCATAACTGCCCATACAACGATTGCTGATTTTACACGTTAAAGAATCTCGAGTTGAGATGTATTTTGAAATCATAAAGGCTGTTTTGGGTAAAGCTATCTATGCTCTAAATTCGTAGTGCAAAATTACATATAGTTATGCTCCACGTTCAACTTAAAAATTGAACACTATATTTAACGTAATTCTTTTAGTATTTTAGGAGGTTTTAGGAAATTTGGAAGGAAAACAAAATTCAGTTCAAAATAATTTGGGTTGTTCTTCTTTTCAAGATTTGCCTCGGTTTTAAGATTTTACCAGACTGTTGGTTTCTGTCACGTTTTTTTACCGTCTGAATTACGGAATTTGGGAGGAATAATTTTAGCCCTCTCCATTATTTTTTTGGGATACATCCCTCTCCTTTTTTCACCTTTAAAAAAATCTTCTGCTCTCTTTTTACGTATCATTTCAGAAATTAGGGTTTCCCATTTTCAGAGAAGTAAGTAATTAAAGAGACAAGTGGAAAATATGAAATTGAAAGTTGAAACCGTCCCCAAGCAATAATCAATACTTCTGTTTATATAAAGCTAGACAGGAGATTCATTGGGTTTTTGTTATGTCCTTCTCTACCCTCTCTCGTGTAATAAACTAATAATCAATAAAAAAACAGAGCTAACCGTCCCCATATTTTTTTTTGGTTCTATTCTAGTATTTTTATAAGTATTCTCTTTTTAAAATCTACCATCTTCAAATAAATCACTTTATTGTACTGCAGAACCAAATTCAAACGAAAAAGGCGAAACTAGATGAACTATGTATTTAACAAAAAAAACTAGATGAAATATGTACATATATATAGTTTATATATAGTTTAGTTGAAGACATTCATGGTGTAAAGTTAGATAATTTAAAACATTCAAAAAAAAAATAGTAGACAACTTATTTCATAATGCAATAAAATTGGTTGAGAAAAACATATTTTTCCTATAAAAAGTATTAAGAAATACTCTTTTTATGTACGTTTCAAAAAAAAAAATGAGGGACGGGTGAGTAATTACTGTAATTCAGTTTTATTGTAATTAATGGCGTTTCATATGTAAGAGGAGAACAAACAAAAAGCTGCAAATGTATAAATAGGTGTAATCATCACAAACTCTGGGATGTGACAATTCATTGTCAAGCTTCTGTCTCTTTCTCTGTTCTTCTCTCTGATGGGCTTTTAATATTGATAATATTTCTTAATTATTTTTAGAGCCAAGGAAATAAAAGTAAGTTTTCAAAATTGAGAAAGCGTAGCAGCTATGCATGCTTATTACCGATTCTTCAACGTTCAGATTGTCTAAGTCAAAGAATCTCTTATACCAATATAGAAAGTGGGACAGGACGACTTTGATCGTCTAGTTTATTTAATCGGAAAATACCTTTTTGTCAATTCAAAAAAATATTACTCATGCAACTAGTTTTTTTGTTAAAGAACTAGTTTATGGACGATCCTAGTAACATTTTTCTTTATTCCGTCGTCGTTGAGGAAGCGACCTGGATTGCTAAGCACTAGATTTCTAAATTACATACAGTCTCTAGTTACTATTATCTATAATTGATTAATTTACCGAGTGATAAAAGATTATGCATTGAAGTTTTAGGATACAATTGCTTTTTTTTTTGTTTTTAATAATGAAAAACCCAAAAAATTGGGGATCGGAACAGTGCAACCTCCGGGGCAAATCTGAACAAAAAAGTGGACACAATTGATTTCATCGATTGGATGTAGGGGAAAAAAGGGCCATATATATTTAAAGCAGATGAAGTTGACTCCTTCTCGAATTTTGAGTTACGTTTTTGAAGTTATGATTCTTAAGCGGGAAATCGGCCAATTCCTACCTCAAAACTTGCTCGCGGTCCCGATCCGTTCCTATACTCATGACATGTGCTAAAACATACCTCAACTCAAAATAAATTTCAATTACATACCCAAACTATTAAAAACAGGATAATTAATACTTTGACTCCAAAACCGTTAGTCAATCGTTACTAAAATCTGGCATGTCCGTTACCTAAGCTGATGTGGCAATACAGTCACATAATTCGAAGAAAACAAAAATCACAAAATCTCGTTGCATTAATACGACGTCGTTTGACTATTGAAATATAATTGAAACTCAAAAGCTCGGTCCGGTCCAATAATACTACGTCGTTAGGCTATTGAAACCCAGAATCTCGGTCCAGTAATCGAAACCCAGTCTTCTTAAATTTGCTTCTCTTCGTCTTCTCACCGATCGCAGCAGCTGCTCAACAACACATTAATATGAATTCAGCTGTCGAGTGAAATCTAAGTAAGGCATAATGATTCATGATTCTTAAATCAACGCTCCCTATTCGACAACTTCATCATGTAACAAAGGTCCAAAGTCCAAATAAAATAAAAAAATCAAAATTTTCAATTTTTCTTTCTCATTAACCTAATTTATATTATATTGGAGACAGTGGGCAAGTCAAAAATCCATTCAATCGCCCAAAAATAATCCAAATTTTCTTAAAGTTACATAAAAGAAAGAGTACATTAGATGAATTTTTGGGTTTTCTAATTATTATTATTTTTCTTTCGATCTCTTTGTCTCTATCGTTTAGATTTCAGAACAACACAGTTTTCCTTATTACTGTTCCGTGAACACTAATGGGCCTCTCACACGTTAATATCGATTGAATTAATCAATTTAAGAAAAGAAGAAAAAGGAACCCTAAATGTTTAAAGTTCCTAATAAGTACCAAAATGGAAGAGGATGTTTACTTTTCTCTTTAGTGTACATGGTACTGAAAATGTTGAGACGAAAAAGGAAAAAATTCTACTTTCTCTCTCTCTGAAAGCGTCTGTGTGAAGAAGCAAGTAAAGAGAGTCGAAGAAGAAGAAATCCCGACTTCACCTTGTTTCTTTGTCAATTAATAAAACGATGACGTTTTGTTATTTTTTTTCTTTGAATTTTGATGGCTAAAACGACGTCGTATTAATGCAACGAGATTTTGCAAAAAAATTTCTTCGAATTATGTGACTGTATTGCCACATCATCTTCGGTAACGAACATGTCAGATTTTAGTAACGATTGACTAACGGTTTTGGAGTCAAAGTATGAATTATCCGGTTTTTAAAAGTTTGGGTATGTAATTGAAATTTATTTCGAGTTGAGGTATGTTTTAGCACATGTCATGAGTATAGGAACGGATCGGGACTGCGAACAAGTGTTAAGGTAGGAATTGGCCGATTTTCCATTCTTAAGCCTAAGAAATGTAAATGTTTAATCTTGAATTTGGGTCAGCACGTGTGTGTCTCATTTCGTCCCATTCCCGGTCTGCAATTTTCCTCTCATATGAAAATGCATTTCTATATGAAACAAAATTTTGATTTAGAAATCCAACTTAGACCAAATAAACTATTCATTTATGTATTGTATTATATACTAGAATGTGTATATTAGATACTATAATATTTAACAAAACATACAAATGACCAAGTCTTAAAGCCTCATTTTCTGGTTTTACATATTGGGTTATCTCTCAGCCCATAGCGCGATCCATATTTGTTTATTGAACATGTCTATGGTTGGGCTTCCAACTAACTTGTACATACACCGTTTCTCTCACTTGATTAAAGATTTACATATATATATATATATATATATATTATTTTTTTTTAAAGAAAATTATATACATATTTATCTTTATAGTATATACTTACATATTGATGTTTGTTAACAAATTAAAAAAGAACATCGAAAAATAAATTGTATTTGAGCTGTTCTTTTCTATTTCATTGTTTAGTCTTTTGGAGAAGTATAAAATTAAAGATTTATATAAGCTATTAATTAAAAACGAATTTATCTACTGGACTAAACAATTATTTTTTATCGCAACTTCGTCGTGTACGAAACGTGTGTTCAGGCCCGTCCCTCCTATAAGGCAAGTGAAGCACTAGCTTCAAACCACAAAATATATTACAATTTTAAAGGCCACATTTAATAAAATATTAGCTTGGTTTAGTTAACCAGTTTGATTTATGGTCAACATTCCCTTATTCGATTCCCCTATTCGTTCATCTACTTCTATTTTTTGGCAACATTTTTTCTTATGTGTGTCTGTTTGTACCTTTTCTTTCTTTATTTTTTCTTAATAATTTTTTTTAAAACATATTGTTGGAGAGAACTAATAGAAACATAAATATTGACAAAAATAATAATAATAATAATAATAATAGAAACATAAACAATCCCTTATCCTTTATATGAACTAAACTTAAAACATAACAAATTTTGACAAACCTAAAAGTTCTCGATCGTTACCTAAAAAATCAAATTCTTTAGTTTTCACAAACCATGATATTAATGATTTTAAGTGCCTTTATATTGTTTTAGTGTTATTTTTCATCATTAGTATTTATATAGAAAGCCACATATTTTCATATTTGCTTTAGGCCACTCAAAACCAAGGAACGGCACTGCGTGTGTTGGTAATGTTTTTCATCTCTATTGTGGATATTTATCATACTATTATGCTAAATGTAAATCATACGATAAATGTAGAATTTCCTTATTAGGATAAGGACAATTTCCTAGTTTCACGGCAAGTGTTAGCCGACTTAGAAGTTGTATAAATACCGATGTACATTGAGCTTATGAAATCAAGTCGATTGTTATCTATCTTTACATGGTATCAGAGCATACGATTCAATAGACCTAAATATTTTCTTTCAAACTCTTTGTTTCTCGAGTTTCTTTTCTTGATCAGTGATCATGGCTGATTTGGTTTCAACATCGGGCACTCCAAAGCCTGTGGCGGAGAAAGTTGACGAAGTTGCATCAATTTCACCGTACTCGTTGTACGGTTCTGATAATTCCGGTGCGATGATCACCTCGGTTCAGTTGAACGGAGACAATTACAACGAATGGTGCTCGGAGATGCTGAATGCACTTCAAGCTAAACGCAAGTTGGGTTTTATCAACGGCACATTGACGAGACCCGGAGCTAACAGCAGTGACCTAGAAAATTGGTTGACTGTTAACTCCATGATCGTTGGATGGATTCGTTCATCCATAGCCCCAAAAGTTAAGTCCACCGTGACTTATATCACCGACGCTCACTTGTTGTGGCTCAATCTTAAACAGCGTTTCTCAGTGGGAAACACGGTTCGAGTTCATCAAATCAAGGCTCAGCCGATGTCGTGTCGACAAGATGGGCAAACCGTGTTGGACTATTTTGGTAGGCTGTCTACTTTGTGGGAAGAATTGCAGGTTTACCAGCCGATTCATGTTTGTTCCTGTGGAGGAGCAAAGACAATCGAGACCGAACGGGAACAAGAGAAGATTCACCAATTTGTGTTAGGTCTTGATGACTCGAGGTTTGGAAGCATCTGTACCAACATAATCGGTACTGATCCTCTTCCCCCGCTTGGCGAAATTTACAACAAAATCATTCGAGAAGAACAGCGACTCTCCTCTGCTCGAAATCGCGAACAACAACAAGACGCAGTCGGTTTTCTTGTTCGACGAGATCAACAATCAAACATGCCACAGCAGTCTAGCAAATCTGAAGTTTCAAGCAAAGATGATAATTCCATTCTCCGAGTTTGCAACACGCTCTGTTCTCACTGTGGCAGAGCAGGACATGAGAAGAAGGACTGTTGGCAGCTGGTCGGTTTTCCAGATTGGTGGGTACAACGCAACGGTGCTGGGCGTGGTCGTGGTAGTGGACGAGGTCGGGGTCAACCTAATGGTAGCTCCGGGCGCGGTCAAGCTAGCGTTGCATATGCCACAAGCTCCAACTCATCCTCGTTTCCTGAGTTATCTGATGATCAATGGAGGGTTCTCACACAGATGATCAAAGAAAAATCAGGAACAAACCCTTCGGATAAGTTGTCCGGTAAGAAAGTTATTGGTGATGTAATTCTCGATACTGGTGCTTCACACCACATGACAGGAACGCTGTCTCTTTTGACCAATATCGAGACTATTTCACCATGCTCAGTTGCATTTGCTGATGGGAGTCGAACGTGTGCAATAAGCATGGGCGTTTTCTCTCTCTCTGATAAAGTCGTATTGGAGAAAGTTTTATACGTTCCTGATCTTAACTGCACTTTGCTCTCCTTTGCTAAGTTGTTAAGACAAACAAGTTGTTTTCCCTTACTTACTGACACAGTTTGTGTTTTACAGGACCGTTTTTTGAGGACTCTGATTGGAGCCGGTGAAGAGCGTGATGGGGTTTACTATCTTACGGATGTCTGCTCAGCTAAGAGTCATCGAGCAGTTGGTGTTTCAGATCACGCTTTATGGCATCAGCGTTTGGGTCATCCGTCGTTTTCAGTGCTTTCAGATTTAGATTTGTTTCCTAGTTCGTCTAAAGTAGCTAGCTCTAGTCCTTGTGACATTTGTTTTAAAGCTAAGCAAACTCGTGAGGTGTTTCCTGATAGTTCTAATAAAACAACAGAATGTTTTTCACTTATTCATGTTGACGTTTGGGGACCATATCGCGTTCCTTCTTCCTGCGGTGCAGTTTATTTCTTAACAATAGTTGATGACTTCTCTAGAGCAGTGTGGACGTATCTCTTACTTGAAAAGTCAGAAGTTAAGAGTGTTCTCTCGAAGTTCATAGCATACACAAACAAGCAATTTGGAAAATCGGTTAAGATTGTTCGTAGTGACAATGGGACTGAGTTCATGGTCCTCTCTTCGTTTTTCAGAGATCATGGAATAATTCACCAAACAAGTTGTGTTGGAACGCCGCAACAAAACGGTCGAGTTGAAAGGAAACATCGACATATCCTTAATGTCTCGAGGGCTCTTATGTTTCAGGCGAGCCTTCCTATTAAATTTTGGGGTGAAGCTGTGCTTACTGCTGCGTACCTAATCAATCAGACACCTTCTTCTATTCATAAAGGACGATCTCCCTATGAGATTTTACACGGAGTGGCTCCTGATTATAATCAGCTACGAGTCTTTGGTTCAGCGTGCTACGTTCATCGAGCCGCTCGCGATAAAGACAAGTTTGGTGAACGCAGTCGCCTGTGTGTTTTTGTTGGGTATCCATTTGGCAAGAAAGGCTGGAATGTTTACGATTTGGAACGCAATGAGTTTTTGGTTTCTCGTGATGTCGTGTTTCGTGAGGATGTATTCCCGTTCGCTCAACAACAAGTTGAACCTCTTGTTTCTTCTCCTGCACTCGTTGCTTGTTGATGAAGATTGGTTAATCACGCCAGTAGCCAGGGGGAGCAACGATCATCCTCCACTTGTTCCCGTCGTTCCCTCTGTTTTACCGTCTGTTACTGAGGAAATCTCTTCAATTGCAAAGCCCCCTTCTCCGGTGGATGAGTCTTCTGTTTTGGAAAATTCTCAGGCTCTTGCTCCTGAAAATGCTCCATTGTTGCCTCAAGAACAGTTGGGTCGTGGTCTTCGTCAAAAGACAGCTTCGGTCAAGCTAAAAGACTTTGTCTCATACAACGCGACCAGTAACCCTATCACACATCACGCTCTTTCACTCTCCGCCTCTCAGTCCTCGTCAACGGTCCAAGGTACTTCTCTTTATCCTCTTTCTGACTTCATTAGTGATGCTCAGTTTTCTTCAGGACATCGAGCGTACTTGGCTGCGATCACAGCTGCCGTAGAACCTAAACACTTTCAAGAGGCGGTTCAACATGAAGTGTGGAACAATTCAATGACCACTGAAGTCGTTGCTCTTGAAGGACAACACACTTGGGACATTACAGATCTTCCTCCGGACAAAGTGGTCATTGGCAGTCAGTGGGTATATAAAATAAAGTATAACGCTGATGGCTCTGTGGAGCGATACAAGGCCCGCCTTGTTGTTCAAGGAAATAATCAAGTTGAAGGAGAAGATTATGATGAGACGTTTGCTCCAGTCGTGAAAATGACTACGGTTCGCACAATCTTGCGATTAGTTGCATCTAAAAATTGGGAGGTTTACCAAATGGATGTCAATAATGCGTTTCTTCACGGAGATCTTGAAGAGGAGGTCTACATGAAGCTTCCTCCTGGTTTTCGTCATACTCATCCGGGAAAAGTTTGTCGTCTCCGGAAATCGCTATATGGGCTTAAACAAGCTCCTCGGTGCTGGTTCCAAAAGTTGTCTGATTCTCTGCTTAAATTTGGTTTTGTTCAGTCGTATGAGGACTATTCTTTGTTCTCGTATACGCGTGCGAACATAGAGCTCCGTGTCTTGGTATACGTTGATGATCTTCTAATTTGCGGCAATGATAAGTACATGCTTCAAAAGTTCAAAGAGTATTTAAGCCGCTGTTTCTCAATGAAGGATTTAGGAAAGTTGAAATACTTTCTTGGTATTGAAGTAAGTCGTGGACCAGAAGGGATTTTTTTATCTCAACGTAAATACACTCTAGATATCATCAAAGAAACAGGAAATCTTGGTTGTAAACCAGCAGTCACTCCTCTTGAGCAGAATCATCAATTGTCTACCGTTAAGAGTCCTCTTCTTGCTGACCCGAAGAAGTATAAACGTCTACTGGGTCGTCTAATTTATTTGCTCAACACCAGACCTGAGTTGTGTTACTCGGTTCACACTTTATCTCAGTTTATGAAAGATCCTACAGAGGCTCATTGGGACGCAGCTACTCGTGTTGTGCGGTTCTTAAAAGGAACACCTGGTCAGGGTATTCTTCTCAAGTCTGACAAGGATCTTTCTTTAACCGTATATTGTGATGCTGATTGGGCGAGTTGTCCGTTAACACGGCGGTCCTTAAGCTCATGTGTTGTTATGCTTGGTGGTTCACCAATTTCATGGAAAACGAAGAAGCAACGTACAGTGTCACATTCTTCCGCTGAAGCTGAATACCGTTCAATGGCAGCTGCTCTTCGGGAAACTAAATGGATTCGCCGGTTACTAACAGAACTTGGCGTTGATCAGTCTGCTCCTACACGTTTCTTTTGCGATAGCAAGGCCGCTATTCACATTGCTGCGAATCCAGTTTTCCATGAGCGTACCAAACATATAGAGTCGGATTGTCATGCTGTTCGAGATGCTGTTAGTGATGGCACCATTGTGACAGAACACATTCGTACGAATGATCAGATTGCCGATATTTTAACAAAAGCGCTTGGTCGAGTACAATTTCAACACTTAGTGTCCAAGTTGGGTGTTCAAGACCTTCACACTCCAACTTGAGGGGGAGTATTGGGGATATTTATCATACTATTATGCTAAATGTAAATCATACGATAAATGTAGAATTTCCTTATTAGGATAAGGACAATTTCCTAGTTTCACGGCAAGTGTTAGCCGACTTAGAAGTTGTATAAATACCGATGTACATTGAGCTTATGAAATCAAGTCGATTGTTATCTATCTTTACATGGTATCAGAGCATACGATTCAATAGACCTAAATATTTTCTTTCAAACTCTTTGTTTCTCGAGTTTCTTTTCTTGATCAGTGATCATGGCTGATTTGGTTTCAACATCGGGCACTCCAAAGCCTGTGGCGGAGAAAGTTGACGAAGTTGCATCAATTTCACCGTACTCGTTGTACGGTTCTGATAATTCCGGTGCGATGATCACCTCGGTTCAGTTGAACGGAGACAATTACAACGAATGGTGCTCGGAGATGCTGAATGCACTTCAAGCTAAACGCAAGTTGGGTTTTATCAACGGCACATTGACGAGACCCGGAGCTAACAGCAGTGACCTAGAAAATTGGTTGACTGTTAACTCCATGATCGTTGGATGGATTCGTTCATCCATAGCCCCAAAAGTTAAGTCCACCGTGACTTATATCACCGACGCTCACTTGTTGTGGCTCAATCTTAAACAGCGTTTCTCAGTGGGAAACACGGTTCGAGTTCATCAAATCAAGGCTCAGCCGATGTCGTGTCGACAAGATGGGCAAACCGTGTTGGACTATTTTGGTAGGCTGTCTACTTTGTGGGAAGAATTGCAGGTTTACCAGCCGATTCATGTTTGTTCCTGTGGAGGAGCAAAGACAATCGAGACCGAACGGGAACAAGAGAAGATTCACCAATTTGTGTTAGGTCTTGATGACTCGAGGTTTGGAAGCATCTGTACCAACATAATCGGTACTGATCCTCTTCCCCCGCTTGGCGAAATTTACAACAAAATCATTCGAGAAGAACAGCGACTCTCCTCTGCTCGAAATCGCGAACAACAACAAGACGCAGTCGGTTTTCTTGTTCGACGAGATCAACAATCAAACATGCCACAGCAGTCTAGCAAATCTGAAGTTTCAAGCAAAGATGATAATTCCATTCTCCGAGTTTGCAACACGCTCTGTTCTCACTGTGGCAGAGCAGGACATGAGAAGAAGGACTGTTGGCAGCTGGTCGGTTTTCCAGATTGGTGGGTACAACGCAACGGTGCTGGGCGTGGTCGTGGTAGTGGACGAGGTCGGGGTCAACCTAATGGTAGCTCCGGGCGCGGTCAAGCTAGCGTTGCATATGCCACAAGCTCCAACTCATCCTCGTTTCCTGAGTTATCTGATGATCAATGGAGGGTTCTCACACAGATGATCAAAGAAAAATCAGGAACAAACCCTTCGGATAAGTTGTCCGGTAAGAAAGTTATTGGTGATGTAATTCTCGATACTGGTGCTTCACACCACATGACAGGAACGCTGTCTCTTTTGACCAATATCGAGACTATTTCACCATGCTCAGTTGCATTTGCTGATGGGAGTCGAACGTGTGCAATAAGCATGGGCGNAGCAATGTCCAGCTTCATTCTATCAACTCTCTTATACTTTTCCCCTGGATATATGCATATAAAGGGAGATCTTAGCTAGATTACACACACACACACATACAACTAGTAAAAAAGACAAAAAGAGACTTAGACTACCTTTGCGTACGAAGGTGATTCCGGCTTCCTTGTAGCGAATCAATTCATCACCATCCGGTTTCTTATCACCGTAAGCCTTGATTGACACCTCACCACTATAACCAATCTTCTCAAGAGCTGCTCCGATTTTCGAACGAAGCTCATCCAAACTGTCGACTGGGAAATCCTTCACGTCCCAGAAAACGGTTGTGTCAGCATCTGCTTGGTTTCAACAGCCAGAGAAGGCATAAACAATTAGGAAACGTTATTAAAAAAAAAAACAAAGAATCAGATCCGCTAGTCAGATCGATGAAATCTATCATGGATATAAACAAACAAACAATCAATTTCGACCAACAGTTAAAGGGATCTTACCGGCGATGAAATCACTGGACATGGCAGAAAATTAGAGAGTCTGAGAAATTAGGGTTAGATGTTCGAATGGGTGGATTTTACTTTTTTATACACATGGAGACTTGGTTTGGTTCACATCTTTTTTGAGCCCTTGGATCTCTCACGTCGTTTGCTACAATACACACCGCCATATAATAATAACGTACTCCGGAAGTAAACGGAATCTGCCTTTTGCTATAAATGCTAACCGTGTCAATAAACAATTTCTGTTTTGACAACAAACAAAACAGGAAAAATCTAATGAAATCTTTCTCTCTGAGCCGCCTTCCCTCTTCTTTTTAAGTTTCTGCTCCGTTAGCAGCCACACACACACATCTAACCCTAATTTCTCAGCCCCACACAACGACCCGGCCCATTTGTATAAGTTTAAATGGATTGATTTGCCTACCTATGTAAATCAGTCGGTTGGGTCACAGAGAAAAATAACGCACCGACCGTCGGACAGGGGCGGAGCCCACGAGCCCGACGGAGGGATGGGTGACTCGCCGGTAGGGGTGGTCGGGTTGCAGGGACAAGTAAATCAGTCGGTTGGGCCACAGAGAAAAATAACGCACCGACCGTCGGACAGGGGCGGAGCCCACGAGCCCGATGGAGGGATGGATGACTCGCCGGTAGGGGTGGTCGGGGTGTTACACATCTAACCCTAATTTCTCAGACTCTCTAATTTTCTCCCATGTCCGATTCCGAACTTTACGAACGGGGTGACGCATGCGTCTTCTGGGACACCGTGGATTTCCCAGAACCTGATCCCGATTTCTTCAATTTGGGTTTGTTTGAATCGAATGTCGGAGGAGCTCTTCAAAGTGAGGGTTATCGTAGTGATGTGTCAATCGAATTTTATGGTGGACCGATGGATTACAAACGGTCGCGCGATGACAAAGATGATGATAAACGTACGAGACTTGATAGGATGTTAACGGACATGATTCGCTGGGCATTCTACCGTCCTATTACTGAAGATGACCGTAAGAAATATAATATGTTGGTAATTTCTAAAGACATCCCGGAAGAAGATGAAGAAGACGACTCGGACTTCTTGAGTGTTCTTCAAGAGATGAAGAAAAGAGGTTACAATATATTTTTAGTAGTGCCTGATGATTACTCCCCAGCACAAGATTTACTTCCTGATGCAAGATGCGCAACAAAAGGAATACTCTCTACTGCAGAGTTAGTATGGCGTTGGAGAATACTGTGTGATGGGGGATTCGCTGTCGAAACTGATTCTGACATATGCAGGAAACCTCAGAAGATGTGGAACGACGCCGGATGGAAACTGAGGAGGAAAGAACTAGAACCTCCTCAGGCTAAAGTGACAAACAAGGTTTACTTTGATGTGGAAATTGGAGGTGAACCTGCTGGAAGAATTGTGATGGGTCTCTTTGGTGAAGTTGTGCCTAAAACCGTCCAACACTTCCGTGCCTTGTGTACTACTGGTAAGAAGAATTACTCGTACAAGGATTCTTGGTTTAGTTTTCACAAGGCCATCATCACAGCAGGTCAATCCATGCAGAAAACTGACACTGCAAGTATGACGTGGGACGTTGAAAGCTTGGACTTAGATGTTGAAAACTTCGAGTTGAAGCATACGGGACCAGGAATCTTGAGCATGACAAACGAACGACACACGAATTTTGACGACAGTGGTCCTGATACAATTCGTAGCGAGTTTTTCATTTGCACCAACGGGGTACCAAGCTTAGATGGCAAGCATGTCGTGTTTGGACAAGTAATTGAAGGTATGAAGCTTGTGAGGAGAATTGAGTCTCAGCCGAGACGTTTATACGATATGTCTTCTCCCAAGAAAGCTTGTAAAATCTGTGCCTGCGGAGAGCTCCCAATGGAAGAAGCTTGAAAATCACCGGTGCAGAATATCTAACTATGTGTGTTGCAAGTGAAAAACTTCGATTCTTGTTAATTTTTCAGATATTTATGTATGTTTTAACAGGGAATTTAAAATGAAACTGATATTGTTATTTGGATGACGAGTTTAAAATCCATAGAAAATATACAAATATTTCAAACCAACCTTGAACCGCAATATAAATCAAATATCAATATTCAAATACTTGAGGTTCAAATGGCTCAACGCAAACCCATTGAGAAGCATCAGGGGAAGCCAATATTTGAATAGAGAGAAGACAGGTTGTTTTATAACAAATTTATATAATGGCAACGTGATGTTCCTATTACTTAACGCGAACCCATTGAGAAGCATCAGGGGAAGCCAATATGCGAACAAAGAGAAGACAAGTTGTTTTATAACAACATTTTGTCTCAGCTCTTTGTACTGTAACATGAAACTCATAATTTGGATCCCGAAAGAAGCAAGCGATAGAGAAGAGGAGAGGTCGGCGAGGAGGTAGACTAGAGCATGCAAATCCATTTTCATGGCATGGCCAGACCTTAGTAGTTAGTCCCAACCAAATCAAACACCCGCAGAAGAATCAGGTCAATCCCAGATCGAGGCTTGCCAACAAAGAAGAAGGAGTCTTGTCTTTAATCCAGACCACTTTCTCCCAAGTCACAGCTGGTAATTCAACCCTTAACTCCTTGTGGGGAATATGCATGACTTACCATTGCCTACCCTCAATTTTATCTACGTATTCCCATTAAGCTCATGTTACTTTTGAAGAGTTTGATAAATGAGTTATTTGTTGGCAAAAAGAAGCTTTTTTAGTCATTTATTTACTACACCTAGTATAAGATAATTACTTCTATAAATATATGAAAAGAATGGGAAAAGCTTTCTTCTGGTGAATGAATGGATGACTTGAGAGAATGTATTCTTCTTCTTCTTCTTCTTCTTCTTCTTTTTTTTTCTTGTGAGAGAGAATGATAGTTTCGTCCGTTGGTTTTGTGAGTTCTAAGTTCCGAGTTAAACAACGGTTCATAAGTCGTTTTCTGTTTTGGATCAAGAACATTTGTGGTTTTTAGTTTTATATCGGCCTTGTAATTTAAGTTTTATATGTTTCCCTTTCATAGGGCTTAGCTTCTAGTTTTAGGCATACTTCGGGTTTTCGCTAGCTATGTTTCATGTTTTGTTATGATAATGTATTGTACAACTTTAAACATTAATTGGACCCCAAAAAAAAAAGAGTTTGCAGGTGTATAGTTGCTCTTAAACTCATTGTGAGCTTTTATCGGTTTCGGCCGTCTTTCTATGAAGACGGTGAACCTGGTGACTTTAAAGTTAGTCTCTTCCCTAAGTTTCCCTGAAACTTCACTAGACATGAGAGTCTAACATAACACTTGTAAATAAATTGCACGAGCTCCTCAACACTAACATAAATCGACAGTTTTATTAATTTTTTCAGATTCCACTTAATTTCCCTGCAGGTTGAGGCGCTAAGTTGGTTTTGAGAAATCATTCAAACACTTGGTTGATCATGAAGTTGACATTAGTTCCAAGGTAACACCAATATTATCTACACGCTATACAGAGCACACTTTAATAGTGGCCATTACAGTCTTAACGCATAATTTTGTGTGACACAGGGAATTACAAAGCACAAGGACAAGGCAAGGGATGACTCCTCGAGGTGTTTGATCTTTTTAATTTGTTTCTTCGTATATATATCTTTTGCTTTAGATAATCAAATTAGTGTTCAAAGTTCCAGTATTCTTTATGAACAGTTGAATCCTTTAATTTTATGAACGAGATTATGAATGGGATATAGAGATAATGCAAAGCAATAAAATAGATAGTCATACATTCTCATAACAGATAAGATAGTCATACAAATTCATATACAAACTCGCTCAGGCTCTGGCTCTCGCTTAAGCAAGTGTATAAACTCTAACACTAGTCGTCCTTGAGCTACTAAGGGAGCCAAATCTTCTGGGGAGATGGGCTCTCCTCCATCAACTTGGAATAGGCTTTCCCAATACCATACTCTATTTACTTCGGGTACTGGAGTTTCTTTCGGATCGATGTTACAAGGCACTACTAAGAGAACATTGTAATCAACACCACTCAAATCTTCAAGAAATTGGGGGAACAACGGGTCTCGAGGGATGAATTTTGAAATTACCATCAAATTTTCTGATTTGCCCTTGGGGACATGAGTTCTCCAGGGACGATTCTGAGGTTGGTCCAGAGTCCAAATAGCAATGTCCAGCTTCATTCTATCAACTCTCTTATACTTTTCCCCTGGATATATGCATATAAAGGGAGATCTTAGCTAGATTACACACACACACATACAACTAGTAAAAGAGACAGCAAGAGACTTAGACTACCTTTGGGTACGAAGGTGATTCCGGCATCCTTGTAACGAATCAACTCATCATCCTCCGGTTTCTTCTCACCGTAAGCCTTGATTGACACCTCACCACGATAACCAATCTTCTCAAGAGCTGCTCCGATTTTCCAACGAAGCTCATCCAAACTGTCGACTGGGAAATCCTCCACGTCCCAGAAAACGGTTGTGTCAGCATCTGCTTGGTTTCAACAACCAGAGAAGGCATAAATTATTAGGAAACGTTATAAACAAAAAACAAAGAAACAGATCCGCTAGTCAGATGAAATCTAATCTGGATATAAACAAACAAACAATCAATTTCGACCAATAGGTAAAGGGATTTACCGGCGATGAAATCACTGGACATGGCAGAAAATTAGAGATTCTGAGAAATTAGGGTTAGATCGAATGTGTGGATTTCACTTTTTATACACATGAGAGACTTGGTTTGGTTCACATCTTCTTTGAGAGCCCTTGGATCTCTCTCACACCGCCATATTATAATAATAACGTACTCCGGAAGTAAACGGAATCTGCCTTTTTGCTAAATGCTAACAGCTAGACCAAAATATTCAGCTATTTGAATCGAATCCGTCATCTCGATAAACAATTTCTGTTTTGACGACAAACAAAATAGGAAAAATCTTTGAGATACAATTAAGACACTAATGAAATCTTTCTCTCTGAGCCGCCTTCCCTATTCTTTTTGAGTTTTAGCAGCCACACACACATCTAACCCTAATTTCTCAGACTCTCTAATTTTCTGCCATGTCCAGAGAAATCACCGGTAAGATCACTTTACGTGTTGGTCAAAACTGATTGTTTGTTTGTTTCTGCCATGTCGAAATTGATTGACTGTTTGTTTCTATCCAGATTAGATTTCATCTGATTGTTTGTTTTTTTTTCTTAACGTTTTGTTTCCTGCCTTCTCTGTCTCTTGAAACCAAGACGTTGCTGACAAGTACTGGTTCGATTACGAACGTAAGATCTATATCTCTTGCTCGAAAATTGATTGTTTGTTTATCACATGAAACCCAGATTAGATTTCATATGATATTGTGTATGCGTTTCCCTCGCAGGGTTTCGCACATGCACTACAAGAAAACACTCAAATACTAACGGACAAAACCGTCGGAAATCCGTCGGAAATGGCCATTTCCAACGGTTTTCCGACGGAAACCCTTCATCGCATCTAGATCGTCGGAAAATGAAATGCCGTCGGAATCCCGTCGGAAATTTTCGACGGTTTGTGTCCGTCAGAAAATTCCGACGGGATTGCGACGTAACCTATTTCCGACGGATTCATTTTCCGACGGGTTTTCCGACGGCGTTGCGACAGTATTCTATCGGACAAGTAACGACGGAATTGTTGTCGGAAAAGTCGTCGGAAATAATTTCGACGGAGGTTCGTCGGAAACCTGTCGGAAATTGAAACCGTCGGAATCCCGTCGGAAATAATCGTCGATAGAATTTCCGACGGAATTCCGACGGGTAATATAATATTTTTTTTAAAAAAAAATAAATGAAAAATAAATTTCAATTCAAATTTAAAATAAAATATATAATCTGAAAAGAACTTGAAATAGAAATTAAGACTAAAATTTGAAAATATAAAAAAAATTGTTCAAAAAAAAAAAAAACAAATTACAAATTACATAAACGATTTTTAAAATTCTCCCGGAAATTTTTTTGTAATAAAATCTTCCATAGCCGCAATTCTAGTGTCTTTTTGCACCATTTGATTCTTCAACTCATCGACTTCATGTTGGAGTGCGGATTCTCGTTGAGAAGAAGCGTATCCCTTCTTATAAACTTCGGGAATACATCCTAAACCGAAGAAACGGCCTTTGCTTTTCGGAGTATGCTAAAAAATAAAGTTGAAATTATTAGAAAAGTTAAATAATTGTAAAAATACTAATCATAAAAAATTTGATTACCTCGTAAACCATTGCGTCGATTTCCTCGCGAGGCAGCTCTTCGACCGGCGTCCCTTGCTGAGACAGTTGAGTTAATAGTTCTTCTTGGAGCCTCTTAACCTTCTCGACAAGGTCAATAGCAACTCCATCTTGTATTTGGCCGGTCACCTTGTTCGTGTGAGAGATACTCACGAAGTCATACAAATTGACAGGAACACCACCGATTTTTTCAGCCAAAAATAACAAAATTAGTAAAAACAAAAAAAAAACAAAACTTAAAAAGAAATAATTTTGTATAATTCTTACCAAATCGTATGCTAGTCGAACAAAACCAGTGGCTCCCGCATTGTGCGTTGCTATCCCTTTACCACCTCGTTGGCTCAATCGGTTTTTGGAATTTCTTTTCGAAATTTTATCCGTCGCCGCATCGACCCAATAAACTTGGAATGCTCTCCAACATGTAGGGTTCAACCCTTTAGGACATTCAAGTATGCCCTTCTTCCACTTATGCTTCCAATCATTCATGTGTCCAGAGTAGCAGCTAGCGGCCGTGCGGTGGAATAAAGCTTCAACTGTAGGGGTGTCGACAGGGTCCCAATTATAATCTTGCTACATTTAAAAAAAAAAATATAGGTTAGTCATATTGTTTTTAAAATTTAAACAATCATAAATAAAAATGTATTGTAACTTACCGCAAAAGAGCGAAACCACATTTGTTGCTCATCAGATGGCATTTCCGAATACAGTTTGTACGGAACCTTTAGCATCCCATGAAGCATCTTCAAAATAGATTTTGTAATCCCCTTATCATGGCCAAACCAAGTCGACCTTCCAAGCCGTTGAGGATCTAGCTTCTTAATATTCTCACGTCCCGGCTGCAGAATAAGTTCATTTATGTCCATTTGAGTCCCCGGAACATGAGTCTGAGCGGGAGAAGAACTCGAACCGGGAGTAAAGACTGGGGACTCGGGAATATGGGGAGAAAACCGAGGGGATGGGTTATCCTGGGAAGCAAAATTTCCATACGTAGACCTAAAAAAATTTTGTAATAAATTAAGATTTATTAATAAAATTTATAAAAATATAAATATTTGTATATAATCTATAAATATATACACCTATCCCTGAAAAATAATATGATCTACTGCATAAATCGCGAAAGAATGCACCTATCCCTGAAAAATAATATGATAATATAAATGAATTAATATTTTCACCAAATAATTTTAATATTTATGTAAAATTTTAATTTTTTTTAAAATATACCTGCAATCGCTCCGTGAAAGTTTCGGGGTAGAAGGCCTTCAAATGCAAAAGGAAGGAGACGCTGCATCACAACATGACAATCATGACTCTTCATCCCAGATAACTTCCCTTCTCCACTATCAACGCAATTACGAAGATTAGATGCGTATCCGTCTGGAAATTTCACACTATGCATAAACCAATCGAAGAACTCTTGTTTTGAAGGAACATCTAACCGAAACACAGGTGTTGGACCTTTCCCGTTCCCCATCACATGCAGTTCTTTACGGGAACATATCTCTGGCAAATCCAATCTAGACTTCAAATTGTCTTTCGTCTTCCCTTGGACATTTAGCACTGTGTTCATGATGTTATCAAAAAAGTTCTTCTCAATATGCATGACATCTCGATTGTGCCTCAACAAATGATCCTTCCAATATGGCAAATCCCAGAATATACTCTTCTTATGCCAATTGTGCATATCTCCACATGCATCAACAGGATGATTCCCATTACCACCGCATATTACCGTTCTCTCTGCCCCATAATCTCTGAACTGGCTTAACATATAATTACCTGTCTAACTCCGGAGGTGGATCATCAAATACTTTTTTGTTCTTCTTGAACAATGTAATGCTCCGACGATATAGATGATCCTTCGGTAGGAATTTTCTATGGCAATCAAACCAACACGTCTTTCGTCCATGCTTCAACTCAAATGCATCTGTATTATCTTGACAATACGGACATGATAACCTTCCATGTGTTGTCCATCCGGATAGCATCCCATATGCTGGAAAATCGCTTATGGTCCACATAAGTACAACGCGCATCACAAAATTTTATTGGCGAGAAACATCAAATGCCTGAACACCATTCTCCCATAACTGTTGCAACTCATAAATCAATGGCTGCAAAAACACATCAAGTGATCTCTTCGGATGCTCTGGGCCAGGAACGAGAATGGTAAGGAACAGAAACTCTCGTTTCATACACAACGATGGCGGCAAATTATAAGGTGTCACGATGACTGGCCACAACGAATATTGCCTCCCATGCTTTCCAAATGGGTTAAAACCATCTGTACTTAATCCGAGGTACACATTCCTTCTCTCATAGGCAAAACCCGGATACAATGATTGAAAATGTTTCCATGCTTCTGCATTTGAGGGATGCGCTATTTCTCCATCTGACGTATGTTCTGCATGCCATCTCATTGCACCCGCTGTGCGCTCCGATTGATATAACCTTTTTAACCTCTCTGTTAAAGGCAAATACCACATACGTTTATATGGCACAGGAACTCTTCCACTTGTTTCTTGAAATCGAGGTTTACGACAAAACCGACATGACGACCGGTTTTCGTCCTCTCTCCAGTAGATCATACAGTTGTCAATGCACACATCTATCATCTGATACGACAAACCCAGACCAGCGACCAATTTATGTATCTCATAATACGAATCCGGTAAAAGATTATCTTCAGGCAAAATTGACTTCACAAAATCCGCGAATGCATCCACACAATCCTCACTCAAATTGAAATCCGTCTTGATGGTCATCAACCTAGTTGCCGTTGATAAAGGCGAATCCCCTTCTCTACAACATCGATATAACGGATGTTTAGCTGCATCTAACATGTCAAAGAACCTCCGGGCTTCTAAATTTGGTTCCTCTATTTTAACTCCATCCTCGACAAACGACGGTATATTTTCACGAAATGCATCGTTTACCATCTGGACGGTACCTAACTGTTCGTCTACTTCCGTTCTAGGTTCCTCAAACCTATCTGCATTATAATGTTCACTAGTACTAGCATAATTTACCATTGAATCATTTTCTCCATGCGAATACCAAATCTTATAACCCGACATAAATCCTCGCCTAACTAGATGATTCTGAACAGAAGATACCGAAATAAACCTATGATTTACACATTTACTACATGGACAATACATCTTACCAGATTGCAATGTTATGTCCTGGTTTGATGCGAATTGTATGAATTGATGTAGACCTTCGGCAAACTCTTTCGTAAGTACTCCCGTCACCGGATCACTCGGACTTTTATCCATCCAAGATCGAAAATAATCAAAATGATTAGAGGAAGACATTTTATCAAGTTTATTTTTTAGCTTTGTTATGAATGAGAGTAGAGGAGGAGAATGGTTTAAATAGAAATTTTAGAAAGGATTTCCGACGGATTTCTGACGGATTTTAAAAATTTTAACGGCTCCCACAACGGCTATATAACGGCTATTTTAAAACGGCTACTTTTTCCGACGGAATTCCGACGGCTTGCTTATCCCGTTGGAATGCCGTCGGAAATTTCTGACGGGTTCATCTTCGTCGGAAATTTCTGACGGAACTCCGACGGATTTTGTTACCATTTTATTTTTCCGACGGAAATCCGACGAGAACGTGCGTCCGTCGAATTCCCGTCGGAATTTCGTCAGAAAATTTCCTACGGATTCTCGCCCGTCGGAAAATCCGTCGGAATTCGCTATGTTTTCTTGTAGTGATGCGTCTTCTGGGACACCGTGGATTTCCCAGAACCTGATCCCGATTTCATTCAATTTGGGTTGGTTTGAAACGAATGTTGTAGAAGCTCTTGATAGTGAGGGTTATTGTAGTTATGTGTCAACCGAATGTTATGGTGGACGGATGGATTACAAACGGTCGGGCCCTGACAAAGGTGAACTCGTTTACTTTAGCTAGATGTTGTTGTTCCTTGCTATGATATTAAAAATACGATTTATGATATGGTGTAATCTATAAAGATATATCTCCGTTGATATGCATTTCCAGATGATGATAAACGTACGAGACTTGATACCATGTTAACGGACATGATTCGCTGGGCATTGTACCGTCCTATTACTGAAGATGAGCTTAAGAAATATAATTTGTTGGTAATTTCAAAAGACATCCCGGAAGAAGATGAAGAAGACGACTCGGACTTCTTGAGTGTTCTTCAAGAGTTGAAGAAAAGAGGTTACAATATATTTTTGGTAGTGCCTGATGATTACTCCCCAGCACAAGATTTACTTCCTGATGCAAGATGCGAAACAAAAGGAATACTCTCTACTGCAGAGTTAGTATGGCGTTGGAGAATACTGTGTGATGGGGGATTCGCTGTCGAAACTGATTCTGACCTTGAGCAGGAAACCTCAGAAGATGTGGAACAACGTTGGATGGAGACTGTAAGAACCCTAGTTTTGTCATCAACTTTAGATCATCATGTCCTGTGCCTGATCCATCTTTTTTTGTGTGTGTGTGAAGGAGGAGGAAGAAGAACTAGAACCTCCACAAGCTAAAGTGACAAACAAGGTTTACTTTGATGTGGAAATTGGAGGTAAACCTGCTGGAAGAATTGTGATGGGTCTCTTTGGTGAAGTTGTGCCTAAAACCGTCCAACACTTCCGTGACTTGTGTACTGGTAATTAAAGATCTCTCTTTCTTTCAATTTGGTACATTATTAGTGTTCAAAGTCTGGAAGTCTTGTGGTGAGAATTGGATATTGGTTTCTTCAGGTAAGAAGAAATACTCGTACAAGGATTCTTATTTTAGTTATGACGAGTTCATGATCAAAGGAGGTGAATACGTGCAGGAAACTGTAAGTTTTCTTTTGAGAAATTGACTGATTGTTATTTGGCATTTCTTTCTAAATTGTCATTTTTCGATATGCAGGACACTGGACGTAAGGCGTGCGGCATTAACGGCTTGGAAGTTGAAAACTTCCAGTGTGAGTATTTATCAACAAAGCAAAAATTCGCACTTGTTTGAAGGTTTTAGTACTTATGGTTTTCCGCATTTGCAGTGAAGCATACAGGACCTGGAATCTTGAGCATGATAAACGAACGACACACGAAATTTGACGACAGTGGTCCTGATACAATTCGTCACGAGTTTTTCATTTGCACCAACGGGGTAACTAGTCTTCACATCATGTCTTTGACTTTACATTTTTGTTGTGAATCAATATTAATTCACAAAGTTTTGTTCTTGTGCCAGGATCCAAGCTTAGATGGCAAGCATGCCGTGTTTGGACAAGTAATTGAAGGTATGAAGCTTGTGAGGAGAATTGAGACTCAGCCGAGACGTTTATGGGAAATGTCTTTTCCCAAGAAAGCTTGTAATATCAGTGCATGCGGAGAGCTCCCAATGGAAGCAGCTTGAAAATCACAGTTTGATCGGTCATTGCGATCTAACCATTAAAAAGATGCCAGTCTTTTGTTTCTTTATTCCAGTCGGTTCACGTAAGAACATTCTCTTTGAAAAGGTGGTCTGTGGATCTTGAGTCTGCTCAATTTGAGGCTAAATATGATCATATCAATTGTTGTTTAGGCGATGTGTTGAAACTGGTTGAAGCGTGGTGTTTTAGATCTTGAACTGACGACAGCCTATGGCAAAGAACATTGGAAATGGTCTCGTATTGTGTCTAGTCCGAGTCTTAAGAGAGTTACTATTAGACGTAGAGAGTGGGATGATTCTGATGAGCATTAGTTTCGATACTCCAAGTCTTGCATTAGTATTCTTCATACTATCTGTAGGTTAAATTTAAAATTAATTTATTTGTTCCATTTTTTTAATTTTTATATTATCTGTAGGTTAAATTTAAAATTACCCTTGAAGTTTTAGGACACAATTGATTTCATCGATGAATATTGGGGAAAAGGGACATATATATTTAATGAAATGAAGTTGACTCTATCAAAATTTACCTGACTGTAGTTTACATAAATTAAGCCTTTCTTTTTAGATTTTTGAAGATTAATGATCTCCGATTAATTTTGAGTTATGATTTTTTAATCTAAAATTTGGGTCAGCACGTGTGTGTCTCATTTCGTCCCATTCCGGATCTGGAATTTTCCTCTCATATGAAAATGCATTTCTATATGAAACAAAATTTTGATTAAGAATGTAATGGAAATGAAAAATTTAGAAATCCGACCAAATAAACCTATTCATTTATATACTAGAATGTGTATATTATATAATATTAGAACTATAATATTTAACAAAAGATACAAATGACCAAATTTTTAAGGCTTTTTTTTTTTTTTTTGTGCAAACCAAATTTCTAAGGCTTAAAGTCTCATTTTCTGGTTTTACTTATTGGGTTATCTTTCAGCCCTTAGCGATCCATATTTGTTTATTGAATGTCTATGGTTGGGCTTAAGTTCCTACTAACTTGTACACACACCGACTAAAGATTTACATATTTTTTTTTTTTTTTTTGCAGAAAATTATACATATTTAACTTTTATAGTATATACTTACATGATGTTTGTTAACAAATTAAAAAAGAATATCGAAAAATAAATGGTATTTGAGCTCTTCTTTTCTATTTCATTGTTTAGTATTTTGCGGAAGTATAAAATTAAAGACTTATATAAGCTATTAATTAAAAACGAAATAAAAATATAATCTACATTCACATTTATTAATACACACTCGATATATTAGATAATTTTTTTAAAAAAGTAATATGAAATTAGTAGATAAATTCTAACAATATTTGAGATCGCTAATGGTAAAAAAGAATTTGTCGTTTTCAAAAAAAAAACATGGTCAGGATAATAATATATTTTCCTGGACCATTATGAGCCGGAGCAACCTATATAATTGATTTGTGGATATCTCTAATAGGCTCGAAGTCTACAAAGCTATTCGCGTGAATTTATTTTAAAAATAATTGAAATTTTGTTTGTGAGAACATGTGCATTGGATACTTTAAGAGTTGGTGTCTAAAAGTTATTTTTTTGATTAAATTTAAATAAGTTTAATATTTTAAGACACTTTAGTTATGCATACATGTCTAAAGCTCAAAAATAAATCCTATATTAGACACTTTTTATTAGTTTTGGATCTTTAGTCTGAAGATTTAATATTAAAATAATATTATTAGATCTCTTAATGTCTGCAATGCACATGCTCTTTATATTTGTTATATCATTTTGGGATTCTCTGCTACAGAACTTTCAAATCTCTCTGCAAATATATATACTCTTCTATCAGCAATGAGGCAATGACATGATGCCACGCTATACTCAGAAATGACGTTTGAAACCAAATGCTTTACGACTATGACGACTTGAGAGGTTAGGGGCATTTTGGTAATGTTCAGTCTCACTCTCAAAGACTCATTTACACAGTCACACAAAACACATTTTTGCACTCCTCCAAAAGGCAGAAGCTTGAAGATTCCATAAAGCTTCATCTCCCGAATTCGAGAAGCAAGCAAAGATATTGGTGTAGTGAAGAAGATGGTTTTTTCTCCCTACCCAGATTTCGCCTTCATATACAACTCCCAGGATCTTTCTCTTTCTCAACGTTTGGTAATAGTCTCTCTCTGTCTTTTTTTTTTTTTGGCTTTCTGAGAAAGATTGCAACTTTCTTCTCCAAATTAGGTTTTTTGTTTAGACTGTAGAATATTGTAGATGAGATTGTAGGTGTATAGTTTGTGTGTTTCATGTTCTGTTATGATAGTGTCCTGTACGACTTTAAACATTGATTCATCAATTCTTCGAACTTTGATTTTACTGTTCTGTTTAACTCTTAATCTGACTCCCCTCTTCTTGATCTTTTCTGAATTCTCTTCAACTTTTACCTTGATTCATCTGAGGGTTTGGTTCTGTTCCTGATATCTTAGGGTTCGGTTCTGTTCCTGATCTCTGAGGGTTTGGGGTTTGTTCCTGATTTACTAGAGTTTGTTTCTGTTCCTTATTTCTTAGGGTTTTTGGTTATGTTGTTTGCTCTCTCAGGGTTTGGTCCTGTTAGTGACTGTTACTCATCTCTTAGGGTTTGGGTTTGTTCCTGGTTTCTTTGAGTTTGGTTCTGTTCCTGATAATTCTTAGGGTTTGGTGTGTTCGATCTCTTAGGATCTGGTTAAGTTTCTGTGATCTCTTAGGGTTTGGTTTATGTCCCTGCTTCCTTAGGTTTTGTTCTGTTCATCTTGAATTCGGATTCCTCTGTTCTTGATATCTCTTTGTCACCAAGTGTAACGTTCGCTTTTGCACGCCATTGTGATTTTGTAGGTAATCCCAAGTGATTACAGACAGTACTATCCAACGCCTCTCCCTCAGACAGCTGTTCTCCGGAAGCCAGAAGGAAACTTCTGGAATGTCAAATGGACAATAAATCAAGAGGAGACAATCAGCTTCGAAGATGGTTGGTCTAAGTTTGTCACAGACAATGGTCCCGTTGACGGAGACTATCTCTTATTCACCTACGATGGTTCTCGAAGCTTCTGGGTACGCATTTACCGGAATGGGCTTGTTGTGGAGTCAAAAGCTCCTATGAAGATACAAGAGATTTCAGATGATGAGGATGAAACAGGTGGCGATAATGATGATGATGATCATGACATGGAAAAAGAAGAAGATAGCCATGAGAACAAAATCATTTCTCTTTCTTTGGGAAGCAGCGACGAAGATGACGCTGATACAACGATTTCTGAAGTTAACAAACCTCATAATAGTTTAAAGAAAGGTAAAACAAACTACATCTAGTTTTCGTTTTCTTCAAAATGTATCGTTCCTGAGATACTTTTTATCGTGTGATCTTCATCAGGAGGGTCTTCGCAACGAAAACGTGCTGCATCTGTTGATGATCCGGAAATGTATCTGGATGATCCTACTAATCCTTGCTTTATCGCTACTGCGTCGTGTACGAAACGTTGGTTGGTAATAATGTTTTTCATCTCTAAGTTGTTTTTTCTTACTTGTATTAACTGTCTTTTTTATAATAACTAACGTCTTCTTTTTAAAAAAAAAAAAATTGAATTTGTTTTGTATTGGTTGCTTGCAGGTTATTGCTAGGCAAGTAATAAAAGACTATGACTTGAAGTTTGGTGGCACAATCAATCTCATCGATGCATTTGGGGAAGTAGAGGGACGAGTTGGAGATTTGAAAGATCGTCTTGTGGTTTACAAGTGGGACGAAATCTATAAGAGAAATGCTGTAAAGCGCGAAGATGTAATCATATGTGAGATTCTACGCGAAGGAGGTGTTGTTAAATCCATCAAGCCTCATTTCGTTAGGAAATGATGTTTTAGTTTTAAGTTTCGATGAAACTTTTGTCTCTTAAAAGGCTTTTAGTGAAACCTCCTAATATTTAAATCTCAGATTTATGTTAACTCTAGTCTTTTAGGCTCTCGTGTTAGCTGTAATGTAACGACTTTGTCTCTTAGGATCTTGTTGAAACTTTATGTTTTTAATTTTGGTTTTAAATTGTGTTCTTTTAAGTTTTGTGTCGCATGTGTAATAAAAATTATGGAGTGTGCCTCATTTTGCTTCGTATTACATTTGTAAATTGGATTTGGTCTGGACGATCCAAAAATAAGTAAAAACAGATTGTAGTGCGGTTGATTCTAAGATGAAAATTTTGTTGTTTTCGAAATTAAAGTAAGCTACTAAAATAAAATGAAATTTTATTCTTTTACATGAATTTCAATCTCTTTATAGGCTTATCTTCAGGCCCATTTTCGTTTAATTGCTTAGCTTTCTCTCAAGTCTCAAGCGCTGCCTTGAGGTGGATGGAGTTTAATGGTTCGCTTATATAATTTCTGGACAAATTATTTGGTTAGCGATTGAAAAAAATGCTTACGTTATGTATATCATGCTATTAAAAACGGATGATATATAAATATTATGTTACCTACAAGTCTGATTTTACGTTCAATTGGTGAACGTATATACGTGAACAGAGAGCGATCAAAAACAGAGGAATCAGAGTTGAAAGAGAATAAGCCGTTGATATAAGTTTATAACTTCAAATCTTATATAAGTATATCTATAAAATTTAGATTCTACAAAAGAAATATTTAATCGCTTTTGGTTTAAATAAATAAGAAATTTATTGAGGGCTAAAGACATATAAAGACAGCCTTTACTTTTCTATACAAGAAGTTGAGTTGTCCAAATCAACCGCGTCATTGAATTTATAGCAAATCCTCCATTTTTCTCACAAGCTGCAATCTTTCTCACATTTATTGAGCATAGATTATTTAATTATATCCAAATGTCATGCATTTATTAAATCTAATCTAACCCAATCAGAGTTGAACTGTACAATCTATAAAAAGTTCGATTATATAATCTGTTTTTTTTTTAAATAGATTTAGGGGTACTGATTAAGTCAAAACGGTAACTAGGCAAATTAATCTCTAATTGTATAAATTGAAGAAGTTGAAAATAAGGGAAAAGGTTATGTTTAGTATTATCCTCCAACCAATATTATTAAGATACTAAATATTCTGACCTCACAATCCATCAGAGTCTTATCTCAACGCAAACGAACAATTAAACACCATTTATAGTTTTATACGTTAGATCAGTATATTTCAAATAAAGTAATAAATCTGTGAAACTTTTGCGTCATACCTTTTTGTAGTTGTAACAGGTATCTATGGATAAAGTAATATAATTTAATACTAGTAGTTATTATTTGTAATAGAAAACAAAAAAAAAAAAAAGGAAAAAGAGGATGAGGAAAAGGTCAAAAATGCAAACAATAATTGAATAAATATATAATTAAACGACGAAACACATGCAATGTTCATCATTCAGTGAACCAACCTTATTTGAATTTAATATTTTTGGTATCTTCCTTAGCTTTTCAACTTTTTAAGTGTGTTATCTTTCTTTTTCTGGAAACTTTTTGTTAGCCCTTTCCCAGTTTTGTCTCTTTCTTTTACATTTTTTCGTTTTGTATAGAAGAAAAATGCAAGAAACCCAAGGAATTACAGATTCTCTACAATTAAAACTGCTTTTACACCCTTCTTAAATCGAGAATCAATGGTCCCCTGGTTTAGATTTGTAAGTATGAATGAAGACGACTAAAGAAAATGCAATTGTTTCACGTATCTATCCAATTTCTTAGATTATTTGTTTATTGTGAAAAAAATACTTCCAACTTTATTAATCTTCTTATTTATCTATCAAATAAATATCTATAATCGCTACATAAATCACCCCTCCCGTACCGTACATAATAAACACAAAAACTAAACTGTGGAGTAAATTAAAAGAACAAAAAAACTATAAACCCCTTTTTTTTTACTGTTTTCACCCCTAACTGTTTCCCTTTCCCCCGCCAAAACCCGTTGAGACATATTTACATCTCTGCCCTTCCACAGTCCACTGCAACAACAAAACCCCATCTCTGTTTTTACTCATTCAAACTGCCAACGTAATACTTGTCGGCAGTAAATCGCCGGCGCTCCGTTCACCGGAATCTTCATCTAGCTCGAGCCGAGCAACTGTACGGTCACCATAAGTACCAGAAGACGACACTCGAGCCTTAAGCTGGCTCAGAACCGGAACAATTGCCTTGTCAATCCATTCCTCTAGCTCAGTCTGGCCTAACCATACTCCGCTCAAGATTCTTTGAAGCGCCTCGTCCTCGACTTCTATCGATAGCGATTCGCCTACGGTTCTCGCGAATCTCTCCGACAAAGCATCTGAGATTTTCCGTCTAACAGCTCCGAAATCAACCGCCCGGAACGCTACCGCATCGTCTACGCGGCTGACCAGCTCGTGGAACGCAAACGGAACGCATTGCAGCGACAGCTTCCCACTAAACCCTTGCTCTTCTTGGTCGTTATCTGTTGTTAGATCGCTCGTATTGTGAGAACCATCATCCGTATCAGCGGCTTGGTTCAAATCAAAAGATAGACCCGACGATCCATGCTCTTTCTTCGGTTTCGTCAGCCTCTCCTCATCGCTACGCAGCCAGCTAGCTCGACGTTTCCCGAATTTCTCCCGCATACACAGCCTCAAACGCCAGCTCTCGCTCGCCAGGTCACGGAGTTTCGCCTCGATGTCCGGGAAAGGCGTTTTCGTCCCCGCGGATTGCCAGCTCGCCGTCATAACAAAGATCACGTTACCTAAACTGATCTCACGGCCATGCGAGTCACAGATCCTGCCTCTATCCATCGCCCGTTTTATGCTTCCGCGCAGCAACAGATCCGCTTCGTCGATATCTTCAAGCAAGATGACAGAGAACGGGCTCCTCTTGACAGTTTCCGCAATCCTATCCAACACGGTTTTACCACGGATGTTATGGTTTCCATCTCCACCACCGTCCTGTCTCAACCCGAGCTGAATCATAATCGGATTGGTCCCGTACACAAGGGAAGACAGAGCCGACACCATTTTTCTCTTCCCGACTCTATCAGGCCCTGAAAACAGTAACCACACATCTCCCTTTGATAAAACACCGCGTCGTTTCCCGTTCCCAAGCTTGCATTGGCTAACCGTCGCAGCCACCGCAGAGGCTGCATCATGCTGCCACCAAACTTTCTCGGTCATTCCCTTCAGCAGCTTCTTAAACAAATCAATGTCTAAAGAGTTCTCAAGATTCTCCTTTTGCAAAACACTGATCTTATCGTTGTTCTGCACTGATTCAGACGATATGCAGCCGAGAAAGTCTCTCACTTGTACACCATCCTCTGTTTTCTCCAGATCCTGGAATACGCAAAACGCAGAGAATACGTCAGGTTTATGAATTTCGATAAAACATTTTTTCATCACAACATACAAATATCCAAATCGACAAACCTCTGTTCGTCCAAGAACAAGATCGGTCTCAACCAGGCCCCCGGGAGGACTCATCTTCTTCGGCTGTTCCGCCACCAAGGAGCTCATAGGCTTCAAGTGTCTATTGGGCTGAAACTTAGGCTGCAACGGCTGACGAAGAAGCATATTGGGACTGTAGGAGCTTGTCGTCATCGGCATAGGAATCGGAATCGGAATCGGAACGATCCTTTCGTTCTTGTAATGAAAGCTAGGATGAAGACGCACACACGCATCATTCCATTTTTTCTGCACTTCTTCAATCTTTGCTTGCTGCGTACCCCAAAGATTTAAACATTCAATAAACAAATCCTAAAACCGGACGTATATACAAACACTACATGTAACTATTTATAAAGCCATTTCAATTGCGGAAGAGAAGATTCGAAACCGGAACTTACCGGTATCCGATCGACCGGTTTAGCTTTCAATAGCCACTGTGGCAGCTGTTTCGGCTGAGCAGCTACATCTGGTTTAACCTCTGGAGACATGGAATCAATTTCAGAGAGCTCTCGCTCGTAACTTTGCGAACATTGCGGACAACAGTTCAATGTCCTGTTCGCTGGCACGAAGCTCTTCAACGGCGCGAATGATTGAGCCGACGATCCCAAATTGTTCGCAAGCCTGATGAGAAAATCAATCAAAATATGAATCTGGCTGAGATTTCCTCATAAAGCTGAGATTTTTCTTTAGCAAAACGAAAAAAATCAAACACCACCCACCTCGGAAAAACGCCGCCCGCCGGAGCTTTCGCTGCCACCGACACAGCTTGCAGATCCCAATCTGTCTCCATTGATGGATGATAAACTTGACATCTTAGATAAGTCTCGCACGTCGCGGAGCCGATAAACCAGAGTCTTCCTTCGAATTTCTCTAGGAGCCTCCGTAGCTCCGCCACCGCCGTCCTCCCTACCTCCACCGCGAGCGTTTGCGGCGGTTGCGTCGAGCTCGGTTGCTCCACGAGCCATTTCAAGTCTCCCAGATCGAGAATTACTCCGCCGCCGCCGCCGCCGGGAGGGTCGGAATTCTTTATCCGGGTCTCAAGCAAGCCGTCTAATTCCCTGATTCGCAGAGCCTTGTCCGAATTGATTTCCTCTAAATGAATCACCTTCGAGTTCTTCACCGATGAATTCCCGACTTCTCCGGCTTCAATTTTCTTAAGGATCTCGCGAATTACCCGACCCGGCTCCGAATCTCCGACCAAGACCGGGTTTTTCTTCTTCACACGACCCAATATATCCATGACCCGCTCCACGTCGTCGTTCTTATTCAACCCTGATTGCGCCGACGCGTTCTGATGCAACCGTGGGTTAAGATACGTATTCCGGGTCATCGGACCTCCACCGGGTCGGAAATTCAATCCGGCGGAGGAAACGCTCGGAATTGGCGTCGGATTAGATGGATTAATACTCAACGACTGTTCGATTGTGGCTTTGACGGCGGGACTAGAGAAGCTAGCCTCTCGCATAACCCGGCTCACACTCGGGTCATCCAAAATCGAGATAATGAGCTGCTCCAACTCCACTTTAACCGCCAACAACGGCTGCTGCTGCTGCTCCGGACATCCACGGCGTTGGTGAGCTTGCGCTCGTTTCAGGGCCGCCATAAGCGCGTTAGAGATCGGCGGATCGTTCGCCGGAGTCGCCGTCGCGGTGGGGAGACGCTCGAGTGCGACGCTGAAGCAGAGCTCGAGGGCTCGGCACTGAAGCGGATGGGAAGAATTGGGGTGGGATCGGATGCAGGCTCGTCGGAGAAACCCCGCCGGAGAAGCAAGAAGAGTGGCTGCGACATGGAGCGGCGTGGTTTGGCCGTGATTACGACGCGCCGCCTCTGAGATTGATTGGTTTAAAACGGTGGCAGCCTCCGGCGTCAGAGTCTGTTGGATCGTACTTAAACCGGCTCTCATCGTTCTTCTTCCACTTTGTGTTATCTCTCTCTCTCTCCCTCTTTCTTCAATTATAGTTGGGAATTAAAAAATTGGGGAAGTGTAAAAACCGAATCTTTTTTTTTTGGCTAAGAATGAAATAAAAAATTGAATCTTTTGAGTTGGGTTCTCAATTATTCAGACAGTAGTTATATGAACTGGGTTCTTCAATCTCCCGATCGGAAAAACAACTAAAAAAAAACAAAAGAGAAGGAATAATGATAATGAATATATAGGATTTGCCTGAACTAATTCAAAGGAATGAATATCCACCGGCCAAAGAAATGAAAAGGCTCGAGATAGGTTTTATAAGACAAGGAGGAAAAAGGTAGTCCCTTTTTTCTTGATTTAAAGGAGAAAAAAAAATCTAAACGAAATTATTGGGAGAAGTAGACAAATTGGGGATTTCAAATGGATCACAAAAAATGGCTTTTTAGAAAGATTAAAAATTTAATAAAAATAATAATAAAATAAAAAAAGATGGAACTTTCGGATCCAACAAATTGAAGATGAAAAGTAAATATAGAAAGGTGGGGAAGTTGCAGAGTGAAGAAAATTCAAAGAGAAAAGGATAGAAGAAGTGAATGATACTACTTTCTCGCTTTTGCCCTTTATAATTTATAAAAGCTGCATGTACGCGTATCTCTCCGCTTGTTTATACACACGACACATTCATTTATACTCCCACACATCTCAAAATTGGTAAAACTTGCGACACATAATAATTGTGATGTATGTTAAAACTGATTTTTCCTAGTGGTCCGTTTTAGCGCCTAAGTTTTTGACACTCAGGTCAGGCATCACAAGAGTAATTCTGAGTCTAGCATAGTCTTTTTCTCTTAAGTAAGAAAAAATATTTAAGCTTTAATTCTGTCGAGAAAAAATATTTAAGCTTTAATTCTGTCGTTAGAATTGGATTTTTAATTTAATGAAATGCACTTTAGATCCCAAAAAAAAATGCTTTAATTCGTTTATAAAAAAATTGTTTTTCTTTTCATTTCCACTAAATTAGTTTAGATTCTTGACTTACTTTTACATCCATTTAAAAAAAAATTAAAATAATTCCACCAGCAAAAAAAAAAAAGTTATTGAGTAAACTTTTTGTGATACAAAAAATTAAAGTTGTATCTAGAAGCATGGCTTTAAATTAACATTTCTTGCTATATTATCAACTTTACAGAATTCAACATTTTCTCCGTGATATATATTAGAAACAAAATTAACAAAATAAATAACAGGAAACATGTATTTTTACATGGGTCTAAAACAGGTAATTGTGCTCATGAGATATCCATGGCAATTCAATTCACGTGATATATCACTTTTTTTTGTGTGTTAAAGGTGATATATCACATATAGTTACACCTTTTAAGATAAATTATTAGGCGGAAGTAGATAAAAAACATATCATAAACAAATATGTTTTCGGGGGACGTTTATTTTATTTTTGTCAACAGGTTGACGTTTAAAATGCGGGGGAAATATGGTTTTCGATACTCTGGTCTTTGGTTTAGAATTCGATTATAAGAAAACGACAAAGATCGCATAATTTCATAGAACTAAAATTTCAAAACGTGTACAGTTAAATTAAAGCATAAGATTCTAGTATAGAAGTGTTGTATCTCAACTGGAAAGTCAAATAACAAGAATTTGTAAAGATATGAAACAAAAGCTCCGATTAGTAAATAATGTGTAACTATAGAATGGTAAAAAAATTACAGAATGGTTTAAAATTTGCAAAATAAATAATTTAGGTTTTGCATAGTGAGAAAATATAATTATCTGAAATAAATTCGAAATATATTTATATTATTTGATATACTACAATATAAAAAATATAAAAATATATATTAATAACTATTATAAAAATTGACACAGTTGAAATATTTTTAGGAAAACAAAATTATTTGTTCATTGTATTTATTTCTGAGTTATTTTGCAATATATTTTTAATACATAAAAATCTAATGATGTGATATCCAAATCATAGATGTAATTTTATTCGTTATATGAATATTTTATTGCATGACATAAATATTTATAGTTAAAAAACTTAAACATTAGTAGTTATATAATTAAATAATGTAAAAAAGTGATTTAATTCAACCTTTTTATAAATAATTACTTCAAACTCATTTAACTATTTAATATATAGTTGATGTATTCGAATATAAAATATAAGTTTATATTTTTACGTTTTATTTACCATTTTATAGAATTTATTTTTGATAAATATTCGTCAAATCATGTTAAAAGTCAATACGCGTTTTAAAAGTAGACGTGATATTATCATATGCGTTTACTCGATTCAAATAAAATAAAAATTGAGCTTACTTCCAGTGGTGGTTATTTCTCACACTTTGAATCAAGCGTTGACTTCCTTTACTTAATTCAAAAGTATGTAAAAATAAAACTGAATTTAAAAGGTAATTAACCGCCTCAGCATAGTTTCGTACTTTAACCGAAATAATACCGAACATAACAAAAAGGAGAGTTACTCCTTTTCATTTTTAATTTGCGGAGATAGCACATTTTTTAAGCAAATAGTTTTTTTTATTTTATTTTGTTAAAACGTATTCTGATTAAGATAGAAACATAGAAATTTGGGAAAATTATAAATAAAGTATGTTTTTAGTACTCTCTTGTTCATCTACACCTTTATTTTAGTTGGTACAATTGTACCTAAACTACCCTTACAATAATATATTTTAATATTTTATTTATTTGTAAAATTTGTTTTAATATTAATTTAAATACTTTAAAGGAAAAAATAAATATTTAAGAAAACATAAAATTTCTATTATTCTAAAAACGTAACAAAAGAATATTTACAAAATCTTTTTTGATATGTTCTGCGAATTTCAGAAGGTGTTTTTTAGCGGATTCTCTATGATCTGCGAGTTTTAGAACGTGTCTTATGCGGTTTCTATATGTTCTGCGTTTATGTAGAATATACATTTTGCATAATGTATGTGTTCTGCGATTTCGTAGAATATACATTCTGCATAATGTACGTGTTCTGCGATTTTGTAGAATATACATTATGCATAATGTACATGTTCTGCGAAGTTTAGAACATGTCTTCTGCGAGTTTTAGAATTATGATTTTTAGAACATCTCTTCATCTTTCCATGCTGTTTCTTAACTATATCTCTCTGTTTATAATTCATTCAGATCTTTGCAAAAATCAATTGTCTAAGGCAAAAAGGATTGGATAGATTTCACATAAATCTGGTGAGTTTATTGAATTTGTTGTTTGCTATACCACAAATTGATGTGTGCAAATTCTATTTAGGAGAATTGATTTTGAAGTGAGTATTACAAGGTTTTGAAGCCAACTTTTCATGTCTAAACAATTGATTCTATAAAATAATCAAACACGTGGGCAAAAGAAGAGGATATTATGTATTATAATTATATTTAAAAATTAATTAATAAATTAAAAGGGTATAATTGGATTTCAATTAATATAAAGACTAATTCACTAACAATTGATTAAGAAGGTATAGATGGACAAGAGAGTACTAAAAACATCATTTATTTCTAATTTTCTCTAGAAACTGTCATGATATCTGAAACAGTGCTGTAATAAATTAAGATTATAATGTGAAAATCAAATGTGGCGCGGAACGGGAAACTATCAACCATACACTATTTGAATGTCCACCATCATTACAGGTGTGGGCAATTTCGGTGATCCCTACACCAACACACGGATTCCCCACGGAGGGCTTATACACTAATATGGCACATTTATTTTGGGGGCTTCCACGAGCATATGAAATGACTGTGTTTCCATGGATACTTTGGTATATTTGGAAAGCGAGAAACGATAAAATATTCTCGAACATCGATCGGGATCCCCGAGATGTGTTACGGATAGCACAAGCAGAAGCAACAGCATGGGAGATGGCTTAACTCGATGATACACAGATAATAGAACAGCACGAGGCTCAAGTATTGGTGGTGCCTCAGATACAAGATGGACTAACATGTTATACGGATGGTTCTTGGAAGGAAAATTCACCGAATGCAGGGATAGGGTGGTATTGCCCAGGGCTTGGCTCTGATGTCACCTTGATGGGGGCAAAAAATGTACGTCGAAGCATTTCTCCCCTACATACAGAGTTGGAAGCATTGATATGGGCTATGCATTGTATGCTCGATGCAAGAAGATCGGCGATGGCTTTCGTTACAGACGGTTCTGAATTGGTGAAGATGGTGTCTAACCCAGAAGAATGGCCGGCTTTCGCACTACACCTGGAGGAATACGAGACAAGTAGACAAGAGTTTTCTTTCTTCTCAATTTAGCATATCCCACGCGCTCAAAACACAAAGGCAGACAAGTTGGCACGGAGTGCTCGAGACTACCTTTATCATCTGAGTTATGTAAACTCAACTCCACCGATTTGGATATCTGAACCGTTCTAAAAGTTGAGGTTGTCGACAAAAAAAAATAAAAAAATCAAATGTTTGTATTGCGATCAACTATGGTAGCATTTTAACCCTTTTCTCAAAAAAACTATGGTACCATTTCAGTAATGAATCCGGTAAGACTGACAAGTGACAATGAGTTAATGACACAACAAGTTTTTTTGATAACTTTATCCTTAGAATTCACTCTTGCAAACTGGTTAGGTGCCTATACTATCATATCTCCGCATATGGCTTGTCACATTCGAATATGTATATAATATTTTTTGGGGCAAAAACAGGTATATACTCAATGTATTTGTATAATTTTAATAAGGTTCCGTAATTTATTTCCTATGTATTTATATGATTATTTGGATTAGTAACTAGCTATGGAACTTGCAATCGATGATTTCTCGTGTGCTCAATTAACATAAAAAGCTGGCTTGAGTCGTCCCTTTCACTATTTATAATATCTTTCATTGTTTTACTACGAGAATTTATGATGCAATTAGTATTAACGCACACCAAAAGAGAATAATTGTTACAATTAGAAAAAATATTTTTTAAATATATATGTATCGTGTGCCTATACGTGATCATAACAAACGTTTTACTTTTTAGATATACATTTCTTTATTGTCTGCCTAAAATCGTATATGTATTCAGGTTCACTCAAATAAAACGTTCGTATACGTATTCAGGTTGGCCAACCGTATACGTCGATATGAATATTATAGTATTAATTTTATCACAGTAAACTTCATAAACTCCAAATAAATTGTTTTTTTTGCATTCGATAGATCTTACAGTATTAACTATCATATTTGATAATTAGTAGTGATTCTTTTTGGTAAGAGTTATTAGTAAAAAGAACAGAAAAGAAATCTACGGAGTACTTTTTAGAAAGTTAATAAATTAATCAAGAAACATTTTAATTAATTAATACAACACCTTAAAAGGCCACAAAAATCATGATGTCCCCTTTTGGTAACGCATGCCCTCGCTTCCCTTCCCCTTTCCCTTTACGCATTTTCTCTTCTCCTCGATATAGCTACATTATTTATTGTTTCTTCTAAGAATATTCTATCAAAATGCATGGTAAGAATTTCATGGCTATAGCTTTGAAAGTCACATAGTTTTGAGAAAATAGTTAGTAGTTTGAGAAAAACAGGATTAACCATACACTTAAACTAGTAAGCTTTTAAAGACAATAAAAGCTAAAGAAAGTGAAGAAGAAGCGAGAAAAAAAACATAAAATCACGGTAAGCGCAGTCTCCATTAATAGTCTCAATGAGTTCACAAGAAAATGTATCTATGTGGTGATTCTTAATTTGTAAACTAGTGTGTTTAAAAGTATTTTAATTGTTATAAAATCCCTTAAAAGAAAGTGATCGAAGATGAGATTTTGGTGGTGTGGGTGAAAAAGGCCAACGCGTGATATTGCTTCTTCGACAATCACCTTTTTCCTAATTATTAGCATCAATTTTTAAGTTTATTACTTTATCTTTATCGGGTCATTACAATGTGAAAAAGGCTTTTTGTCTCCAATTTTATTTCTCTAAACAAGAAAAAAAGTCAAACAAACCTTTTATGCACGCTACAACTTTGAAAATAGGTTTTGTATTTTATGGAATTTCCATGCGTGTGCATGTATTTTATTGCATGAATCATGTTAACTTCGAGTTAAGTTGCAGTCGATTTTATTTTACAACGATTTTTAAAAAAAAAATGGTGTATGTGTTTTTAAATTGGAGAACGGAAACATGTTTACGAAAAATAGCTTTGTAAAGTTGATAATAGCTAGCTTTGTAAAAGTTATATACAGGTATGATTCTTTCGGAAGCAATATTTGGATATTATGATTACAAAATACATATATACATTATAAACATCATACCAGAAAGGAAAAGAGAAAAAAGAATCTTGCTTTTCACACACGAGTTCTACTTTTGTTTTTGAAGTCAAAAAACGTTGTCGGTGCGCATTGAGAAGATAATGAAAATGGATCGATCAAAAATATGAAAACTTTTATTTTCTTTTCAAAGACTTTCTTACTTTCTCTCAAAGTCTAAATGATACTGAATTGAAGAATGATATGATGAGAAGGGAAAATAAAGTAAAAAAGTAATCATTTTTTTTTTGTAACTGCTTTACTTACACATGCACTCTTTTTTTTTTTTTTTTGACATCCTTACACATGGACTTGTGTAATGTGTTTATACATTTTGGGCAGCATCGTGTCATCTTCTAGGTCAAGCTTTTATCCAACACAACTAATCACTCAAAACAAAAGTGTTCTTTTCATTTCTCACACCCACCTCTTTCATTTCTTTCTCTCTCTTATTATTTTAGTTTATCAAGCAAGTCAATATCCGGACGTTATAGAATCGAAATATATAATTGCTCATAATGATTAAGATGAATAAAAAATTATGTACCGGTAATACGTCGGATTTTGAAAATAGTAGTGTAATGCTATAAGTAGTGTAGAATATATTATAGAATAGAAATATATTATTGAATTGTTTGTGTTGTTCATATAAGATTTCAAGATATATATAGTAGTTAACATTAACATATTGTTAACACCATATAATGTAAACTTTCCCAATCCAAATCTAACACAAAAATGTAATATAGTAATAATAGAAATATGCTAGAAATAACATCTTGCTCTTTAAGTGTTTCCATTTAGTCTTTATGGGTTTTACGGGTTTCACTTCATAGACGGTCAGCAAGATGCACATCTTGCTTCCCAAGTTACTCTAATACTCCCCCGCACGACAAAGGTGAGACGCAAAACGCAAACTATGCAATCACAAAGCGAAACACCTATGTCGTGGACATTTGTCGAGGATGGATAAAACATGTCAACTGACTCCTCCGGATCAAACTTCAATCTTCATAGGGATGAAACTTCAACTCGTCTTTGGTCTTGATAATAGAGGGAAAATAACATCCCGTGGGTGAAACTGCAACTCCACAAACAATTTGTCCTTATCTTGGACAGTCCATAGGACTTTAAAAAAAAATTTGACCTAAAGAACATGAGCGTTCCAATAAAAATCCCTAAAACGAAAATCAAACTCCCCCGTAATAAGAGAAGCCAAAGATATTGAAAACTCGGAGAAATTCTAAATTTTAGATTAAATCTCAGATAACAAAAAAAAAAATTGTGAAAATCCCAAACCCTTTGTAAACAAAATACTCCATAAAAAACTCTCGATTATTTTTGAATTAACACAAAATAAAAACCAAATCAAAGTTAAAATAAGATTTTTGAAAAACCAAAACCAAAAAACCTTTTTTTTTAAATTAAAAATTAAAAAACCAACATGATCGTCTGGATCATCATCTCCATCGTCTTCAACGTCATCTCCTACGGCGAGATTCTCCATGATCTCTTTTTGAAGATGAGATCACAAGATTTCTAGTGCGGAAGCGTTTAACTTCGATCCACAAGAATCGAAGGCTCTGATACCATGTAGAATATTATAGAATAAAAATATATTATTGAATTGTTTGTGTTGTTCATACAAGATATTAAGATACATATATATAGTAGTTAACATTAACATATTGTTAACACCACATAATGTAAACTTTCTCAATCCAAATCTAACACAAAAATGTAATATAGTAATAATAGAAATATGCTAGAAATAACATCTTGCTCTTTAAGTGTTTCCATTTAGTCTTTATGAGTTTTACGAGTTTCACTTCATAGACGGTCAGCAAGATGCACATCTTGCTTCCCAAGTTACTCTAATAAGTAGTTTTAACTTTTAGTGATTCTTCTTTTCCCAAGGCTATTTTTTCTCCTTATTCTTCTCTTCGATTTTTTTTTTTTGGTGCAACGTTCTTCTCTTCGATAAGAATTAAGGATTTCAACAAATTTCTTTTCAATCTCTGAGCTGCGAAGGAATTTCTGAAACATACTTTTTTGGAGCCAATTTTTTTTGTTCTTTCTAAGTTCGATTCTTTTTAGGACTCTAATTTGAATCTCATTTGAGATTGGCGTCAATTCTTTCGAGAAATATTATAGGCAGTTTAAAAGAAATTTCAGGCCAAGAAATATTAGACCATCTGCATTTATAGTCTTTAAAAGAATTTTTAAAAAATGAATAAAATATAAAAAATAATAAATGGGTCTCTCAAAAATAATAAAATTAAAAATATGAGAAATTTTGGAGAGTCCCTCAATTTTTAAAAATTCCATCTATTATTATATAATAAATTAAAAGTTAGCTCTGTTTAATATAATAATATTATTTATTGTTTAATATTTGTTGAAAAAATTTCTTAAAAACTGTGGATACAAATGCTTTCAAAATTTTCTCGCTTAAACAATGGGAAAGGGATAGTTCTCAACTTTTCATATTATGCTAATTAGATATATATATATATATATAATGAAGCTAAATCAAGCCAAAAAGATGAATATTGGCTCTTTTCTTTTCACATTATAATAACGCGTGTCTCTCCTTGACCTATTTGATTTTGATTTTGTTTTTGTTTTTTTGTCACTTAACCATAAAATAATTTTCAAACCTTCACATTCCATCGAAACATAATTTCGAATAATTATCCATATTGTCGTACTATTACTACTTCAATAAATCAATAAAGCCGAGATTTAGATGAAAGAATTAAATAATTTGACTTTTTGAACATATATAATTATTGAAGTACGCGGTAACCATTATTCCCAAAATTCATATAGTCATCAATGTTCTCCATTAGTAAAAAGCAGCTTGCGTTGATAATCCGTCGGTTGACGCATGCACAGGTGATAAAATCTTCTTAATAAAAGAGCAGCATATATAAAGAACGTATACAAGAAAATAATCCGTCTATATATATAGATATTTTTATTTGTTAACTGCACTTTTGCTTACAATAGAAACAAAAACTATTTGATCGTAAAATTAATATAGTGTCCAATCTTAACATTCTTTTCGAATTGGGATTCAATCAATGGACGCAGTCTCCGATTAAACTAACCATATTTGTGTTCTTGATGCTTATAATTAATCAGAAATCGCGTATAACGATTGGTTCGACCGAGGTCAAACTATGATATCTATATAAACGTCTAAGAACTTTCTGGAATTAGTTTGTTAATTTTAGTTATAATGGGTAGCTCGGAAAAGAGAGAAAAAACCGGAAGCAAAGGAGGCAACTTTGTTGGCATCATGTAGTGGAGAAGTCTTACTTGTCTTCTGTCCACCACAAAACCGTCCTACTCGTAATATTTTCCCATTGTCATATTTAGAAGTTAGAACCCCACCACTTTTTGTAATAACCATCTTTTGAAACATTTCATACACTTCAAATCATATACATACAACGAGTTAATTAGAAATTGAAAATATATATATATATATATATTTTTTTTTTTGGCATCGTTTAGATACTTTTTATTGGAACTATATGTATATATAGTTAAAATACATTGTATGGTCGATAAGTGCCGATTTTTTTGTGTGGTCGATTGTTACTCGCAAAGAACAAGTCGACCAGAAAAAAATGATACATTGAGAATTTTATTACAATGTGCTTTGTTTGATATTTATTTAATTTTATGAGAACTCAATAACTGATGAATCGTTTCATATCTCATTGTGTCGTCTAATGTCTCATGAGTATTTACCATTGGTAATTCTCGTGTTTATTTCATTGTTAAAGAATATTGTATATACTAATAAAAAGTCAATGGGTTAAAAAAAAAGTCAATGGGTTCATAACGCAATTCAAACACCCATATGGCCATGTTTTTTTCCACAGCGTTATGATCCATTAAAAGTAAGTATACTTTTCATATTCATTAATGTACAAGCATTTAACATATTTTTTTTTTAAATCAGTTGTGTCTTTCATAATATATGCTAGATTCAGTATCGATCGGATTGGAATGTTAATGTGAATGAATAAAAAATGCAGAAAATACATAAAGCTAAGTGTGTGTTTGATTTGTGTGGATCATATGGCCTTCCTTGATGCTTATCTTTAGGCACATTCATTACATGAAACAAAAACTTAGGTGATAATTTATTCAGTGCCCAAGGGACCATCGCAACCACAAAAAAAATATATCCACATTTCTTTTCAAATTTTTTTTTCAATCATTTCTTTTCAATTTAATAAAAGTATTTACAGAAATAAAATTATTTAAGAGATCTTATATAGGAGTAAAAAAAATTATCTACAAAAAGAATTATAAAACTTATGTTTTAGATTTATAAAAAAAGAAAAATTAATATTATAAATCGATATATTCTTTATTGTAAATTCATAATTGTTTTTATCAATCTTGTAATCTACGCTTCAATTATTACATTTCGTTTAAAATTTATTTTAAACTATATGAAAATCTGCATATCGTAATTTATGATTGAATATTTTATAAAAGTAATTTAATAAAAAAGATATAATAAATTTATATAATAAAATCGTTTTTATTTCGTATATAACTTTAAAAATTTACTTTTTACATAAAAAGCCAAAAAAAAATTATATATGAAAAGTATATATATCTGATCGTGATTGTCTTAATAAGGCTGCTTTTACATAGATATCATCATATCCTATTTTCCATTACTCCTTAAATTGTTTTATATTAATAATAATGGAGATTTTATCTGCACAACGTCTAATATATTATCTATATATTTATCGACCAATGTTTAGTTATACAAAATAAGATATCAGCAATTCAGCATATGTAGATTGACCAAAAAATGATCTAATACTTTAATTTAAGAAATAATTGGTCCCATCATCATGGCTCTTGAACACTTTTCCCATTTGATCGAGTTGGAACATGTCTGGAAACTTGGATTATTCTTATATATAATTGAACTTGTTTGTACTTTGAATATAAATAAATAAAATGAGAGCAACTTTTTTTAGGGGTTCTTTTGGTCATCAATGTATACATGTGGGCTTATCATCGGTGCAAATAACATTGAATGTATCAGTAAAAAAACAAAAATGTGTTGCTTCGATCATCTATCAAAGATGCACCTCCCGAAATTCCCGCCGGGCATGTAACGCATTGGATTCATCCATTTAATTTCTCTAAAATATTGTCTATTATTACATTATTACAAAAATAAATTATTATTTTTAGTCGGTCGTTACTTTTGTTTGTGAATAAGATTAATATACGTATACGAATTTCTGCAAATATACTAACGCGGCACATGCACATGCATAATATATAAAAATACACACTTATCTCGAACACTCGTACTCGTATCAGGCCCGGCCCAAAGGACAGGCGGGCTAAGCCAACGCTTAGGGACACCAGATATTTTCAAAACATTTGGGCCACATATTATGTTTGGTATAATAGATTTATACATATTATATTTTGAAGCCCACGTTTTCTTCTGAATCTCATATTCACAAGTAATTTTTAGATTTCTTTCTATATGATTTTCTTTTATTTTTTCAAGATTTAGAGTTTTTTTTATAGTACAAATTTTTATTATTAAAAAAAAAATTATTGGGGGCCACAAAATTTTTTTTTGGCGTCGGACCACCATTTGAATTGAACCGGCACTGACTCGTATATATACTCGCACACACCTCAGATATATACACTTATATAAGTTTAGTAGGAATAAAAACAAAACAATTTCTTTTAGCAAAGAAGATAACAAATTACAAAATGAATTGTGAAACTGGAAATTACTTTTAAAAAAAAAAAAAAAATTCTTTTAGCAAAAATAAAATAAAAGAAAAAACAAAACAAAAAGGTATTGCACTCCTCTGAGTCCAAACCAGTATGCGCCATAGTGAAATTCATCCAACCTCTTCTAATGGCAAAGTTATTTGGTTTAGACAAGAAGGAGCTTCTCAGGTTCACTCGTTTTGCTTCTTCGCCTCCGGCGAATCACGAAAGTTATCTTCTCAGTTGGTTCAGATTCATCCAACGGTAACCTCTCAATCGTCCGGTTATCGTTTCTAATTCCAGCTTCACATGAGTTTCGAAAATGCTTGTAATAGTTTTTTTCTCTTCTTCCTTTTCGCTTGTATTATTTGCATGTCCCGTTTGAAGGGGGAATAAAAGGAATAAAGAAGTTTTTTAAAAAAACAAAAAATGAACAAAAAGGTTTGCCGTTATATATACTCTGCAGTACCTCTAGACACATACCTTTTTATTTTGTCTAGACACATACGTTTACGTATTAAAAATATTAACTATGAGAGGTCGTACGTATTATACACACACAAGCCAGTAATAAGCCATGGTATTTTCCGTATTCTATTTTCGGCAAGGTGTTTTATAAATTTTACGCACACGATATATTTTAAGTAAGTAAATCTCACATGTTTTGAATATTATATTTATGCATATATAATGCCAAATATGTATCTACGAGTACGACTACAATATGATTTATCAAATCATTTTACTGACTGCAAAAACGATATACTGTACTACTATATACTATATAAATTGAATGAGGCAAAGAATCCGATTGGATTAATTAGTTCTGTTAGAGGAGTTTCAAGTGGTTGGACACTTAGACCTATGTTTACGTACACGATTTAATTTGTCGGACAACTGTGACAAAAATGTACGTTGTAATCGAATTTCAGAAATAATTTTGGTCATCAGAATTCTCCATAACTATATAGACAAAGTGATTGACTCTATCCGACAAAGTATATTTAAGCATCTAAAAACTCGTATGTTTTTTGAATTTTGTCTTACATAGATAGACGGCAAGCTTAATACCACACAAGTCCGGTACTATTGATTAATTAGGCTTACCGATTAATTCCCTGGATAAGATTTATAAAGGATAACACATTTTAAAAAAAAAATCAAAAATCCTCCGTTCACATTTCACAAATAGATACGTAATGTGAACGATACAGATGACACATTAAATGAGAGTTATGATGTTTTCGAATTTGGAAATCGATATGTCTGTCACTTATTTAGTTATTTTACATTTTTAAAAAATAAGAAGACTCCATCAATCACACCCAAATTTCCTTTTTTTTTTGTTAAGTCGCAACCAAATTTAATACAACTCAACTATACCGACAATGAAGTATTTCCTTTCATTATTAAGTTTGGACCATAGTCTACAATTATTTAAATAAGTCTTGCATATAAATCCATAAATGATAGAATCTCTTTCGCCAATAAACCAGCGCATTATATACGTAAAGTAAATCTCTAACTTATATGATTTCAAACAAAAAAAAAGTATTTTCTCAATAATAGTATTCTTCAACTACTAGACAGCTAGTAACAGATTTACAAACTCAAGAATCGATCAATTAATCCATAACTTACAAGACAAGAAAGAGAACAATCTTTGTTCTTCCGTAAGAATAATGTCACACTCCATGCACATATTCATACACAAACTCGATCCAAAATTGCTAATTAATTGAGTGTTGGTTCATTCAAACCCAAATCCACGTGCCTTCCACCTCTTCACCGCATTTCCGGTATGGCTTCGAATCGATATATGTCGCAGTCTTGAGCACAACATGCTGCGTGTAGAGACCCACTCAAAAGTGATTGAAGAATAATAAACATTCAAAAGAACCCAAACTCAACATTTAACTGTCTTTAGTTATTATACCTTAATCTGTGTCCTGTTATATGTATAGGTGACGTGGACAATCCCGTCTCCGGCTTGTATAACCGCCGGGTACGAAAACTCCATTCCCGGAGACTCCTCCAACGTCAGAACATCGGTCCAAGAATCACCGTCGTCTAAAGAAACTCCAACTTTGAGCACACCTCTTGAGTATGTGTTGTAAGCAAGAACTAGCCTACCATCCTCAAGCTTGACTCCATCAATACCTGTCCATATTTTCATCGATATAAATCGCGCTAAAAAGGCCAAAACTAGTTATATGATCTTTCGTTTTTTTCGATCTAAAGAAAAACCTGAATTTGGGTTTGGGAGAGCCGTTGGTGTTGCAAAACTCCAGTTCTCACCGCAGTCAGAAGATTCTGAGATACATATTCTGTCAATGCCGGTGAAGGATCTGAGTAAAACCCGTAGTTTCCCAGCTGCGGTTTGGTATGGAACAGGTTGGATCACGCTAAGGCTCTTGCCTTGTATGTATATTGGTCCTTTCTTCTTCCATGATCTACCTGCGTCTGAAGTGACCTGTACACACACATTTCAGAGTAAAACCGATGCAGCATAGGAAGCAAATCAAAAAGTTTGAACACACCTCCATCCACGCCCCCCAAGAATTCCAACTTTCAACTGATGATCCACAGAGGAGAGTCCCGTCTTCCAGCAGAATAGGCTGTAGAAGAACAAAGAAAGAAGCTAACTTTCTAACTCCAAGCAATACAGAAAGGTTTAATCTTTATCGAATAATAGTCTATGTAATGCAACAAGCACCTTGTTTTTAATGGGTCCGAGAATCCCAGGAGGAAGCTGTTCTCTGTTAGTCCAGGTTCTACCTTTGTCATGTGATCGTTTCATGCAACCGCTCCATCTAAGCTTTCGACCAAAACAAGAGAAACCAAAGGAATGAAACAAGCAAAAGATTTATCCTGTCAAAATCGAGAGAACCAGAGAAAGCTTTTCCAATACTTTTGAACCTCCTGGCCGATTTTGTAGAACAATAAGAGCTCTTGAGATGGAAGCTTGAACAAGACAGGGTTCCACATTGGAACTCCTGGCTCTTCATCGACAATAACCGGTGATTGCCACTGGCCATCCTGAGAACCAATTAATAATTGTTACGCACATAACTATGACCTCGAGACTCCAGATGACTGAGAAGAAGCACCTATCTACTCTACCTTGAAATGCTGCAACCAGATTTTGACATCAGGTGCTCCTTCAAATGTGCCTCCGAAATACGCAGTCAAGAAGTGATCTTTACCAACCTTTTTTCACAAAAATATACCAAAACCGCTGAGTTCAGGGCCAATCCATCACTAAGACTACTACTAAAAGGACAAGAAGCAAGAAGACTCTTGTGGTGTGGTCTTATTAACCTCAACGATAGTAGAGGCATGACAACTCTTGAAGGGAGCTGAGTCAGCAGGGAATGTGAAAGTCTCTAGCACCACTTTGAAATCTGTTTCTGACATCTGAAACTCACCATTGGCACATATCAACATTTTGTAGAACAGAGTTAAAACGCCAGCTGATTAGGCCAAGAATCAGCTGTTCTTACTTCCAGATCGATTAATTGGAAAATAACGATAAAAGTATTCAACAAATCTTTGGTCTAATTTCTTGGTTAAACTCCATGGAAATCGATCTCAACATCACATCCACATGGAACAGTAGCTAAACAAATTCATTGGAATAACTATGCATAGTTCTGATCAATACAGTATCATGGTTAGCTACAAAAGAGGTCGAATTTCCCAAACATGAATCACACTCGAGTTTCCACAAATCTGATTTTCCAGGAAAAAAAGTCAACGGTAATCTAAATTACAAGTTTCCGATGAGACCGAGAGACTACAAGTTAACAAAAACCCTAAGAACCTAACCTTTGATTAAATCGAACAAAATGTCAAGGAAAAAAAAAAACACAATGGAGACAAGAGAAGCTTACCTTAAAAGCTTCAAACTTTCAGTTTCAGTTGAGAGCTGAGAGTCTAGTCTTCTTCGGTGGTGGTGACAGTGGCAGATCAGCCCCTGTTGTTGATTTTATAAATGGGCCTTTATATAAGCCCAATAACATCGTGTTTTTTTTTTCCAAAACAATGGGCCCATATAAATAACGATTCCCGAAACGAACTTTGGTGGGAATGGGAAAAGTATATATATATTTATCCTGAAAAAAAGCTCAACGGTCGAAAACAAAAACAAACAGAACAAATCTCTCCCTCTCTCTTCCTCTCGGATCTGTTTCAATTCTTTGTCTTCTTCTTCCCCCAACTAATTTTTTGTTTTCCAGATTTTATCCTTCCTTCATCAAAGATTCAAGCTTCTTATCTTTCTCATGCCTCGTCGTCTGTAAACGTGATTCAAGCCATCGGATTTTCATTTCAATAGATTCGCGAGGAAGATCAAAAAAGTTTTCATCTTTTTTGGGGGTTTCCATCAGATAGAGATTAGAGATGGACTCACCGTCGTCGATTGGAGATTCATTGACGGCGAGGATGATTCCACGCCATTCTTCGCTCGATTCGTTCGGGGCGATGAAAGTCTACCAATTGGTCAATCTCGCAAGCATAAGGGTCTCTAAAGCAGAGCTTCGTCAAAGAGTTATGCTTCCCAAATATCTCCGCCTCGCGATCCGCGACTGCATCCTCCGTAAAGACGATTCCTACGCCGCTTCCTCCTCCTCCTCCTCCGCAGCGCCGCCGTTGGACAGCTATCAGACGCCGGAAGTTCCTATGATGGTCTTCGTTAATCCCAAAAGCGGTGGTCGTCAAGGTCCTCTCATCAAGGAGCGACTCCAGAATCTGATCAGCGAAGAACAGGCACGTCAAAATCTCATCCAATCGCACAAAATGTATTGGAACTTGGAAGAAACAAACTAATTTTCCTAATCTGAAATTTTGCAGGTGTTTGATCTAACGGAAGTGAAGCCTAACGAGTTTATTCGATATGGATTGGGTTGCTTAGAGGCATTAGCAGCACAAGGAGACGAATGTGCTAAAGAGATTCGTGAAAAGATGAGAATTGTGGTACTTTTACTCTTTTTTTCTTTTCTGGTTTTGTTGATTGATCCAATCTAAAAATTTGGAAATCTTTTTTTTATTGCCACTGGTTTGATCACTCATTTACAGGTTGCAGGTGGAGATGGAACCGTTGGTTGGGTTCTAGGATGTCTCGGTGAGCTCAATATACAAAACCGGCAACCTGTTCCTCCGGTTTCTATAATGCCACTCGGAACCGGAAACGATCTTTCTAGAAGCTTCGGATGGGTAAGAAAAAACGATCTTATTGTCTTTATTTGTATCCTTAAACTTGTGAAAAGCTCTGTTCTGATTAGGGATGTGTCGGTGTTTTAGGGAGGTTCTTTCCCATTTGCGTGGAAGTCTGCGATAAAACGAACACTTCATAGGGCAAGTATTGCTCCAATAAGCCGTCTAGATAGGTAAAATTAGTACCGCGAAAGCACGATACGAACAATCTGTTTCTCGAGCTCTGCCTAATGTTTTGATGTTTGAAATATTTGATGTAGTTGGAATATTTTGATTACAATGCCTTCTGGTGAAATTGTGGATCCTCCTTATTCTCTAAAGACCACACAAGAATGTTCCATTGACAAGGTTTGATTTTCATTTTTACAAAAAAAAAAAGAACTCTTTGTGATGATTAGTCTTTGGATTATGCTTAATTAATCTTTTTTTTTTGTTCTTTCTGAAACAGAGTTTGGAGATAGAGGGAGAGCTGCCTCCATCAACGAATGGCTATGAAGGAGTCTTCTACAATTACTTTAGTATAGGTATGGATGCTCAAGTGGCTTACGGTTTTCACCATTTGCGCAATGAGAAGCCTTACCTTGCGAACGGCCCTATCGCCAATAAGGTAAATACCAAATCTCTTGAGAGTTTTTGATTGTTACGATACAAAAAAAAAATAGTAATCTAACGTTTTGTTGTTGCAGATTATATATTCGGGCTACGGTTGCTCTCAGGGTTGGTTCATGACGCATTGCATAAACGACCCGGGTTTAAGGTCTTCATTAACACCAACACAACATACGTTACAACCTCAAAATGCGTGGTCTAAACCGATTTGTAATGTTTCGTGTTTTTAGGGGTCTCAAGAACATAATGACATTGCATATCAAAAAGCTAGACTCATCCGAGTGGGAGAAGGTACCAGTTCCCAAAAGGTATTTATAGAATAGAATCAAGAACACAAATGAGACACATTCTCAACTTCTTAATTGGTTTTCTAATTTTTTTTGTTGTTTTGAAGAACTGTTGTTTTTCTTTTAACAACAATTGGGTTTCTAATTAAACTTGTGTTTTTGTTGGTTTTTGGGACAGTGTAAGAGCAGTTGTTGCATTGAATTTACATAGCTATGGAAGTGGAAGAAATCCTTGGGGAAATCTCAAACAAGATTATCTTGAAAAAGTAAAACAAACTCAGTTCTTCTCACTTCATTATTATTTTTTCACATTATTAACGATTGCTTGACTGGTACGTAACAGAGAGGCTTCGTGGAGGCCCAAGCCGATGATGGGCTTCTTGAGATCTTTGGGTTAAAGCAAGGATGGCATGCTTCCTTCGTTATGGTTGAACTCATCTCTGCCAAACACATTGCACAGGTGCTTCTTTTTGGTGTAGACCAAATCCGGTCTATCAGAACCGAACCAACTTTTTTAGATTATGAAATAAAGTAGGGTCAGGATCCTGCCGTAACCCAGACATATCGGATCCATCAAACATGCTATTTATGCTTTATAGTTAACAATTAACCGTTGATTTGGCTCGCATCTCGTCTCATGACTAGACTTTAGGGTATTATTAGCCTATTTCAAACCTACCTAGAATAAGGGTGGACAGTATTTCCCATCAGTGATTTTATTCTCAAATATAATTCTACTGTTCATATAGGAATGCATTCTTTTAAGTTTTAAATCTGGTTGACAAAAAAAAAAAAAAAAAAAAAAAAGTTCTTTGCCAAATATATAATTTTTTTGTTTCGTCGCCAAATAATGTTTTGAATTCCCGGTTGTCCATCTATTATCATAACATCTAGTATATTTCTAACAGTTACATACATTTTATACATTAGCGTTTGGCAAAATACAGTAGCTAAAACGCAAAAGAATGTGTGTTTTTGTACGAACAGGCGGCGGCGATACGGCTAGAGATAAGAGGAGGAGAATGGAAAGATGCGTTTATGCAAATGGATGGAGAGCCATGGAAACAGCCAATGACCAAAGACTACTCTACCTTTGTTGACATCAAGAGAGTCCCTCACCAGTCTTTGGTCGTCAAAGGAGATTGACTATTAATGATCTTGACCTTTTCTTTTTCTTTTCACATTTGTCAACAGTGTAACTGTGAATAACCACTTCCACAAAAAATATTACTTAATTACGTTTTAAAGACGACCAAATATTGGCAAGGTTGGTTTCAGACAAGAAGTAACTAAGATTTTGGAGTGGAGGATGAGTAGACGGACACTCGTAGAAGAACATATATAATTGGACCAATGAGTTATAAACTTTCATAAAGTACCCTATTGTTATTTGGACGTACGAACCACTTGCAATTTCTCACTAGTGTCTTTTAGTACCAAATCCACTACATATTATAAAGGGTAGTAAGTTTTTTAGCTAGATCTAAACAAATTAACCAATAATAAATTCATTTATATACAATAATCGGTTCTATGAATTTTTATAGCAAACAAACAGAAAGAAACTATATTAATTCGAATCAACTTGAACTTTGTTTTATTTGTTAATTTTGTATTCATACGTGAATATATTTTGAAATGATCTTGTCAATATAACAGTAGTAGACTAAATTAATTTGTACTTTCAATTTTTTTGTACTTTGTAGTACTATTTACTTTCGTATTGTCATGAAAAGCTCAATTCTAAGCCAAAAATAAATCAAACCAAATAAGGACCATTCATAATTCGATGACATTTTTTTAATGAACCATCAACCATAAGAAAACAGAAAACTAAATACTAACTGGAACGAAAAATAAGATACTCACACCAACAATAATATAGGAAACGGGATCCGGCAAGAAAAATACATCTCGACTACAAAAAGAACTGCAAAAAAAAAAAAAAAAAAAACCTAAATTGATTAACTGAATATAACTCTTAGGAGCCGATATAAGAACGTATGAGTTCGTGTCTTGATGCTTCATATTACGACGTAAAAAATGGAAATATAAGTATAGTTTGCAAGGTACGCCATAAACTCATAGCTTATATATCATGCCTAAATACAAATTAAGCATGCTGAATGATTGAGCTTGTTAGCAAGAAAAAATAAAAAATTTCTTAAAGCGAGCTTTGATGGGACCAAAGCTAATAAAGATGCTACGATTTCAATCACGGAATTCGCTAGTTAACGCTTTCGATTTCTTCACGCTAATTAAATCTCAAAACAATTTTCGTATAGAGAAAGTGATGAAATATATTGATAAATTAAAATAAAATACTTATTAAAAAGCGAGAAACGAAACATAAACTTAGCTTTATATCGGCTTCGCTTTTATTATTTGACTCTCTCTTTAATTATTTTTGTTTTATCCTCGCCTCTTTTAATTTCGGTAATTATATATTCCTTTTTCATCTTTTTTTCTCTACAAAAATATTCCTCTCGGAAGCTTTAAAATTGTGTGTCGAAACTACTATTTTCTTATAGCAGTGCTATAAATTACCGATTACCAAAAAAAAAACACAATCATTTCTTCTTATATATATATATATATATATATATTGGAAATTGAGAGTTTGGAAGAATGTTATAGTACTTTAGCCCCCAAAAAGTAGTGTTATAGTGTATATAAAACATAAACATAATATTGACCCAACAATATTATGTTGTTCCAAAAAGATTGAAATCAAAAAAGTTCCAAAAAAAAAAAATTGAAATCAAATTATTAAGACGTGGGACTACATTTCTTGTAAGAAAAAATAATCAAATTATTCATGTCTCCCATAATGATTGTACTTCCATCTCTCAAAAGAAGGACATGCTTTTCCATATTTTTGTATACTAATAATAAACCATACAAACCATAATAATTACACATCTTCTCTTCTTTTCTTGCGAGCAGCAGCTCCCTATTCTTTGTTAGTTTAATTTCATTACCAATATTCTCTGCGCCAAAGCATTTATCAACCCAAAGACAAAATACCGGAAAATATGGAATATGAACCTTTCTTTATCTCCAAAATATATGTTTTATATCGTACAGTTACTACCATTAAATTGATTTAGAAACTTGTAGATTTCCAAGCTATTTTCTATATTATCTACGCTTCAGACGTGTCTGTTTAATGATGGTTAGACTCCATATAGATTCATGCATAAACACAATTAACAGGCGGACACATTCTAAACTTGTGTTAGGGAATAAACCCGGACCACATAATTCTTTATTAGTTTTATATATGCTTAGTTATATTCTGTTTTAATTATTTATATACTTAAGAATGTTCCTAATGACTGTTAATGTGCTTTAGGATAATACACCCATCGGATCCAAATCTATGGGTTTTACTTAAGAGTGACCCACGTATATAAAACTAGTAATGAAAATGAGAGTTTAACATAATCGCAATAGATTAATGAAAGAGTGGGATTTGGTTGGAATCTTTGTCAGAACATTGTTTGCTATGGAAGCTTTTAATATATAAATGTTCGTTCCCTTCTATATTCAATCATAAATCGTAGAAGATTGTTAACAAAATATTAGTGGACTCATTAAACAACTATTATATTTGTATCATTGATGATATAAATAAAATGAAATGAATGATAATGTGGATTCAGGACAAAACGTAAGTGATTGGAATAGACAAAAAAAAAAAAAAGTAAGTGATTGGAAATGATGGAATTATCGTTTGTCCTTGACGTGTACCTCTGAGTGGAAGCTGACGCTGAGAAATGGACCCCTTATTGTCAATTATTTATTCAAATATTTCCAACAAATCATTATTCTTTTTTTAAAGAAAAAAATAGATATTTATTCTATTATTTTTTTTGAACTCATTCTATTTTTTTTTTGAACGCATTATTATTCTGTTACATATTTATTCATACGTATAGTACGAAATTTTGTTTTTTTTTTTGGGGTCAAATACGAAATTTTGTTAGACGACAAGAGTAAACATAACAAATATTCCTCAGAAATTCTTTCATTTCCAGGAGATCACCTCGAAAAGATGAATGGATTTTTGTCAATATAGATTTTTTAATATAATATATAATATAACGAATATCTCGAACCACATAAAGTCCATAAAGTAGCCTAATCTCAGTAAATAGTTGAATGCTTCTTTTTCATTTGAAACATCCACCACGATAACAAATAGGAAATAGGAAAAAAATACAGTACCAGAATAGAGGAAGGATTTACCATAAAAATAAAGCTAGAAAAGAATACAAAGAATATCTTGAAGATTTTTCTCAAGCAATGCCACAAAAAAAGCTAGACATTGATCGAGCTTGTAAGATCAAATGTTTAGTATTGTTCACAATGTTGCGGTTATTTGAGGGAAAGAGAGTACACTCGTTGCAAATAACCTCAAAAAAAATATACAGAAAAACAACTTGATAAGAATATCAATTTGAAATTTAAATCTGATTAATTATACTGCTTTAAATAGATAGAAATTCGAGTACGAACAATAGTAAAAATATTTCTTAACAAGATTTTTTTTTTAACTAATGTTTTTAGAGATATTTTATTGTCATCAAAGTTTGGAAACTGGTGAATGTAGTTGTTTTTAACTTAGTTTCAAACAGAAGAAAGAAAATACATATTTTTAACAATTTATAGCTGAAAATATATTATTCTCTGATGTATTAAAACGATTTGTGTAAAAGTATGAATGCTAGCTTTTTAACAAGTGAAATAAACTAATGGAAAATATGAACATCTTAAAAGAGTGATTTGTGTGAACATCATAAAAGAGTGAGTTGTGTTGGTTTCAATTGTACTAATCATTTTCTCAATGTGTTTGACTAAACAGGAAAAAGCAAATGATAGGAACTTGACCAAATAAACTTTGATCCAAATAGGCTGTGGGGGACCCTTTTAGATATATCATCTATATATATCTTTCAAGTTATATATTTGGCATTGATGAGATAATTGAGGCCTCCGGGATATGGTTTGGTATGTTGTTTCCAGCTTTTTCATTGGGGTTTTCCACTTTTACTTTATAATGTACATAACTGTTTTTGTATTCCTCTAATATTTACATTAAAATAATTTTAACACGTAAAATTTGGTATGTTCTTGTTAGAATGATGATTTTGCTGCATAGTGGATTTTTTTTTAATCATTAAATCGATAGTCACTTGTTAAAGCATACGTATTATGGTGGTGGGTGGGCTACCGTCTGTTTTTTCATTAATAATGATTTTTTTTCTATTTTCTTCAGTTTTCGAAAATATATGTTTCCAAGTGATTTATGATAAATAGAAATATCCGGAAAATTAATGGGATGATTGTCATGATGAGTAAAATAAATTTCAGTTTTTTAAAGTTTGGTTACAATTCAGGTTCTTGGACATTTAATAAAAAAATAATAATAATAACAAGGTATAATTTTAGTTTTCCGATCATTTTTTGTTATCTTAGTTTGGTTTATAGATACAAATATATTCGATTAGGTTTACAATAAATCGATTAGGTTTAAAATAAATGCTTTCATGAATTACAAATATTATATATTGAATCTTACGTCGTGTATATGTGTGAGTCTTGTAACCCTCCCTTGGTTTCCACTGAAATTAAAATCATTATGTTCGAGCTGCAATAATGTTGGTTATTAATATATATACAATAAATCGAAGTAAGAAAAAACAAACAAACATGTATTTTTAGTTGTTTTAGGTAACGGTTCACTTTGTTTGTTTGGCGTTAACGGTTCTAACGTTTGCGGCTATCACTTCACGTTTGCATCGCTAACCTAATTTTAGCGGCTTTAAAGGAACCGTTTTCTGTCAGTCGCTTGTCCATATCTTATTTCCTTTAAATGGCTCTTAAACCCTCTATCTTCTCAGATGACCCTTTACTAATTATCTTTTATGCCATCAATCATTGGGTTTGTAATTTGTTTTCCTGATCAAAATTTCATCAATTTCATGACTCATGATGTATCATGTTAAGCTGCTTAGTTTTTACACTCATGGCTTCTAGAGCATAACATAACTACTAAGAAGATATTCTCATAAAGTCATGCAATATTTTATTCGATGGTATTTGAGTGGATTCGACACTATGCGAATGGTTGGTTGTTAATTAGTATCTAAAACAGTGTTTTAAGTGTTACAATAAATGATTACTTATATTAAATTCCTTTGTTTAATTTATCTTCGAAGTATGATTGAATCGAACTATCGACGATTTTTTTGGAAATCATCCACTGATTATGCTTAAAAGTTAAAAGCAGTAAGGAAGTACTAATTAAGAAACACACCACCTTAATTTGGGTCCCAACCGATCACCTAACTAACCAACGCAAACTCATATTTACACGTCTCGCTATATGTACACATAACCTTATCTATACGCATCAAATTAGAATCGTGGCATACTTTTTAATTCTTACATGGAGATTTGTTATTGGTTACGAATTTATAAATATACTGTTGATGTAGATTTTGTTTATTTATTAATTACGAATGTGAATAAAAAAAAATACATCTTACTAACTCTAGAAAAATAAATATATATTGACATGTGAGTTATTTATAGGCATTGTAAGTGAATTAGAAATTGTAAAAAATAGCTGGTTGTAGAAACTGTAGATGATTTTAAATATCTCCAACGGCAAAAGTCGCAAAAAATTGACTACGTACTCGATTAAGAGTGTTTTGCTGATACATCATACATTAATTTCCTTTTATAGCAAAACTTATTTGGTCTTAAAATATAGGGAATTGATAGAAAAATGTATTACTGTTTTTTTTAGTTACAAATTATCACAACAGTTAATCCGTTTGGGAACATCACCTAATTACTTTAGCAAACGGTACAAAAAAAATACAATGCATATTTATGAGACTCACGTCATGACTCCACATAATCATCATTATTCATTAATGATAATTGATAAACATATACTGAATTCGTTGTTTTTTTCTTTTTTTTCTAGCTCACTTCACTCAATACAAAAATACAGAGAAATAATAAAAATAATGAACTAAAAAGAATCTCATACGCAAAATAATAAAATTAATTATACGTCACAACACAATCCACAACGTTAATTCGCTTGCTCTCTTCTATAAATCCCTTCGTCACACTTCTCCTCCTCTCACCAAAACATTTTCTATTCAAAAAACAAAACAAAAAACTCAGCACCAAAGTTTTCTGTTCTCTCTCTCTTTCTTGCTTTCAGTCTCAAAAAATGGAAGGACGGCAATATTACCACCCTCCGAGAGAAAACTTCGACGGAAACAGAACCACCATGGGAGGACCTCACTCGCCTTGGCATTCACCGGTTCCTTATCTCTTCGGTGGTTTAGCGGCGATGCTTGGTCTCATCGCTTTTGCTCTTCTAATCCTCGCTTGCTCTTACTGGCGCCTCTCCGGTTATCTCGACGGCGAGGAAAGCCAGAGCAGGGAGAGCGATCTCGAGGCCGGAGATGGGAAACCCGAAAAGGCGGTGAAGCCCGTACCCTTGCCGGAGAAGTTCTTGGTGATTATGGCCGGAGATGTAAAACCTACTCACTTGGCGACGCCGGCAGAGAAAAACTGTACCTGTGACGATGATGAAGATGATGATGACGTGGAGGGTAGTGATCAGGTGGCGCAGCAGAGTACTGAAAGTAACGGTTCTTCTACACACTGAGATAACAGAGGATATGAAAGAGAAAACAGAGGATCGTCTGTTGTGAACAGTGTTTGAGGACTGTTTGCATCTGACCCGGTTGCGTCGGGTCGAGTCAGAGCTATACATGATGAGACTTAATTATGGTCTGACTCTTACGGTGGCGGAAAATTAAAAATGGGAAAACGGAATTAGGTTTGGATTGTTAGGAGGTGTTCTTGATTAACCATGCTATTTAATCTCAGCTTTTGCATCATTAATTCACCAGTTTTGTTCCATTTATGGGTTATGATGGAAAAATCCGGGAAAATATGTAAATTTCTGAGACGTTCAATGGAAAAACTGTTAATATATTTGTGATTTTTTTTGAAACTTCGAATGGGGACTATAAGATCGAAATTGAGCTGTTATGGTCGTCAGGTGCAGTTCTTGTTTTTCGTGGGATTAATGTGACAAGTGGTTCGAAGAAAAAAACAAATTGCAGAGGAACAGTCTTAAGGTTAGAAAATTGAAGGCACGTGCAGAAGACAGTCTGATTTTAATTTTCTTAGGTGTCTCTCTGATGCGGCGAGGTGAAGCTGTTATCTTCAATCTATCAATTAGCCTTAGTGTGTAATTTATTTCCTTTTACCATAATTGATTTAATTTCTATAAAGTAAGTTATAAGGAATATTTCTAAATTTCGAGAAAGACGTTAACATCCCTAGGTTTCGTTTTTCCTAATCTTATCTTCTAGCTATAGCAGCTATTCGTTTCTACTTTTCTATTACTTTGAAGATATGCCTTCTTTTTGCATTTTCAAATCATGTTATTTAAATGGATTATTACCAACTATAATAGTGAATGATCATTTACGCTCGTAAATTAAGGTTTTTTTTTTTTAGTAAAAAAAACAACCATACCAAATCATGTTGTTTAAATTTTAAACAAACATAAACAACCATACCAAATCATGTTGTTTAAATGCATTACCTACTACTATAACAAAATGTTATTTTAAACACCATAAATTTTTTTATTGTAATTGTGTGTCTCCAGAAAAAAAAATTATGTAATTTTTTTCTTATTATGTTGTAAAATATCATTTATTTTACATATTTTAATTATAATAATAAATAAATATGGTCGTTATTTTTTTTTTAATTGGTGGCTTTCCGCCATTGCCTTTTTTTAATACAAGCAAGGCACGACTCTGCGCGTGGCTAACCGGAACTAAAGACTCGGTTGAAAATTTGGTGGATACGATGTTTTGAATGTCTTGCTCACCCTTAAACTAGTTAGATTTGCTTAGATCACTTGATTAGAAAAAATAGAACTTTTTTAGAGACGCCAAATGGTTAGAACATCTTCATTGATGAAATATTCAAAGAAGTTCTTAGAAAAAACTATTTTAATATAATTAAATTTTAAGTTATAGAAAATAATTGAAATTTTAAGTTATAGAAAATAATTGAACTAATGAAAACATAACATTTGTGACATGGGGTTCTCATGGTATCTCAAAGGTTTTTATTTAACAACACCATCTCACTTTTTTTTTTTATTCATGAGAATCCATATGAGAACCCCTCTACCCAAATGCTATATTTCTTTTTGTTGCAATAAATAGATTAATTGTTCATTTATGGACGGCTATTTGGCTTAAAACCGGATACAACATACGTTGAGCCCCGATGTTAGATGTCAAAATATTTTAGAATCATCTTGGACAAAATAAAGGATCATCTTGACAACACAATTAATTAGTTGTTGCCTTGTTGGGTCGTGAAACAAAAATTAGCTAATATTGGGTTTTAATTGGGCCTGTTGTAGTTATATTCACTTTGTTCCCTCAGACCAATTTTGGGCCAACAAACCGTTAAACTAATTTAAAATTTAATAATCTTTTTAGCCGGGATCGCGAGTCGGATTCAGAAGTCTTCAAGATTTTTCTTGAAATTTATAGCATTCGTAATACTGTATTAGACTCTTAAACAGTTTGTTATTATTATGTCTTTGTAATGTGTTCTTTTTCTAATTGTGTAAAACGGTTCAGTGGGCATCTCTGGTTTAATTGGTACGAGACTTCAATTTTCTCTTCATGTTTCAATGTTGTCCGAATTAAGTCCCCGAGTTTGAGAGATCAAATGCACGTGTCTGATGTATACGGAGGGAGGTTAGTGTTGTGTAGTATAAGACAAACAAAGCCAAGTAATCTTGGGTGCATAAATTGCACATGTAATTATATGATTCAACGTCTTGTTTGTTGATAGTACCTTTTGGTCCATTTCTATTATTACCCTTATATTCATTTTTTATTATAAATAATTAAATATTGTGTACTTAATGTCTTCTCAAAGTCTCGTTCATTGTAAAAAGTTAAATGTATATCTTCCCTCTTTTGGATTGCCATCCATGGCTCACAATTCTCTCTACCAACCCTTTGAAAACAATTTTTCCTTTCATTAATTTACTAACTATTTTTTCAGATCATTGATCCCAAACTACCATTTAATCATGCTTTATATGATTGATAAACAAGATTAGCAGTTATAATAAGAAAGTAGGGGCGCCAAATAGCAGCAATGGCTTTGAGAGGAAGACAAAATCAAGAACGTAAGATGACACCACTTAGAAACATCAGCAGGACACATCCTTTTGTCCCTTTGGCCTTTGCTTTCACCACAAATCATCCAACCACATTCACTTCAAATCCCATCATTGTCTCTAATTATCCCTATTTTTTGTTTATATAATATTTTATAAAGTATATGCTTGTTTAGCGCCTTAGACTAGCATTTGATTTCCAACAACAATTTCTGTGTGCGTATGTGTTAGTTGCTAATATCGAGCAAAAACCTATACTTTTTCATAAATATATATATAATTTAAGTGGGTAACCCAATTACAATGTATTTTAAAAATGAACATTTTGTTGATTGTCCCTTGTTCTAACCAGCTGCAATAAAAAAATCATTATTAACCGTTTATTATGTTTTATTTCATCTTTCAATATTCCAGCTTTAAAACAATTTTTTTAACAACTAATTGTTATCTTAAACACATTCATGGCTTTAAACTCTACACTAAAGACAAGTATCACATCGATTCAAACTTCAAATTATATATATATCAGAGTTTAGGAAATGAACCACTAAAAGAATGTATTTCTAAATCTAGCTCTAACTAAACTTTAACTTTCGATGTTTGAGTAACATTATGCGAAAAATAATATACAGATAGCTTGATTATAATATCATTGGGCTTATTGCGGTTTATGCTTCTTCGTCAAGACTCATATACACAGCTAATGATTATCTCATGCAGTGATCACCTTTTCCACACTGTTTATTAATTTCGAAACGTCTCTCTTCTTCTTACTCTATCTCCTAGAAACAAAACAAACATATATCTTCTTCGTCAAGTGTATAGAATCATTGTGTTCTGAATTTTTCGGAGCTTAATTAATCAGAGTGAGACAAAGGAAAAACGTGCAAATACAAATGATATCTTCTTCAGAAGAACGTAGCAACAAGATCCTTGTGGCGATCTCGTTGGACCGCGATGAGAGCCAAAATGTTCTATCTTTGGCCATTAATGTTCTTGCTAAACCAAGTGACACTATTGTTGCTCTTCATGTTCTTGGTTAGTATATATATATACCTAATTTCCTCTGTTTGTTTTTTCCGCAGTTGATCATATGAATAATTGGGAGATTAAAATGTTGTTGTTGCAGGGGGTGAAGAGCCGAGAAAGCTACCGATGAAGAAGAAGAAGAGAACTCAGATTCGTCGTGCCAAAGCACATGTTATCTCCATGCTTGGCGAGTTCGCTTACACTTGCTGCCAGAACCAAGTACGGCCATCTTTTTTCCTTTTTTTTTTTTTTTTTTTTCACCTGGGGATTTTTAAACCGAGATAAGCCGGACGTTGCGTAACCTTAACGAAAAAGACGTTATGAATCCAGAGTTTTCTGTGAGGGTAAATCGAACTGATTCAGCCTGAACCTAACAAAAACAAAATCCGGAATTTTAATTGGTTATAATTTTTCTAAACAACTCTTTAGAGTGTTTTTGATAATGTTTTTAAAATCGGACCAGGAAGCCGAACCGGATAAACATTAAAATTACAGTTCAATCTGACCTACTTAACCCAATCACAAATCTGATTTGTGGTTGAACCCGATCCAATCGCCATATCGGTCCAGATTTAATAACAACTTGATAAGAGAATGAATCATATCAAACCCATAAAAAAAAACTAAAGATGAAATACATTAATTATCCCTCTCTTTTTAATAAAATAATATTTTAGATTTTTAATAAAATTAAAAACTGTTAAATACTTTTAGTTTATAGTTGTATTAATACGACGTTGACATTTTCCAATAATTATATTTACACCACTTATTAGATATGATTCACTTTTTTTTTTGCCTTCATTTTGTATGGCTTCTTGATTAATTACAAATTTTAGAGAAAAAGGATTATTAAAAACAAAAAGATAAAATGGTGACTAGCAAAGATAATAACAACCAGAGTAATATAAATGTGAAACTTGACTTTTCAATTCCTTTATCCAAATAATCGTTTAATTAATTTTGTAAAGTGAAGTACATTTTTGTTTCGACAATAGTGAAGTACATTAACTAAAGCTATAAAATTATTTTTTATGGAAAAAAATTCTAAAATTATTCTATTAGAGATACAAGAAGGCGTATTGATTTGACTAATCAAAATTTCAAAAATAAAAATAGTGGTAAATGGTGTGATGCGTTATCTTCTGTAAAAGTAAAATAATCACGATTGCATATTTGGTATATTTATATTTATTTTTCCAACTAAATAGGTGAATTTGGAAGCCAAGGTAGGGTTTAGCTCAAACATTGGAAGAGGACTAATCGATGAAGTCAAGTCGATTTCTGCTCGCTATCTTGTTCTTTCCCGACCAACAACTCACGTATTCAGGTAACAAACGGACATTCTCCGGTTCGGTTAAGAAATTCATGATCCAATTCATAATCCTTGTATAACTCTTTTGTGTGTTTCCCTCATGTAGGATATGGAATGAGAGCACAAGATATGTCTCCGACTTTGCTCCATCAAGTTGCTCTATTGTTTTAGTCGGAAATCAAAGAAAAACGTTTAAAGATTGCTACTCTGGCTCCACGATTTCTCGAGGTTAGATCATACTTATACTCCGTTTAAGTTAATTGGTACTAAGATCTATTTGGCGGATTCAACTAACTAAGATGTTTTTCATAGACATAAAGAGTGATGAGAAATATTCACCTCGCAGCATACTAAACACTCTATCGAGAGATTCAATTAGCTCTTCAGGAGATGATGCTTCCAGTTTCAACGGTTCAATGGTCTCTTCTAGCTTCGCTTCCCCTTCAGACAAACTCAAATATAAGCCAATGTCTCCATACAGATTCATATCTTCTCTTATCATGAATTCTCCTTTGCGAAAATGGGGAAGAAACGACACTAAGAACAACCCCAAACCTCAACCTCTAATTCAATGCTTTACGTACAACGAGATCTCTAAAGCCACCAGCGATTTTCGTAAAGGTGAGCATATTAGAGATACCAAAAGTTTAAAACTTTGGATCAAATGCATTAATCCAAGAAACAAAGATTGGAAATTTTTGTTCTTATAGAATTACCTAACCTAAGTTTTTGGTTGAATTGCAGATAATATAGTAGGCATAGGAGGGTACTCCGAAGTGTATAGAGGAGATCTATGGGATGGAAGAAGAATCGCAGTGAAGAGACTAGCCAAAGAGAGTGGTGACATGAACAAGGAGAAAGAGTTTCTTACGGAACTCGGCATCATATGTCACGTCTCTCATCCCAACACAGCTCTCCTCTTAGGTTGTTGTGTTGAAAGAGGTCTTTATCTTGTCTTCAGGTTCTCCGAGAATGGAAACTTGTACTCTGCGTTGCACGGTAATAGAACTTCAGATGGATTTCATGTTGTAATTGTACAATATAATTATGTTCTACATTAAACAATCTATAGTTTGAAAGTTGATTTGGTTTTGTAAATGCTGAGAAAAACCGGAACAGAGAAAGAGAGCGGGTCTCTAGATTGGCCTATACGGTACAAGATCGCGGTTGGAGTTGCTCGTGGGCTTCATTATCTTCACAAACGCTGCAAACATCGGATCATTCACCGCGATATCAAATCTTCCAATGTTTTACTTGGACCTGATTTCGAACCGCAGGTGCGCTTTCTTGTCACGAAAGCAATTCAGTTCCGGTCTATATATATGTCGTAATTAGATGTGATTATTCTTGTGCAGATTACTGATTTTGGATTGGCGAAATGGCTGCCTAATAAATGGACCCACCATGCGGTTATACCGGTTGAAGGAACGTTCGGTTATCTAGCACCAGAGTCCTTAATGCAAGGAACCGTCGACGAGAAAACCGACATTTACGCGTTTGGTATTCTCCTTCTAGAGATCATAAGCGGACGAAGACCAGTTAATCCCTCTCAGACACACATTCTCCTATGGGTATAATTCTAGCTATAAACTTGCTTGCCTTTTAAGACACGTGATGGAAACCCTCTGACTGACTTAGAGGTTTCCTCGTTGACATGTTTTATTGTCACATAGCTAATTTTGCTTGCTCCTTCCTCCTATTCTTGTCCGATATCCAAGCAAATTTGCTGAAAAAGAATCTAATCTTCTTCTAATGCATAAATTGACGGTTGTTTGTTAAGTCTTTTGAGTTTCCAACTCAAAATTTGACTTATATAATCTTTGACATATTACTTTAGATCCTTATTTTTCATATGTGAAATTTTTGTAGCTTTTGTCGTTACATTGATGGGAAAAAAATGAATGATGAACAGGCGAAGCCAGCGTTGGAGACAGGCAACACAAGAGAGTTGGTTGATCCAAAATTGCAAGATAAGTACGACGATCAACAGATGAACAGGCTTGTCCTTACAGCTTCACATTGTGTTCAACAATCGCCAATATTACGACCAACCATGACTCAGGTTGGTTACATGCATATATACGAATATAAATCCATAATAATTAGAATCAAAACGGTCCAAAAACCGAATTCAAAATGGTTTGGTTGGTGACTTTGTATTGTTTAATTAAAGGTATTGGAGTTGCTCACAAATGGAAACGAGACTGAGATTGCAAAGAGCTGGAGAATGCCTAAGGATATGACTAATGACGATGAGGATAATGATGAATGGGATGACTATTCTATGATTTTCGGATATGATGTTCCTTTGGATTCTTCCTTTTAATATATATTTTTTTTTATCAAAATATCTAGTCGACTAGAGTTTTTATAGCTTTTTTCGTTTAACTCTTTTTATCTTTATGAGATCTTTAAGGGATCTCATCCATTATGTATCAAGATTCACAACTATAGAGAAATAAGTTACTTATCAAATTCATTGTAAACCAAGACGGTTTTAGTTTACTTTCCTCTTCAGGAAAAAAAAATTAAATGTAGTTGAGACAAAAACCTAAAACATTTTGATAAAGAACTAACGATTTCTGATGGTAGTTTTCGAAAGCTTTTTTTTTATTTCAATTTTTAATGGTAGTTTGTGTCGTGAATTTCGATTTTTGTAATATATTTCCTATTTGTCAAGGTTTATTTGTTTCCCATTGTTTTGAGGTTTTGTTTTCCTCTTTTGAATTTATGTTTTTAAAGTTTTGTAAACTACCGACTTAGTATCACATCATGTATTTTACATTGTATTTGACTTTGATAATAAAATTTAAATGAAAAAAAACGAACTAACACATATATTATTTCTCGAACACTTCTCGTTCCTACTTTATAGAATTAATTTAAGAGTTCTATAAAGTACAAACTCAATGAACAAAACGAACCTCAACATCTTTCTTTTAGATTAAGAAAAAGATTATTACATATGTTATGTGTGTGTTTGGGGGTGTGTGTGTCGAATAGGATAGGTGAATTTGTCGTTATCGAAAAGAAAAAAAAATATCTTGACAAAAAAAGCAGTAGCACTTTAATCCAATAAGAAAAGAAAGCAATAGTATGGATCTAAATGGTGACAGTTTTTTTGGTGGAACTTGTTATAGCATATAATTCAATATAAGAAAATAAAGCAATAGTATGGGTGTAAATGGTGACAGTTTTTAGTGGAATTTGTAATAACATATCTAATAATGGGAAAATGTCGATACATCAATTGAGATTAAATTTAAATATTTTGGCGTTGAAGCCAAAAATAAAGGTTAATCTTTTCCTTGTGCAGACTTTTTCTATCAAGCAAATTCTTTTATAAAAAAAAACAGCTAGACAATGTAAAAACAATTAAGCCATGGAATGTTAGTTCTTTTTGTTAGCTTTCTTTTTTTGCAATTACAATGTTTATTAAGTGGAAAATGGGAACTGTTGGGATAGGGATTAAGGTGCAGAAGTGGACCACGAAACAAGCCCATGGGCCGGTGATGCACGTGGTTAGGGTGTGGTCGGACCCTCCACTTGTCCCCTCTTCGACCCAGTCCATGTCGGACCCGCTTGGGCCACGCAGGTCCCACTTTCAAGGAGCCGCCAACAAATAATTTATCTCTTCCCTCCCAATTTATTGGTTCAACTGTTAACAAGCTTTTTCCCTTTAAATGTGACAATGTCTCTCTTTGATATTACCTCTTTTTATAAATTATAACATTGGTGCAAAAGTTCACATAATTTAAAGATTGCTTGGTTTGACATAAAAAGGTTTCCAAAACTCACGAGTCATTATTATAAAGTTAATATTACGTATAAACGATCGATTACCATATTTGTTAATATTTTTTATATATATAAATTATACACAAGCATTTTGCCATAGAGACGACTATTGCTATGTTTTGTTTTTTTAAAACCATGAAAATTCTAGATTTTTGGCCTATAATCATTCATCTTAAAGGGGATTTGAACCCAAAATATATTTAAAAAAACTATGACAAAACATTTGTGATCTTATAGGATTTTTTGATGTTAATTCGTTCGAATATCATTATATATATTAAGATATCCAGATGGTATTTTCAAAAGAAACTAAGTTGCACAGATTTCAGAGAAAGAGGCCTTGGCTGAATAAGAAGTTCATTTGTAATATCAACTTTTTATCAAAAGATAACAATAATAATATCAACGATCGTCATATTACTCATATAGTTCAAAATTGATTGTTTCCATAGATGTGTAATTTGATCTTTGTGACTACAAAATAATAGTTAGACCTATAAAGTATAAATATTTTTTATGTGTGTCGTCAATTCATTCAACTTTAATTTGTTTCATTTATCTCAATATTTTAATACAAGTCCAAAGTGTTTTACAAAAATGGACGAAGATAACTACAATGAAATATGTAGTCACACAGGAGTTATACGCGTACTCGTGCAAACTTAGAAATTATAAATGTGTTAACAAAAATTATATTGAAATTAAACTGAAATTAATTAGATCATATGATTAATATACAATAGACAATGAGTTTGGTAGAATTCACCTAACGAGCTAGCTTAATCCAAGGTTAATTAAGGGAAAACCACCACACTTACCCAATTTGTTCGTGACACTCAACATCGAACTTTTAATTCTTTGTTTTTTTTTGTTTAATAAATCAAAACTTTAGTTCTATGTATTGTCATAACTTTGCTTTAATGCGCTATTATTAACGTTATTATGATTGTGTATATGTGGCCCCAAAGCGAAAGCATTCGTATCCACTATTTGCAAAACTTAAGCTACCTTCCAAAAAATATCATACCTAAAATGCCCCTTGCATCAAGGTCTCTAAACCCACTTGGACGGCACCGGTCTCACTCAACTATTGCAATCCAAAGTATTGTTGATCATGGGTATTTACAGTTTCACCGAAACTTGATATAGATCCATAAAAAGTAACTATCTGCGTATTAAAATTTAAATGATTATAGAGTTCGTATGAAATTGACGAGAGTGCATGAGTTCAGAAGATTATGTATATTGTAGATTGATTTGCTCTTTGCCTAACAAATTTTATTAGATCTTATGTATACAGAAACCTTAAACACAAGTTGCAAGGAAGCTATGATGTAACCTTTTAAACTATAATGTAACTTACAATTACGATTGAAGATTTTATATAAAAAAAAACTATAGCCTAAAATTATTGATATAGCAGCTATAAATAAATAAAGTTCAAAAAATAAAATAAATAATGAATTATAAATAACTAGTGATTTTAGATAGGTAATATGCAAAAAAAAAAAAACATTATTAGATACATGTGAAACAAATACTATGCTAACTGAACATCTATTTTATTTTATTGAATTAACTTGAGTATATATATGGCACTGGCAAAATAAAAAGAGAGCAAAATCATAGAAAAATCGACTATTCCGCATATTAAAAGAAAATCAAATATCTCCGGAAACAAAAAAGGTATCTAATGACCTATTCGAGATACAATAAATCAGTAAATCACCGATCACTTACGACAAAACATCATAGTTCCAATTGACGTTGACTTTATCTGACAACTATCATGTTCCTGCAAAGAGATTGGCTCTATAGAAACCCAAAAGGCAAAGTTTATGAAGTTTCGGACAAAACCATTAATTGCATTGATGCTCCAATGTCCAGAAAATCTAACTTTTTCGCCTTTTACTCTGCGAAAGTTCCAGATATATTGGAATATACAATTGGAGTAATTTTACTCCAGGGCAGAAAAAAAACTCATAACGGTAGAGGTTGGATAGTCCGTTTTACATATAGGTAATTTACGTAAATAAATAGTAAATTAATTGATCTTTTTTTTGGTCATAGAAGGGAGACAATGTCTCCTCAATTTATTCGACGTCTAAAAAAAAAAAACCTTACAACCGCACATTTCGTGCCCTTGGCACCCCATTGACATCATCCATTACAATCGACACAACATCCTCAGGTGCAGAATCTAACAACGTAATACCTAAGGGAAGAGAAAAAGCAAAGTTTGCTAACCCGTCCGCAAGACGGTTAGCCTCTAGAAACACATGAGAGACACGGACAAGCCAGTCTCTAGATAAAAAGGCATGGCACAAACGTACCAGAAAGGACAGAGGGTGAGTCTCGCTAATCCCTGCTGTAAAAAAACCCACGACTATCGCCGAGTCGACCTCAAGCTCCAACCGAGTGATTCGCCGATCCCATGCCAAGTATAAGCCATAATACACACCCCATAATTCGGCCAAAGGTGCTGAGCATATTCCGATATTGAGAGAGAATCCTCCACACCAGTTGCCATCACCATCTCGTAACGCTCCACCAGCTATAGCCAGTCCTGGATTCCCGTGAGAAGCACCATCCGTATTGAGCTTAAACCATCCTGCTGTTGGTGGAGTCCATGCGATCATTCTCTCCACAGTCCCTGCCGTCTGGACTCCACCTCTCACGCATTCGTGTGCCGTGGTTATTTCCTTGACAAGATCTTTGATGAATCTTACCCTATCACGACATCTCCCGTTCGTCCCGAAGACATTTCCACACCTCCACTTCCAGCTCCACCATATTGCCACTGCAAAAACTGTGGCCCAGGGGCATCCTATAACCTCCGACTTATCCCCCAGATTCTCAAAAATCCACTCAATTAACGTTACTTCGAAAAATCTTCGGCGCTTGCTTACTGGGATAAGCCGTTCCCAAACACCCCTCATTGCAGGACAATCTCTTAGAACATGGATAATAGATTCTTCCCCTCCTGTGCATACTTGACAAATCCCAGTATCGCTTAGATGCCTTCTCAATCTCTCCATATTCGTCATGATCACCTGATTCACGACTAGCCAAATAAAAACCCTCACCCTTTCTGGTGCCATGACCTGCCAAACTCTATCGAACAAACGCTGCATATTCGGTCCTTCTTCAGTTTGTTTCGTAAGAAAGGAGTACGCGCCTTTTACATTGAAGCTGCCATCTTGGCTTTCTCCCCACGTGATTCGATCTCTTGCTCCCTTAATGTTGTCTAACACCACTGCTAGTAGTTGAAATTTCACGTGGGACGAGATATATGGGGCTATCCGATCCATTGCCCAACCGCTACCATTTACCCAAAAATCTCTGGCCCTCATATTCACTAATTCCTCCGGGATCTCATTCTCTGCTAATTCTAATAATGGGACCCTGAGTAGCCATTTATCCTGCCAAAATCGGATTGTCTTTCCATCCCCCAGAATCCAACGCAGACCCGGTCTCACCACCTCCCGTAGACTCGTCATCGCACTCCTCCATAGGGGTGACCAGGTGCTTTTCGCTATGGTCCACGCTGGTTCCCGTATCTCCGTTACTTTGTACTTGCTCCGTAACACTGTTGCCCAGAGACTTGAGTGATCATGCAACAAACGCCAACTCAGTTTTGAGAGTAGAGCCTTATTCATATCCTGCGATTGCCTAATTCCCAACCCTCCTTCTCTTCTTGGTTTACAAACCCTTTTCCAAGCCATGAGGTGTTGTTTTCTCTGCTCCGTTGTGTCCCCCCAAATGAAAGATCTGGAAATCTTATCTAACCCTTTAAGAGTTGCAGCCGGGAGCGCAATTGTGCTCATCGTGTGGACAGGGATAGAAGATAATACCGCTTTAGTAAGCGTAATACGTCCTGCAAAATTCAGTAGTCTCCCCTTCCAACCCGCTAATCTCGAGGAGACTCGCTCCATTACTTCCCCAAAAGTGTCTTTGTTGATGCGCTTGTGCAGGATTGGCATTCCCAAATATTTACCCAACTCATGTGTTGATTGGATTCCACTCTCTGCACTGATCAAGGCTCCCAATTCGCGAGTAACATTCTTTGAGAAAAAGATCTTAGACTTCTCGAGGCTGACTTTCTGACCTGAAGCAAGACAAAACCTTTCTAATACTCTCCTGATTACCCTAACCTGGGATACTGAAGCTTCTGCAAGTAATATCAAATCATCCGCGAAACATATATGCGACAAGCTCGGCCCTCCCCTCGATATACGGATAGGTTTCCACGCTTTTGATTCTATTGAGCTCTCTATCAGGTGGCATAGTCTCTCGATACATAAGAGAAAAAGATACGGAGACAGAGGGTCACCTTGTCGTAGGCCTCGTTCTGGTTTAAAAGCTTCTGTCTTCTCTCCATTCCACAACAGGCTCATCGAGGGGCCAGTGACACTCTGCATTATCCACCCCACCCATTCTTCTGGGAGTTTTGCTACCCTAAGCGTGTCTTCCAAAAAATCCCATCTGATTCGGTCATATGCTTTCTCGAGGTCTAGCTTAAGTAGCATCCATCCATTTTTTCCTTTCTTGCGTCTCATTGAATGAACCACCTCTTGAACCACTACGATGTTATCCGTACTTAACCTTCCTGGAATAAAGCTCGTCTGTGCTGGCCCAATTAACTTCGACATCACTCTCTTCAGCCTCATCACTAGTGTTTTAGTAATCGTTTTGAATAAAACATTACACAGGCTGATTGGTCTAAACTGCATAATCCTCTCCGGTTTTTGGACCTTTGGAATGAGCACTACGAGCGCATCGTTTGTTCCCCCTGGAAGTTGTCCCGACGTAAAGAAATCCTGAGCAAATCGTACCACAGATTCTCCAACCACATCCCAACACTGCTGGTAAAACACCGGTTGGAACCCATCCGAACTTGGGGCTTAAATTAATTGACCTAAACAAGTCTTATTGACCTAAAAAACTTTCCGCTATCTTTATTATTAGGGGATTTTTATTGTTTACGAAAATAAAATAATAAGGATTTGTTCAGCGCTACGTAAATATATTACCAGGCCAAACTCCACCTAATCTCCGTAGACAAGACAACATCAGCCAATAGAGAAATTGTAATTACCAAATTATATGATTTTATAACATTTTTGCTAAATAAAAATAAGCGTACATAAATAAGAAGAAGAAAAAGTTACAGTGAGAGAGATAGAGAGAGTAAAAAAAAAAAAAAAACGGTCGAAGCTGTAGAAAGGATAAGATTGTTTGTCTACGGTAAGAGACTCGCTATAATTATTATTAGAATAAAACCAAAGGTAAATCGACGGTGGAAGGGAAGAAGGTAGTTTTTTTCAGGTGAATCTCTTTATACACCTCCACCGTATATTGGAATCAGAACGTTGGTACGACACCGTACTGTGCGGCTGAAGCGTACACGTGGCTAAGGAAAACGTCGTCGTTTTCAGTCTCTGTTCGTTTCGCGAACCGGCCTTTGATCCTTGGCCGTGACTCTGCGTAGGCTTTCCTTGAAGCGTAACGGATCGTCTTCTCGAACTTCCTGTTCTTTCGCTTCTCTCTGTACCTCAAAACCCTAGCCTCCCTGTCCATGGTGCTCGTTTGATCGCCGGTAGTCGCCGTCGAGCCAGTGATCGTGCTCCGGTTAAACGGAACCGAGATTTCCGAGACGGAGGTGTTCCCGTCAGGAACCACACCGTATTCGTGAGACGAATTCGATACCTGAAATTACAAAATCAAAGTCAATTTCAACAGTTTTGTGATTGAAAACAGAGGAATTTGAAGAAGGGAATTTACACTGTGGCTGATTGATTGAGTTGGGTAAGTGAAAGCAGAGAGCTTTGATCTGCAGAAATCTATGTCGAAGCAGTGATCGTTGTTAGTTAATGGAAGAGGCTCTGTTTTCGTCTGAACCGGAACGAGGCTGTCTGCTCCGGCGCTGTTATGCGGCGGCTGGTGATTGAAGGAGTTCGGGTACTCGAAATCGATGAGTCGATCGAAATCGGAAAACATGTAATCAGAAGATTTCATTTCAGTTCCGATTTCGATTTTAGCCGGTTCGTTGAAATCATTAGGGAGCAGCCACGGGCACAAACCGAGATCTTCGGAGTTACCCATCACCGGAACGGCGGTTAAATCGACGGTGGTACCTGACCCGAGAATCCCAAACGTCGAAACTGAGATTTTAGCGACGGCGGTTTCGGCGGAATCGAAGAAGGACTCGACGGGGACTCGTTCATGGCGGCTAGCGAGTGGATTAGCCGAGTGGATATCGGAGTCGCAGGTGACGCAGAGAGCGGCGGCGTCGGCTTTGCAGGTGACGGCGGCGGGAGCTTGTTCGCAGACTTCACAGACCCACACGCGCTCGTGGCGGGTGAAGGAGTGGATCCTTGTGTCACAAGTGATGCATAAGAAAGCTGAGTCAACTCGGCAGAACACGGCGGCAGCTACTGAATTACAAGCGTCACAGGAACGCGCCGCCGCGCCCCACCCGCCAGAGATTGATTTGAAGCTCTCTAAGCCGAATCCCATTAACTTCTCTCTCTACTGTTTTTTTTCTCTCCTAAGTTTTAATTCACAAATCTCTCTTTGAAGTTTTTGGAAACTAAATTTTGAGAATGTGTGAGAGTTGGGTATTTGATTTGCTTAGATGATCTGTCATGTCCAGTCAGACAGAGAAGACACAGTATGTCTTAACGAGTTGTAATGTGACACGTGTAATAATTACATCCACATAAAATACGATTTTAAAATCATATTACGGTATGGGTTTTTAATTTTTATTATTTTTTCTTTTTCGTTTCCTTACGCATGGAGAGATTTAGTAGAAAAGAAAATTAGGCTGACAAGAAACGAGCTAAATATAAAAAAAGAATTAGGCTGAATAACGTAATCCGATTTTAAACATTTTTTTTTTTTGCAACTATAAACATTTTATTTTTGTTAACATATATTTTTAGCTTGATCTAGATTTATTTTATTTTAGATGGCAAGCAATGATATATACACAACACAAATAATAGAATATATATTAAAAATGACCGAATTGTTAAAATTTTATAAAAATAAAAAAATAAAAATAAGACAAAAAAAAACATATATATTCAGAAGACCCTTCTTATTTGACTCCAAATGTCATGTCAATTATTTTCTTTCTGGGAATGCAATCAAACTCAATCCATCTATCTAGGTGCTTATTTCACCATGTCCGCTCCAAAGACATATACAACATGTAATATTAGTTTGAGCACAAATTCGTAATTTTCTCATGTCCGAAATTACAACATATAATATTAATTTTGTTTCAAGCATCACTCAATCATAAACCTCTTAGCTTTACCTAAAATATTTTTCTATTTAATAAAATTTTGGAATTTTATAACAGTTACTCGAATTTTTCTCACCAAACTTACTATTAAACTAAGATTTTTTATTTTCTCATATAACTTGGAGGATACCAATGTTATGAACGAAACAAGCAAAATCTAGTAGATTCTTGTAGTGAAAATTTAGTGTCCAAATCTAACCTCTTCTTTTTTCGAATTTGGTTTCAACGGAAGTAGTCTCATTTAGCCGGCTAAACTGGTACCATATATGTGTTTTTGTAGTGATAAGTTGATTGTGCTCTTATATAGTCATGAGTTGATTGTAATTTTATTGTTTCAACAAATATTTAAAATATGTATACTTATCTTCTTAGAAAAAGAAAAAAAAAAGGAGCAATTATAAGTTGGAACTCCGTAGTTGTAGACTTATAGTGTATGCTTGAATCGTAGTCGGATAGAGGACCTTTCGCGTGAGGTGGAATTTTGAAATTGGAAAAAAAGGACAGGATGGTCGGCATGATTTAGCGTTCTTAAGTTCGGCAAGTTTTGCTTTCTAATTTCAGAAACTTTGACTTTGAGAAATCATAAAATATATCTTTCCTTAAGATTTCCTTTTACGATTTTAGTAATCAAGATTCGGTAATATATTGTACGATTTATTAAGCAAGAGGCATTTTGTAGTGTCTTATAAAGCAACGTGTTCGACATTCAATTCTCATAAGTGATACCTGATTTTGCAGGACAACTATTGTTAATAAAAGTTAAAAAAAACTATTGTTAATATATACATATTGAAAGAGAATTACATTTATATATATATATAGCGTTTATATTTTAAACTAAATTTATTTTGAGAGAAAAAACTATAAAATTTTGAAATACATATACAAACTCAAATATTACGCTTCTATTTTGTTTCGTTATATTGGAAAAAAATTTACGAATCTATCCAAACCAATTATATTAAAACTTGATAACAAATTTACAATGGTTTTTTTTTCAGTTAAAAAAATAAACTAAATTCATATTTGATATAGTTCATATAATATAATCAACTGTCAAAATTAAACCAGAAAGAATTTTTTATTTTTTTCTTCGATTTGAGGTTTTTAAAATCTATAAATCGAAATAAGTTGTAGACTGAGAGATGTTTTAGATACTGTGAAATGGTGGGTCAGGTTTTAATTTTAAAAATTTCTCACTTCAGATCCGGTTTAGAAAACCGAACCGCATATTGGCATCAGAACCAATAACATAGAACATGTTAATTTACAGTCCCTAAACTCTTGATTCAAAACGACGCCACATTGCATGTCAGTTCATGCAGAAAGCATCATGCCTTGCGTCGGCCATATGTATATAGTTTTTATTTTATTTTTGAAGAAGAGCCATAAGTATATAGTTTTTTTTTTTTTTGAACTTAATAAGTATATAGTTACATACACCGGTAATCTATACTTATAGTATCATTAACCTTTTCCCTTCAATTTCTGCATATTTCAATTATTTAAATAGACATTTGAGTTTATACGTACTACAAATACTTAAAATATATAAAAAAATCCTTATATCTTATTATGATGTTTAAACTAGTAGAGATTGTCATATCCCCCATACAATCACATGGATTATTTGTAATCTAATAAATTTCAATTAGTACCAAGTTTCATTCGGATTTAGACGGTGTGTGAGCTGTTAAAAAAACAAACAACTAACTATTCATTTTTAACTAGTAGTGCTACTGCTAGCCTTTTATAACTTGTAGTTAAGCATAAATTAGATAAACAGACTACGTAACCCAAAGGAATAAATATGTGTGCTGTTTCTCTGCCAGTATATGTCTAAACAAGAATCATAAGTTTTAAGCTCTAAAGCAAGCCGTTGACAATAGAGAACGATATATACCATTGATGATAGTATGTGTGAGCATGCCATGTGACGAACAAGGAACAACGTATATAGCGGTCTTTCAAACTGTTTTTTTTTAAAGTACTTAATAATTAAATGAGCCCATTTTTGCTATGAATGATTATTAGTTTTGACTGTTGACTGTAGCGTGGTCCGGTCGAAATAATTTTTCTTAGCGGTCCACACGCTTAATTATTGTTAAAAGTAGAAGTGCATGAGCCATGAGTTCTATAAAAAAATTCGATAAGAGTCTAATTAATCTGACTCGATCAAATATTATATGGGTATATATATATATATATATATATATATATATATATATATGTAGTTGTAATTTTTGTTGGTACTCTGTTATAGCGTTGGGTTCGTAATGTAGACGAATTGATATCAAGTTTTAACAGTATACATATAAGGATGAAATAAATAAGACGATGATCTGTTAATATTGAAGAAGCTTGTGATGAAGGGAGATCAATACTCGCTAACTTCCTTCGGATGATAATATACTACATTGATATGCAGTTAATTATTGATTAATTATACCGACCAACGAAATCTAATATACTTATTTTTAACTCTGCATTGAACGTTGACCTAATCAATCACATCACGTCTCATTCGTAAACTTGCTATTATGAGATTTAGCAATGCAACCATTTGAAAATTCAATCATTTTTTTCTAAAAAAAGCAATACTTTCCCTGAAAAGGAAAGTGGGTGATCTGATCTTTGCCAGTCTAGCATATAATCAGACACGTGTAAGCATCTTCTGATTTCGAGTAACACGTGTGAGAGTTGGAAGGTCGTGTATTAGACAATTAGTATCAGTCATCAAAATGATAATTGGTTAGAAAACTCATCAGATCCAGTATTATATTCATTTTCAACTCCAATTGTTTAATTCTTATTCTCTTTTGTCCCCTTCATCATCGTGTGAATAGTTGACAATATTTTTTTATAGATAATGGACCAAGGTCCAAAAGGAATGAATGGACGTGTGTGATATATTAAACTAGCATTAGCAAAACTTGCATTAGCAAAACTTGCATTGCTTCACACTATAGATTGGTTGTTATTATTTTGAAATCTATAGAATACTCATATAAACTCAGGATCCACCGAAGAAAGATAATAGAAAATTTATAAAATTTTTTTCATTTTTTGTGTTTCCTATCTCAAAAATATTACAGTTATGTTGAACTAGCCGCTTTGCCGTTAAAACGTAGTGCCACGTGACAAAAATGAAAAGATCACCAAGTTGTATGGCTGTTAGGTGAGAGTGCGTGAACACAGTTGGAGAAAGACAATGTTTATCATCTTGTAGTCAATACATTTTCTAATAGGTGAAACCAAAATACAATATTCACTTCGTTTCTTAACAATCAATATTCTGATATGCAGTATCAAAGCTCCACTACTGTCATTGTGTTTTATTTTAATACATTCACATGAAATTTACTCTGCCTAAAAATGAATGGGTATGGTAAAAGCAAAAGTGAAACAATTATGGAATATATTTATATTAATACTAACATTATCATTTATCATAATGCGACCTTTCACGAGACTCGACTTTCGGCCACAATTCGACAAAAGAAAAGACTTACTACTTTTTGCCGACCCTTTTTTATATATATATTTAAACTTAATTCGTCAACAACAAAACATGAAATTTTCTAGAAACATCGGAGGAGGATAGCAAACTGTAATCCTCCGATTATTGTAATCATCAGCAGGCTTGTAATTTTTACATCACGGTCGTCGCAAATTAGAAATGGAATAACAAAGTCTATCACAACTTTTTTTTATAGCAATTACAGATATATCTATTCCATAATTTTGTTTTCCAACCATTGTGGCGACTTTGAGTTTTTTTTTTTCTTTTTAAAAGAAAACCTTTTTTCCCAGCTATTATTTTTGCTATAATGATATGATCATGACTGAGACTTTGAGTTTGGAACATAAAAATGAATCTAAGGAAGCTAGTACCGAAACTAAGAAACAAGAAGACATTGATCATCCTTAATGGTCCTATGATACGCTCAAGGTCTAAGCTATTTAATCAAGATAGGAGAGGACTCATCCATAACACCATCAATGCAACCGGTCAAGATATCAATCCAGAAAGTGTCCTTCCACAAGGCACCTTGGTTCTCATTCAAGGGATGTAAGTTAACAAATGAGATAGTAATGGGTCATACTCTTTTTTCCTTGTCAAGTTTTATCCCATTGGATTTTCTTAACAAGGTTTTTAATGAGGTGCCCATCTACTAAATCATCCCCCATTTGTTAATATCCTATAAAGCTTTATACTCCAAAGAAATCAAGAGGGATCAAGAAGCCACAAAACTTCAAGTGTCCAAACGAGTTCATGAGGAGTACTAAGCAAGCATTTTCAATCTTCTGTCAAACTCATAAAGCATACAAAGAGAACAAGGAAATGAAGGTCAATTGGTTTCTGGATTCAAGGGGGCAAACATGCAGCCAAGCAGCTTCCCAAGCCCACGTTATTTTATGATTCAAGAAGCAAGTGAACAAGCAGCCAAGTAGCTCTCTCAAGCCCAAACGGTTTCTGGTTTAAGAATCAGTAAACAAGCTAAGCAGTCCTCTTGAAGCCCACACGTTTTCTACTTCAAGGAAGCAGCTCTCCAAAGCCCAAGTGTTTTTCTGATTCAGAACAAAGCTAAGCAGCTTCACAAGCCCAAGACATTTTCTGATTCAAAAACAAGCTAAGCAGCTGCATAAGCCCAATGACGTTTTGTTGATTCAAGAGGCAGCTGAATTAAAACCAAAGCACCTCGCCACCTCATGCTTGGAAGGAAGCTGCTGAATTAAAACCAAAGCACCTCTCCACCTCATGCTTGAAAAGAAATACTTAAACAAAGAAGACAGGATGAGACTTAAAGTCCCACGCTCACCCATCCTCCTCTGTCTCACATGCTTTGCTCTTTGCCCATCTTGCCTCAAAGAAAACAAAGTTTGTCTCATGACTCTTGGCAGCGTTTTTGTTTCTTACATGATGGGAACCATACCTCCTTTGTTTACTTGTTCTTTTTCATTGCCCATGTTGGGATTTATTTCCCTATATAAGTCATCTCCCTCCCTTTGTAACACTTAACTTACTTTAGATGAAAAACACTTAAGTTCAACTTTCTTACTTCCTCTGTTATTAGTGAGTAATATCTAATAACAAGAAATGGTTACTCTCTTCTCAGTTCAGTATTAGCTTGTGGAAACAAGCTCTCTGTTCATTATTAGCTTGTGGAATCAAGCTTACTATTCGAATTGCTGTTTGTGGAATCAAACTGCATCCTTTCATCCTCATATCTATCTTCACTCACCATCCATCAAGCTGTAAGTCTTGAACCGTTTGCGCAAGAAAAAGTGGATTCTGATTCTCGCATCATATAAGGTAAGAAGCACATAGTCAAATTCCGATGTTATGATTTGTTTCATTTGTTTTCTACTTGTACAAATTGTAAAATCTCGTAATAGAAGAAGCATTGTAGTAAATACAAACTTTATTGTATAGTCAAGTACAGTACATGTTTGTGAATGGATCACAAATAAAGAACTGATAAGGCTTTGGGCTTTGTCACAGAAAGCTTCATTGAATTCAAGTAAGGCCCAAACAGTTTTTCTTATTTGATTAGAGGTAAAGACTTAAAGAGTGTGAAAAGCAGAGGACAAACATAAACCTGAAACTAATTAAAACCAACCTCTCTAATCATCTTTTCAATCCTTTATTTTTCTTAGTTTTCAAACTTCTCAAAGACAAGTGAGAAAGCCATCTTCTTCTTCTACATTGCTGACTGGAAGATCATCTCAGCGAGTTCCTGCAGAGTTTTGTTTCAAAGGATACCATTCATTATGAGTCTGTGTGTTTAACGAAGCAAAACCATAATTATGTTTTCGCAGTAAGAAACTTGTACCTGTTTAGCGGAAGGAACCTTTGGTTCTCCAATCTCTTTAGCCTTCTTCTCAAGATACTCAAAGTCAGCTTTTCCTTCTTCAATCTGCTTCCCAATCTCAGAGTCCCAACTTGAATATCTCTTGCGTACCAATTCGCTTAGATTTCCCTCCTTTTACCAATCATCATCAATACACCGACCAAGTTAATCAATGATTCTTTTAGGAGAGAAGTGGAAAAAACAAGCTTATCTATTCAAATCTTCAACTAACCTCCAAGATTTTGACTGCATTTCTCAGTCCACGAGCGATTGTGTCCATCCCACTAATATGAGCAATGAACAAGTCTTCAACATCCGTACTCTCTCTTCGCCTGTTTATTAATCCACACTATAAGCTTCTTTCTGGGTTTAAGAATGAATGAAACCGCTAAACATTGGGAATCAAGAAACGCTCTTACAGTTTTGCGTCGAAGTTGAAGCCTCCTGGAGCAATCCCACCCTGTTTCACACATAACAAGAAAAGACATGAACATATGCTCCATTATTATGACCTTCCATCTGAAACTACTATGGCGAGAGAATGAGTTTTGTTTTATATACATTTCTGATAACACTCATCATAACCATGGTTGCTTCTCCAACATCTGTAAGAAACTGATCTGTATCCCAACCTGTTGAGACAAGGAGACAACATTGTTCAGTCGGAATCTGGATAGTAGACATTATCAATCAAGAAAGCTGCGATTAGAAATTTACCAGTTTGAGCATCGCCAGTGTTTGCATCAATGTTCCCAAGTAAACCATTAAGCCTTGCAGTTTCAAGCTCGTGATGGCAGGTGTGCCCAGAAAGCGTGGCGTGGTTACACTCGATGTTGAGTTTAAACTCGTCAATGAGTCCGTATTTCCTCAGGAAGTTGGCAGCTGTTGCAGCATCCCAGTCATACTGGTGCTTGGTCGGTTCTTGAGGCTTGGGCTCGATTAAAAGCGTGCCTGATGAAAAATAAGATTCAAATTGCAGTGATTCACACCCGAGTGAATGACAGAGAAGAAGAAGAAGACTTACCGTTGAATCCGATCTTCTTCTTGTAAGCAACAGCAGCTTCGAAGAACCTGGCCAGATGATCAAGCTCTCTTCCCATATCTGTGTTCAAGAGCGTCTGATAACCTTCACGACCGCCCCAGAAAACATAGTTTTCACCGCCCAAGTAATGTGTAACCTCCATGGCCTTCTTCACCTGAGCAGCAGCGTAAGCATATACTCCAACCTCAGAGCTGGTTGCTCCTCCGTGCATGTAACGAGGATGCAAGAAAAGCTGAGCTGTCCCCCACAGTGGTCGAATCTTGCTTCCCTGCATTTGAAGAGGAAGAAGAAACCTTTTTCTTAGCACATCAAACTTAAGTAATGTGGCAACAAGATAGCGTTTCATTGACTAGGAGTTTCAAAAATGAAACAGCATACATGAGCCATCATCCAAAATCCAATGCGTTATAAGAAATGGAATATTAACACTATGAATCACCTTTTGGAGTTCTTTGGCAAGTTCAATAACTTCATCCAAGTTTTTGTTAGACTCCTGCAGAAAAAAAGCAGGTTACAAGCACTGAGAGTAATGAAGTAAATGGAATAAACGGCAAGGTACAAAACTACAAATAATCCAAGGTCTGAGGACTAAAGATTATATGGTTCTTGACAGTGAACCGTCATGATGTTTTCGGAAGATTGAGTAATTTACCTCAAGTGTATTGCCATCAGGGGCTATGTCTCTGTCATGGAAACACCACCAATCGACTCCAAGTTTCTTCAAGAACTCAAAGTTGGCTCTCACTGTAGTTTCATCATTTAAACAACAATCAGGAACTCACTCACTCACTCACTCACGCACAATATCAGAGAAAGAAAACTTAACTCCAAAAACGAAGGGAAACGAGTAACAGAAAAAACCAGAACATTACTTACTTCTTCTCTTAGCCATAGCCACGGAGTTAGTACTATCTTCCCACGGCCAATACTTTGTAGCCGCACCAAATGGGTCACCTCCGGTCCCACGGAAAGTATGCCAAAACGCAACACTGAATCTAAACCAGTCCTGTTCCGAAACCCAGGAGAACAAAACATCTTAGTCCTATATCTTCAAATCCACCAAAAAAAACAACTAAAATCACATACCTTCATTTTCTTGCCAAGAATCTCCTCTTCTGCGTTATACCACCTGTAAGCAAGTGGGTTCTTGGTCGAAGGTCCCTGGAAATATTCCGTGAACAAATCAACAAATGCAACACAATTCCTAGAATAGTCTCAGATAAATTTCACACTTTTTTGAGTATTATTATTATTTGTCACCTCATACTTAATCTGGGGGATTTCAGGGAAGAAGTCTCCATGCCAATCATCAGAATCACTGCACTCCCCTTCCAAATCATCCGCAGGACATGATGCTCTTTCTAGGTAAGTCATCGGTGGATCAGCAGACTTCACACGAATCAAACCAATCGGAGATCAAAACAAGCTTTAAAATCTCAGATTTGTTTCAATGATCGGAAGAAACCAAACAAAAAAAAAAAAAATCCGAGCTTTTGATAAGTCTTACCACTAGAAATGACGCTGCGTTTAAGCAGAGGAGGAGTATAAAAAACCCAACTTTCTTCATATTTTTCAACCAGACGATCTGAAAATTTACGAATCTATGGGAAACTCAGTCTAAGTGTATTGTAACGGAGAGAAGAGCTAATAAAAACCCAGTTTTTGTGAATTTGGATAAAATCGAAAGATATATAAACGGATTAAGAGAATTAGTCAGAGATCACACGATCTGTTGTCACTGTGTCGTAAGCCAAATTGTTTTTATTTGTTTTCCAGTTTTGCCCTTTAACATAATGAAATCGACGGTTGTGATATCATCGGTGAGTGTGGATTGAGTTGAAGCGATCGTACGATAGTGATAAAACACACTCTTTACCCGGAGATTACGTAGCGAATACCACGTTCTGACTCAGCAATCATCTCTTCTTCTTTATCCTATTTTTAGGGATAATTTAAAGATAAGATGTGGAGTATCAAAATAAGTTGATGTAAGCATATATGATATAACGACAATTATATTTTGTCTCTAAATTAAATCAACTGCTAATGAGCTTGTTTTTTTTTTTTTTTAATTCAAACAAAATTTTGGTACTCGTTATAGAAGTAAAAATTTGTTTCTAAGAAATTTATGTCACCCGTGAAAAATGAAAATATATCCCCCTATCGTCTCCGTGAGTCTCAGTGACGCAACCGAACACATTAAATGAATTTTGATCTTGACCCCCCCCCCAAAAAAAAAGAAAGGAATATTGATAAATAAATATTTATGTTTAATTCAAATTAGTGGGCCGTTTATTTGGGCAAAACATATACAATAAGAAAAGGCTTCAAAGAACAAGCTTTAACATTATTAGTCTTGAAACACACCTCTGTGGTTTCTTAATTGTATTATGTATATTGATAAATGATTGATGATTTCTGTTACCGAAGTACGCAAGGAAAGAAGCTTCTGACTATTGAGAAAATTCAGAGGCTATATTGAGCTATATTGCTCAACAACCCTCACATGCTATGAATTGTGTTAATGCACCAACTTGCTGTCCTTATTTCCCATTTGGGAAGAGTTTGGGTCTTTCCATTGAGAAATTTGCAGGTTGCAGGCCTTTGTTGAGCTGGCTTCCTCATAACTCTCACATGTTGGTTTTAGAGAAGAGTCACGGGAAATAAATAAAAAGTTTTGCGATTTCTCTATAAAAGAAGTGTTGAGGTTTGCTGTTGAATCTCACACCAAAAACAAACACAAAAATGTCTTCGGAATCTAACTAATGCGATGACCTGAAAAAAAAAAGCTTCAAGATATGCTTTCAAAGCGTCATCTTCGCTCTCCGCCGCCGGAAACCCCTCCGCCAGGAAGTTTTGGAAAATTTTGGCTCGCTTGAGGAACTGCACCGCACGTGGATCTTTGGGATTTGGTGTGCCCCACCAAGTCCCAAAAATCCACGTGCAGTGCAGTTCCTTGGAGCAAGCCAAAACTTTCCAAAACTTTTCGGCCGAAGAGTTTCCAGTGCAGAGTGACAGAAACGGGAGAAGCAGTTCTTCCGGATGCTGAAGAAGACCAACAAGGGGAATGCGGAGGGTAGCGGCGGTGTGTGAGTGGCACCGCATGGATCGGAGCTTGAACGGAATAAGAGGACGTTGTTTCTCTTGTTTATCTTTAATTTCTATGATCTCTGTCTCTGTGTGAAGTTGGTTGAAATTAAATCTATGAGTTTATTGACTTTTATGTGTTTTTATCAGTTAATTAGTTTGATCTCAAAACTCCAACTAAAACCCACAAGCTCATCTATTATCTATATATATATATATATATATATATATGGTCTCGGAATCAAACTTATTTGCCAACCACCAGAACGATCAATCCCACCGGTTCGACAAATTAAGATATTACAGCCAGACCTGACGACAATATATAGCTTCAGGGAAACAAATTCCAACATGTCAAGGACGATGCCAAATGAAAGAGAAGCAAAGGCCTAAGCTACACGGGACCGTTCGGTATCTTTAACTGGGCTAATTTTGAGTTCGGCCCAATAAGCTAATAGTCGAAATAAATGGAACAAAAGTCATCGTCATGGTTTTGTGAATATGAATATCAAAGTAGGAATGACCTAAGATGATGTATTTGTTCGTGTGACAATTATTTACACATTTTTCTTCAAGTGCACTAGATGACATACATGTTCCATATAATAATATCTTGAAGTTGAGATATTTTGAAAAAAATTATCTTGGGAATCTGTACTTTCTTCAGTTTTCAATTGTTTTTTTTTTTTCGAATCAATAAAGCCAAATGTAATCCCACTTGTGGACCAAAAATGAAAAAAAGCGGACAAAAACTTTTCTAAAAAAAACTGGCGTGATTGGGATGATATTTTCATTTTTGTTTTCGTTTTAAACGTAAAAGATTGAAAACACTAGAAAAGTCCGACAAACAAAAAAAACACACTAGAAAAGTACATTTTTTGGGAGCCAAATATGAAAAACTTAAGGAAGATAGAAAATAAAAGGATATTATCGCAGAATTAGATATCGTTCGACAAAATTGAGAAACAAATATCTTTTTAATATTCTAGATTTAAAAGAGGGAAAGAAAAGACTAATAAAAGCAATAATAATAATGACAATCTAATCCACCTCCTAGCTACCAGCTTGTGAACAGTGATGATATATATCCACACAAAAAGCGTTGTTTATTAATCAGTTTGTTGAGAAAAATAAGCTATTAGAGGATGATGACATTGACCCATTCTCATTTCTCACCACGAGTCTCACGAGCTACGAGTCATTCACTCACGACCCCATCGGTCACAGACAACGCACCCATAATATCTTTGATTCCTTTCAAAAGCGGTCGGTATCATCTAAAAGTCAAACTTTTGATCCCACAAGAGAATCAAACTCTTAACACAGCCTCCTCACTCATTGGTTTAGTTAAACTTCCCCTACCTTCAAAGATCATTGACATCTTCCATCTTCTTCTTCTTCCATCTTCTTCTTCTTCTTCTTCTTCCCTCTCTCTCTCTCTCTCTCTCTCTGAGATGGGTTTGTTTGGGACGAAGAAGATTGGTAGATATGAGATAGGAAGGACAATCGGAGAAGGGAATTTCGCAAAAGTTAAACTTGGTTACGACACGACCAATGGTAACTATGTAGCTGTCAAAATCATAGACAAGGCTCTGGTTATTCAGAAGGGTCTAGAGTCTCAAGTCAAGAGAGAGATACGGACGATGAAGCTTCTTAACCATCCCAACATCGTACAGATACACGAGGTTTTGTCTCTGTCTCTGTCTCTGTCTCCTCAAACTCAAAGTTTTACAGTTTTCTTGTTCTTTGATTCTGAGTGAAATTTAAACTTCAGGTGATTGGGACCAAGACAAAGATCTGTATTGTGATGGAATACGTTGCGGGTGGTCAGCTTTCAGACAAACTTGGAAGACATAAGATGAAAGAATCAGATGCGAGAAAGCTTTTCCAACAATTGATTGATGCTGTTGATTATTGTCACAACAGAGGAGTCTTTCACAGAGATCTTAAGGCAAGAGAAGAAACAATAACCTTTTAGATTTGTTCAATTTCTCTGTTTTTCTGGTTAATTTTGTTTATAATCTGATTTTGCTTCTTTTTTTTTGCAGCCACAAAACTTGCTATTAGACTCAAAGGGTAATCTCAAAGTTTCTGACTTTGGACTAAGTGCAGTGCCTAAGGTAACACTTTCTAATTCTAACCATATAACTCCTGTCTCTTATACACATCTAGATGTGTATAAGAGACAGGTTGTATTTACCACTTGATCCTTCTGCTTTTTATTTCAATGATTTGTTAGAAGTCTTTTTAAATCGACTCAGTAATGTCACTTTCCCACAAGAGTATACTCATTTTCTCAACAAAAGGAAGATAGATTATAAATATACTCGTTTCCTCAACAAAATGTTTCGATTTAAAAGAATCAAAATTGTCTACTGACCCCCCCAAAAAAAAAGACTAATGCCTGAAACAGAATCCTCTGTTGACAAAGACGAGAGCTTTTTTTAGTTAAGCCCAATAAGATAAGAGTCGAGTGGAAACGGCATCGTTGTTTTCTGAATATGAAGCAGCGGAAAGTTTTTACACTCCAAAACCTCAAAGCAGGAGCCAAAAAAAGGTTTAACCGCTTCATAAATTCGTGTAGAAATAGCGGAAACAGAGGATTAGAGTTTTTTTTTTTTGACAAAGACGAGAGGTTTTTTGAGTTAGGTCCAATAAGATAATATGACTTGTTTGCTTGTGAGATCGGTACGAGACTTCAGTAATTTCGTGGACCACTTGAATTTTTTTTGTTGATTAAAAAAAACAAATTTTAACTAATATCATAGTACATATTGAGAAATTCAGAGGCTATATTGAGCTATATTGCTCAACAACCCTCACATGCTATGAAATGTGTTAATGCACCAACTTGATGTCCTTATTTCCCATTTGGGAAGAGATTGGGTCATTCCATTGAGAAATTTGCAGGTTGCATGCCTTTGTTGAGCTGACTTTCTCATAACTCTCACATGTTGGTTTAAGAGAAGAGTCACGGGAAAGAAATAAAAGTTTTGCGATTTCTCTATAAAAGAAGCGTTGAGGGTTGCTGTTGAATCTCACACCAAAAACAAATACAAAAATGTCTTCAGAATCTAAGCTCCTCAAGATATGCTTTCAAAGTGTCATCTTCGCTCTCCGCCGCCGGAAATCCCTTGGCCGGAAAGTTTTGGAAAGTTTTGGCTCACTCCAGGAACGCACGTGCATCTTTGGGACTAGTTCACACTAAGTCCCAAAGATGCACGTGCGGTGCAGTTCCTGGAGCAAGCCAAAACGTTCCAAAACTTTTTCGTCGAGGAGTTTCGGCGGCCGAGAGTGCAGAGTGCCAGAAACTGGAGAAGCAGTTCTTCCAAATGCTGAAGAAGACCACGAAGGGGAATGCGGAGGATAGCGGTGGTGTGTGAGTGACACCACATTGATCGGAGCTTGAACGGAATATGAGGACGTTGTTTCTCTTGTTTGTCTTTAATTTATATGATTTTTGTCTCTGTGTGAAGTTGGTTGAAATTAAATCTATGAATTTAGTTACTTTTATGTGTTTTTATCAGTTAATTAGTTTGATCTCAAAACTCCAACTAAAACCCACAAGCTCGATCTATATATATATATATATGGTCTCGGAATCAAACTTATTTGCCAACTGCCAAAACCACCAGAACGATCAATCCCACCGGTTCGACAAATTAAGATATTACTGCCAGACCTAACGACGATAGCTTCAGGGAAACAAATTCGAACATGTCAAGGACGATGCCAAATGAAAGAGAAGCAAAGGCGTAAGCTACACGGCACCGTTGGTATCTTTAACTGGGCTAATTTTGAGTTAGGCCCAATAAGCTAATAGTCGAATAAATGGAACAAAAGTCATAATCGTTTTGTGAATATGAATATCAAAGTAGGAATGACCTAACAATTATTTACACATTTTTCTTCAAGTGCACTAGATGACATACATGTTCCATATAATAATATCTTGAAGTTGAGATATTTTGAACAAAAATTATCTTGGGAATCTGTACTTTCTTCAGTTTTCAATTGTTATTTTTCTTCTCCGAATCAATAAAGCCAAATGTAATCCCACTTGTGGACCAAAAATGAAAAAAGCCGACAAAAACTTTTCTAAAAAAAACTGGCGTGATTGGGATGATATTTTCAATTTTGTTTTCCTTTTAAACGTAAAAGATTGAAAACACTAGAAAAGTCCGACAAACAAAAAAAAAACACTAGAACAGTACATTTTTTTGGGGCCAAATATGAAAAACTTAATGAAGATTGAAAATAAAAGGATATTATCGCAAAATTAGATATCGTCCGACCAATTGAGAAACAAATTTCTTTCTAATTTTCTATAAAAAAAAAAAGAGGGAAAGAAAAGACTAATAAAAGCAATAAATAATAATGACAATCTAATCCACCTAGCTACCAGCTTGTGAACAGTGATGATATGTATCCACACAAAAAGCGTTGTTTATTAATCAGTTTGTTGAGAAAAATAAGCTATAAGAGGATGATGACATTGACCCATTCTCATTTCTCACCACGAGTCTCACGAGCTACGAGTCATTCACTCAGGAGCCCATCGGTCACAGACAACGCACCCATAATATCTTTGATTCCTTTCAAAAGCGGTCGGTATCATCTAAAAGTCAAACTTTTGATCCCACAAGAGAATCAAACTCTTAACACAGCCTCCTCACTCATTGGTTTAGTTAAACTTCCCCTACCTTCAAAGATCATTGACATCTTCCATCTTCTTCTTCTTCCATCTTCTTCTTCTTCTTCTTCTTCCCTCTCTCTCTCTCTCTCTCTCTCTCTCTCTCTCTCTGAGATGGGTTTGTTTGGGACGAAGAAGATTGGTAGATATGAGATAGGAAGGACAATCGGAGAAGGGAATTTCGCAAAAGTTAAACTTGGTTACGACACGACCAATGGTAACTATGTAGCTGTCAAAATCATAGACAAGGCTCTGGTTATTCAGAAGGGTCTAGAGTCTCAAGTCAAGAGAGAGATACGGACGATGAAGCTTCTTAACCATCCCAACATCGTACAGATACACGAGGTTTTGTCTCTGTCTCTGTCTCTGTCTCCTCAAACTCAAAGTTTTACAGTTTTCTTGTTCTTTGATTCTGAGTGAAATTTAAACTTCAGGTGATTGGGACCAAGACAAAGATCTGTATTGTGATGGAATACGTTGCGGGTGGTCAGCTTTCAGACAAACTTGGAAGACATAAGATGAAAGAATCAGATGCGAGAAAGCTTTTCCAACAATTGATTGATGCTGTTGATTATTGTCACAACAGAGGAGTCTTTCACAGAGATCTTAAGGCAAGAGAAGAAACAATAACCTTTTAGATTTGTTCAATTTCTCTGTTTTTTCTGGTTAATTTTGTTGATAATCTGGTTTTGATTTTTTTTGCAGCCACAAAACTTGCTATTAGACTCAAAGGGTAATCTCAAAGTTTCTGACTTTGGACTAAGTGCAGTGCCTAAGGTAACACTCTCTAATTCTAACCATATAAATCTCTATATACAGTAACCAAATAATTGCCTTTGAAACAAACAATCAAGTCCTAAATAAGATTTTGGTTATTTAATTCAGTCAGGGGATATGCTCTCTACAGCTTGTGGGTCTCCATGTTATGTAGCACCAGAGGTAACAATTATAATAACAAACATTTTACTAACTCATAATGTATCAAAATCTCTGAATCTGAAGAAGCTGATTTTGTTAATGAAAACAGCTGATTATGAACAAAGGCTACTCAGGAGCAGCAGTGGATGTGTGGTCTTGTGGAGTGATTCTATTTGAATTGCTTGCTGGTTATCCTCCGTTCGATGATCATAAGCTTGAGGTTTTGTATAAGAAGATACTCAGAGCAGATTACATGTTCCCACCTGAATTCACCGGGGAGCAGAAAAAGCTAATCTTTAACATACTTGACCCAAATCCTCAAAAGGTATTACAACAAGAAAGAATAGACATTCATCATTGTCAGTCTTTTAAATCTAAAGTTGAGTAATAGTGTTTACAAACATTTGAATGCAGCGTATGACGCTAGCTGAGATAATCATCCAAGATTCTTGGTTCAATATAGGTTATGCACCAGCTTATCATCAAGTTTTAGACTCAATCAAGGCAAGTTGATTCACTAGACGTCTGAAACGTTAATAGCTTTGAGTTACTTTTATATATTGGCATTGCTCAAATCTATAACTTATCTGAATTGGATCTTGCAGGAAAATGTGGCGGAGATAAATGCAGCAACGGCGTCTTCAAATTTCATAAATGCTTTTCAGATAATAGCAATGTCTAGTGATCTAGATTTGTCAGGTCTCTTCGAAGAACAGGTAAAAGTAAAACCCTTAAAAAATTTTTTTGTTTAAATCTTCAAAACTCATCAAACAAAGAGATATACTAATGCTTGAAACTTTTCCTTATTATTCTCTCTTCAGGATGATAAGAGATATAAAACAAGAATTGGGTCCAAAAACACAGCACAAGAAACAATCAAGAAGATTGAAGCTGCAGCAACTGATGTTAGCTTGTCAGTTGAAAGAATAAAGCACTTCAAGGTAAACTATAAGTTAGTTTACTGCAGATTTCTTCTATAGATCATCAAGTCTAACGAAAGATCTCATATATGCATCTTTCTGTTGTTGTTGTTGTTGTTTAATTTTCTAGGTTAAGATTCAGCCGAAAGAGATAAGATCAAGATCTTCTTATGACTTATTATCAGCAGAGGTGATCGAGGTGACTCCAACCAATTGTGTAATAGAAATATCAAAATCAGCAGGCGAGTTAAGACTATACATGGAGGTAAACTGAACAAAAGTTACTAAACCCATTCAAGAAATATATAGAAACAATTGACCTTTTAAAGAGCCATCTGACGATATGAGATGGCTGTTTTATTCACATGACAGTTTTGCCAGAGTTTATCCAGCTTGCTTACCGCGGAAGTAAGCTAAGAGCCACATAGTGACTCAAGTAAGAATGATGTGACAGATGATGAACAGAGGAAGCAGATTTTGCAGATTCAAGTTGCAGTGACATGAAGAAAATGAAGAGAACGGATCCAAAGAGTGTAAATCATGTCTTGTGGTGATCCCAAAGGGTTCTCTCATTCAGGGTGTAGAATGATGGATTTTTTCTAAGAAAATTGTTAAACAAAACTCGATTTATAAAAAGATAAGATAAAGCAGGCCAATCACAAACCCCGGTTAAATTTAAAGATATATGGTGACTTAGTAAATTCATATTATGTTTAACCATTGCTTTGGTGTTGTTTTCATATGACTTAATCGTATTAGAAAAGAAAGGTATGTGGAGAAAATTAGAGTAGAAGCTTTAAAGAAAAAGATGAAATCTCTGAATAGATACTTTTGTATTTCGTTACAGATTTTCTGAATTCTGAATTTTGCTTAAGTCATAACGCTCAGATTTGGATCCTCCAATCACATTTTTACAGCTGTATTATTTTCACCACTACAATTTTTATCAGGAGGTAGGTACACACACACACGAGGTGTGCTCTGCTCTGTTTCCTCTGTTTTTGGCTACTTAACAAACTCTCTTCAAACAAGCTCTTCTCTGGCGCTTTCAGTTGATGTGTGAGCAAGCCCATCTGTTGTTGTGCCTTTTCATATGAACTTTCAGTTGGGCCGAGAGCCCAATATTCTTTTAGAGTCCTTCAACACACTGATTTTCGCTCGTTTTTGCCATAGCTTACTTTCTACGCACGTCAGCTAAGAACTATTGATTCTGATGTATTTATAATCTCAGATAGATGACTTGGAGAGGAATCAACTAAAGCATCAAACCAGATCTACAAGAGATCAAAGACTAACTTCGTGTCTTGATGACCCCAAACCCAAAGGGAACCAAGGGTTCTTTGTTATCTTTACGCAATCTTTGTTGCTTTACTGTATTTAAAATAACAAAGACACACACACACACACACACAAAAAAAACAAATCGAAAAACTCACTTACTGATTGTTTTACGATGTTTACATAACAAGGCCACTCAGCAAAATCTTGAGGACATGACCGTTAATTAGGACATTAGAAACAACAACAACAACAACAATATAACGATGTTCCTTCCATACAAATTAGCTCTGTCGGAAATATTTTTAATTTCACGAAGATATGGGAAACAGAAAATATAAAGAAATTAAATGAAATCAAGTAACAAACAAGAAAAAAAAAAAAACCGTTTAGTTAAAATGTTTTTTCCTTAGTAAGGCTTCTCGCCAACGTAGTTACCCGGAGGGTCGTAGTTACAAGTGATGAAAACTCCGGCACCGTTCTCACAGACCAAACTTGCGCATCCGAGCCTCTTAGTGTCACGCCACACCATCTGAGTGTAATGACCACACATTCCACTTCCGTCACACGAGTTGGTGTTGTAGTTGTAGGAGCTGCCTTCAACGATCCATGACTGCACAGCGAATCCTGGTGCCCAGCTCGAGCCACTTCCCCAGAACAGGTTCTCACCGTATGAGCCGGTCGAGTGGCTCAACGAGCAGTCGTAACGCCTCTGGTTAGCCCACCATGTAGCGTAGTTCGCTAGCTTGCCGTCCCAAACCAATGGAGGCAAACCTGATAGGAGTTGAGATTCATTTCACCAAAATCAATAACAATAACATTATACAATTATAAAATAATTTATGCTTAAATTATACCGCTAAGTGTAAACACAAATAAAAACAACGAAAGCCTAAATATCTAAATTGCACTATTATCACATGTAGCAAATATATATATATATATTTTTTTTTTGTGAAAGGTAAAAGTTGTTATGGCGAAACCCATACTCACTTCTGGAACTTGCGAAAAATCGAATTTTCTTACTACTTAATGCATCTATATTGTTTAACAATGCATTGAAATCGCAGTGAAAGGATTCAAACTCTGATCTCTCAACTTACAAGGTGAATAGTAACAATATTTTTATCTAATAAATACCTAGTCTAGACCGAAGAGCGTTATGTGGGTCAAGGAACAATCTAGCGATTGAGCCAGCGGGTAGACTCGGGGTAGTAGGTGGCCGATAAACAGGCTTGGGGCTCGGGCTCGGAAGTGGGAGCCATGGCTTTGGGACGTAGGGGGTAGGGGTAACCGGTGGCCTTGGACGGTAATAGTCTGCATGGACTGCTTGGAAAGCGACCAAGAGAATTGTGAAGACAATGACTTGGGTCGTCGACGAAGTGGTCGCCATCTTTGTGGTGTGACTATGAAAGATGGATTTTTGGGTGGTGAAGAGATATGACTTTGGTAAGTGATTATTTATAAGTACTGATTTCATGAATTAAATAATGAATTTGGACCTTTAGGGGGATGTCAACTACATTATGGCTTCCATGTTCGATTATGGTTACCACTCTTTTGTGTTTCGCTTTGGTAAAACGGATTTTGTGGTTAATTACTTAATTTTCAATTGGGGGTTTTAATAGTATTACTTTTTGTCTTTATATACATGTATATGAACTTCTTGGTTAACTAATGTGGATTCAAAGTTTTTTTTTTAAAGTTCTGTCTGCTTCATTCTAAATTTAGAATTATGTTTTGTTCTTTGTAAAATAGAACTGTGATATTTATAAAATAAAAAGATTAAATTACTCCCTTATCTCATATGTAATAAAATGTTGTGATGGTGGAATTAAATTAGAACTTAAGTATGCAATGAAAATGTATCGAACAATCGCATGGATTGATATTTTAATTGCTTTCTTAATATCAAGTGGCACAAGGAAAAGGTGATCGTCCATGATTTTTTAAATGTGGATAGAACTGATCAATTATATTCGTTTTACATTGATCTTAAATCTTAATATATTAATTAGCAATTAACGGATAATAGATGCGAGATTATTGAATACAAAAATATAGCCGGCCTAAGAATGTGTTCCCTAAAAGGACTTTTTATATAATGATTTTATTTGCAAATTTTATGATCACATTAACTAATACTCCTATGGCTTTTATTATATACAAAACTACGTTTTGGTCAAATGTACAAAAAGTATTTTACTTCCTAGTTGAGTAGGTTAATTAATTTTTAGTTTACTTTGCATCCTTGTCATGCGACTGATCATGCGGTCATGCCATGTCACTCTCAACAACTAGTCGCATCTTTATATGGGCCTTCAAAAATGAAAAACGGGCAGGCCCATTATGTGCTGGGGTAATTAACAAAAAGGAAATTCTTTTTGAAATATACTTGTGTGAATAAAATAGAATGGAGGAACTCGATCATATAAGAATTTTTGTGAATTAGTCCATGATTTTCTGGGGGGAAAAGGTAGACCGAAGCATAAAAATGTAGAGTACACAAAAATGCATTCTTAAGTTTTTTTAACGACTCACACACTTTGGAAATTTGGAATACTGAAATCGATCGGATTAAAATTTGGAAAATGATACCATTAATTACGTATAAAAGCTACTTGATTACAAAAACTATCAAACACTGATCAATAAAAACTCTGCAAGATCTCTTCATCATAAAATGGGTCAGAATTTTAAATCCATGTTACCATGTAAGTGTTTCATATATAGTAGAAATGTTCGTCCAGGATATAGGAAAAGCAAGTAGAATTAATGATTTACATTATTATCCACAACTCGTTACATTTTAAAAGAAATTATGAAAAAACCCCTTTTCACCCTCAACATGCTATAAGCTTATGACCGTAATAATACATAATTCATTAATAATCCATCCCTATAAGTTATACATACATGTATATATGCATGATATAAATGATTACACACTGTGGTAGCTCATCTGAGCGTAATCTTGAAGCATAACCATTCCTTCAGTCGTCTGATCAAGAACAGACGCTGATCCCCAAGAACTCGACGACGTCGTTTTCCTCTCTAGCTCCACTTCCTCCGACCACCAACTCGAACCGTTCGTTAGCTCAAACTCGTTGCCCACTTGAAACAATTCTTTAGAACCACCTCTGTTCATAAGGTCCATGTTATGATTATCTAATCGAAGATCCTGCGAAAAACCGAAATTAGGCTGAAATTCGTGAGCAGGGTTTAGGGATTGCTCTACGTTCTCTGAATAGAGAGGAGAGACTCCATTGTTGATCTCAGCTAGCTTGATGTGATTGTTCTGATGATCAACGATAAGTCTTAAAGGGTGGAAGCTTTCTTGGGATGCAAGCTTAGGGTTTTGATCAGGAGTAGTTGTAGTACTCTGCAGCAATGGGTGAAGCTTGGGCCACAAGATGGGATTGTTGTAGAAGCTAGAGAAAGGGCTTTGTAGATTCTGAAGCTGCATGTGTAGTTGAAGCCTCTCCAGCGCGGAATTGCTCAGGTTCTGAGGACTCTTGTTGTTGTTGTTGTTGTTGTTTTCATTAGAATCGGTTATGGAGTCTTGACGATTCATTTGTTTCTGTCTTCCAAGAAGTTTCTTCTTCAGTTTTGTGTTCCAATAATTCTTGATATCGTTGTCTGTCCTTCCCGGAAGCTGAGCTGCAATTATAGACCACCTGCATATATCACATTAAGATTACAAATTAAGAAGAAGATTAATATATATTTTTTTGTTTATTTAATTAGACCACTAATTAATTTCATGTTTCATAGATGTAGATGAACAAAAGGTGCCTACAAAGACACCAAAACAAGAAGAAAGAGACAATATAAACCCTAAATTTTATGAGATGTACCATAGCTTGAAACATGGGCTTGCATGTGTTTCAGCATAAGATTCATAGACAAAAGGTAAAAAGACAAGAATCTCTAAGTTGAAATTTTACAGAAATTACCTTCAATTCTGAACCAAGAATATATAAATATATTATATTAATTAAGAGGTGTTTATTAATTTAATTAACTAATTAATACTAGAAATCAAGAGATATAGATAAATCACTGACCGGCTTCCAATGCTGATGTAAAGACTCAAGATGATACTATCTTCTTCCTCAGAAAAGCCACCATGTTTGATGTTTGGTCTTAAGTAATTAAGCCATCTCAGTCTGCAACTCTTACCACATCTCTTCAACCCTATAATATACACAAAACCTCAAAATCAGAACATAACTTGAGCTGATCAACTAGAATCAAAATCAAGACAAGGGATATATGCATCTTTTAGTACTAAATGATATGAAAATTTTGAAAGAAGCTGATAATCATAAGTTTTGGCTGACGACATAGTAAAATTAAATCAGAAACAATTAGTTATAAAATAGAGTTTAAACTAAAGTAATATTATTACCAATTTTCTGAGGAAGTGCGATCCAGTTGCCACCAGTGCCATATTTGTCGATGTAATCCTTGAGCTTCACATCTTCTTCCGGCGACCATGGCCCTTTCTTCACGTTTGCCTTGTCGCAGCATGGAGCTCTTCCCATTTTCGTACAGATATTTTGGTCTTTTCGTCTTGTTGTTGTTGTTGTTCTTCTTCCAAGTGTTGTATGTTTGATGATGATGAAATGATCTAATGCTTAGAAGAGATGGTTTATAAAGACGAGAAAAAGGAGGATATGAATTGATGATTATTATAACTGAAAAAGTATATATTAAAAAAGTATATGAAGTCTTCTCCGCGTTTTAATTTTTTTTTTTCCTGATTCAACTTCAACCCTAATTGTATTTTTTTTTCTGACTAGGGTTTTTGCTTTTTGGATTAGTTTTATAAACTTTCTTTATTTATTTATTTTGAAAAGGTGAAAAGTTGTCTCAGTTTTAATAATCATTAACACAAAGAAAGACTTGCGTGAAATTTTGTCCAATTGCATAGCTAGCACTTTATATATTTTAATTAATAGATCAAATTAAAGGGCAGGAAACAAACCATCGTCTTGATTTGTCGTGACTTGGGTTGAAATGTTCCCCTCTATAGCCAATCAAATGTCATCACTCATAGTTATATTTAATTTCTGATGTACTTCTTGAATTTGGATAATTTGCTGAAGTTATAATGGTTTGAATAAGTGAATTTCTATTAGGTAAGTTATACAAATTCTTGACTTTCTTATGACAGAAAATTTTGGGTATAAAGCCAAGTGACTTTTCGGAACAAGCATACTGTAAGGCCTAAGAAAGAAATTTCAAACAAGAAATATTAACTTTTACTTTATGTGAACAAAATTTTGAACATTGAGTACCATTACTTGACTAATTTTTTTTGAGAAAAAAAACAAATTCTTACCAGCAGTGCTACTTAATTACCAGTTTAGTTACCAGTTTCCAAACCTCGGCGATAATGAAAGATTATATATGTATATGGGATTCTGTTATAATTAAATACATCGTAAATTAGCAGAAAATAAGACAATGATGATCATGATTACTACTAATCCATAGAACGGCAGAATAATACAATGATGATCATGATCCGTAGTTTTTTTTTAACCAACCATGCAATTCCATCACTGCACCATTTTAATTAGTGATATGCCTTCAAACCGATGTTGGTTATTTTATGAAAAAGTACGCGAAGTTGTTTAATGGTTTTACTATTTTTTTTCATATATGTGATTTATTTCAGCTTTTACAAATCCTGTATTCCGTATTTTTATACCAAACATATATATATGCCCATCATATATAATAGTTGAGAAACATAAAAGAACAACTTTGTTTTTTTGTTTTTCTTGTTTTTTTTTTACAAAGCAAGAAATAACTTTGTTCAGAAAACTCAGTGCTCAATTATAGAAACTGCAGTTTGAAGAAGAAGCTTCTAAGAAATTAAGCGTTGATATAATATGATGAGTATGAAAATGCGTGTGCCGTAAGGAAAAACGTTGATATCGAGAAGACCATATCTATATACGGTTATGACTCCTTGCAAAATAAGTTTGACTTCATCTCAAAGTAAGCATTAATTTCCATGTCTAGGCCGTTTGTTTTTCTCTCAAATTTATTCTAGAAACTCTTGTTCTTTGACTTATAGTCTCTTTTACTTATATAAATATACACATATATATAGTTTATATGGATAATATAATATACGCGCTGTGGGTGTATTTTGAACTTCGAAGAGAATTGAATAGGAATATATATGTATGCAAATATTTAGAACTGTAATCAATGTAAACAATGTTAGTGAAATAATTACCATACAAAAAAAAAAAAAAATTTTAGCGAATTATTCAACCATTTAAAATTTTTGAGGTTTGTCGTTGTTTAAGTAACATGTATGATTTTTCGTTAGACATTCAAATATTTTTATAATGGAATTCTACTATCGTCATGTAAGTTTGACATTTATTATTTTAAAATTTGTATATTCTCATTAATTTATTTTTTGTTAAAGCCATCTGCCAAAGTAAATGTAATATTATTGAAAGTATTACCAACTAAATCATGCATTACGTTTCGTATCCAAAATTTATAAGGCACTTCTTGTTATTTGCTAATAGTAATTTAATAAATTGTCACTTATCTATTTATGTTTTTCGCAATTTTATTAACCCTAGCTAGATTTATTGATTACATTATGTCGATAAAATGGTGATATATAATATATATCACAAATTACTTTGCATGAATCAGGTCAACAGCGATTAGTTAAACAAAAAAACACACCAATGGCTTTTCCAACCTTGCAAGAGTTACGTATTAAAGCGAGTAAGTTTCTATTATTAAAAACTAAACGGTTCTTGCCGATTCGCATATAAATACCAAATTAATTTCGATTTTCTAATTGAAATCTATATAATATTTATACGATTCTTTTATTTTACTTTTATTTTTCAGTTTCGAGGACTTATTAATATTGTCATTGAATTCTAACTGTGGAAATTAAATAAAAAAATGATTGTTAGCTACACGAAGTATACGTCATCACATGACTACACATGCAGAGAATATTAATGTATTCAAAACTACACGAACTATATGGTTTATATGACGACATATATAAATTAAATGGTGTTATGTAGCTAACACCATAACCATCGTTTCCATTATCAGAACAATGTATTAAAAACTATACGAACTATTTTAGTGGAAGAAAAACTACACAAACTATATTTATAATTATAATAATTTTTATATATATAAACATATTAGTATATTTAATCCCTGAAATTTATATATTATCAATGAATCAATTCTTTTAATTATAATATAATATGTGAAAAACATAATTATATAAAATTAAAAATTAAATTGATTATAAATGGTCAATAATTTGTATATTATATATTTATGCATAGTAAATTCATTATAATACATAGTAAAATTATTATATTTCTTAAGCTTGAAAAGAAATCCTTATATAAAATTTGTTTCATTTATTGTTAACTTGAAATGATATGAATTTAATTGATTTTGATTTTTTTTTGTCTTATAATTTGAATTTAAATATCCTTTATTTCTAACTTTTCATAAGAAAATAACAAAAATACTTTATATAATGTAAAAAAAAAATATATATATATATATAATTAATGAATAAAAATCATAAATTGAAAATATAATGTTGTTAAATATACTAAAAATAAACAATAAGCTGTTTAATAAAAACAATTATAATAACTTTAAGTGGAAAATTTGTCAAATAAAAATATTTGTTAATATATAAGGATTTTACTATACATAGTACAGATCAAATGATTTTTAATATATATATACAAACTTACATACAAAAATATAGTTAATAAATTAACAAGATATATATAAAAGCACATAAATATATATTATACAAATTATTGACCATTTATAATCAATTTAATTTTTAATTTTATATAACTATTATTTTTCACATATTATATTATAATTAAAATGAATTGATTCATTGATAATACATAAATTTCAGGGATTAAATATACTATAATATATATATATATATATAAATTATTATAATTATAAATATAGTTTGTGTAGTTTTGAATACATTGTTTTAATAATAAAAAGATGGTTGTGGTGTTAGCGATATAACACCATTTAGTTCATACATGTCGTCATATAAATTATATAGTTCGTGTAGTTTTGAATACATTAATATTCTCTGCATGTGTAGTCATGTGATGGCGTCTACTTCGTGTAGCTGACAATCATTTTTCCAAAATAAATTGATTGGTCTGGAGACTATATTTTTAATAAAAAGAGAGAACGAAATAGTAGAATACACGACGAGCCTCCTACTGTTTCTTCTCAGATGGTTCACTGGATCGACAAGCAAATCCACAACCGTTTAACAACAATTCTTAGACAGGGGGACCGGAGATATGAAGAGGGGATGAAGCTTTGGTTTTTTTTCCGATGATTTCAGTTTAGTTGTACATAGTTAACTATTTAAGACCAATTTCAAATAAACGATGAATTCATTGTAAAAATGGCTTTTGGTTGAATTAATTTAACATTTCCATTCAAAAAAAAAAGAAAAGAGAAAAGCTTAAATGAAATAATTGATCGGAACAACCAGTCAATTTACACTAATTGCCCTTGATTGATCACAGAGATGTTGGTTGAAAATTTTAATGCATATATTAAAAAAAATAAGTCTATATTTTATCAAAGATTGTGATTAATTAGTTAAATAATCAAGTGAGATAAGGAACCACAACTAGGCAACAAAATAACAAGAGGAAACCATCAAATTTTCAAAAAGGAGAAACTATATTCTGCATAATTTAATATCCCTACAATATAATAAATTATATTATGTATAATATAGTATAATAAAAGATTGAAGACACCAGGAAATTCAGAGCTTTAAATAAAAGCAACGCAAATGTTTCTTCTTGTCCTTTTTCAAAACCCTAGAATCAATGCATTTGATAAATCTCAAGCTTTTAGACATTATAATCGAGCTTGTTAGTGGTTAAATATATGCATATATGTATATATACACATATAAAAGTAGACTTTAATTATGTGTTTGATATGTTTTTATGTCACGAGAGGATAAGCTTAGATATATATGTGTGCGTACTAACTTCTTTAAATTAAATTAATTAATCAATATTGCTTGATATAATTTCCCAGCTAAGCTTTAGATATCATATTCCCAAGGTTTGCTTAAAAATCATTGATTAAGACTTAAAATCATTGTTAATAGCCTAATACTGGAATTAACATTGATACGAGTTATATATCATGTGTTTTCTTGGACAAGAACCGAGATCGACTCTTACTCTATCGAATTCATTACATATAATGATTTTCTGTATGTTATCGTTTAAAAAAGAATATAATCATGTGAGCAATTATTTAAATATTTTGAGGAAGAAAACATTCAAATACTGGGTATAACTAAATTTTGAATTCTGAATTGTTTCTATCCATTCGCAATTGACGTGTCAAATGGTATTATGTTTTACACTCATTATAGAACCCGATGAGTGAGTTACTCGACGACTATACTCACCATAAAAAGATTAATCAGATGATAAAAGGTCGGATCACTCCTTGATTATAAAAAAAATAAAAGTAAATGTATTGTTTCTATAATTATATGTATTATGGCTAATATCATCACGTTTGTACCAAAAAATTAAACAACAAAATTAATATAGGAGGGAACATACCACTAAAATAAAATATCAGTCATTAATATTACATTAAAATTTTGAGTAAAATACTCGCAGTTACAATTAATATAACGAAATTTATAACCTATAAAGTTAATGAATTTTTTATATATGCTAAGAACAAAAACATTGATAACATTTTCACTTATATAATTCCTTTTTTTGTTTTTGATATGGCCTTTATTTTCCTTTGTAAATCTGTTATTTTTTCCCAACAAATTCAAGATAAGATTTGAGTTTGCCAATTTTATATTACAAAGAATCTTTTCTTTTTACCAACAAAAAACTAATCCAAGAAAAAGTGTTACTCATCATCACGTCACTTGGGTTGACTAAGACAAAACCGTACGCAATATCGTTTGCAATGAGACGGTAAATTATCTTTTATATGTAACAAGCTTTTGGAAATAATATTTCATTTATAATATTGAATATATGCTCGTATTGGTTCATATAAATTCATTTAAGGAAAAATAATAATAACTACGACACGTGTGGGTGTGTACGTGTGAGTTTGACCATATGAAGGAAAAGTCATTAGCGCGTGTTAGGTGTTGCATTAAGACTTAAGAGGGCATATTTAAACAAAAACATACCGTATGTATGTTTGTAGAGTACAAGACGTTGGTTTCTTTGATGGTGTCACGTATCTTGACCTAACACTTAACTTAAATTACTACGAATACGACTGATTTTCAAAATTCAACCATTAATTGTATTGTTGTACTAAAAAAAAAAAAAAAAAATAATATATAAAAATAATAATAAACACATAAAAAATTTAAAAAAAAACAAATAAAAAAAAAAAAAAAATCTAATATTCATTTTGAAGGTCGATGGATACCACAACATTTATTAAGTCCACGGGTCCAATGATTAACACAACATTTTGTATAATTTTCCTATATATATTAAAATGGTAATTAGTTAGAAGGATGTTCTCTGAACAAGGAAGATACGACATCGGAGTTGATAATGTCATGCTTTAATTCTTCTCCTACTTCACTTGCTGAGTTTTATATGACAAAGAAATTAAGAAGATCTTTGGTACTTGCAAGGGGCTGACTTTTCTGTTCATAGAGAAGAATATATTTGTTTATTATAATAATTAATTTAAAATATTTATTAATTAAGAATCAAACAAAACATTATTAGAAGTCAAACCTAATAAGTACTAACTATTTAGAGAGAGTTATAGAGAGGATTGCAGTCCTGTCAAATTTTGTTTCCATCCCTCAAGTGTGTATTTGGAGTTTTGGACCCTTTAATCCATTACCTAACCTCATCTCTATGTATTATTACACTAATTTCTTTGTCTAATTTGTGGGTTGGGTTTGTCCGAATCTCGGGATTTTTGTGATAGACGACGACGTTTAAGTGAGTATCATAGAATATTAGTATTTTGTAAGAGGTGTTTAAAGTAAAAGAAAATAGATAGAAAAAGGTCTAAAATTTCTAATGTAAAATTCAACACATTTTTTGAAGAATTTTATAATATCTATTTATGTAACTTCAAACTAATAACCAATTCAATAGTTATATGGTTCATCAAAGATTTGAGAGATTAAAGTCTTGAGTCCTTTCTCTATGATTTCAATCATGTATAATCGTCCACTGCAAATATTCCTATTTTAAATGATAAAAATATTATATTCTTATTAGTCTCATTTTAAAAAACTTTGGATTTCAGCTTGAAATCTTCTGGTTATATAAATTTCCCTTTTCCCGAAATAACAAAAATTATGTTGATGATAGAGTGATGTTATTGGATACAAACTGGTCCAAAATCCTCACGCAGAGAGGGTTCGATGACTACATCTTCTGCATGGCTAAATAGTCCATTTATCCCTTCCTCGATTTTTAAGAACAAAGTATTATTAATCTTCTGAACATTAAAAGAAGAAGAAGAATAATCTAATGTGTAGCGTTCTTCAACCACAAATTTTATATACAAACACCAAAAATAATACCCCAACAAAGAAAAAAAAATGAACGAGAGACAGACCTCAATGATCATCAAGTGCAACCGACAAATTGCTTGATCAAAAGTTCCAAATCAAAATCTTCTAAATTCAACACAAACTATATATACCCATAAAAAAACACCATTTTCCTGTCTCCCACAAAACGCTAGTTTACGCGTTCCAACCGCAAAACCAAGTGGTAACTTAAAACAGGCTTAACTATACTTTCTATAAAAACCCAAGTAAATAGAAGCCTCTTATCTTCAAGAACACTGCACCATCACCATCTTCTTCTTCTTCATCATTATCATCATCATCATCTTTATTCTTCTTTTTCGAGTTCTTTATATATTTATTTATTTTAGATTCATAGCAGCAGCCATATTCCTGAGCTTCTGTGATATCTCAGCAAAGGATGGTCTCTCTGTTGGCTCAGATGCCCAGCAACTTTCCATCAATCCTTTCCATTCTGGATCACACCACTGTGGGATTTTCGGACGCAATGTATTATTCACTATACCTCCTGTAATAAAAACACCAATCTATTTGTCTTAAATCTATTATTATTCGCAAGTATATAAACGATAAGCAAGAATGTTTTAGTTGTTTACCAATTATGGAAGCACAGTGCATATCTGCGTAAGGTTCTTCACCAGTGAGCAATTCCCACATTACAATCCCAAACGAGTAAACATCGATCTAGTTGAGAGGAAACATACTTTGGTTAGTGACTGTGCGATTGTATTGAACTGAAAGACTGAAGAAAAGCTGCAGACTTTTTAAGATATTAGTTACCTTTTCAGATACCATGTTGCTTTTGCCACTCAAAAGCTCAGGTGCCATCCATGGCAAAGTACCCCGAACACCTCCAGACACTAAAGTCTTCTGTTTCACCTTCGATAACCCCAAATCACCAATCTGTAAAGAGACAGATTTATTAGAAATATATAAGTTTTGTTCCTCATTTATATGGGAGAAGATGAGCAAAACCTAACCTTGCACACAGGACGCTGAGGATCTCTCATGTTCACAAGAAGATTCTCGCATTTCAAATCGAAATGAACTATGTTCTTTCCGTGCAAATACTCCATCCCAAATGCAGTATCCATGGCTATGATGAGTCTTTTGCGACGATCAATAGTTCTAGAGGAGTCAACCAATGTGATGTTAGATATTTGAATCCTCTATAAAAATACTATATAATGCATGAACATGTGAATCTTTTTACCTGTCTTTCTTCTGCAAGAACTGTTTCAAAGATCCGTTAACCATGAACTCGGCGACAGTTGCTAGAGAACCATCAGGACCATCACGAACTATCCCATAGAAAGAAACAACGTTTGGGTGATGCAATGAGCTCAATAACAGGGCTTCTTTCCAAAAATCTTCTATCTGTAACAGCAGAAAAGGAGTAAGGAGAATAATACTAGAGATAACGTTGATGAAAATGTTAAAGTCAGTTGATAATAAAGGGATTTTAATTTTACCAAACGTTCTCTTTCAGAAGGTTTGCCTGCAAAGCAACTGGCTTTGATTCTCTTTATTGCAACATCTGAGCCTTTCCATTTTCCATGGTAAACAGATCCATATGTTCCAGAACCTAACTCTCGGATCTCCTCCAGATCATCGTTTCTTATAGTCTAAACGAAGAACCAAAATAACAAAGTCAATAGAACTAAACATGAGCAACTAAAAAAGATTCACCAGAAATTTTGTTTGGTTTCGGAATTCTATAAGTCATGTTTAAGAATAAAGCGAATTTATACAAAACCTGTAGTCCCCTGGATAGAGCTTCAGCCTCAGCCTTTGTTGGTTCAATCTTGAAATTGTTTGGGTTATCGCTATCAGAATCCATCTCAGGTTCAACTTGAGCATTCTGAAAAACAAAGAGTCGTTGCACAATGAAAATCAGAAGAAAGGAACACACCTTTAGACCCTCTTAACAGGTTAACATCTCATAATACTCACCACATGCTCTGATTCGTTTTCCACCAACTCCGCCCTCACATGATTGTTGGCTTCTTCTGGATGAGCTTTCACCTCAGCAGCTCCTTCAAGTGCCGCCCTCTTCACAGTTTCCATTAACTCAGGCAAGAAACTCAAACGCTCAACTGATAGTTCCGCCCCTTCAGGAGGAACAGCAGAAGGACTAACTTCTACCATATCATTCTTTCCTTCAGCTAAGGGTTGTGGCTTATCTAGGCAGGGAACACCGTCTGAAACACCAGTATCAACATAATTAAACTGTTCAACTCCCTGAGAAACCTTGCTTTCCACCGGCCTCGCCACTTCAACAAAATCTGGTGTCTGTGTAATCGGTGCAGCATTGAGGTTTGTCTGTAGTAAGGGCCCTGACAAAGGCTTAAGCACCTGTACATATTCGTTATGCACAGACGGGTTCTCAGATGGCACCCAATTTGGGTCTAAAGGGAAGCCTCTATCTTGCAAATGAGGATTAGGGTAGTAAGGCTGGCCAGGAGAGGACATTCCATCAAAGCCTGAAATGTTCTGCGGAGAACCGACCAAAACACTTTGATTCTCCACTCCAATGGAATATCGAGAAGCACTGTCTATCGGATTCCTGATAATAGTCTGATTGGCTGTGCCATTGACTTGCTGCATAGGCAAGCCTGGAGCACCAACCATATGGTTTGAAACGTTCTGCCAAATATTTTGTTGCGGGTGGATGTGGCTATGACTTGCTGAGTGAACATTTTCAGGTCCTGGAGCATAGAGATTATTCCCATAATGAAACCCACGTTCCTCAGCAGAAGGGTTGGCCGAGCTCAAGGGAATGCCACAAAGAGGTTTATCATGAAAACCTTCATTGGAAATTTCAGGTCCAGCTCGATAGCCAAGAGGATAATTCATCCCAGGACCATCGAGAGTGTAATGATCGCTTGGTCTTCCAACATTTGATATATGTGGCCTCCCTTCCTCAACTCGTGGAGGGTTAGGATTCACCTGTTGTTGAACCATCCATCCTCTTTCATGTCCGAAAGTCTCATTATGATAAGCTCCGTGAGGAGTAGGAGGCTTCGGGTCTGCGTTAAGCAGGAAAGTTTCTCTGTTGGGTGGACACTGTGCACAATGAGCAGAAGGAACCGGCGGAAATCCATTGTTGCCTACATTAGGCTGCTCAAAGGGCTGATGGTTCCTATGAAACGGTACACGACAGCTCTCGCATATATTACCCCCTTCATAGCCACCTGGACCACCGTGAAGTACGTTCCCAGGAAAACCGCCTTTACTCTCAGGTGGCATTGCTCCAGCCGGGACCCACACCACACTGTCAGGAACTTGTGCCTGGTGCTCATATAAAGGATGATGACTTGCTTGCGACGGCCTCACATAATCCTCAGGCATTCTATCAAACCCCTTATCAGGAATTTCCCCGTATGGCATTCGATAACGAGCAGACGAAGGCGAAGATGGGAACTCCTGAAAAGCTCTGGGATCGTGGTGACCATGGTGCCGAGGAGAGTAGTAAGGACTCCATGTACCTTCTACTTCACCATACCTCGGTGCAATCATCTGCCCCGAACCCACACGAGGAATCCTGAGCTGGTGAAGATTACCATACTGCGCAACGGGCATCTCGTTGCTCCTCTGGCTACCACCGCCGCTCTCAATGTTAAGCTGGTTTAGCATCGGTTCCATCATCGAAAAATCATCACTCAGATTGAAACGAGGCGAATCAGGATGCTGCTGCAGCTTCCTGAAGTCTGTCCCTTCGATCAAATTGTTAAGAGCATCAACGTATCTCCGCTCAGACTCCCTCTGATCATCACGATCCACATAATGCGAAGAACCATCCTGCTCAGGAGACGAGAACAGAAAGATCCTAAGCCTAGTAAACCCATCCCCTGAACCTAACTTATCATATTCCTCCATCATATTCGTCACATCATCGTCATTCACAACCGAGACCAAAGCATCGAGATCCTCATCAGGCTGCTGATACTTCAAAACCGCCGCACCCTCGTAAAGCTCTCTCATCTTGCTCATCAGCTCTTCGTACCTAATATCTCTCGTCACGCTCACAATCCTCGTCTCTCCACCTACATACCTCAATTTCCCGTCCTGAGGACGAGGCAATATACTGCCTAAGAAGCTACAGAGGAATTTAACCCGATGCGGCTCGTCGTTCAAGCTAGAGACTGGACTAGTGACAGAGGATGAGTTCACAGAACCGGAATCCATGGCGAGTCTGCTCCCAATCTGATTATCGATATCCTTGTGTTCTTGATCACCAGCTCTCGCTTATTGCACATGAGAATTCAAATCCGACGATAAGTCCTTCGATTTCTCGATTTCGTACCAAATCTCAAGACAATAAAACTTGGCAGACGTTCGCTGGCAATAACAGTTGAAACGATTCTCCATTTACAAGGTTGCGGACGAATCCTCACAAAGCATCAGCACTTCTCTGAAAAAAAAAAAACAAAAACAAAAAATCGGGCATGCGATACATAAATCAATCCAAAGAAATTGATGAACAAACAATACTCAAAGATCATCAGTAGAACATCATCAGGTGGAAAAGGAACAAATCAACTACCTAAAAATCTCGGAGAAAATAAGAAACCCTCGATTCAAAAAATGCCTGATTTCTAAAACACCGAGATTCAAATAAATCACGCCCGGCACCTCCGATTCCGCACTCTGATCTTTATCGGGTTTGAATGGCTCGAGACGAAAATCTGAATCGGGAATTTGTTGGATTAGAGAGAAACCCAGAAAAAGAGTTTTAGAGTGGGAAAATTCGTGTGATTTCGATTAACAGAGGAAGAAGAGAATAATTGAGAAAGAGCGGCGACGACAGAGGATTTCTTGGTTTGATTTGATGAGGAATAAAAATTAAAAAAAAATATAGTAAAATCTTCTAATTTCGTGTGTTTTGTTTTTCTGGGATTTTTTTTGTTTTTGTTTTTGTTTTTGGGGCTAGAACTAGAAGATGCGATGCTTCTGTACCGCCAGGTAGCGATACATGTGGCGCTTTTTCGCTTTTTTATTTAAATTTAAAAATGAAATAGTATTTAGTTTCTCCCACGGCATGGCATGGCATAAATCAACTGGGGTATATGCTTCTTCCTCGTCCGCAGATTCCTTGTGCCCACCGCCGATGCGCGTGTTCTTCACCCGCATTTATTCTTCTATTTATTCTAAGTATAATTACTAGCAATTAGCATTATGTAATTTACGTTTCCATCCGAATTTGTTTCCAGTGGTTGATAAAAATGTTTATTGCTTTTAACTAACATCAAATTTTGGAGTTTAGAAAAAAATATCAATGTGTGTTATATGTACCATCGTCTGGGGTTTTGTGTATCAAGGTAATATTATATATCGTAACTATGGTGCGGTAAACCGAGTGGTGATGGTCTAGTAGTTTCTATTTTAGAAGGAGTTGTCATGTTGGTGTAGGCCAGATATCGATTCCTCCTAAGCATAAAATTATTAAATCATTTCCACTTGGCTACACGGATATAAGCTTTTGATTTCGGTCCATTTGAATACCCGGAGAAAAGTCTATTTATAAACTGCACCTTCCCAGAATTAGTCTGGTCCTTCCATAGAGCTGGGATTCTCTAAGATCAAAAAAAAAAAAAAACTATGGTGCGGTAGAATCACATGTTATAGATTCGTATCTTGTGAAAATGTGTATCTTTTATTTTATGTTCATATGATTAATGAAAAATAGTAATATCTATCTATATAAATGTGTAGAACCACATGTTATAGATAAACATAACTAAAGTTATCTATAAATTATGAGTGGTTTAGATATGCTCCCAGGCTTATTTGGTATTGTATATTAGGAATTGATGAAATCGTTTTTATGGCTTTTACATGATTCTGTTGTTAGGAATTTGCTTTGGAAAATTAATACATTCGTGTATGTAGAACACTTCAAATAGTGTTTTGACAATGGAACAACAAAATTTAAAGTGAAGAAACTATGGGAGGAAGTAACTCAAGTGTAAGTAACCCGCTGTTATTTCAGTCCTTGAAGCTTACGCGCTCAACTTTGAGTTTCACGTGAGACGTTGCGTGGGATAAATCTGCATCACGTGCTATCCAATCATATAGTGACAGTTGGCACATTTTTCAAGGCCTCTTTAATCAAATAGCGGAATTGTTGTGTCGGATTCGAATTCCTTTCCTTGGCTATTATTACATCACCATCCATATTTATTTAAAATCTTATAGAATAATAGCTGTTGGCATACAAATTCCGCTCTTATAGAATTATAGCTGTTGTAATTTTAAGTTTATCAAGTAGTTACAATTTAAAGGTCCGACGAAGTCAACTTTCTTATCAAAGTGAAAATGGCTTAAAGCAAGGTCGAACTCTTAAACTTGTTCAATCCGAAGCTCGGAATATTGAAACTAAACACGGGCTCTTATGACGAATTGAGAAATTAAAAAATTATTTAAATAAGAATAATTCAACGTTTTGACTTGAAACGACTGAATTTATATAAATAAATGCAATCAATACCGAATCAAAAAAGAGTAAATGGAGATGTTAAACACGTTTTCGAGAACTATAAAACAAGAGGAGGAACAAAGATGAAAATATACATTTTTTTACGTCTAGACACACAACTCACTTTCTGTTCAAAAATACTATTTCTCACATACATCACTATTTCTCTCCATTTTGATCATTTCAACTCATTTCCTTGCTCTTTTTCTTGTAAATACTTAGAATCGTTAATACTAAAACCATTTGCGTCTATTTTTTTGTTACTTCGCTCATTGAATTAAGTCGGATCTGGTTTGACACATTTTTTGAATTCGCCTTCTTGAGAATTGCTCAATATAGTCTTTAACATTTTTGTTATTAGATGAACCTTTAAGTTATTCGTATTTATAAATATTTAACGATTGTGAAACAATCACCAGGCGGGTGCATCAGAGCACGCGAGGAGCTTAGGACCAAAAGGGTCAGAGCCACACAAGGCAGCAGTAATAGGTGACACAATATGAGACCCATTGAAGGATACATCAGGACCGTCTCTTAACATATATTGATTAAGCTAATGGCTGTTGAGTCTCTTGTCTTTGCTCCATTCTTTGCGACTCATGGAGGTCTCCTCTTCAAGATCTTCTCGTGAAGAAGGCTCAACTTATATAAAGCTTATTTCTCACTCTTTTGCATATTTTTGTTCCGAGGAGGTGCTTTAAGTCTCGACTTGTATTTTCTGCTGTCTATCTACATGTTTAGGGAAAGGGAAAAAAACACATCTAAAACCTAAATCTTGTTTTACTGGAATACTGAACTTAAATACGTAAAATCATGCTCTCCAACATCCCTTTTATCCAAAGAGGTACCGTAAGCTCAAAGACGAAGCAGAGATATAGTTTTGATTTTCCTATTATGAGAAAAATAAAAACGGAGATTTCACAGCTTTTGTTCGGTGAATATATTGACAAGACGAAAATGAAACAAAGCGGTTGATGAACATGTTTGGGATAAGAAAAACAGAGGATATAATTTCACATCTTATTAAAGGCGTTGCATACAAATAAGGTTAATTTGGACGAGTATACTACATCCATACAAATACAATCACCGTATGTAATACAATCACCGTATGTAATATATATTAATGTTAATCCGAACCAGTGACGTCGCGGTTGGTGGCTCTCATTGCAACCGGTGGAGACTCGTAACATTTCTTACGACAAGCCGCACATTCTGACGGTGGCGATGTGCGTGTGCAATGGCTTCGACAAATCACACTGCACTCTATTTCTGTTTTTGCTTCGCCTCCTATCACAATTACCGCTATTATCATCATTATCCACACCATGCTTATTACTTTCCCCATCTTTTTTTTTTTTCCTTCTCTTTTCTCTTTTACCTTCTTCTCCTTCTTTTTATTCTTTATGTTTATGAATGAGTTGTCTGTATGATGCCAACTCCTCTATTTATATAATTTCGAGACTGTGATGAATACATTAATTGTCTTATCAATTAATGTTAGTCAAAACTTTTATTTGTTTGGACTACAAATTTAATTATCGATACATTGTGGTTTAATTATTGTGTGAACTTTTGACTTGTCAAAATAACTTTTCAATATTTTTCTTTGACTGGTTTAAATTTTCCATATGGACATACAAATTCAAATATTCTTTACCAATTTGAGCATGGAAATGAAAAATTATGATTTTATCAGTTGGCTTGGCCGCATAAAAATATGATATCTATTGCAATAACATTTTGGAGTTCGCTTTCAAAACACTACTATGACATTTATAATAAAACTTTTGTTACCGCTGTCAATTTTTTTTTTTTTTTTACCTTTTACATTTGAAATGTGTCATTTTTTCATTTTTTTAAATAACCGTGTAAGTTTTAAGCTTTCGATCCATAATATCTTCCAATATTCGAATTTATGGTATTCCGATTTAAAAAATACTTATCCATTCCAAAAGAAATTTAAATTTAAATCACAAAGAAATTAACCCATTGCATTACAATTAGACCACTCCTTTGGTCAAGTGTGTCATTTTTCCAAATACCTTTTCACATTAAATTGTCTCACTAGTTGAATATGTCTTATTCTTTAACTATTAAATTTACGCGCTAACGCACATGTTTTGTTTTATTTTGTGAATATTTAATATGTTTTTTTTATTTTTATTTTAATTATCAATATTATTCTACATCTTTTTAATATATTTTTTTCTTTTGATGTTCTTAGTAATTCACAAGAGAAAATATGCGATTACTTTAGTTTTCGTTATAAGTGACATGTTTATATATGTTTGTGTTTTAATAATTTTTAAATAGTGAGCTTCAAATGAAATGGTTTTAATTAGATGCTTTTAATTATAATTAATTGTGGTTACTTGTTAATTTTCTATTCGTTTAAAAATGATAAGATGTCGTCGGAGAACTCTCCTTTATCTATTATAGTATATATTTTAAAATTTTTTTAAATATTTAAAATGCGAATAATTTTAAATTTTCTTTACTTTTACGAGATGGTAAACCACAAATAAACGTGTGGAATATGAGTTACGATCATGTCTACTTTAAAGGAGTCTGTCGGCTCCTAGTTACCTTGCTATATAATGAAGACCAAGATATTAGTGTTTGTAATTTATTAGATGATATTAGAATGTGGCTATCGAAATTTCAGCACATAGGTATTAATCATATTAAGAGATTGCAATGAAGCATCACATTTGTTAGCCAATCACGGTTCTAAAAATGGAGTTTTTCTCACTGGATCTTATTTTCCGCCAAATTGACTAACAAACACTTTGTATTCTGATTACAATAATCCCCTATAATCATATGTTTTCGAAAAAAAAAGGTAAACCACAAATAAACGACAGATGTCAACAAAACTATGAGTCCAGCCCATTAATCTATACTTTCAGGCCCATTAGGTGATCCCGGGAGACAAAAAGGAATAAATAACCAAATATACCGAATTTGCCCTCTCAAACCACCAACGATAATTTACACACTCGCTCACTTCCCACTCTAAAGTCTCCTATGTCCTCCGTTCACTTCAGTTTCCCACCGATAATGTTTCCCGTAACCGCCGCTCTTTTCCGCCACCGTCTCCGGCACTTGCGCCACCACGTTAGGTATAACTCCACCGATGTTTCTCCTCCTCACTCTTTCCATTTACCGCTCAACCACCCTACCTACTTGGTTTGGTCAGCCAACACTTCTCTCGGCAAAACCCTCGTCTCTACCGGTATCGCCGCCTCCTTCCTACTCCAGCCTACTTGTTCAGCTGCGCATTCCTCAAAACTACTCTATTTGAAACCTATTCAGACTGGCTTCCCTTCTGATTCCGATTCTCGTTTCGTCTTCTCCAAGCTCAATTCCCTCTCCCTCCGTCGCCGGATTCCTCTTTCCATCTCCAACTATGTACTCCGTTCTTCATCCCCTGCTGCAGAATCTATGGGACGAACTGTTGAAGTCAGCGAGACCGGGATGTGCGATTTGAATTTCTGCGAGGAGAAGGCGGTCACCGGCGCGCCGGAACTCCTGTGCAAGACACTGTATGCTTGGGAGGCGGCTATCTCGCCGCATTTAGCAGCGGAGAGGGAAAACGCACGGATTGAGGACTCCGTCCTGTTACGGATGGTGGAGCAATGCTTGACGGAAGAGATGGAGTGTGGAAGTAAAACCGAGGAAACAAATGTTCTATGTTTGGTGGAGACCGCCGGTGGAGTTGCCAGTCCTGGGCCGTCGGGAACTCTTCAGTGTGATCTCTACAGGTAACGTTCATCTTCTGCTTTGAAATCACATGTGAGAAGAATTTGGCATAGCTGTAGAAATGTTAGGAAGATCGAATTTGTATTATATCTTACTCATGTTAGTTTTATTTTTTTAAGATTAGGCCTTTTAGATTGCCCGGGATTCTCGTTGGAGACGGTAGGCTCGGTGGCATCTCGGGGACAATTGCAGCATATGAGAGCTTAAAACTTCGAGGATATGACGTTGCTGCTGTCGTTTTTGAGGATCATGGCCTTGTTAATGAAGTTCCTTTAACGTCATATCTACGGAATAAGTAAGTAATTTTCAGTAGCCTTACCAGTTTATTTGCTTTCGATTTATGTGTGTTCTTCATTAGAGGCTCATACTTTTACGTTTCCTGGCTTGTAGGGTACCCGTGCTCGTGCTTCCGCCTGTCCCCAAAGACCCTTCAGATGATCTTATTGAATGGTTTGTCGAGTCTGATGGTGTGTTTAAAGCTTTGAAAGAGACAATGGTATCAGCTTATATGGAGAGAGTAGAAAGATTAAACGGCATGGCAAAGCAAGCAGGAGAGGTTTTCTGGTGGCCGTTTACTCAGCATAAACTTGTGCCTGAAGAGTCTGTGACGGTTATAGACTCCCGATGTGGTGAAAATTTTTCAATATACAAGGTTGGTATGAGAAGATACTTAATCATTTTGACATGTTCTACATTTTGGGCTCATGTAGTTAGTATAGTCCTAAGCAAGCTGGTTACCTGGAAGGAGGAACTTTATGGTTTCAGATATCTCCATGTAGAATTTTCCGTAACTAATGAAACTTTTGTCTGTCATCATTTATAGGCTTCCGATAACAGTTCTCTTACCCAGCAATTTGATGCTTGTGCAAGCTGGTGGACACAGGGGCCAGATCCCGTTTTCCAGGTCATCTGTGCTCATTATATCCCAGTTTTTATGATAAATATCAATTCCTAATGCGTTATGAGGTCATGGAATTTTAGTGCTTATCTTTCTTTGTGATGACTCTTCTGAAGTTTATTTTGAACTTTTGTCTAGGCTGTTTCAGGCTGAGCTTGCTAGAGAAATGGGTTACACTGCTGCTAGGTTCGGGCATGTTATGTTCCCAGAGAATGTATATGAACCTGCCTTGAAATGTGCTGAGCTCTTATTAGATGGAGTGGGAAAAGGTTTATAAACTTGTTCTGTCACATTGTTTCTACTTTCAAACATTAGGGGACGGCTAATTAGTTTATGCATGCAGGCTGGGCTTCTCGAGTATACTTCTCGGATAATGGATCCACAGCAATTGAAATTGCCCTGAAGATGGCATTTCGTAAGTTTTGTGTTGATCATGGAACCCTATCGAATTTTACCGAGGATACGGAAGAGAAAAACCATATTGTGGTTAAGGTACAATCATCTTGACCATATGCAAGATTATCTTCATTTATGTAGTTTTGTCATTTGTGTTTTAGGTTCTAAAGTGAAAATACGATGTGTGTTCTATTTTAGGTCCTAGCTCTTCGGGGGTCTTACCATGGGGATACTTTAGGAGCGATGGAAGCACAAGCACCAACACCTTATACAGGTTTCCTCCAGCAGCCGTGGTAATTACAAATTTCTGTAGAATTTTGCTTGCAACATTCATCTTCCAAATTGAACATTCTTGGATCATCTGCATCTCCTGCACCAATATGGGAGGTCTGTAACTGCATAAAAACTAGCATGTATGTGTAACTGCAAAGTAACCAGCTCTTTTTGTTGCTTAGATAGAACTTAATCATGATTACATCTAGATGTCAGGACAATCATCTTCATTTCATCACGTCTTACGTACCCAATTTACCTTGAGCTAGCATTCTTAATCTTGTTATTCTCAGCTTGCCCTTTGATTAAGCTCGCATCTATGTTTGAATTGTAGGTATACTGGAAGAGGCCTGTTTCTGGACCCTCCTACTGTCTTTCTATCTAACGGAGCGTGGAATCTCTCCCTCCCTAAAAGTTTTCCTCAAACTGCCTCAGAAGAATGTGAAAGTAAATAGCATCTTTTCTCCTCTATGCCATCCAACAGTTCCTATACATTTCCTTTAGTTGAATGATTTAGTTTTCCCCAAAACTCTTACAGCCTTCACCAGTCGTGATGAGATTTTTGACAAGAGCAGAGACGGATCGATTCTCGCAACAATCTATTCGGCATATGTATCAGAGCAGTTACAAGAGTATTCTGGAGTTACACAATCCGCCCATGTTGGAGCACTAATAATAGAACCAGGTATGATAGTAATAGTTTAGCTATGTAAGGTTTAGCATCATTGGTCTTTCTATGTAGATTGCTAGATTCAAACTACATTTTTATCTGCAGTAATTCATGGTGCTGGGGGAATGCACATGGTTGATCCGCTTTTCCAACGAGTTCTGGTCAATGAATGCCGGAAGAGAAAAATTCCGGTCATTTTCGATGAAGTGTTCACAGGTTTCTGGCGTCTTGGAGTAGAGGTAGTTAACTGCGACTTGATTTTATGTCATTTTGTTATATATATCTGGTTGCCATATTCCATTTACGTTCTGCTAACAAATTACAATGATTTCACCAAGACAACTGCTGAACTTCTCGGTTGCAAACCGGACATAGCTTGCTTCGCCAAATTGATGACTGGTGGAATGGTTCCTTTGGCTGTCACTCTTGCCACAGAGGCCGTGTTCGATTCGTTTTCTGGAGATTCAAAGGTAAAACGAAAGTAGAAAGGCTCGCTCTAGTGAAAACCATCTTTTTTATTCCGCTTGAAACCATCTAATTTTGCGTACTGGTTGTAGCTTAAAGCCCTGCTTCATGGTCACTCATACTCAGCTCATGCTATGGGATGTGCAACAGCCGCCAAAGCCATCCAATGGTTCAAAGATCCAGAGACTAACCATAACATCACTTCACAAGGAGGAACCTTAAGAGAGGTACTAGGACATTCCTATTCTCTAATTCACTTTGACAATATTCTCGAATCCAGGCACAAGTATGTATGGGCACCTGATCAATAACATGTAATCAATCGTACACGTTTTTTGCAGCTGTGGGACGAAAAACTGGTGCAACAGATATCATCTCACTCTGCAGTTCAAAGGGTGGTTGTATTAGGAACCCTTTTCGCTCTAGAACTAAAAGTAGATGCTTCCAATTCCGGGTAATCTATCTAATAAAGCTCTCAAATAACATACAGTCTTGTTCTCTTGGAACATTTTATCGTTAGCCTTATTGTTTTGAACACAAAGGCTTGGAGGTATCTGATGATCCGTTTTGCTCTGAGTGTTTCAGGTATGCGTCGTTGTATGCAAAGTCCCTTCTAGAGATGCTCCGGGAAGACGGAATCTTCATGCGGCCTCTCGGAAACGTCGTATACCTCATGTGTGGCCCTTGCACGTCGCCGGAAATTTGCCGGCGGTTGCTCACTAAGCTCTACAAAAGGCTCGGAGAATTCAGTAGGGCATGATGAACTCAAAGCACCTTTTCTTTTTTTTGTCGTCTCTGTTTTTTTTTGTTGCAAATTATTAGTGACTTTGGAGTCTAATTTTTTTATTGGTAGGTAAATCTATGAGATTCTTTTTTTTATTCTTGAGATCTAATCGTTTCTGGAAATTTAATAAAGAAATTGAGCATCAAATTTAATGCAAGATCACTAAGATCAGTTTTATAATGGGAAACAAAAGTTGCTCTGGACCAAAAAAAACGTTTAGAATCGACGGCTGCGATTTATCGCCTAAGTGGTGGTGAACAATTTTCTAACGACCACTGTTTCTCCTAGTGGGCCCCCGCAGACGTTTTTTAGTTTTTAACTAACAAAAACGACAATCATAGCACCACGATAGAAACGTAGACCTTACTGCACTAGATTAAATCCTACTAGAGGCACTCTGCCAAGCTCAATGAGTGTATTGGAGTCGCCATAGTTGACCGATTAATCCGAAATCATCGAGACGACCAAAACAGAGGACTGTCCTAAAAGTAAACCCAAACCGCTTCCGTTCACTACTAATCATCATTCCAATTCGGTGCCGGCGGTTTTAATTCGGCGAGATACTCTCTGATTTCGCCGTCTCGATCAACAGGTACTTACTTGTCTCTTTATCGGTTGGTTCGTCTCTTCAATTTGGTCACCGGGAGAGTCTCAAAGTCTTCTCCGATCTCCAATAGTGAGTTTTGAGCTCGAGATTTAGTTACTTGAATCAGGGATTCGTTTGTTAATGCGAAGTGGGTCATTCTCGAGGGTGTTTTGTGGGTTTTGATTTATCGACTTTCAAGATTTTAATTTTGTGGCTTTTGTGATTTGCAGATCTAGGAAATTAGGGGTTTCTCTCAATCATCTAGAGTTTGGAGAAATGCAGAAGTAGAATGGATAGAGGTAATACTAATATGAATAGAGCGAAGAGGAATTTGGATGGGAACAACGATGATGATCAGCCTGAGCGAAAACGGCCTGCTCTTGCTAGGTAATTTCTCCTCCTTCCCGCAATTAATCTGAACTGATTCTACTGAAAGTTCTGACTTTGTGGATGATTTTACCCTTGTGCCAGTGTGATTGTGGAGGCTCTGAAAGTAGACAGTCTGCAGAAGCTTTGCTCGTCTTTGGAACCTATTCTCCGCCGAGTTGTAAGATCTCTTGCTTTTCTCTGGGGATCATTTACACTGCTTTTGCTGTGTACACTCTTGTAACTCAATCTTTGCCTGCTTCTTGTTCTTGTCACTGATATATTTGTCTGCTATGGATCTGTGTTCGCACTTAGAATTTTATGTTATATGCATTTGCTTAGAAATTAGCTACCCTCTGTTAAAGCTTTAGTGCGGGATTGTTGCTGAGCAGGTCAGCGAGGAAGTGGAACGTGCTTTAGCGAAACTAGGCCCTGCTAGGCTTACTGGAAGGTAAAACCGAAACCGCTCATTGTATCATAATGGCTCTCGATATTGTGACATGCTCTTCAACGTTGGTAACAGTTAACTGAGGTTTTTAATATTACTTTGCAGTTCCGGGTCTTCTCCAAAGCGAATTGAAGGTCCGGATGGCCGGAACTTACGGTTGCAGTTCAGGTCTAGGTTATCACTCCCTTTATTCACAGGAGGGAGAGTAGAAGGAGAGCAGGGTGCTGCGATTCATGTCGTCTTGATCGATGCAAACACTGGGCGTGCCGTGGTATATGGTCCAGAGGCTTCGGCGAAGCTCGAGGTTGTTGTGCTTGAAGGTGACTTTAACAGTGAAGATGATGAAGACTGGACACAGGAAGAATTTGAAGGCCATGTCGTGAAAGAGCGCCAGGGAAAGAGACCGTTGCTGACTGGAGATCTGTATGTTACTCTCAAGGAAGGGGTTGGAACTTTGGGCGAGCTGGTTTTCACGGATAACTCGAGTTGGATTCGGAGTAGGAAGTTCAGACTCGGTTTACGGGTTGCTTCTGGGTCTTGCGACGGCATGCGCATACGTGAGGCCAAGACGGAAGCTTTTCTTGTTAAAGATCACAGGGGCGAATGTATGTTCTTTAAAGTTCCGGTTTTTTTTTCTTCATCTCAGTGTACCATGTAGTGTTACTTCTTGTAGTTTGATGCACATTTTGTTTATGTGCAGTGTACAAGAAGCATTATCCACCTGCTTTGAATGATGACGTGTGGAGGTTGGAGAAGATTGGTAAGGATGGGGCGTTCCATAAAAAGCTTAATACTGCAGGAATAGTCACTGTAGAAGACTTTCTGAGAATAATGGTCAGGGATTCTGGGAAATTACGTGGTGTAAGTGCTTATTATGTCAAGTTTTTGCTCGTGAAAGAGACGCTGTTCATTAGATTTACGCCATGGCTAATTTTATCTTTGTCCTTGTTTGGCTCTAGATTCTCGGAAGTGGAATGTCAAACAAAATGTGGGATGCACTAGTAGAGCACGCCAAGACGTGTGTCCTGAGCGGTAAGCTTTATATCTACTACGCCGAGGATTCAAGGAACGTCGGCGTTGTGTTCAATAATATCTATGAGCTAAGTGGTCTCATTTCCGGGGACCAATACTTCTCTGCTGATTCACTTACTGAAAGCCAAAAGGTTTGCTGCATGTTCCTTAACTTATAACACCATTCTTTGTTTTCTTCTGCGACTTATGGTTTTAGCTGTGTTTTCACCAACTTCTGTATAGATTAAAAAAAACTTAATTAGGTGTGTTTGAACTGCATTCTTTTCAAACCACTGAAAGAAGAGACGTATCAAATTTGATTCTGTCTTTCACTTCTGTGTTCTGAAGGTATATGTTGATGGGCTGGTGAAGAAAGCATATGAAAATTGGAACCTAGTTATAGAGTATGATGGAAAATCTCTCCTAGACATGAAGCAGCCTAAGAGGTTGAGTATTACTCAAACTGATCCGGCGAATTACTCAGCTGCTGCCATTGACCATCAAATGCAGATGGCAGGGCATTCATCCTTAGTGCAGGCTAATCAATCTCCAGTGCTTTCAGATTTTGCCATTGGAGGTTTGAGAATTGCAATCACTCTCGTATTGTAGTAAGTTACTAAATCTTTACAAGTTTGCTCAATTCTGTCAAATACTGCAGGGTATGATCAGACTATGGTGACAAGGTATCCTCCGCAGCCCCAGCGCTTAAGCTCCAACCCAAGAACACAGTTTGAGGTTGCTTCGGGTACTACAGCGCAGGACCAGCTCATGGGGAATCTACATCAAACGCAAAGCACCATAAACAATCAAAACGTTAATGGTCTGCTTGCTCTCGGTCCTCCAGAGTCATCCACGAGCGGATACCAAAACATCAACTCATCTTCAGTTCACCAGGCAAATCTCAATCCTTTCGAAGACTGGTCAAACCAACGCGAGAGAGGAGCAGAAGATTTCTTCTCGGAGGAAGAGATCCGACTCAGAAGCCATGAGATGCTCGAGAACGAAGACATGCAACAGTTCCTCCGCCTATTCAGCATGGGAGGAGGAGGCAATGGCTCTGCAACACATTTGCCAGAAGACGGGTATACTTTCCCGTCGTTTCTGCACACGCCTATGCAAGGTTATGACGAAGACCGTGGTCGATCAGGCAGAGCTGTTGTCGGGTGGCTTAAGATAAAGGCAGCAATGAGATGGGGTTTCTTCATCAGGAGGAAAGCCGCTGAGAGGCGAGCACAGATTGTAGAGCTCGATGATGATGATGACGAAGAATAGTCTGGTCTTTCTTTGTCATGATCATACCCTCAGTATGGGAAACAACACTGATGACTCGAGCAGTGTTTACCAAATGGAAACTGAAGCTTAAGAGGGCCAAGAGGCAGCAGCGCGAATGGAGGTGAAGTGGCCCAGGTTTTGTATAAAAACAAGTGTACAGTTAGATTCAGTGGATGTGTGTTTTATGAAGCAAGGAGACTTCTAATATGCTTGATTGACTCATTTAGACATTAGCATTCTTAAGAACTGCTTCTGCAGTCTTAGATAAATGATTCCAACAAGTAGAATTTCTGTCTGGTTTTTTTTTTTGTTTTTCCGATACTCGAGTTGCTATCTGTAAGGCTTGTGTTCCACGAAACAGCAGTGTTGTTTCCTTATTATTATTTGGTTGTGTTCTGAGATTTTTTTTAACTACCGTAGTAAGTAGTAACCGTACCGCGAGAGTTTATGGTAACAACACAGATGACTGAATATTAATTATCACAGATGACAGAATATTAATTATTTCATTTGCGGGCTACAGGCGCATCACCACAGATAGAATGAAACATGGTAACGCCAGAAGTCCATTTATATATGCATCTGAGAAGAGAAACCAATCTGCCCATACATGCAAGTACTTTGAGAACTCGTTCCTGCACAAAGTAAGAATGAGATTGCAACAGAACTTGAGAAAGTAAAGAAGAACATATATAAATGGCAACATGTCTAATCCACGAGCCACGCTCCAAGAGCAATACGTGATCGGATTTCCCAGTCCAGTGGAGTCCGGCCTGCGCCTTTGTTTCCTGTAACATAGCAATTAGCATGACATTAAGCACAACACATGATCTCTGGAGATTTTAATTGGTCAAATGAAACGTAGTCCGAAAAATGAGTTATTTTGCTTAGAGACTCTATATATGGTGTATGTAATCCATGCATGCAATGCAAGTGAGCCTTCCGAAAGAATTCTATTAATCGGATTCATCAATGTAATCCAGAACAAATAATAATACCCACAAAAACTAGAAAAATAGTACTATTTACTTGTAATAACACATGGAGTTCTAGGAAAAGGACAAATCTCAACATACGGTATAATTTACTTCAATAAAAAATAATCCGTAAATTGTAATGTACCGTGACGTGTGTAAGTTTAGAACAAAATATTTTATGTAAAAACAAAATATGTGATGATCTTTCAAATGTAAAAAGATATATTAGTTCAACAATTAAAACCAAACTTGCAAACATTTTCTTTTGTTCACAGGAAAGTTTCGGGGTTTTGACCCATATAGGTCATAATTCATCCTTATTTTTATTTTTGATAAAAGGTCATGAATCATCCTTACCTCGAACTACTTTGATCCGTTTGATGATAATATTGCTAAAACCTAGCTTAATTTAAAGATAATCAAACCAAATGAAGATCTTTTATAAGCCTATAACTAAGAGCGAGTGATAGAAAAAAGAGATAAAAAGCAAAGAACCTAAAATAAAGTGAAAATATTTTTTGCTGGATAATACTTTATTCATTGATTATTAAAATTGAAAGAGAATACATAGCTTATAAAGATAAAAAAAAAAATGTAATTGCACCCATTACCCTATGGACTCATTATTAAGTCCTATAATTAAGAAAAACAAAACTCCCAAATTAACTAAGCAATAAACCCAACAAATAGAAATTGAATCTATTTGTAACTTATTCCATTCAATGCATTAACTCCAAAGTTGAATCACTCTTTAACAGGCACATCTGTAGACTGCCTCGGTTTGGTTTGTTCCCTGGCTTGCTTAACTTTGGACTGGATGTATTTCACACGCGCTTCATCACACCTGAAAATGTAATCTATTTCTTCAGGGGTCATGGGGTTCATCGTGGCTAACGAATGGAAGAAAGATCTGTCTTTTTGTAGCTCTCCACCCTCTCTTTTCGTAGCTCCTTCAGTACATCCTGAATAGAGGCATACACAAAGGATTATTAGTATGATATTCAAAAAACATTATTCTATCAATGGTAAGATATTTAAATATTTAGATAAATCACGTAATAAAATCATAAAGAAGTTAGTATAAATACTTTCATTCATTGTAGCAGAAAGATCTTTTTGAACGGTTCTTGAGTTGAAGATCTTTTAATTAAGAGTTTTTGGTTTCTCTCTCCTTTACTATAATTTTTTTTAAAAGTATTGTTTATTTTTTATGATGTTTTATGATAAAGCAAAACCATCTCTATATAGGAGTGAGAGATGACCAACTTCCTTTTTACTTTATGAGTAAGTTTTTAATCTCAACCGATCATCAAAGTTAAGATGAAAATTTACTTCATGAGTAAGTATTTTTCATGGCTAAGTATTCTTCATGACTAAGTTTAGATTTTGACAATAAATCATTTATTTCATAGTCAAGTTTCAATCTAAACCATCTATTAATTACTTTGTTGCTAAATTGTAATCTCAACCGTCTATTATTTATTTTATGATTAAATTCTAATCTTAACCGTTCGCCAAAGTAAAAATGAAAACTTGATACTTTATTACCAAATATATTAAGACGCGAGCATGTGCCTTGCCGCTGCTAAGACGCGAGCATGGTTGTTTGTTAGGATTGTAATTACTCAATTATTTGGTAATACGCGAGCATGGGTCTTGCCGCTTACGTGATATATTGGTTGTTTTTCTTTTTTACGTGAAATATTGGTTGCTCGTTTCTTCCTTTTATAACCACATCTCCCTTTCGCTCAAGAAGAGTATAGTCTCAATCAGTTAGGTGTATAATTCGTTTGTTAGATTTTGAATGGTAGTTAATTTATTATACTTAGGTTGTTAGATTTTGGAATTGCATGTAGTTATTAATTAATATTTTGGTTGTTTGTTAGGATTGTAATTACTCTATTAAATTTATGATTGAAGTTTATTTATTATCATACGTATTTTCTCCTAACTAGAATTGTAATTAGTCTATTGTTTTTTGTCCATTTTATATTATAGAAAAAATGAAACAGTAATCAACTGAATTGAAAAATGTTTAAAAGGATAAACATGTATAAAAAGCTCAAGAAACTAAGAACGTGAAAAATGTTCAACGCACATTTGATTTAAACAATACATTTTACTATGAATATATAGAGTTTGTTAGATTTGGAATTGTAGTTAATTAATACTTTGGTTGCTTGTTAGGACTGTCATTAGTCTATTAAATTTAGGATTGACGTTCATTTTTATTATATACATATTTTTTTACTATAACTAGCATTGTAATTAGTCTATTAGCCTATGAATTTTCCACGCTATTCGCGGTTATGGCGACGTAAAATCTAAGTAATATAACTTAGAAACTTGGAATTGATGAATTGGAAGAAAAACTCTATTTTCTGGGATTTTTCGATAGGAAAGGTTTCCATTTCTGGGATTTCGCATCTCGAGTTAAGTTAGAGAAATGGAAGAAAAGCAGTTTATGAAAATTTCCCAAAGCCGAAGCAGTTTATGGTCTTTTTATGAGAGAGAAGAGCAATTAGGGTTCTTTTGATTCCCGATTGAGAAAGAGAAAGAAGAAAGACAACAATGGCTCTGTTTTTCATTGATTCGTTTGCAGTGTACTAATTAATAATATTCTTTGTGTTAAACCATGTGACTTCTAATATGCTTGATTGACTCATTTAGACATTAGCAAGCATTCTTAAGAACTGCTTCTGCAGTCTTAGACAAATGATTCCAACAAGTAGAATTTCTGTGTCGTTTTTTTTTGATACTCGAGTTGCTATCTGTAAGGCTTGTGTTCCACGAAACATCAGTGTTGTTTCCTTATTCTTGCTTATTATTATTTGGTTGTGTTGTGAGATTTTTTTTACCACCGTACCGAGAGTTTATGGTGACAACACAGATGACGACTGAATATTAATTATCACAGGATGACTGAATATTAAATGATTTCATTTGCCATGACGAGGGTTGCATACAGCCACCTTCTTTCATTGGCATCATCTTTAGACTATCAGCCTACGTCGCGCTGGTCGTACCACTTGTAATCTCGTAGATCACTTCATTGCCATCGTACGGTGTCGCTTCTAGTTCCACATCGAAACCCTATTCTTCTTTAGTATTCACGTTGGTGTTCTTCTCATATGCATAATCTCCAAGGCCCAAGTGCTTCGGGAAAGGGTAGAAAACAGGATCGGCAAGCCGTCGAGTACATCAAATTTGAGCAAACAAGATCAGACCAGATTTACTGGTTAAATAAAAAAGTACAATTATCCAGAAAAAAAAAGACAGGATAGTAGTATCTATCTATTCTAATATACTAAGGGTTTTTTTAAAGTGAGCTTTGAAATGCTGCCACGTGGCATGTGATGTGTCACCTACATTTAAAAAAAAATATATAAATATATAAAAAATTGATATGTGTACTTCATAATTGTAACACTTAATTCTTTTATCTCTTTATTTTGTAGTTCTTAATTTAATGATAGGATTATATGGATGAATAATAAAAAAAAATTATAATTAACTACATAACTATAAAAAAAAACAAATGTGATATTATATAACATATAATAAAGTTTTTTCATCAGTAGCCCTGAAAATTTTGGGACGGATTTCCCGTTTCCTCATGTACCGTCCCGAATTTTTCGTCCCATTCCCTATCCCGTTTAAAATAATTACCCATTCGAAACCATTTATTTTATTAATACGGGTATGGAAAGGGAATGAGTATTAGATCGTGTAACCGAATTACCCGTTTAAAATGAAAAACTTAAAAATTCTATATATTTTTTAACACTTAATTCTTTTATCTCTTTATTTTGTTGTTCTTAATTTAATGATATGATTATATGGATGAATAACAAAAAAAAATCTATAATTAACTACATAACTATAGAAAAAACAAATGTGATATTATATAACATATAATACATTTTTTCATCAGGAACCCTGAAAATTTTGGGACGGGTTTCCCGTTCCCTCCTGTACCATCCCGAATTTTCTGTCCCATTTCCTACCCCGTTTAAAACAATTACTCATTCGAAACTATTTCTTTTATTAATACGGGTATGGAAAGAGAATGAGTATTAGATCATGTACCCGAATTACCCGTTTAAAAATGAAAAATTTAAAAATTCTATAAATTATTCTGAAATTTCCCGGGACGTTCTTATCATATTTTCTTTTGAGAATTGTTTTCCAATTCACAAATTTTCTATTTCTGTCCCATAGTTGTAGATTACCGTCCTGAGTCCCAAAATTTTCAGGGTTAACATACCTTCAATCTACATATTTACATTTGAAGAAAAAACTTATCAACAAAAGAGAATAAAAAATCCAACTACACTAAATAATTAAATACAATAAAATAAAATAAAAACAAATAACTCCAATAGAGATTCTACAACAATCTATAAATATAAAGAACAATATAACAATCTACAAACACAACTCACTTTTATTACCACACAGATTTCCAATAGAATATATATATATATATATATATATATATATATATATATTTATATGTATTACACTATCATATAATTTCTTTCACACAATCAAACGAAACAAATTGCATCTCAAAATCACACGTCCCCTCCGTAAAAAATAGAACATCAACTACACAATCCATTTTAGCACCGATCAAATACTTCAAGCAAATAGCACTACCTTCAAAAATATGATTAACTTCTACATCACTTATCATGATATGGGTGACACAACATCAAGTACATTAACCGAAAGTTTAATAAACTTTATTCAGACATTTATGCTATCACGTCGACCACATAACACACAATGCCTCGAAGTCTCTTTTGAAATTGAAGATTTCAATCCAAATGCATCAAGAAAACTATATGTTGAGTTTGTAATTGGAGACTTAGAGAGAACACAAATCTAAGCTACACAAGAAAAATATGACAATTGTGATATATGTCTTGACAATCTACACAAATTTCATCACGAATGTATTTCAAATTGGTTATATTATAAAACAACATGTCTTTAATTATTGTCGAAAATAAATAATTCGATATTTTATATGCTTATGATGAATAAAAAAAATTCTCATTCAATGTAGATATTATTATTCTACAAATCTTTCAGTACAAAATTATAAAACTACATGATATTCACAAATTAAAAATTAATATTTATCCACTAACTTTTACTAGGAAAAATTTTAAAATAAATTTTAAAATTAAAACATTTAAATTATTACAAATCCGTGCAACGCACGGACCTTTCTCCTAGTATGAACATATTATTCCCATTTAAAATTTGGTGTTAATTTGACTCGAGTTATGTCAGCTTTTTGATTTTGATATCCACTATTAAAAAAAATGTAAACTTAAACTTAGAAATCAATGATTCAAGTAATGATGCAGGTTCGTTTTTAACATTCTACACTAACATAAACTTGGATGGTAATAAATACAAGTTCCGATATATAGGAGTATACTGATGGATAAAACATCACCAATATTATATTATTGTATCACCAATTTTGTTTTGCAAGAGTATACACTGCCATTGGAAGTTCTAAAAGCTAGTGAGAGTAGGCTTAAAGTTAGACTAGGCTAAATAAACATGGACATGTCTTCAAAAACCGAAATAAGTTGACCCAAAACACGCATCCCAATAGATAAACCTTTCTGTTTTTGTTTTTTGCATCTCATAATTTGTCCAATATAGTATTGTATTTTCCTTTGGATACAGTGTATTTATTTTCACTCACTACATAATTATTCATTGTGCCACATATATGGGTTTTTCTTTGACCTTAAACCCAAATTTCGAACCATCCTCTTCAGGGAAAGTGAAAAAGATTATTATGGCTAAAATCATCTTTCTTCTACATATTTTTCTTCTAGATATACTACATTACTACTCATATCCCATATTTGTATTGATGATTTACTACTCTCTTTTTTTTTTCAATGGCAACTTACTTATGTATAATGGAGAGTGAGAAATTTAGAAATTTCAATAACATTATATCGTTTGTGGTGCATGCAAAGAAATTTAATTGATTTTAGTAGTGATGACCAAGGAGAGACTATAATTTTAATGTGATATCCTCATTCACTCGTACACGTGTATACATTACAATTGTAGTGTGGCGATCGTAATTGTAAGTGTAAGTAATGGTGAGTCTTTTTATAATTTCCCTAAAAACAAAATTTTAACAAGATCATTAGCAATCTTTGATTGGGTCCTTTTACAGTTGTTAAGAAACAAAAAAAAAAAATCAATATATATTTAGAAGAAATCAATAAATTTAAAATGTGTTTTCATTAAAAGTTGAAAAATGCAGGTTCTGAAACCTCATAAGCTACTCATAACATATGTATTATAGTTGAACGTCTTTTTCACTCAATTTATTTTGTTAATAAAATATGACAATATTATAGTATTTAAAAGTTTCAAAGTTGAAAGACTATGTATATTGGTTTTTTTCTTTTCAACACCCTTTTTTTTTTTTAACATTTCACATCATCTTCTCTTTATTCCACCTAATAATTTAACATTCATTCAACTTTTATTATCTACAATGTTTTTGTTTAATAAACTTCAACATCATACTCCATCGTTTTTATTTCATATTTTTATTTTTTTCTACTTTTTTTGGTTCAAATCAAATGAAACAAGTTTCTATTTATACAGTATGAAAAATAATGAATGTTAGTATAAAAATAAAAATAAAAATAATAATTTACTATAAAAGAATTGATCACAAATAATTAAAGTGAAAACAAAAATATAAAGAATCTCAAAAACCAATAAGAACACCATGTGGTCTTGTTGGGCTCCATTTTTATCGATTCAACCTGTTGAAAATACATGTAATCAATATTTTTATTTCTGAAAATTCACGCATCTATTAATAATAACAATCTGAATAAATACCAGTTGTATTTCAATAAGTTGCATATTTCCAAAATTATTATTTGTGTTTTTTTATGAAATTCCAATTTTAATCCAATAAATGTTATTTATGGTTGCATCTTTTCACTTGTGAAAAATTGCTCCTTTTCACTTATGTCATTTTAATCCAATAAATTCACTATTTTTCACTTATAATTGTCTCAAATAAGAGACTTTGATATGGGTCTCTCAACTTTTTGAGATACCCAAAAAATAAATATTAATATAATTTTGTGTTCACACTTTAACTAATTAAATATTAATATAGTTTGTTTTGAGAGATTTATGTGATACACTCACCAATGCAAATGCTCTAAGGCATGGAAGGAAACTAATTTATTTCCACAATCGCAATGAAATCGTGATTGACACGTTTATGTGCGGGTTCAAAAAAAAACAGTGAGTTTTTTCACAGGCGTATAAAATGGATTCTTGAGTAGATAATTTTAATTCAAAAATTCAAACTCTTTTTTGATGTCTTGGAGATTATTGAAATTTTTTTAGGATTATTAAGATAAGATTGCTTGGAAAAATTAATTAGAATATTTGGGGACAAGCAAATGTGGTCGTATTTAAATATATAAACAAAATTTAGATATCCTTAAACAATTTGTTTCACTATATGTTTTACTATGAATTTGTTTATTATTTAAAATATACCCTTTTATAAACATATTATGAATCAAAACTTCAACAAACACGAAGTTTAAAATGAAACATTATATCTCCACAAGAAAAGACACATTTTTCAGTAAAAAAACACAACTTTCTATAACAATATATTTAAAATAACAGTACACTGTCTTTTAATTTTTCATTTACAAATGGATAAACGTTCTATTTACCAAGCATACAATTCATTTGCAAAATGCAATGCTGTAGAATTGTCTTCAACAGTTACCGGTTTGTCTTGTACAAATACGAATTAAATAAGATATACGATTTCATTTCTTTTTAACAATGAAGATTTCTTATTCATACATATTATGTATGAACATTTTTAGATTGTTATGTACCAACAAATTACCTTCTTAATTATATTTGTGTAGGATGTTCATCAAACCTATCGGATATTGATAAAATTTTATTATTTATAATGCAATTTATATAAACAAGCAATTTATAGCAGTATAACTTATTCGATAAAAATAAAAACAGTAAAACTTGAATATAAAATTGAACTTATTTAATATTGTAAATTATTTGCATAATCAGAAGAAAAAATTGATACGCAATATGGAGAAAGTAATAAAGTTAGAAAGTTGTTCCACGCAAGCTTCTCTAATTATAGGTTTGTTCTATATTTACTTTCATTGAATACCAATAAATATTATTTTAATTTTCTAAATAAATTTGTGTGCTTTATCAGAAAAAAATAATGTATTACTAAATATGGGAATTTTGCCCCCCAAAAAAACTAAATATGGGAAAATCATTGAAATTAGAAAGTTTTTTCAAACAACCATCTACAAGTAAGAGTTTATCATTGATATATATATTAGCTCTATAAAAAAACATTAAAAATATAATTTCTTTTTAGATCAATGTTTAGAAAAAATGTTTATTAAACTAGTGTATCTTTTTTGTTTTGCTTATTTTTTGCTTATTTTTTGCTTTTGTTTTGCTTATTTTTATAGATATAAGAATAGATGAAAATTATTTCCATTGAATTATGTATAAAGTAGCCATTTGAAAAAAGTCTAATAGAGTTCATATTAGTGAGAGAATATTACATGTAAAAATTCAATCATTGTTAAAAGTGAAAAATTGTTTCATCAATTTATTGTTGATGTTTATATATCGTTTAGATAAGATCAAATCAAACAACAATAAGAGTCGATATATATAATAATAATGTTGTTATTGAAGTTAATATATATGTATAAACTACAAATAAATCTTAAAGATAAAAATATTTATTAAAAACAAGTTTCTGCGCGAACGCGCGGATTCAATGCCTAGTATGAACAATAATAATAAGGAAAATTAGCATAAATAACCAACAAAAAGGATCGGGAGAGATCCAACACTCATGTTCGTCCATTTAGCAACACTTCCCTCAAGATGGCCAAAAGTCCTATGGTGGCAACAGTTCTAATGATCGGTACAACTCTCATAATCAATACGGTGGCTCTCCTTCGTACCATCATCAGAACCAACATGGTTGCTCTCCTCTCTACCATCATCCTACAATCCTCTCTACAACACATACGCTCCCTACAATCATTCCTACAATCTTCCTGGCGACTCTCCTCCCTACAATCGTCCATACAATCCTCCTGGTGGCTAGCCTCCCTACTCCCCTATCTATAACCTCCCTACTCTCCTTCCTATAATTTTCCTGGTGGCTATCCTCCCTACAATCCTCCTTACAATCCTCCCTACTCTCCTCCTTACAATCCTCTCTACAATCCTCACACTCCCCATCATCCCGAGAACATCGAAGCTTTGAAGATTTTTCTGAAGAAAAGTTTCATGTGAATGTTTTCCCATTTTTAAAGCTTCGATGTTCTCGAGCTAAGAAATCTTAGCGAATTTTAACAAACAAAAAATAACAATAAAAATCTAGCATATTTTGTTAAAAAAAAATATTTGTTAAAATTTGAAGCTAAAGATTTCTTTTGGACTTAGAGGAGCCATACATGCCTTTCGCGATTCTACGATACGATACACATTAATTTGGTAAATATCGAAACATAAAAAGAAAACATAAAAAAGAAATAATAAGCAATACAGCTATATTCTTGATAAATAAGATTATATTATATAATAACTACCATGTGAATTGTCAAAGATACACAGAAGGTACTAACATGGTGCTAATGTACTTATATACAAGATCATATCTCTTCTCTTTTAGACTACAAAATAATAATTTATGTATTCAGTATTTAGCTTACAATACAAATATTCTAGAGCTTATGCAGCCATAAGAGGTGATTTTGCTTCTGCAGCCATAATAGGTGATTTTTGTGTTTATTGTTGTTGTGGTGATCAAATCATCATTATAAGTATGAAACTGAGGTAAAAAAACCGTTTTTTTAATCTGCATTTGTACTGTATTTGATCTGGTATCCATTCAAACTCATTATTTATTTGATCTGTATTTTATGTATGATCTGTTTAATATGTATTTGTTATATGCTTTGGTTGATCTGCAATTTTTGAACTATATCAATTTTAGTTTTTAATTGTATTTTTTTTTTCTTTCCGTGCTCTTATGTGTGCACTCAATCACGAACTGATGTTTAATTTAAAGTTAATTTGCGTAATATTATTTATTTTCTTACTAATATGTGAAACTTACTTAAAATCTAGATATGGCTTCCCGTCATTCGCATTCTCATTCTCATTGTCAGAGTTTTTTTCTTGGGTTTAATTATGTAATTAAACACTAATATTATGTCAAGAAGAAAAAATAGTCAAAACTGTACTCGACTACTCTCGGCCAGACTCATTTGGGGTCAGTAAAAAGGGGATTTGAGAAATTAATGAAAGAAAAAAACTTAAAATGGGCCTTAGGAAATTAGCCGGGCCCAATAAGAATAGGTGTAAACGCGTGCAATTGAAATGATGTCGTTGGGTATAGTGCGGAAAAGGGAAATAAAAGGAAAAACTCTATTTTCTGGGATTTTTCGATAGGAAAGGTTTCCATTTCTGGGATTTCGCATCTCGAGTTAATTTAGAGAAATGGAAGAAAAGCAGTTTATGGAGATTTCCCAAAGCCGAAGCTGCCTATTGTCTTCTTATGAGAGTGAAGAGCAATTAGGGTTCTTTGGATTCCCGAAAGAGAAAGAGAAAGAAGAAAGACAATAATGGCTCTGTTTTTCAACCGAATCTCGAAGCTCTCTGTAAGATTCTCCTCCTCTCGTATCACACAATTTCTTTGATTCTTGAAATTTCTCCGACTTTCGTTTATGTACTAATGATTTTAAGTATGTACATGGAACAAAATCGACAGGCACGCAGGGACAATGCTCGTTTCTTCTCATCATTGCCTTTGCCTTTGCCTCAGTCCCCGTATCTGCTTCTGGGCGGTAAACTGCTGCGAGAGTCTCCGGAGGGCAAAATCGGAAAGCACAGGTTTTTCGACCCGACAACAGAAAAGAGAGTGTACAACAGTGAGAAGACGGTTCCGAAGGAGCTCAATGGGCAACCTCTTCTGGGTTCATCACAAGGCTGGGTCGCTTGTCTGGAGAACAAAGACTTTACCGTGCATCTCACGGATCTTTACAAGCCGTGGGTCTCATCTCCGAGAGTCATACCATTGCCTTCAATCGGGTTTAAACCCTCGACGCACGCCACGGAGATGTCTCTCTCTTCTTCTGATCCTGTCCAAGACGACTTATCCGTGGCTGCAAAGTTCAGTGAGTATCAGCTAAGCGTGTGCAGGCCTCGTTGGGACTCTAAGTGGACTCACATCGACACGCCTTACTCTCTTTTACCAGCCTCTGATCTAATGTATTCCAAGAGAGACAAAGCCTTCTACTTCACCAGCTTTAAGGGTCTCTACATGGGTTCTTTGGATCTCAGCGAGAACGAGCTCGAGTTTCAAGACCTACGCCTACGGAACCAGCCTAAGATCCCAGAGGCAGGCTGGGAGATGTTGGACAAATGTTTCATGAGCAATCACTTAGTGGAATCTCCCTCTGGTGAACTTTTATTCATCAAGTGGTTAGTGTTTCGAATTTCTTCTTAAAAGAGTTTAGCTATACAGGTAGAGTAGAGATTGAGCTGGACTGTTTCTATGCAGGTACACACTTTGCATTCGCAAAGAGATCGAAGAAGGGGAATACAATATTATGCACGGCATAACTAAGAGGTTTATGGTGTTTAGGGAAGATGAGAAGAGCAAAGACTTTAGCTACACTGAAGATATTGGAGATCTCTGCATCTTCCTTGGCAAGAGTGAAGCCTTCTGTGTCTCGGCAAGCATGTACCCAGGACTCAAGCCTAACTCCATCTATTACATTGGCCCCGGACTTGGTTCTTACGATCTAGCTTCTGCTACGGTCCGTACTTTCGATCCCCCACGTGGTAAACCCTCGCTGGTCCCTTACCCTTACTGGCTTAATCCCACTAATCCCATTGCTTAACATTGCTCCTTTCAATCTCTTCTCGGAGCTCTAGCTTGGATTTGGGTTTATGTAGTCCAATAAGTGGTCGTCTTGCCACTTTTGTGTTGTGTGTTGTGTTTTTCACCTATAGTGGTCCCATCATGCCACTTTTAAGGTCTGCTTTAAGTTTTGGTGTCTTGTGTTGGTTAAGTTTGTGTGAACGTTCTTTGGTGTTCTGTGTTATTGTATGATGAAATCAGACTAATAATAATCAGTTAAAATATTTTTATATATTAACGGTTTTATAACGGTTAGTCCCTTATATATTAACGGTGTCATATTTGAGTATAGCTTTTGTATAGTAATACTTTTAATTCATAGCAACACATTCACTAGCCAGCCCCAGACGAAATCTTTTAGCATCATTGCAATAATCATAGATCATGAAGTTGCGTTGGACCCACTTAAGCCTCTTCATGCTATTTTCATCGATCCCTTCCTTGAGCCATGAGCTCGAACCACCACCACCGCAAGATACATTTGAGCCACGTGCCGACCAAACACAGCCTTGGACCTCATAGTTCCTGTAATAAGCCGTGAATGGCGCTTTGGACCAGTCAGTCTTCACGAGCCCTCCTCTCGTAGCCCAGTCATCTCCATTCCATAAGCTGTAATGGACTCTCATTGCTTGTTTCTCCGGATAAGATACGTTCATCGTCTTCATGTTCTTGAATTCTCTTATCGGTGTACCATCCACGTATAATCTGTCAAAGATCCGACTCTTAAAATATAGCTATATATTTTGTTTGTTATGCTAAGAGATGAATAGAGATTATATATTTAAATTTTACACTATGGTTTTAGGATTCCAGAGGATGGAGTAAGTGTGAAAATCAATGGTGGGATCGAACCAGAGACGAAACTGTTGTTCTCTATCACCTTTGCCTTGTGTGATCACATTTGTGTGGACTGTGTAAGGATCACCACTCAGATTCCCCAAGAATTCGAAGTCTATCTCATCCCACATCGCTCCTTTAGACGCTAGCTACACAACACACACACACATGATGAGTAAATAGTACCAAATATCATAGCAAAAATGATTCAATTAAAGAGATGAGTTTTAAAGAGTTCATACATAGTAAGATGTGACAGTACCGGCAGAGTTTCCATGGACAAGCTTTAGCTCCATGGAGATCTTACCGAACAAGAACTGAGCTTTGGACTGAAAACCAGAGCCTGAAACTTTGTCAAGAGATAATGTAATGGCTTGGCCGTTTTCGAGTATCTTTGCTTTGTCGCTTCCCCATATAATGTCAACATCTTGTCTGAAATTACCTGCCAAGACAAAGGAAGAAGATGACAGAATAGACACAAAGATCAAGATTTGTGAACAACCCATATGTTCTTTTTTGGGAACTTTAATGGTGGGTCGGGTTTTTTTTTGTTGTGTAAGAAATTTATAACTGATGAAAGATATAGAGAGGATAGACAGTGACATCTGGGTGAGACAGAGGAATTGAAGGAGAAGAATTTGTGTTTAGTGATGGTCAAGTTTTGGCTTGTGAGGAAAACAAAGCAACAGATAGAGAGTGAAGCAAGCTCTTGTTTGACACATGTAAAAAGTCAAGTGAGGGTTTAATTACAACAAGAGATTCAGAGATTCTCCTTTATCCATTCGTTCATAACGCTTGGGGTGTAAGTTCTGTCTTTACTTGGAAACCAATCAAAGAAAATGACCAATTCATATTCAATTTTGAATATGTAAATAAATAAGAACATTGTCCAACCATAAGTGAAAAGAGAAAAAAATAAAAAATCCCCCATGTTCAATATTGAGGGTTCCATTTTAACATAAAGCTCAAGCAAACTCTAGCATCTAGCAAACAAAGTGTGAAGCCGTAACATTCGCATACCAATAAGAGACTCAAGACTAAAAACCTTTGAGAGCAAGTCAGCTATAGAATCAAGACTAGCCTTTGAGTGCAAGTCACAGCTATTTATAGGTTTTAAGTAGGCCCAATTATTTGAAACATACTTTTCTTGTTTAGGCCCATTAACAATTGAAACAAATACGGAGGAAAACGGGAAAAGCATCTAATCTCTCACTTTGAGTCTAATCTCACTTTTAGCCTAGTCCTTTGTATCTTTTGTTAATCTTTTTCTGACCTATAAAACTTAAGAAAAATGTCTAAATAAAGTGCAAATTATATGATATTACGAGGAATTTTAATCGCTATCATGGAAATAGAAAACAACTGTTTAGATTTCTAGACTTTACGTAAGAGTTGGGGACTGATCTTAGGATATAGCCACTTGGACTAAGATGAAACTTCCGGACCACGACCGTCATCAAGTTGAATGTCTTAGCTGTCTCCTCCACTTTAACATCAAAAACATTTGAGTCAGTCAAAATCATGATTTTACCCAACAACTACTACCTTATCCCTTTAACGTGGCATCTCTCTTCTCCCCCCCTCCTCACTTTAATTTTTGCATTTATTAATTAAATTTTTTTCTAAAACAGAAATACAATTCGATCCTTATCGTATTTTCTTAACAACTCTAAGTTTGTCATGTGGCAATGAAAATAAATACTCAAACTGCATAAGTAGTTATATATTTCTACCCCAAAATTATTACATATTGCATAATAACACACAAAAATAAAAAATAGGGAAATCAAGATAATTGAATTAAAAAACAAATTGAATTATAAATATACAAAACCACTAAATAAATCAATTGAAATTTGAGATATTTAAAAGAAAAACTGAGAATTGAGTAATAACGAACTGTAAATAGTTTTATCATAAATCGTAGTTGTGTAACTGATAAGAAAACAGTCAAAAACAAAACACCGTAAAACACGTTAAATCAATGTTTTAGAATTACAACTAAAAAAATAAAACTCACAAATTTACTTTATTCTAGTTAACTTTTGTTTTGTTTTGTCAACTTTCGAATTAATTAATTGTTTTTTACATCAAAAGGACCATTTCATTAAATTTTCTTTTTCAAATTAACTTTTTAAAACTAATTAACACTTTCTTTCTTTTGTTATAACAGAATCTCTTGGTTCTATTAGAAGGATAACCATTTCTCCTGTCAGGGTCGGTCCAAGCCGGTGGTAAAGGATCCAACTCCCAAATCCAACCTTTTTTTTTTTAGTAGCAAAACTCCCACATCCAATTAAATTTGACACACAAAAGTGAAAATATTATTATCTAAATCAAAATAATAATAATAAAAAAAACCATTACAAAACAAACCGCGTGAACTCCAAAGCCAATTGAACACAGCTTTTACTACAAGATGGCCCAATCTCTCCAGCTGTTGCATCAAAAACGCGGCTTCCTCTTTCACCATACGAACCTTCCAGCCCTCTTTCGAACCATTACTACTACTATATATAGACATTCTTCCATAAACCTTCAATATCACAAACCAAAAACCCAACAGAAGAAAAGAAAACCCAAATATCTCAAAATGGCGATCAATTACTTCCTTCCTCTGTTTCTTTCTCTTGTCATCTCCTCTGTTTCAGCTAATTTCCAAAGAGACGTTGAGATAACTTGGGGAGACGGACGTGGACAGATCAAGAACAATGGAGAGGAGCTCACTTTATCTCTTGATAAATCCTCCGGATCTGGTTTCCAATCCAAAAAAGAGTACTTGTTTGGTAAAATCGACATGCAAATGAAACTCGTCCCTGGAAACTCCGCAGGAACAGTCACAACGCTATACGTAAGTTTTTTTTTTTTTAAACAATCTTTAATTTTGTTTTTGTTTTCACATTTAGAAGTTCGTATCTCTAAATTTGGGTTTTTGGTTTTTTTCTTGCAGTTGAAATCACCAGGAACAACATGGGACGAGATTGATTTCGAGTTTCTAGGGAATCTAAGTGGAGATCCTTACACACTTCACACAAATGTCTACACACAAGGCAAAGGAGACAAAGAACAGCAGTTCAAACTCTGGTTCGACCCAACAGCTGATTTCCACACTTACACAATTCTTTGGAACCCACAACGAATCATCTTCACCGTCGACGGAACTCCGATTAGAGAATTCAAGAACATGGAATCTGTAGGCACTCTGTTTCCCAAGAACCGACCAATGAGAATGTACTCTAGTCTCTGGAACGCCGAAGATTGGGCAACGAGAGGTGGTTTGGTCAAAACCGATTGGTCTAGAGCTCCTTTCACTGCCTCGTACCGTGGCTTCAACGAAGAAGCTTGTGTTTGGTCAAACGGCAAGTCTTCTTGTCCTAATGCCTCGAAACAGGGGACCTCTGGTTCGTGGCTGTCGCAGGCGCTTGACTCAACGGCTCAAGAAAGGATGAGATGGGTGCAGAGAAACTATATGATCTATAATTATTGCACGGATTCTAAGAGGTTCCCTCAAGGTCTCCCAAAAGAGTGCTTAGCTGCGTAGAGAGTAAAGAGTTTTAGAGAGGAACAAAATTCTACTTTTTCTTTGTTGTTGTAAAATTCTATTCATTTTATTGTAGATCATATGAATTTTATTGATTCGTTTGCAGTGTACTAATTAATAATATTCTTTGTTTTAAACCATGTGCCTGTTTTAAATTTGATTGGTTGGACAATCAAGCAAATCTAACGTTTTTATTTAATGGTTTATAAATTCTTCTGTATAACGTTTTCATTATCTAGATATAGAGATAATGCAAAAACTACTAATAGAACACCTCCTTGAAAGCAAAAGACTCAGAAGCAAGTACTACCAAGTCATGATTGCAAGTTATTGGTTTCCCCAGAAACATTTCATGACCAAGATCTTTCAACCTTCTTATCGGATAATCAAAATCGCCATCTCCAGTGATGACAACAATATAGCAACGTCCATTTGGTCCAAATGCTTCAGCAAGTTGGAGCATAGATGCTGCCATCTTGCCATCAACAACATTTGAAACTCGATCATATCTGTCTGAAAAGAAAAATAGATGAATACCAATCAATTGAATATTGATTAATAGATAATGATCGAACACTACTTAGTAAGACTTATTACAATCCATTGGTTCATATAAAATCAGTAGAAATGAAAACAAATAAAGAAAGATGAATACCAGTCAATTGAATATTGATTAATACATAATCGATCGAACGCTACTTAGTAACGACTTATTACGATCCATTGGTTTATATAGAATCAGTAGAATGAAAGCGAATAAATATAGATGAATATATGTGATACGAAGGCGACGAATCTCACGCATAATAGAAGCTGGACAATTAGCACAAGTGATGTTTCTTGGCTCTACGTCAAGTGTAATGACACCTACTGGGTGATCAAGACTTGTTTTATCATATATGAACACAGTGTCGATCCAACATTTTTGTATACCCTATGAAAATTTAAAAAGCGTGCGTTTTTTGTGTGATTCAAAATCAAAAATTGTAATCATATTAACATTTCATATAACAACCTAATTTTATAAACTGTATGTAGAAAAAAAAAATAGTGAAATAATATTTTATTGTTCAAATATGACTCTCGTCACATTTTTTGTATGTAAATATTGATAAAAACCTTAATAAAAAACATAACTAAAAAAATTTCCCAAATTATATGTCCTAATCGGTGGATTCACTAGTTTATGCTGTGGGCCGGGTCTGCTTGAACAGATGCAGACAGCCAATTACAGTTAACCGTTTGACTGTAACTTTAGAATTGAATTTTCTACGCAGAATAAGTTTGATCTTATTTTTTAGAGCGTCGAGAGACATAGTGCAAGAGAAATCCTTCTCCACATTCTCAATATCAATGAACACATAGGAATCATCAATGTTAGTCTCTAGAAACACAGCTGGAGAGGGGATGAGGTCTCCAAATCTATGATCTTTCTGAACATGAACCGTAGTTGTTTGGTGTGCCTCCGCCGCCGCTTTAATCTTTTTCCCTCCAAGACAAAGATAGATGAATGGGTAATTAATTAAATTACTTTGTTTGGAAAAGATAGTTAATTAATTAACTTATTTGTTTTGGCTTCGCCGATTGGCTAATATGCTATTGAAATTAAACAAATTAAAAGCACAAAACGATCAGAATCAACAAAACCAAATGAAAGATTCAAATTCCTGAATACATTACAGATTTGATTAGATTATCTAGCGTAACTATAACATATACATGGGATAAAAACTAATCCAAACAAAAAATTGAAGAGTTAGAGGACAAATTAGTTCATAAGAGAGGAAAAAATATAAATTACTTTCGTCCATGCTTGTAGCTCTTCCTTGTGACCCGATCTTTAATTTTCGTGCATTGACAATGAAACCTTCTGAGTTTCACAAGTAATAATCAAACCTAATCATAGATTTCGATCAACAAATACCAAAATAATTCAAATATGCTTCGAGCAAGAGACATTTAGCAGCAAACCTAAACCTCGCTGTAATTTGAAATCGCCCAAATCAAGCACCGTCAATGTAAACAAAAATCCAAATTCGAGATACGATGAAAAACTTAAGCTCAGTTTCTACAAGAGTAGCCCTAGCAATCAACCAAAATTGTCGATCCAGTGTTCATCTAAATCAACGAAAATATTATGACGCGGGAACTATGTTACCACAAGATGATCCGTGTTCAATTCAATATTCATTCAGAAGTTAAAAAGGCAAAACATTGTGAGCCAACAAGGCTTTATCAAATCAATATCACTAATATTTTATTGAATCAATGCATAAACAAATCCATTTATGCAAGAAAAAGCAACCATCATGAAACATTCCACAGAATAATGAATACATATACTACATCCTAAACATACAACCTCAAAACTATGGCTCATAGTTTAAACATAGAAACAATGTCAAAGACCAATTAGAAAACCTATTACCAATCAAGAGCCTCAGGACAATTTGTGCAAACTATGAGACTAGACTACACAGGGTACCCGAAATTAGGGTTTTGATGTCACATGAAACTTTCTGAGTTTCACAAACAGTAATCAAACCTAATCATAGATTTTGATCAACAAATACCAAAATAATTCAAGTATGCTTCGAGCGAGAGACCTTTAGCAGCAACCTAAACCTCGCTGTAATTTGAAATTCCCCAAATCAAGCACCATCAATATATACAAAAATCCAAATTGTTCATCTAAATCAACAAAAACAGTATGACGCAGGAACTATGTTACCACAAGATGATCCGTGTTCAATTCAATATTCATTCAGAAGTTAAAAAGGCAAAACATGGTGAGCCAATAAGGCTTTATCAAATCAATATCACCATTTTATTGAATCAATGCATAAACTGTTTATGCAAGCAAAAGCAACCATCATAAAACATTCCGTAGAATAATGAATACATATACTCCATCATAAATAACAACCTCAAAACTATGGCTCATAGCTTAAACATAGAAACAATGTCAAAGACCAATTTGAAAACCTATTACCAATCAAGAGCCTCATGACCATTTGTACAAACTATGAGACTACACATGGCACCCGAAATTAGGGTTTCGATGTCATAGGGAACCTTCTGAGTTTCACAAACAGTAATCAAACCTAATCATAGATTTCGATCAACAAATACCAAAATAATTCATAGTTGCAACTAAAGTTTCACAAGCAGTAATCAAACCTAATCATAGATTTCGATCATGATGTTTCCTCAGTCTATTATCTCTCTTTTGCAGGCAATGATCTCTCTTAGAAGACTTGACACTTACATGATGAGCAGAGAGCTATCAGGAGAGAATGCATCACACCCTTGACTCTTCTTCATAGAATAGACACAAAGATCATGATTTGTGAACAACCCATATGTCCTTTTTAGGAACTTTGTGGGTCGAGTTTTTTTGTGCAAGATATTTATAACTGAAGAAAGATATAGAGAAGATAGACAGTGACATCTGGGTGAGATACATGAATTTAAGGAGAAGAATTTGTGTTTAGTGATGGTCAAATACCTTTGTGAGGAAAAAAAAAAAATTTGTTTGTTTTTCAAATGTTCTCAAATACCTTTTAATCATCTTAGAATTTATAACAATAAATCAACAAAATTGCTCAAATCTCAACATCTTTTTTAAAATTTCTCTAAATCTAAGTTATATCCAAATTCTATCAAATCATTGATACAATGTGTTAATTCTATCAGACTTTTGTTTTTTTAAAAGTCAGAACAGCACAAAAAATTACAACCAAAAATATAAAGCTACTACAACATTAACCAATAATCATGCCCAAATTAGAATTTTGTGGAATTGAACCAAATTTTATTCTAGTTGGTTTATAAATTCTTCAAACCGAATAAGCCTGAAAACCGAGATATCATAGACAAATAACATAAAACAAGACTCAACCAGATTCCCAAAATCGAACCGGGCTTTAACCGGATCAGACAGACTTAAACCGAAACAAAGAAATGAGCACACGTAGCATGAGGCAAAACTAAGCACCTGCTTGCTTCACAACAACCAGCTGTTCACAGATTAAACAACACAAGAGTCACAAACGGCGAACTAAACTCCAAAAAGGCTAAGACTAGCCTCCCTTGTATAAATCTCCCCCCAATACACACGGTTCCAATGAATGATTTCAATTCTCAATCTTACCTACTCATAAGCATGGACCGTTCCACTTTGATCTTATCTTTACTATTCACACTCACCGTTTCGACCACGACCTTCTTCTCTCCGGTTCTCGCCGGAACTTTCGACACAGAGTTCGATATCACTTGGGGTGATGGTCGCGGGAAGGTCCTTAACAACGGAGAGCTTCTCACTCTCTCTCTCGATAAAGACTCGGGCTCTGGTTTTCAAACCAAAAAACAGTATTTGTTCGGAAAAATCGACATGCAGATCAAACTCGTCCCTGGAAACTCTGCCGGAACCGTCACTACCTACTTCGTTAGTATTACATAATATCATAAACATATATTTATACGATGTTACAATTTCATATAAAAATAAAGTTTCTCTGTTTCACAGGGCTGTCGTTTATCATGTGCAAGTAAAACGTTTTAAATATCTAAAATTAGAACTTCTGATTTATTTATTTTTAAATTTAGTACATGACATTCATATAGTTTGAGACGGTCATGGTGGTTAATGTTCTGTATATCCTTTTTAAAAAAAAAAAATACTTGATTAGGTCTTTTATGGTTTTTGAACCCGGTTCGTTGTTGTTTTTGATGCAGTTGAAGTCGGAAGGTGATACGTGGGACGAGATTGATTTCGAGTTTCTTGGTAATCTAACTGGTGATCCGTATGTGATGCATACAAATGTGTTTAGTCAAGGCAAAGGTGATAGAGAACAACAGTTTAACCTCTGGTTCGATCCAACGGCAGATTTCCACACTTACTCTGTTTTATGGAACCCTCATCATATCGTGTAAGTATAAAGATATACATATAACAAATAAATTTAACTTTTTTTTTGGTTCTAACTAGAAAGTTCAAAGCCTCTAACACCGAATCTTTAGAGGTATAAAAACCGTCTTTGATATATTATTATTTTTTTCTGTTCTCAAAAATCTTATATTTTTATGCAGTTTCTTGGTTGATGAAACTCCGGTAAGAGAATTCAAGAACCTAGAAGATATGGGGATTCCGTTTCCGAAAATGCAGCCGATGAGGCTCTACTCGAGTCTGTGGAACGCGGACCAGTGGGCTACAAGAGGAGGTCTTGTCAAGACCGACTGGTCCAACGCACCATTCACCGCTTCTTACAGGAACTTTAGAGCGGACGCATGTGTTTCGTCTACCGGAAAATCATCTTGTCCTGCGAGTTCACAAAGATGGTTCTCTCAAGGGCTTGATCTAACAGCGGAAGATAAGATGAGAGCGGTGCAGAGGAGGTTCATGGTTTATAACTATTGTACGGACTCCAAAAGGTTTCCTCAAGGATTTCCAAAGGAGTGTAATGTTCACTAGCTTCTGGAACTTGTGTAGTCAATTAATATCTGGTCCGAAACTCCGAAGCTAGTAGTATAAAAGGTTCATCCAAATTATGTATGCAATGTGTGTATTTAGGGTCTATGTTAAACAATTTCCCCTGTTTCTGTGTATATTCATAATAAAATGGGTGCGAATTAAGATGGGTTTTTTTTTTCAATGGCAGCACTACCACAAACCTTCTAGGTTACATGCCAAATATCGGTCATAAAGATATATGATAATTTCTATAAATAAGGATTTGCATTTGCTATATGTTTCCTATAATTTACTCATAAAAATATGATTAATTAAACCTATACAAATAGAAAAACATTAAAAAAATTCTTGAAGGTAATAAAGGGTTTAAACTTTAAAGGGGTAAAAAACTGCCAAGTAAGAGGCTAACCAATCCAACGGCTGTAAACCCTTTTCCTTTGAAAAGAGGCCAACATATCTAACCCACAATTGACCATCATTCCAGCATACAAAGAGAAACACACTTTCTTCGACTGGTCAATTCCACATCTCTTAAAAATCTCGAAGCTAATTTCTCAACCATGTCTTGCTTCACCAGTGAGATCTTGTCTCTTCACTATCTCGCTCTTTTTGTATTTAGTTACCAATTTTGTTTGTGTTTATATTGCTCATGCTTTACTTTTTTTACATCTCTGCCTTTCATGTAATTTCTTGTGTTAGTATGAGTTATCCCAAAACTCAAGACCGTTTAGTATGTGTGTAAACTGGTATAGTCAAATATAATTTTAATATAAAAAATTATTTTTACTATAAAAAAGTTTGAATGTTTGTATAGATTGAGACATAACTTAAAACTTTTTTTTATTCACAATTGAGGACATGAGCCAACCTTATAAATTTGAGTCGAATGCATTACCAAAAAAAAGGAAGAATAAATTTAGGAAATGATAAAAAATAAAAAATAAATATATCACCAACATGTATAATTTATATGTAAGTTGAACGACTAATATATGTTAATAAGCTGACATAATTCATTTAGATAATAATAATTAAAAATCGTTAGTGTAAGACAACCACGTCGATAATGGGACTCCACGAACCTCTAACGCACTCGTTTTCTAAAATGTCTCTCTATATAAACACCAATCTCCAATCATATTCAAACCATCAGAAAACAATTGCTTTTAAACAACAACAACAGAGCAAAGAAAAATGGCAGCTTTTGCGACCAAACAGTCTCTGTTGTTGTTGTCGTCTCTTCTGCTCTTGATCGGCGTATCAACCGGAAGTTTCTACGACAACTTCGATATCACATGGGGTGATGGTCGTGCCAACATATTCGAGACTGGACAGCTCTTGACTTGCACTCTCGACAAGATCTCCGGTTCGGGCTTTCAATCGAAGAAAGAGTATCTATTCGGAAAGATCGATATGAAGATGAAACTTGTCGCCGGAAACTCAGCCGGAACAGTCACTGCCTACTACGTACGTAAAAAAAAAAACATCTATCTCCGTTTCTTTTTTGATTTGTGTGGTTTTGAATGTGATATTAAGAATGTTTTCGCAGCTTTCGTCTAAAGGCGAGACATGGGACGAGATCGATTTCGAGTTCTTGGGTAATGTTACCGGGCAGCCTTATGTCCTCCATACGAATGTGTTCACCGGAGGTAAAGGTAACCGTGAAATGCAGTTCTATCTCTGGTTCGATCCCACTGCGGATTTCCACACCTACACCGTCCTCTGGAACCCTCTCAACATCATGTAAGTAAATGTTGTTCAGACCCAATATCTAGAAGCTTTGATCCAATCCATCACCGTTCTTGATTTTGTGTGTATTCTTTTATCTTCTTGGGGTCTCAAAAGATTTCTAGTGGACGGAATCCCAATCAGGGTATTCAAGAACAACGAGGCTCACGGTGTGGCTTACCCGAAGAGCCAGCCGATGAAGATCTACTCGAGTCTTTGGGAAGCTGATGACTGGGCCACGCAGGGCGGTCGAGTCAAGACCGATTGGACCAACGCTCCGTTTAGCGCTTCCTACAGGAGTTTCAACGACGTGGACTGCTGCAGCCGGACTTCGGTATGGAATTGGGTTACGTGCAATGCGAATAAGAACTCGTGGATGTGGACCACACTTAACTCCAATCAGCTCGGACAGATGAAGTGGGTGCAAGATGATTACATGATCTATAACTATTGTACTGATTTCAAGCGGTTCCCTCAAGGTTTGCCCACGGAATGCAACCTCGGATGATCGTGTTACCGAGAAAATTCAAAGCACTTGATGCAAGTTTCTTTCTATTTTTGACCTCATGATTTGTTGATTTGATTTGGTTATTCTTTTTGAGTTTCTAAGTTTTGTTTCCCTTATTGGGTAATTGATATTTTATTTTACGGTTACATTGTTGAATTTTTTTTTTTCATTTCTTAAAACTACAATAAAATTTGATTCCAACCTAGCCAGACCAACCTGAGAATAGAGCAAAGAAACAGAGTTTTCTGTCATAACACTCAGAAGTCAGAACAAAAGCAGAGTATTCTGTTATGTCCGTTATTTTTATTCACGCGGGCCTTGGGCTTTTCAGCAAACTTGTGGTTCTTCACTTAACGCAAACCAACTGAAGATATCTTAAACCAGGATTAAACCGAAACCAATATGAAGTTGATGTATTTTAATCACAATAAGAAACTGATCCCAAAAAAATCACACTGATTTTTTTTTACATGGATACATAACATGACCGTTCAAGATGTAACTGTTCAATTTTGTAGTTATGGTCTCTCTCAATAAAATTGTATTATTTTACTTATAAACCTTGCATGCTTAAAAAAAAAAAAAATCAGAATATTAACAAATACAAAAAATGTAAATACTTTAGAACTTTTCTTAAAATGTAGTAAGTCAATGATACCGATAATTCAACTCAAAATAATTGACTTTTTAATGTCACTGATAATTCAACTTTATAATCTTTTGTAAATTCACATACACAAAACTTAGAATTTCTGACGTCTGATTGATCATAAAACAGAACATAATCATTGTACTAGAATTAGTCTAACTCATGTCTCATCTCTCTTGCTTTTGTAATATATGTTGAAAACCATCATGGTATATCTAATAAAAAAAGACTTTGATTGATACGACACCGTTTTGGACCCACATGGTAGTTCATTACGTCTAAAACTCTTACTCGGTATTTATAGAACAAGCAAAATAAAACGAAGATCGATTCAGATGAGATAATAACAAAGAGAGTTCCATTAGAAAACTTGTTGTCTCTTGTAAATGATGGACAAGATTGGTAGCTAATAAAGTTTAGAAGGTCGCATTTGTGTTTGGACGATAACACTCATCTCTTACACATCTCTTCAATCACATGTCGACGAAAGTTATCAAGATTCCATGTATTTCGAAAAGGTTAAAAACACAAAAGATTCCGTGTATCGATTCCGACGTGAAAGAAATGATAAGTATTTTCACGATAAACCGGTGTAATACTATTTTGCTTGTTGACCTTAAAAAAACTCGGTTATTTAAAACAACTTAAAAATAACATACGTAGCTTACACTTATTAAAATGTACATTGAATTTATTTATTATTATTTTATTTTTTTTGAATTAACTGTGAAAGTTCTGGGTCTGAGTCCCGTAATCTCCCACAGTACCCGGAGGGGGTTTGAACCCGGAGCACAAGGAAACCAACTCCTTGCACTACCACTAGGCCACCACCTCTTTGGTAAATACATTGAATTTATTCAAACAAATTATGAATAACTTTAAACCATGCATCGGTTTGTCATATATAGTTTGGTTAAAATGTACAACATACGTAGTTTTTTTTCCTTTTTCCTAAAACGTAACCATTTTATTAAATAAAAGTGAGATGCCAAGACATAAATTCATACAGATTAATACAAATTAGAATAAAAAAGAAGTATACAGAGTATTGGAAAAATAATTCAAGTTAGATTTATAAATAAATTAGATAATTATTTTTCCAATACTCTGTATACTTCTTTTTTCATAATAAATATTATTTGGACACTTTTTTAATTAAATTAAAATAACACCTATAATAATGATAATCATATTAGTTACATTAGAACACCTTGTAATTAATAGAAGGTGTTATAAGGTAATATACTCTCTCTTTTTTAACCTTTATAAGGTATAATAATATACTTACAAAGTGTTATAGATAAATTAATATGGTATTCGCTTTTTCATCTTCTTTGTGAATTTGTCTTGTGTTCAAATTAACATTACTTTTAGGGTCATGAAGAAGGGAAACATTATCTCAGGGAAGTGATCATCGTGACTTGCTCAATTCAGACATTGAATTATTGAATCTAAAAGTCATATTTTTAATTTATGCATTCTCTCATCTCATACACGCCACTAGATATACCTTCACTCGGGTCTATTTTATTTTCTTAATTTAATCAATTTATGTGACTCACATATATTATCGGTATCGGTTATTTAACAAAAAAAAATATTATCGGTTAATCAAATCAAAGTTAAACTAGATAGCCATGTATATGTATTATGTACAATTGTATACTAAGACAAAATATTATTTTCACCTAATATAAACGGCAAAAAGTCTTCTCATAGTCTCTTTCATATATAATATTAATATAACTTATTTATTTAATTAAAATTAAAATTATATAAAAAAGATCTATTTATTAATTGACATCTGTAAGAGACCGTTTCTTAAGTCTCTGGTTTTAGATCCATATCTAATTTCTTTTTCTTTTCTTTTTAAATTTTTTAAATTTTTTTACTTTTTAAAAACTCTCTTTAAAAGACTCCGTTGGAGGTGTTCTAATGTTATTTTGAACAATTTTCTTAACTTTCTTCCAGATTTAAACATTTTTTGCAAGTATTTTTATTAATTTTGATATGGCACTGTAAACTACGGTGTTGCCGGCTGTCATATGCTTAAAAATAAGAAGCAAATGCATGATGAATAATAAAGTACCAAGTACAAGTAATAGCTTTACAAAACTAGATTTCCTCATCAGGAGGCTGAAAACTTTTACAATTCAACAAATAACGATACGTCAACAACCTTTTTTCGTGATTAGTCCCCTCTTATTTAATTTACTTTCTGAACGGCACAATTTATGGTGATATGTACGTGTTCTATATTGATCCCAAAACAATTAGTGAAAAAGATGTAATATAATTATAATAAATAGAATAAGGAAGAAATATATAAGGTCAGATTGGTAACCGTAGATTTTCAGCGGTAAGCTGAATCTTTTAGCGGTAAACTGCAGTGATAAAGTGCTTATAAAATAGTTGAAAACTGTAAAAAATAGCTGTACGTCAAAAAGATACAAAAAAAGCTGAGAGTAATACTGTTGGTAACGCTTTCTATACTGTTTTGTGATTGGTAACAATTAAAACGGTATGAATTGTACCGTAACTTTACGGTAAATCTTTTGGTTACCAATCAAAACCATAATAGTAGTTCAAAAGTGTTGTAATATAGAGTATTTAGTAAAATTTAAAGTTCAAAAGTATACAAAACTTTGGTCTATCGACTTTAGATTTTTTTTTTCTTTTGGTGTGTACTTAACGAATCTTTGATTGATAACAATCAATGTCAGAGAAGGTTATTATATACAATAAAAAAAATTTCAAAAAATATTAAATAGAAAGAATCAATTAAATCTTACCATACTATTTGGTTTTTCTATCAGTAATTAAGATTGAAGTCTAAGATGTTATTTATTTGATTTTTAAAAATTTAGACCTAATTATTCTTTTCAATTTAACATCAAATTTTTAAAAATTTAGTATAAATAACATCTAAAAGTAAACTATGTCAATTATGTAAATTACCTTTTTATTATTTAAAAGTTTTGATATATCAAACATGATATATAATTTGAACATGGTGAAAATGTTTATCTAGTAAATTTATAGAGAACAAAATATCATGAAAACCTCGGATATTCATCAAAATACTAGTGGTATATGACAAAAAAAGAAGGGTAAGACTAGACGACGTAATGAGCTCAACATAGGAATATATAATTATTAGTGAATATACGGATAGATACGTATAGGTTGTATTTATTGAGATGTTGTATGTGGATAAATGTTATATATATATAGAAATTTACTTAACTAAGTATAGTTTCGCAGCGCATGTCTCCTTGTCGGGGCACATTGATATTTTGATCAATAATGTATGATATATAAGCGACATTCATCCATTTTATAATGCAGTAATATACTGTATCTGTATGTGCTCATACAATGTATAATTAAAATAACCATCTATATAGGAGAAATACTCATCTCATCCTTCGTGTTTTTTTTACTTCTTTCAATTAATTAAAAAAAAAAAACTTGTTTTTGTAAAATTTGGAAAAACAATAACACAAAAAGTATACGTATCATCTTCCAAAACCAAATTTTGATTTGAATTGAGGACTATATAGTTACAACGTTAATTCGGTTTAACATAAGAAAGCATGATTAATTAATAAGTAATAGACTTATCGAAAAACAATTAATTTAAGGATTAACAATTGATATTGATAATATAACTAACAAAATAGAAGATTATTTTATAGCCTTAACGACAAGTCAAGGTGACTCATCTCCTGGTCCTGATCAAGACTACTCTCCGGCACACGACGGCCTGAGAAGTTCCTCGAACCGCCGCTTTCGACAAATCCTTCGTAGCCACGGCCGTAGAGCTCAAACCGACCGGAGAACGGGTAAGGCTGATCGGAATCAACAGTGGTTGAGGATCTAAAGAGTTCACGACTCTTCTTGGCTAAGGTTCTTTCAAGCTTATGAGCGTTTTGATGACCACCAAGAGCTTGAGAGCTGTAAAACTTTCTTTGACAATAGTTACAAGAAAATACCCTAGGCTGCTCCAAACATGATGAAGAGTTCGTGGAAGAAGAAGAAGAAGAAGACATAGAAGAAGGCTCGAGAACAAGTTCTAGATTTAGTTGGTGGTTCTTGTAACTTGGTAGGCTCAGACGTAAAGATGTGTTTGGCTGAAAGTCCATACCAAAATGTTTAGTGAGAGAGAGAGAAAGAGAGAGAGGTTAGAAAGATGAGAAGAGAGAAGTGTGTTTGAAGGGCTTGGGCTTGAGGGGCTTTATATTTAAGGTGTAAAGGTGCGTAGGTTTGCTCAAAACTCATGTTGGGTGCAACTTCGACTGTAAAGTATGGAGAGAGAGAGAGAGAGAGAGAGAGAGAGAGACATGGAAGCTGAAAGAATCAGTGGGGATCCGAGTGTTGTCGCCTCCATTAATGGCACCCTTTGAACCCTTTGTCGGTCCATCTAATATTATCTTCCTCCGAGTTTTATATATTACTCAATACATATATTATTATTATATTTTAATGGTGTCGTTTTAGAGTGTTGAACACCTTAAAAATGATGTCCCATGTGGTAGTTGTTAAGACCAGACACATAAGATATCTGTTTAAATTTGAGCATTGTAGTTAATTTTATGCCTTTTTCTAATTGGAATTAATATATACCATATATTTGCTTAAATTACATGCCTTCTTCTAATTGGAATTAATTTATACCACATATTTGCTTAAATTACGTACTTTGAACGTATGCAAATTCTTTTTAGAAATTTCCATTCATACCAAAGTTTTCTACGCATTATTAAGAAATCTATATATTTATGTTCAAATTTAAATTCATACCAAAACTAATGAGATTAAGATGTCACATAAATAGAGAAAAGTCGACTTATGTGACTTTGCTAAGCAAATCGTTTACGATGGTCTTGTGGTTATACCTATATATAGTTTTATCTAAAATCGTTTGATTATGAAAACTATAAATTCATTCAAAATAGTTCTATTTGTACTTTCAAGTTTGTAATGCAAGTATCACAAATTTATATCGATGATATCATTACATTAATGATAGTAAGTCATTTGGAAAAGAAAAAAAAAATCTTTCGTCCGTCTAAACTTTTTAAAAAGTAATGTAGTTCATAAATTTGTATTTAGAGGTTAGATTATTATTTCTTAATTTCCGAGTGTTAATACGTATAATTGGTAAACAAAATCATAGAATCGTAAAAAAAAAGGCATAATTGTCTACATAAAAAGTGAATAGCGTTTCAATCAAAACAGCTGTTAGGTTCATTAAATAAATGAAAGACTAAATATCAAAGCCCTCTTATCAAATTTCCAGTAATGGCAAAGAACACTTGCCGTGGTAAAGCTTTTTGACTCGGCTTAAACATGTAAGATGATGTTAACCCCCAATTAATTGAAATCATCGCTCACCGTACGATCAGTTTCTCCATCCAACGGTTCACAAGAAGTTCGTACCAGATAAGATGTGGACTGCACCACAGTGAACCCACTTTGGATATATCACGTTTTGCCTTTCGTGAGTTTACAATCGTAGAAGTCATTTCAGTTTGAATAAATTCGATTAATTTTAATTACTTTATATCAATGAAGACAAATCGATGTCATGTGTACATTTGTTTCATTAAGACTTTTGTCGTTTAAAGATTGAGAGAGATTACGTTTTCGTACTAATCTCTCATGCTTGTTTCGCTTTCTTTATTTAATTTATTTTGGGTCCGATCGATATTTGAATATATGGTACTTTGCTAACCAGCCAAGTGAAACTGATTGATCCAATTATACATTTCTAAACAGATAATAACCATAAAAAACCTTGAAGTTCCAATGTCCTATAATTTAGAATCGTCATGTGCTACTCTCAAACAAAATGGATTGTTCTTTAACAAAAAAAAAAACAAACAAATCAAAATGGGTTGTTGTAAAATATTGAAAAATATTTGCCGTATAAGAGAACATGTAATTTTATTATTAGTTTGTGTTAGTGCTGTTATTAGAACCGTTTTTTTAACACTTGCAAATAGAGCAATTGAAAATAGTTCCGATTTAAAAACAACAAAAAAAAGATTAGAAAAAAATTAACTATATTTATTATAAGTTTGAGCTAATATTTGTTTTTCAAAAATAATTATTATATTAAATATACTTTTAATAAACAAAACATTGAATAGACTCTACTAATAGTTTGAGACGATATCATTGTCTTATTATTGGATTTAAACTCGCATCCTACATGTTTATTCGGATTTAATTCGTTATTATGCTATACTATTCACATAAAAAGTGATAAAATAAGATCTAAACCAAACCAAAAAAACTAATTAGACAAATCAACTTAAGTTTTAATTTGGTTGAACTGAGTTTATAGTTTTATATCCGTAAATCGAAACAAATTTAAATCAAACTGAAACTTTCTTTTTACAAATTAGAAATATTTTTTATTTATTAAATCTGAACATATAATTATACTGATCTACAAACATCTAATAGTGATTCATAAAAAAAAAATACAATTTAATTTTGGTTACTGTTATTTCTCAACCAAAAAAATAAAATCCAAAATGAAACTGAAACAAAATTATAATTGAACACTTTATTAGAAAATATTAGTATAGGTTTTAAATATTGGTCGAAACCGACATAATAATTATTTTACAAAATTCAAAAGGTTATATGGCAGTGGTACATTTTCAAAATATATAGTTATATTTTATAAAACTTAATTTCTTTGATTAAAAAAAAACTAGTCTATCAATACAATATTCTGGTACATTACATTTTCAAACATTCCTATTTATTTGTAAATAGTTATTTTTGTCCTAGCAGTTAATGCTTAATCACGTTTATATATAAACAAAACTTGAAATATATAACTTATTTTTGTATTATGAAAAATGAATGCAATTATGTGATTTGATTATGAGGAGACGTGGAAGATGAGGCGACCAAAATAAAATAAAAAAAGAAGGTTGGACTACGTTGCTGTCCACCTCAAATCTATTTGTCCTACGATGGGACGACATTAATACTTCATGTGACGATTAGTCTACAATACATAATTATATGTATATATCTTAATGTTATAATGTTACTACGTAGTTTTAACTTATAAGGACGTAATTGGACAAAACGCAGACGGATAAATTATACGATAGATTGCGTCCATTATGACGCTTTTGTTGGACAAGAACGTCCATTTAACACTATGCATGTACCTTCACATTTTCTATTCTCAAATTATATTGATGGATCTTTTTGAAAATGGTCCATCAAAATAGTATTTCGTGAAATTTCTCAATTTTTTTACCAAATTATAACTGATTGATGATAAAATAAATAACTGTCTATTGTTTTGGTGTTCGTTTGCTAAACTAGTGGCCAAAAATCTATTTATGTAATTCCATATATAAAAAATACTTTAGGATTATGTTAATTGCCAAAAAACTGGTTAACTTAAATTTCCACCTAAAATAAATATCAGTTGCCAAAAAAAAAAAGTAAATAAATAAATAAATATCAAAATGGACACATCCCTCGTTATGTAAAAAATTAGAAAGCTCATACATTTATAACAGTTTGGGGATAATATAGGTTGAACCGAGTATATTATTTATTAAATATATTTGCATATTAATTAAATAATTATAGCAAAGTAGCAACTCAGGATGGCACATGGGAAGTGAATGCCTGAATGGGACTGAATTATATAAAGCTATGGAGAAAAAAAATCATAAATATTTTAATTTTTTGTGGATTATTAAAAAACATATTCATCAAGTTGATTGGTTTTTGTAAATTCGGCGTACGGCTTCAACGAATAGGAAAAATGAGACACACACAGCTCCCATTATGTCCACTTTCATATAGATAGATGCAAAAATAAATTAAAAACAGGGTTTTCTGACTAACAATTTTTAAAATTATAGGGCTTATGAATATGTCCACTTTTATTTAAATTTTTTCTTGTCCCGTTATGTCCAGTTTAATTTTTGTTGATTATTTAAAAACATATTCATCAAGCTTTCCAAATAACAATTTATTTTTGCAATTCTATATATCATTAATTTTAAAAATTACAGATCAATCCTATAAAGTTAAAAGTAACCCATAAAATAATTCTTTTATATTTTATCTTGTAAGACATTATGTATTTATTAATAGATTTTAAAACAACGTCGTCTTAAAAACATATATTTAAAACCAACAAATAACGAAATAGAAATTCGAATCCTCAACTTTATTAGCAAACTCAAACAATTTAACCATTGATAAGGAATGTAAATCTACTTTTAGAATTTAAAAACTATAAGATATATCATCGTAATTTTTTTTTCACAAGTTTCAAGTCAGAAATTAACAATGCCTAAAATCGAATAAAAACCATTGGGCTTTGTTAGTGTTGGCTTCTTGAATTCAGATCTGGTCTTGGTTATTCAAAATTTAGTTCATAACTCTGGGAAATTAACTTTAATATTTTATAACCAAAATTTTATTGTGAAAGTTCGGCCAACTTAGTTGACAATTTGACATCATGGGACTAGATTAATTGGTATCATTAGATTTGAAAGCTTAAGAGATTTCTTAAGAGTTATAGATTACTATATATGATACTTCAAATCATAATCTGCCATTGATGAACTTCACGCTAGACTTTTTTGTTTTTGTTTTGGGTAAAGTTTGGTTAAAGAATAAACCAAGAGAAAAATTCAGATTTTAGTTGATATATATGGTTTGTTTTGTTAGTTTATCAAAAAGATGGCTCGGTTGTGTAGGTCAGTAAAATTGTTGAGGTTTATAATTTTTGCATTAAAATATTTTTAAAACAACGTCATTTTAAAATATAAAAAATTGACGTTTAATTTTATATGATTGATTTGCATTTTTTGAAAGTTGAGGGAGAGTTAAAAAAAAAAAAACTTATAAAGTTTTTTTGCATAAATTTTTTAAAGAAAGCATCAGAGGATCAGATCTGATCACTATAAAATTAATAAATTCATCATCCATTTTCTTAAGAAGAAAAGGAGAATGATTAAAACAAGATTAGACCATGATTGTGGGATTATAATCTAAACAGTCGGCTAAGTTTGCGCTGAGCATTTTGTCTCTTTATTACAGACACAACACAACAAGATTTGTTTCACATGATTTGTTATGTTCATGTTAATTTTATTGATTAGTTCTATACAGATTTTAATTAAGATTTAGGACCTAAAATAACAGATTAAACATTACATCGATGTACATACTATGATCAGTCAAAGCATATAGTCTTTGTACTTTGTAACAAATATTATATTTGGTCTGTGATTTGTATATTTATGATTATTAGTATTTATATATCCATTGAAAGAACTTAGACGGGAATGGTTGTGAACATGTTTTTCCTTTGTCCAATTCTAATAACAATATCTTACGTTTATCAAAAGTCCACATGGTTTGTGTTTGTGAATGGTATAGAATACTAATAGTACGAAGAATAGTAAAATATGTATAATAGTAGATAGTAGAAGTAGAACATATTAACATTTATCAAAGTGGTGATGGTATAAGGGGTTGGTTCTTTTGTGTTTCGGATTCAAATTTTCTTTGGAACGGAAGTATAACAGAATATAGAAAAGGCTAATTCCGGATATTGAAAAAGATTATAAGCTTAAGAACCGAAACTTTCACAGTTAATTCAAAAAAAAAACATATTAACACTTTGTAGTTCCTTAATGTTGAAATTTTATATTGATTTTAACTATATGTGGAAAAAAACATTTCAAACACTGTACACTCTATCCAAATTCAATATTATTAATGAATGATATATACAGGGTGATAGAGTGATGTGAAATAAAAACGCATTTGTATAATGAAAATATTATTATTCATTTATCACGACGAATATATAAGGTACATACTTTTTCAGTCAACAAGATTCATACATATACATTTATATAGTTAATCTACGTTTAATTTCAGTACTATTCATCAGAAAATACAAATTAAAATAGTTTTTTTTTTTTGGAATTGAAGTACAAATTCAAAGAGTTAACCTACGTTATCTAAATTTCTTAAGATAACATAAACACAATAGTATAAAATAGAGAATATCTTGGTCAAAAAAAAAAAAAATAGAGAGTATCGAGGTTGTGTGAAACTCCGTTTAAGATTTGTTTTCTATTTCAAAAATATTTCGGAATCATAAAATTTTGAAATTTCGAAGGAACATTATGAAAGCGTGGTTTAAAAAAAATTCAATTTGACAGTACGACTAAAATGTATGCTTTTATTTTATAAACACGAAGAATTTTGCTTTTATATATAGAAACATAATAAGTAAATAATTTAGAAACAACTTAAGCATATATTTGGTATTTTTATAACTTTAAGAAAATATATTTTGAGAAATATGAATCATTTATTTTCTCTTTCCCTATTCACTCTAAAAGTCTAGGAACGTGAAAAGTCTAAAGCTCGGGAGGAAGAATTGAGACTATAACTCTATAAGGCATTAATCATGTTTGATATAGCTCATAACAGTGAGAATGATGGTCGAAATTTCTGATTTCAAATATTATAATATTCATTTTTAAGTAAGTTACTTAATATTATTGTATTGGATTTATATTGTTACAAATTATTCCTTTTTTTATATCTATATATTTTAAATAATTGTTTCCATGCTTCCAAATGATCTGGTTCCACGTCTTTGCTTTCGTTATCGTATAACTTACATAAATATAACGTTTACAAATATTTTTAAGATTTATTTTATATTGTTTTGTTTTTTTGTTAAAGGGCCTTCATTATTATATTGTTTTGATTATTTTAGATACATGTAAAAACATGTTGCGTTTGATTGGTAATCATCGCTTTAGCGAGGTTAAAAAAAATATTATGGATGAAAATAAAGCAGTTAAACATAAAATGGTTAGATGCGGTAGATGTAACAAGAGAGTAAATTGACGGTTGATTTATAATTATAGTTAATGATAAATAGTTTTTTTTTTTAAAGTAAAATATATTTTAAATTTTTTAATAATTAAAGTAAACTATATTTTAATTTTTTAAAAAGTTATAACTAGAAAATATAAACGCAAATACATTTTTATAAAAGATCAAAAGTTGTTTTTAGAAATACAAACTAATGGGATAACTCGCTTCCAACTGCCAATTTTAAACCAAATTCACATTAATAGTGAATAGTATTCTAGATGAATAATAAAAGTTTGGGACAGTAAAAAAGTTTTATAATTAAAATACTATAATCATTTGATATTGTTTTTTCACGAATTTTTTTCTGTTGAAATAATAAATTTATTGAATCAACAAAAAAAAAGATTTACAAAACTTTAAAATTCAGAAGGGAGAGAGAAAATTAAGCTAGGATGAATGAAATATCAACAACTTCCTTTCACAATCCCCACCAATGTAGTAGACCTCCATATATGGTAGTTTCTTTTATAAAAAAAAGGGCAGTGATTCGATCACATATCAATTTTTATATCGTGCGGGAGAGGAAAAAGGGAGGGTGGTTTCCTCGGTGATGCTGCCTTTCATTTTGTTTGGAACAGAGAAGTTGTGGTTGATGATATGTCTTAGTGTGTCTGACCAAAGCTAAAAGTAAATTGTTAAATGCCGCCTTTGTGCAAATGTTAAATGCTAAAAGTTTAGTTTTAATAGAAGAATTTAGAATTTATATGCACTCTCATCAATTAATAGATAAAAATATGTTAAACTTGGAGAAGATCCGTGCGTTGCACGGATTTGTGATAATTTTAATGTTTAATTTTTAAAATTTATTTTATAAAATTTATTAGTAAAAATTTGTAGATAAATATTGATTTTTATTTTGTAAATATCATGTAGTTTTATAACTTTGTATTGAAAGATTGGTGGAATAATAATATCTATAGTGAATGAGAATTTCTTTTCGACAATAATTAAGAACATGTTATTTTATAGTATAACCAATCTGAAATATATTTGTGATGAAATTTGTGAATGTAAATTAAATGTTAAGATATTTTTTGGTCCTTATAGATTATCAAAACATATATCACAATTGTCATATTCTTCTTGTGTAGCTTGAATTTATTTTCTTTCTACGTCTTNTTATAACTAGGAAATATGAACGCAAATACATTTTTATAAAAGATCAAAAGTTGGTTTTAGAAATACAAACTAATGGGACAGCTCGCTTCCAACCGCCAATTTTAAACCAAATTCACATTAATAGTGAATAGTATTCTAGATGAATAATAAAAATTTGGGACAGTAAAACAGTTTTATAATTAAAATACTATAATCATTTGTTATTGTTTTTTCACGAATTTTTTCTGTTGAAATAATAAATTTATTGAATCAACAAAAATAAAAGATTTACAAAACTTTAAAATTCAGAAGGGAGAGAGAAAATTAAGCTAGGATGAATGAAATATCAACAACTTCCTTTCACAATCCCCACCAATCTAGTAGACCTCCATATATGGTAGTTTCTTTTATAAAAAAAAGGGCAGTGATTCGATCACATATCAATTTTTATATCGTGCGGGAGAGGAAAAAGGGAGGGTGGTTTCCTCGGTGATGCTGCCTTTCATTTTGTTTGGAACAGAGAAGTTGTGGTTGATGATATGTCTTAGTGTGTCTGACCAAAGCTAAAAGTAAATTGTTAAATGCCGCCTTTGTGCAAATGTTAAATGCTAAAAGTTTAGTTTTAATAGAAGAATTTAGAATTTATATGCACTCTCATCAATTAATAGATAAAAATATGTTAAATGCTAATGAACGACATAAACATGTAAATATCACATTTCCAAAGTGTGATTATATATGCCAATTAACATTTCCTGCATCGATATTGGTAGGTCCATGACGGCATGACCCCGAATCTCAACTTAGAAATTTAATCGAGAGAGTCGAAGAACTTTGCGATGGACCACCTAAAGCAACACTCACTTAAGAAAAGAAAAAAAAAAAAAAAAATAAAGAAAAAAAAAAAAAAAAAAAATAAAAAAATAAAAAAATAAAAAAAATAAAAGAAAAAAATAAAAAAAAAAAAAAAACATGTTACATATATTCTTAAAAAGAGAGGAGGATACTATGCATAATGCAATCTCTGTTCATCATTTTACTGTGTTCTTATCAGAATCTCCACGTCACTTTCTTTTAGCGTCTTGTCCTATATTGAAAACTTGTATTTCTATCCACCAAGAGTTAACGTATCCTTAAACAATCGAAAATAGCGACAGATTAGTGATATGAAATGTTTGGCTATGAAACAATGCTTAATATAATGGTTTTGGACCTTTTGGTACATTTTCCAACGGGTCCATTTAGCAATAATTTGAGCTGCAATTAGAATTTATATAATCATTTGTAGTTTTAGTATTAGCCATTCCATGTAATGTATACCGTAATACATATTTGTTGGAAATTTTGCAATGACTATAATATAGAGATTATTCCCAAAAAGGTGTCTTCATGTATGTTTTGTAATTTGTACAGAACAAAACCTGCAAAATAAGCATTAGAAAAGGCGTTAAGCACATACGAAAACTTAAGAACCTAACAAGAATTAGTAAATATCTGATGAAAATATAGTATCGAAGAAACCAAATGACCATGAAATTCATAAAATCATGCCATATGATGATAAAACAATAGAAATTGTTTATTATAAAATTATTAGTTTAATTGGATAAATGATTAGCTGGAATCAATGAAATTGAGGGGAGTTAGAAAAAGAGGACTTGACCAAAAAAGAAAGAAGAAAATCAAAATGGATAGGAATTGTTATACATTATACATTTCAATTAAAATTGTTTTTTTAAAAGGTTGAATTTAAAGATAAAGGTGGCAGACAAAAGAGTGAAGCAAAGTTGACAATTTGAAGTTGCAAGCGTGAACATGAAACTGATATCTTGTCATTTATTCCATGGTCCTTTGTTTTGTTTTTGCTTTTGTTATGAGATGTTATAATCTTTAGCTTTTTAATATTTTGGATCAGTCATTAACAATATATACTGTAAGTGATGATGTCATGAATTGTAAACTCATACCAAACATAAATAGGGCCGTATATCCGGCAAAACATAAACAAGTATCTCTAGTCGATTGTTATTTTCGTACAAATTTTTCAATTACTCTATACAATGGTAGAGTAACTGAGTAAGATATACATACAATAAAGGTCTACAGATTATACATTTTGATTTTTTAAGATATAAGCCTTGGGATTTCTGTAGCTAGGTTGCATGGAAACTCTGTTTGAAGTACGTTTTTTGTTTTTCGTTTTGAAAACGTTTCGCAAATGGAAAATTGTTAGAAACGTAAAAAACCATGTTTCCTAAAAATTCAAGTTTGAAAACGCGATGGAAACTCTCGTTTTCATTTTGAAAACGCATGGAAACGAGATGGAAACTTAATTTTTATTTTTGGTAATAAGTAAACAATTACTACTTCCGTTTAATAAAGAGTGTCATTTTAAGTTTTTGTTTTTGTTTTACAAAGAGTGTTACTTTGTATTTCCAATATAATTTTTGAAATAAAAATTATATTTTAACTTTGTTATATTGATGTATTAATTAGAAAGAGAAATTTGTTTTGAACTTATTTTTTGACTTTAAACGTTATGACATTTATCTTTAGTTAAACTATCTAATAATTATGTACTGAATTTTTGTTGATTTAAATATTTATTTTTAATAAAATTTAGATGTTTAGTGTTTATATATATATGTTTCTAAATCGTTTATATTTCTATATTTTTTTCAAATGATGTTTTCACGTTTTGAAATATTTTGGTTTCGCGTATCCTAATCTAGCTCTGTGGCAACTTAAGGACGGAGTTCCTTAATGGGAATGGGCTTTGTAGTAACGACGGCTCACGGATCTCTTGCCTTCACTTTTTTTTTTAAACTCTTGCCTTCATGCTGTCAAAAGAAAAAAAAAACTCTTGCCTCACTTAAATCTGAGTTTCTGTTTCATTTTGGTTCATGTTCTTAGTCTTAATTTAGTAAAAACAATTTGTTAATCAATATATATATATATATATATATATATATATATATATATATATATATATATACTTAAAACATAACTTTAATATAAGACCGTTAATAAATAAAATAAATATATACAAAACATTCGATATCACTTTTCGTGTCTTACAATCCGATCAACTAATAACGCGATTAAGAAAGCTAAGTCTCGCCCGCAATGTTGACTGACCCATTCTTCGTCCTTTTCCCTTTCTAATTAGTTATTTTCGATTAATTAATTAAATAATATTTCTGCAACAAATAAAAAGAATCTATATTTATGTAAATTAGAGGCGCCAAATTTATGGATGTTGAATCAGTTGAGGTTTAACAAAGACAAGAGTTAATTAGTCCAGTGATAAATCTTCAAATGTCACGATCTCAAATTAGGTTGAGTTCGAATTCTCATGCAGGGAGCTTAAAAGAAATTAATGCAAGGAGCTTAAAATAAATGATTTGTAACCAGTAACCATTACACTAATAAACTTTAAAAAATCAGAAACCAAAAGATTTATAAATGTTCTAGCTAGACCATATAATATACTCGAGAATATACGATCATTTGAAATTGTAAATGTACGTGCACCCCACTTTTCTTTTAGAAAATTCGAATTTTCACTCGCTATACCATATTGATACGCCTCAATTTTGGTACGTAAACTTCCAATCAGTTTCCTATCCTATGAATTAATGTATATATCTATATATTATAATATTCAAAACTATATGTTATACAGGTTTCGTTGAAATTTTGCTTAGAACATAAGGCTGCAGCCGACATTAACCGTGTCTATATAAGACCCATACTTTTTGCAATTCCAGCATATTTCAAAAAGCGCACACACATACATACACACACACACAAATTCCATCGACAGGTATTGTATTGCTATAATGGCAAAGAGCAAAGACGGTTCGCTACTAAACCGGTTGAGACAAGCCGTGAATAAAGTGAGATTCGTGTTAAGTTTCAAGATAAACAGCCTCTGGGGTCTCGTACCGATGCTTGGTTCTTCCTCTTCTTCTTCGTCTCTTCGGTTTAGTTTCAATGATAGACCTGGTTTAGCAGCGGCTTATACCGAGGAGAATGAACCGGACTCAACCGGTTCTTCAAGAGGAGCGTTGTATAGAGCCGGGAGATATGAACCATCTTCAGACGAAGACATAGACAACAAAGCTGAGATGTTCATAGCTAATTTCTACAAGCAGCTTAAGATTGAGAGACAAATCTCTTTGGAACTTAAATATTACTTGGGTAATAATCAGAGTTTCAACTACAGATCGCCTTAGTTTTCATACTTTTATTTATTCATTCTTTCCTTTCATTTGTTGTATAATAAATAAGATCCTATAAATTTCTTTGGGTCTTAGTTGACGATGGGGCCTGCTATTTTTTTCGTGGTAGGCTCATCCATTGTCATTATCACTCATTAGTGAGTCAAATTTTTTCATTTACATTTTATAATTTATGAATGTAATGATCTCATGAGAGAGAAATATGATGACTTAATAATGTCAGTTGATTGATTTGAGTATTGAAAGCTTCTGTTACTATTTGCTAACATATCTTTAAAGCTTTTGTTGCTAACATATCTAAAGCTTTTCATCAAAATATATGGTAACAACAAGAATGTTTCCCAAAAATCATTTTGAATGCTATAATCCTATAACTATTGAAGAAGTAACTAACATTAGTAAATTGTACGTTTCTACTATTTTTTACTTGCCATTTGATACTTTCGACTGCGGTATATTTTTTCGTTAGAAAAGTTTGGATATAGAATCGCTCAAAAAAGAATATATATATATATATATATATATATATAGTCCACCTAATTCTAATTTGCAAATTTGGAAATCAATATTCGGAAGAAAAAAAATTTGGAATTCAAGTAATGTTAACGTTTTAAACTTTCGTATTACCGGTTTCACTATCATCACTTATTAAAACTATAATAACTATTTAGACTACGCAAGGTGCAAAATTGTATTTTAAATCGAAGTTGTACCAAGACATAATCAAGTTTTATCCATAACACCGATCATTATTTCATGTACCAAAATCATTAGGAGCCTAAGTTTCTTGCAACCATCATATCCTCTACTTTAGTCGAATGGATGTGATGACTACTTGGGCTGAATTTGAATATCTGCCTTTATGGGCAAATGGCTTTGGGTCTAAATGGTGACATGAGTTTTGAGGAATTGTGGAATATCATCAGCTGAAATTTTAAAAATACATCATTTGACTTTGTGGAATTAAATCTGTGAAATTGAGTTTGTAGAACACTATTCAATAAAGTAAGTATTTTATCTTTTCAATATTTTGTTTTTAGTTTTTTGTTATATAGGGGATACAATATATATTATAATTTTGTAAATAAAATTCTCTTCAAATATTATTTTAAATTATCTTACCAAAAATTACATAACTATTTTCACTAATTAATTAGATTTTCATATTATTTTTAATTATTCAATATTCTAAATTTTAATTATTATATAGATAGTTTTAAATTATTCTTCAAACTAAATTTTCAATTGTTTTGCTAATAAAATAGTAAGAAAATCAAATTCGAAATACTAGAAACCATAAAATATTTTATTTTTGACAAGATTCGATCTAAAATCTGCTCCAAAAATTGGATATATGGGGAGTCAGATCTAGATCTGGATAGTAAAATTGCATATCATCAACATCAAGTATAAATATAAAAATATTGATTTTAAGATCTGTATTTAAGAGATTTTTATTTCTCTAGAATGTAAGATCTCCTAAAAACGAATATGGTATCCTGAAAACACGATGAATTTTTTTTCTAATGGGTGTCTGACGGTCAAATCAGTTAACAATTGAAAAAAGAAAAAAGACCACGAAAACATCATCGGATACGAGAGAGAAATTAAAAATTACAAATAATTGTTAATTTAAAATAATTAAAATATCTTCTATTATTTCAAAAATGCAACTTATAACTTTAAACAAATTTAAACTGAAATTTATAACATGATAAGTAAGCATTGGACTCAAGATTAAACTCTTGGCTATATACTTTATTTTTTGTATTCATTTAGTTTATAAATATTTTCAGCTATTCAGCCAAATTTCTTTGTTATCATTTAAACTCTTAGTTATTCACCATTTGACTGTAACTGGTAAAAGAAAAATTGAAGAATGGACTGAATTTTGTCAAAATCTAGCTGAAAAGCTAAAATTTGTTGGATTACTGAATTTTGTTGTTGTTATACTTCTTGATTTCTTGTAGAAAAAAAAATCCATCCACTTAAAGTTAATGATTCGTGTAAAAAGATCGAATAAAACAACTATTATTGATTTGATATCATTAGTATATTAATATATATAAGAATAAATGTATTTTTAGTTTATTAATTTTTGTAGTTCTTGATTTTATTTTTTATATTTTTTTGTTGTTTAATATATTAATACAATTTTTTTATCTATTTATATACTTAATTCATATTTTTGATTATTTTAAAATTTCAGTTATTCCGCAATTCCTCTGTTACCATTTACATTATTAGTTATTCCGCTAGATTCAGATAAAAATCACAAAAAAATTCCATCAGATTTTGCATTCCGCCAGATTCTGGAATTACCATTCACATATTAACCTTACTTCTAGGCACACACAAATTCCAATTTCATGGTTGACAAAAAAAGCAAAAATACAATTCCAGCAGATACTTTTTTCTCGTTTTGACTTTTGAAAATCAAGTCAATGAATAAATTAAGCATATATATATTTTCCAAAAATACTTATGCTAGAGATCAAATCTTCTTATGAATAATATATTTCTAAAATCGTAAAACAAAATAGCTAAATATGAAAAGATGAGGTAATTCATAAAGATCTAAAGCAAGTAGAGAGGAAGAGGCAAAGTGCTACAGTAAAGATCTCGAAGAAGTCAACGCCTTAATTAACTTTATAGAGGAGAAGTGGCAAGATGAGACTGTTGCGGGCCACGAAATTCGAAGCCGACCACGTTCTTAGTTTTATTTTACCAAATTTAAATTTGACTCCGATCACCCAACTTTCATTTTTGCAAGCTATATGTATTTTATTTTTTTTATTAANGGATGTGTAAGTGTAAGTTGTAACTACGGATTTTGTTCAGACATGCTCAATAGTCATTAGAAGATTTCGTGGGCTTTTTTTAATGGTGGTTGGTTCATAAAGCAATGTTCAACGTTACATTAACCCAACAAATACGAATACAAAATCCATAAAGAAAAAAATAGCTCATAAAAAAAGGTAAACCCAAATTCATAAATGAAATATAACAAACCCCACTATATATCATTTTTTTTCGGTGGTTATATTAATTACACTAGCTCATTCGTTAAACTTGATGTTTTTTCCTTTTATGATGCTATAAACTGAAATGTTTTTTTTTTGGGTTCTCCCTAAAGAGAAATAAATTTAATTATTGCTTTTATCACGGTCCTTTTTAATAATTTCCAAGGGAGAATCCATTTTAGTCATATGCAACAGATTTTAGGGATATTATCGTCATTTTAATATTTAACCAGCTAGCGAGGCGGCTTGGGCGTGAATGGGCCTCACGAAGTGGATACAACTGTGCCTGTGACAGAAGTTAGATCACAGACGAATTAGCAAAAGGCTTTTCGAGCTCGTGACTTGACGAACGCCAACGTCAAGTAACATTATCATTGCTAATCTAGAGCGTTGGCCTCCCCTTCTCTTTGAGTTTCTCGAGGCCTTTTTTTTACTGCAATAGTGCTTACTGTCTTCTATTCAAAGGAAGAAGCCGCCGTGGCCTGATTCCTTCATCGAGGCGACGGAGCAGTTAGGGTTTATCAAGCGACTGGGAAATCGTTCTTTGATTCTATTCGTCGATCTTCCATTTGCGTAAGGAATCCTTTTCTCTTATTCTCTTGCTGATGTTTGTAGTTTGATTCCTTCTCGGTGGAGACTTGTGTGGAAACGAGTTGAGGTCCTGATATCTGGTGAATTCGTTTTGGACTTAGTTTTGAATTAGTTTATTACGAGTGATTGCGTGAAGGGAATTATAGATTCTGGAGATTGGCCTTTGATCGATTCGATTCTCTCGATCTGTTTCTCGCCATTTTCGGTGTGTGTGTGTGTGTTTGCTTCCGTATATTGTTTCGGCAGACCTGGTTTGATATCCGTAATTGAGGTCGACTTATTCTGATAACTTTCGTTGTGAATTGATTTCAACAAGTTTAGATTATGCACTTGACAGAAACTCATTTGTTTCCTCATTCGAATCTTGACCTTGTTTATTATGCATAGGCATGAGCTTTCTGCTGTAGCCTTAGTTGTGTAAATGCTTATGGGATCAGATTTCAGTGATAGAGGCACTAATTTGGGGGCAAATGATATAGAAGAGAGCTTTAGGTAGGCATTTGAAGATTCTGATGGATTTTCAACAGAACTTTAACTTCTAGTGGGTTGATTAATTCAGAGCAAACTGGTGATTTTCCTTTGATATCGATACTCTGTCCCGCAGACTTATGATTCTGCTTTGCTTGTGAATTGTCAGTGTTGCTGTGTTTCTTTTCTACATCTGAAGATGGGAAGCAGTCCAGCTCCATTTCCTGATATTGGCAAGAAAGCCAAAGGTAAATTAGCAAATCATGGACATTGCTTTGTTTTGCGATTCCCATTGTTTCTCAGCGTTGGCCATTTTTTGACTATTTGAAAATCTGCAGATCTTCTAAACAAGGATTACATTTTCGACCAAAAGTTCACTCTGACAATGCTGAGTGCCACAGGAACGGTATGTTGGATATCAACTGGATCCTCTAAAGTGTATAGATTAGATCCATCTTATAGAAAACATACTTTGCTTATATGACCTGTTGAAGATTATCATGCCTACAATATTGAATCCGTGCTGTTACATGTATTTCTGGACCAAAGCTAGAGATACATACCATAAAATGCGTATTTGAGAGAAGCAATCAACTCTAGTTAACATGAGCGGACTTAAGAACACCTGCCTCGTATGCTTTTAAATCGTAAAAGGGCTGCAGTATTTCGTAGAAGCAGGATCTTTGATAGCTAGTATATCCAGCTAAAGTAAATACTCTGGTTTCCAAACATGGATTTTGATGTATCGTAAGTTGGAGAAAAATTGTTGTGATTCTGGTGTCATTTAAGTAAGGTTGTTTGGCTCTCTCACCCCCCTTCAAATCAATGTCCTTAATTTACATTGAACATACGTAACTATACTGCATAATGAAATTTTCTTTCCAACAGGAATTGGTGGCCACGGGTTTGAAGAAGGATGATTTCTTTTTTGGCGACATAAGCACACTGTATAAAGGTCAAAACACCATTGTTGATATGAAAATCGACAGCCACTCAAGTGTAAGGAAATATCAGTAGTTAGTGATACATGCTTTCTGATTTTTTTGCACCTTGGCTGTTTTAAAACCATATTACTAAACATATTTATGCAGGTGTCGACGAAAGTAACTGTCAAAAATCTAATGCCTTCTGCTCAAGCTGTTATCAGCTTCAAAATACCTGATCACAAGTCTGGCAAGGTCAGTGCATAGCCCATACGAGGAACGACTACTATTAGTCTCAAGTCAATTTCTGTACTCTTGACCAGTGTCTTCGCTATATTTCAGTTGGATGTGCAATATGTTCATCCTCATGGGACGCTCAATTCCAGCATTGGCCTCAACCCAGCTCCTCTGCTAGATCTTTCAGCAACTATAGGGAGCCAGACTGTTTGCCTTGGTGGTGAAGTTGGTTTCGACACAGCTTCCTCGTCACTAACCAAGTACAACGCCGGAATCGGTCTCAACAAGCCAGACTTCTCCGCTGCGCTCATGCTGTAAGTAACAACATGATGCTCTCCAATTTTCAATCTGGTTTCATGTTTTTGGCTTTTTATGGAACTGAAAGACTGTTAATTTGTAGGGAGGATAAGGGGGAGAGTCTGAGAGCTACTTACGTCCACACGGTGAATCCAACCACATCCGTTGGTGCAGAACTGATCCGTCGCTTCTCCAATGATAACAACAGCTTCACCGTCGGAAGCTGTCACTCTCTGGATCCATTCACAACGGTGAAGGCCAGATTATCTATCAGCGGGAAAGCAGGGATGGTAGTACAGAGAGAATGGAGACCAAAGTCGCTCATAACTCTCTCAGCTGAGTATGACTCAAAGGCTGTGACCTCTTCGCCGAGGTTTGGTCTGGCTCTCGCGCTCAAACCATAGAAGAAGAAAGAGCTCTCTCAGTTTGGAACACAAATTAAAACTATTCAATTTTATTGTTTTTTTCACCAAGTGCTAAAAAAAAACCTCCCCCACCCCAAACGAAGGTTTGTAGGGTTATAAAATCACATTTGCATTAATGTTTTGTTTTTCTCGTTGTGATGTGAAAGAAAGGGAGTGAGAAAACCCGATTTTTTGGAGATGGAAACATGTTTTTGTTTTTTTTGTTCCAAGAATATGAGTGATTAATAATCAAATGCAGTGATGGGTCTTTTGTTGTCTCCTAAGTTAGACGTCTATGAACTTTAACAAAAAAAAAGTTAGACGTCTATGAAAAAAAAAACAAAGACAAAAAACAAAAGTTAGACGTCTATAAATCCTGGCCATAATCAAATTATTTCTGTGAGGAAAAGGAAAAAACAATAATAATTTCACGATTCGTTAATCTCCAGCTGTGTTTAGTTGTTCATACAATTTCAATATTTTCTTTTTATCATATTTTTTCGTCACGTACGTATACACAACAAACACGTGATATAAGCATATTAGAGCAACCAAATAGAGACATTTTAAAATGAAGTTCTTTAACTATGAAAATATATTATTTTAATATAACTTAATATTTACAATTAATTTTTAATATGTAAAATAAATTGAGCTAATAATAACATGACAAGTGGTTTAAGAATTTTTTTTTTTTAAGATTTTCTCTTTCTTCTCTTTCTTGCTTTTTGAATTTTTTTTTTTTTTTTTATATTAAGAACCATAGCTTAGATCCCTTAGCGTGACCATTGGAGTTGGTTTTATTGGTTCATAATTCACTAATCAGTGGCTTTCACAATCGCTAGTGACTTTTTGTGTCTTTAATACCAAATTTTACTTAGTTGTAATAAAACTGCGAAAACAATCTGATCTAGTATTATTCGTTTTACAGTGAAATTTTATGAATTTGGAAAGAATTTTAGTGGAATTTTATGAATTTGGAAAGAATTTTAGTGGATGATTAGTTATGATGTAGTTACGTAGATTAATTGCAATTGTCAACCATAAAAAAATATGTCATTGTGCATTGATTGTACATAAAACATGTCATTGTGCATTCATTACAATCACCAACCATAAATCTTTGGGAAAATTGAACAAAACTACATCCTATGGGCCATACTGATATTGATATGATCTTTGATAACATTCAAAGATCTCTGAAAATTTTGGACGAGAGATAAGGCATTTTCTACCGTAAAGACGCCTTATTGGATGATGTTGAACATTAAAGTTTTCTTGTAAAACATTACTGGGTCGACCAAACAATTCATATGGACATCCACATTTATCAATACCTTCATGTGAAGTAATACGCATGATGAAGTATCTCTCGTCCAAAGATTTTAGAGACATTTGAATGTTATCAAAGATATTATCAGTATACTATGGGCCAGAGGGTTGTGTCTAAATCGAGATAGACATCTACGCCATAGCTTCTAACATGGTGTTCCATGATGGAGAATCTGGGAAAAGAAAAAAAAATTAAAGTTAGATATGTTATCTAAAAATTTAGCTCTTGCACCCAATGTTCAATTTCACTACATTGAAAACGAAATTAGGGTTTCGATCTCACTGATATAAACTCGACGCAACGATTCCATAAGTAGGTTATGTTCCCTCGTCTAGTCTAGGTTAATTTTCTAAAGTAGGACACGAACATCGAGCAAGTTTGATCGGGATCGAAGAAGGTTGATTGAAATTTTTCATTCATTCTAGAACTAGATTATGTTTTTTTTTTTTTTATTATGTTTTACTTTGAGATCGATATCGACACAAACTTTGGCCACTGAGATTAACAAATATAATAGGAAACTTACTTTTACAAACGAAACCGCACGAGGAAGATCGGAGAAGCTTCGCTTGGGAGGAATGATCGAGAAGAAGATGGAGTTTGAGTTGTGAGAGACAAAGAACGCGGCTCAGAGAGTAAGAGAGTAAGGACTCTGAAAAAACAAGCTAAGGTTGGGTTTACAACATAAATTGAACCGGTTTTGAATGTTAAAAAAAAAACCTGCCGGTTTTTTTTATATATTATTATCGAACCGGGCTCACAAGAACTCACCATCTATCTCTTACCATTCTGAAAAATAGGATGGTTATTTTCAGGATTAGGTAAGGTGTTGACGAAGTATAGATCAAGCTTATGGTATTAAGTAGAAAATCAACAAATGTTACATTTTGGGAGGATGAAAATGTCATTTGATTTTTTTTCTTTCATCCACTTAAAATCTGCATGGACAATCGAAACCATAATCAATCGATTTTTTTTTCTAAATATATAATTTATGAGGAAATTAAATTTATAAGGATATATGTAATTTGTAAGACATAAAATTATGGGTTTGAAATAATAAACAAAAAATTAATAACGTTATTTGTAAAATGTATAATGTAAGGACTAAAATAAATTAAAAATGAAATTTTAAATTTGAAGTTTTTAAGTTGTTTTTGAAATATATAAAACTTTTTTTTTGGGTTAAACTGAAATATATAAAACTTCAAAGTTTGAAACTACTGTATAAGGGTATATTTATTGGTCTGAGAAAAAAAAGACGAAAACAAAATGGAAAGTCCCCAATAAATCTTGACTGTAAATCACTTAAATCCCCCAACTCCATTAATAATAAATTCAAAGAAAAACTCCAAAACCCAATTTTGTTTTTCTTATTTCTCCTCATTTTACACTTGTTCTCTTTTAATGGCCCCACCTTAGCCTCTTTGCCTCTTTCACCATCATCAGGCAAAGCTTCTGCCTTTTTATTTTCTTTTCTCTATAAAAGTTTTCTTGAGAAAATTTGTCAAAGAATTATGAAAGAAACCCTCCCGTTTATAAATGGANTCCGTTGGTGCAGAACTGATCCGTCGCTTCTCCAATGATAACAACAGCTTCACCGTCGGAAGCTCTCACTCTCTGGATCCATTCACAACGGTGAAGGCCAGATTATCTATCAGCGGGAAAGCAGGGATGGTAGTACAGAGAGAATGGAGACCAAAGTCGCTCATAACTCTCTCAGCTGAGTATGACTCAAAGGCTGTGACCTCTTCGCCGAGGTTTGGTCTGGCTCTCGCGCTCAAACCATAGAAGAAGAAAGAGCTCTCTCAGTTTGGAACACAAATTAAAACTATTCAATTTTATTGTTTTTTTCACCAAGTGCTAAAAAAAAACCTCCCCCACCCCAAACGAAGGTTTGTAGGGTTATAAAATCACATTTGCATTAATGTTTTGTTTTTCTCGTTGTGATGTGAAAGAAAGGGAGTGAGAAAACCCGATTTTTTGGAGATGGAAACATGTTTTTGTTTTTTTTGTTCCAAGAATATGAGTGATTAATAATCAAATGCAGTGATGGGTCTTTTGTTGTCTCCTAAGTTAGACGTCTATGAACTTTAACAAAAAAAAAGTTAGACGTCTATGAACTTTAACAAAAAAAAAGTTAGACGTCTATGAAAAAAAAAACAAAGACAAAAAACAAAAGTTAGACGTCTATAAATCCTGGCCATAATCAAATTATTTCTGTGAGGAAAAGGAAAAAACAATAATAATTTCACGATTCGTTAATCTCCAGCTGTGTTTAGTTGTTCATACAATTTCAATATTTTCTTTTTATCATATTTTTTCGTCACGTACGTATACACAACAAACACGTGATATAAGCATATTAGAGCAACCAAATAGAGACATTTTAAAATGAAGTTCTTTAACTATGAAAATATATTATTTTAATATAACTTAATATTTACAATTAATTTTTAATATGTAAAATAAATTGAGCTAATAATAACATGACAAGTGGTTTAAGAATTGTTTTTATTTAAGATGTTCTCTATCTTCTCTTTCTTACTTTTTGAATTTTTTTTTTTTTTTTTATATTAAGAACCATAGCTTAGATCCCTTAGCGTGACCATTGGAGTTGGTTTTATTGGTTCATAATTCACTAATCAGTGGCTTTCACAATCGCTAGTGACTTTTTGTGTCTTTAATACCAAATTTTACTTAGTTGTAATAAAACTGCGAAAACAATCTGATCTAGTATTATTCGTTTTACAGTGAAATTTTATGAATTTGGAAAGAATTTTAGTGGAATTTTATGAATTTGGAAAGAATTTTAGTGGATGATTAGTTATGATGTAGTTACGTAGATTAATTGCAATTGTCAACCATAAAAAAATATGTCATTGTGCATTGATTGTACATAAAACATGTCATTGTGCATTCATTACAATCACCAACCATAAATCTTTGGGAAAATTGAACAAAACTACATCCTATGGGCCATACTGATATTGATATGATCTTTGATAACATTCAAAGATCTCTGAAAATTTTGGACGAGAGATAAGGCATTTTCTACCGTAAAGACGCCTTATTGGATGATGTTGAACATTAAAGTTTTCTTGTAAAACATTACTGGGTCGACCAAACAATTCATATGGACATCCACATTTATCAATACCTTCATGTGAAGTAATACGCATGATGAAGTATCTCTCGTCCAAAGATTTTAGAGACATTTGAATGTTATCAAAGATATTATCAGTATACTATGGGCCAGAGGGTTGTGTCTAAATCGAGATAGACATCTACGCCATAGCTTCTAACATGGTGTTCCATGATGGAGAATCTGGGAAAAGAAAAAAAAATTAAAGTTAGATATGTTATCTAAAAATTTAGCTCTTGCACCCAATGTTCAATTTCACTACATTGAAAACGAAATTAGGGTTTCGATCTCACTGATATAAACTCGACGCAACGATTCCATAAGTAGGTTATGTTCCCTCGTCTAGTCTAGGTTAATTTTCTAAAGTAGGACACGAACATCGAGCAAGTTTGATCGGGATCGAAGAAGGTTGATTGAAATTTTTCATTCATTCTAGAACTAGATTATGTTTTTTTTTTTTTTATTATGTTTTACTTTGAGATCGATATCGACACAAACTTTGGCCACTGAGATTAACAAATATAATAGGAAACTTACTTTTACAAACGAAACCGCACGAGGAAGATCGGAGAAGCTTCGCTTGGGAGGAATGATCGAGAAGAAGATGGAGTTTGAGTTGTGAGAGACAAAGAACGCGGCTCAGAGAGTAAGAGAGTAAGGACTCTGAAAAAACAAGCTAAGGTTGGGTTTACAACATAAATTGAACCGGTTTTGAATGTTAAAAAAAAAACCTGCCGGTTTTTTTTATATATTATTATCGAACCGGGCTCACAAGAACTCACCATCTATCTCTTACCATTCTGAAAAATAGGATGGTTATTTTCAGGATTAGGTAAGGTGTTGACGAAGTATAGATCAAGCTTATGGTATTAAGTAGAAAATCAACAAATGTTACATTTTGGGAGGATGAAAATGTCATTTGATTTTTTTTCTTTCATCCACTTAAAATCTGCATGGACAATCGAAACCATAATCAATCGATTTTTTTTTCTAAATATATAATTTATGAGGAAATTAAATTTATAAGGATATATGTAATTTGTAAGACATAAAATTATGGGTTTGAAATAATAAACAAAAAATTAATAACGTTATTTGTAAAATGTATAATGTAAGGACTAAAATAAATTAAAAATGAAATTTTAAATTTGAAGTTTTTAAGTTGTTTTTGAAATATATAAAACTTTTTTTTTGGGTTAAACTGAAATATATAAAACTTCAAAGTTTGAAACTACTGTATAAGGGTATATTTATTGGTCTGAGAAAAAAAAGACGAAAACAAAATGGAAAGTCCCCAATAAATCTTGACTGTAAATCACTTAAATCCCCCAACTCCATTAATAATAAATTCAAAGAAAAACTCCAAAACCCAATTTTGTTTTTCTTATTTCTCCTCATTTTACACTTGTTCTCTTTTAATGGCCCCACCTTAGCCTCTTTGCCTCTTTCACCATCATCAGGCAAAGCTTCTGCCTTTTTATTTTCTTTTCTCTATAAAAGTTTTCTTGAGAAAATTTGTCAAAGAATTATGAAAGAAACCCTCCCGTTTATAAATGGAAATTGAGAGAGACCCATCTTCTTCTCTCCCAAGTTTTCCTCGTCTTCTCTCACCTTTGAGCCAGCCGTAAAGTTCACACCTTTCTCAAAAAACCTCTGTTTTCTCTTCTTCCTTTTAAGCTCTCTCTCTCTCTCTCTCTCTCTCTCTCTCTCTCTCTCTCTCTCTCTCTCTCTCTCTCTCTCTCTCTCTCT
>JAHZTW010000001.1:282746790-282783343 GCA_020283515.1 Alliaria petiolata
GAGAGAAATTTTATCAATTGCACATATAGACTCCGGTTTCGTACCTGTGATCTACCTCAAAGAAATCCGTATTTCCCTCAGCAGCTGCACGTAGACTGATACCAGACAACGAACTACTTCCCTGAACCGAGAATTTCACATAGCAGATGATTTCTGGTTCTTCCTCGCCGTTCTCTGAGTCGATAGGCATCCGCGCTCTTAGTCTCCCGGGACTTCCATTAAGAGGAATCTCAGGGATTTGCCATTTCAGTTCTCGATCGGTTCTGTTTAGTATTGCTTTAGGCGAAACCTTGAGCAACGTGGGATCAACGGGGAGTTTCAGGATAAAGTCGACGTTTTTCAGAGGCTGAGGTAGTTCCGGGCTTGAGACGTATTGTATCATTAGTGAGAGTAAAGTCCCGCTGGTTCGTTTCACCATCCGGACTCTAAGAGGCAACGGTGTTAACTTGGGTTGCAAGCTGTACTTCAGGATAGGGATTGGCTCTTCTGATGGAGCGGTTCTCACATGAAACAAACCGTTCCCTAAGCTACTGATCCGAGAACTCTGCATAGCGAATCTCTTAACGGCACTAGTACCTTCAACACGAAACGAGAACTCGGTTTCTTTCTCTTCACCAGAGCCTTTGGGTGGCATTGTTTTCAGATAGATCACACCCATTAGTCCTACTCTAGCAAGCAAGGATTCTCTAAACTCGGTTCTAATTTCCTCAGAGATATACATCTCAGGACCTTTCATCTCAGGCTTTTTAACAAGGTTATCGAGATTACCTCCCGCTCCATCTTTGCCTTCCACTGCTTTGGGATCACTGGTGTGCAATAGCTCGAGCCCGCCGAGTCCTTCCTTCTTTTGTATCTTCTTCGGTCCCATAAACTCTGAAGGATCCAATCCACCTCCCCAAGCATCACTAAACGCTTCAAAAGTTTCTCCAATCGTAGCCTGTTCGTTGCTGAACTCAATCCCACCGTATTGCCCTTCGAATCCTTCCACATTGATGTGCGTAGACTGTGTTGCTTCAGCTGGAGGCAATGTCGTCACCTCGAGTCCAGCCAGTGCCAAGGTCAAGTCCGTTGAGGAAGGATCCTTGTTCTTCTTGAACCCACCCACGAGCTCTTTCTCCTTGTTGATCGTTTCACTAGCCGCAAAAGGATCCTTGTTCTCCGGTTCCGGTTCTTCCTTCAATTGCTCTGATTCTTGCACCACTGGGGCCAGGCTCGCCGCTAATTCGTCACCGGCGGCGATAGTCTCTGGCGGCAGTTCGAATCTTGTATTGGAGAATGCGTGCACAGAAGCTTGATGCTCCGCGGCGTGCGATTCCACCGACATCCAGCTATCTGCTCCTCGGATCTTATTCTCCGTGTCCAGAGCCGAGTGGACCATCTTCGCGATTCCATCTCCGTGCATAGCACCAAGCATCGCGGCGAGACGGATGTTGCTGACACCGCGCAAGACGATGTCGAGCGCCATGTAAACCTCCGCATACTTGCGTCCAAGCTTCTCCGGAGTCACATCAACTCCACGGCAAGCGGTGACGATGACGCTTACCGCCTGATTCACGATGTGAATACACTCAAAGACATTGATCGAGTTGTCGTGATCCGCGACGGTGACGCCGAGGATGTAGATCGAGTTCACTAGTCGATAAACCACCCGATACCTGCTCTCTACACCAACAATCACCTGTCCATTTGAAGCCGCTAGCGGATCGTCACCGACGAATTCCGCCGCCGCGGCATCGTCAGCATCCGCCGCGGAGGAAGACGAAGAAGCTTGATTCTGTTTCTGATTCGGCTTCGGCTGCTGCTGCTTCGAGGAAGCGAATGCCTGACGCGTTTGGCGGAAATAAGAGAGAGCGATTAGGGCTCGTGCCGGTGGAAACCACTCTCTGGTTTGAAGCAAGATGTCAGATCCATTTGCCGGTTGCAGAGCTAGGGCTAAGCACGACATGATCGCGATTCGAATTTGATCTGGAAGCTTCTACAACTAGCGAATGTTCGATATCGACGTAGCCTCGATTCGGTAAATCATTCAGAGCATCATCGGATCAAAATCGATCAGATCTGAGAAGGATCGCCGAAGAAGAAAAAACGAAAAGGGAAAGAGAGAAGAGATCTTCGCTGTGAAGCAGTGATATTCATGAAACGATATCGTTTGTCACATTACTCTTCGTCTTAACTTATTGGGCCTAAAGCTGAGGTTTGAATATAATAAGTAAGCCCAATTAAAATTGAAGCGATGCCGTTTTATGATACTTTTTGAATTTAGTGGCGCTTTTAATTTCGAGAAATCGATAGCTTTTGGTGGGAAAATGAAGCCGCGGAGTCTCGTCCGACAATCACCGACGAGCCGCAAGCTAACCACCGGCTGTGAAATCATCGACGGATGTCTTCGCGGCGGATTTCCCTGCGATTCTCTGACGGAAATCGTGGCGGAGAGCGGCTGTGGAAAAACACAACTCTGCCTTCAGCTCTCGCTCTGTGCCCAACTTCCGATTTCAAACGGCGGGCTCGACGGTTATGCTCTTTATCTCCATTCCGAGTTTCCGTTTCCATTTCGCCGTCTTCATCAGCTCTCGAGATCGTTTCATCTATCGAACCCTAGTCTTTACGCGAGTCACAATGATAATCCTTGTGATCATGTGTTCGTGCAAAATGTTCATTCTGTAGACCACCTGTTCGACATAATGCCTAAGATAGATGCTTTTTCCAAGAATTCGAAAACCAGGTTTCCATTGAAGCTGATTGTACTTGATTCTGTGGCGGCATTGTTCAGATCGGAATTTGATAACACCCCGTCTGATCTCAGGAAGAGGGCTTCTTTGTTTTTCAAGATCTCAGGGAAATTGAAGCAGCTGGCAAATAAGTTTGATTTGGCTGTGGTGATTACGAATCAGGTCACTGATTTTGTGGAATCTTCTGATGGGTTAAGTGCGTTGAGGGTTGGAAATTTGAGGTATTTATATTCGTCTGGGAGACGAGTTGTTCCTGCTTTGGGGTTGGCTTGGGCTAATTGTGTGAACTCCAGATTTTTCATCTCACGAAGTGATGATACTATCTGCAAAGAGAGAAGCGAAAAAGATGAGAACGGTCCCAGCTCTGTGTCCAGAAGAGCTCAGAGACGTCTTGACATTGTTTTTTCACCTCATTTGCCTGGTTCATCTTGCGAGTTCACGATCACACGAGAGGGGATTTGTGGGGTTTAGTGTAGGTGATCCATGGTGCTATGCAGGATATTTTTTTATTCAAACAAGTTCTTGGGTATTTATGTAGATTCCAGAGGGATAGGGATATGGGAGATGGGTTGCAGCAAGCCAGGTTCTTTCATATTTCTCCTCTTGCTTAGATGTGATATAGAAAATCTCTTCTTTTCCTTGTCTTTAGTTTATAATCGTTCTATAAACAACTTGCTAGAGTATTGATACTCGATCTCTGGATAATACGCTTGTATATTGATGAACTCCAAGAACTACAATGGCACCTCCGATCACATACGATCTGGAGATCTATTCACATATGAATAGAGGAATCGCACATATGCAGATTCGTTATACAATTGTAATTTCTGGATAAGATTGTAACAAACGAATTATGAATCTATTTATACTCTTCTTCTTTACTCTCGGGCTTCCTGCTTCTTAAGCCACCTCAGCTGCCAAGTCAGCATTGACTGTTTCACCTTCATGTTGACCATCTTCAACTTCTTTCTCCTTCTTACGATAGTTGTTGCAGCCTAACACAACTCCGCATGCTATTGCTTTCTGTTAAATTTACTTTTCAAGTCTCAGGCTTTTAATGATCTTGATAAATAATTTGCAATGGAATGCTTCATCTTTCCTCCTAAGTGAACTGCGTGCTTCTCACTTTGTTCTCCCATTTTCTTCCTTGGCATAATTGAGTTTCCCATTTGGTTGCCATCTTCAAATATTTCCTTTCTTGAGTAAATTGCTGAAGTGACTTTATGGAACTGATAGAATTAATCATTCGGGTGGATATCATTTTTGTATTTACCTTCACTTGATCCATATGAACTCAGCAATGTTTTCTCGGTTCTAACTTACCAGAAAATGACTAAAATCACAAAATATGCTGTAACCTTAAGAAGTGCCATACTTCGTTGTCTTCTTTTAAATAGAAACCTCTCGTTTCTTACTTGAAATAAGAGATCTCTTCCTATCTTTCACCCTTTGATTCTTTTCTGTTTCATTGAATGGCAGAGAGATGACTGAGGCGTCCATGGAGACGATGTTTCTAGGAATCAGGAATGGCAGTTCGAAAGCATCAAATCGATATCTGATCCTTGACAAGAATGAGAGATTCAGGCTAAGGTTGAGGCTACAATAACTGTTGAATCATCTCCTTACATACATACATGTATAATGAAATGCTTTAGGGTCCTTCGTAGCTTTGTATATCAGATACATTATGTTTTTCGCATGTTCAAAAATATATGATTTTGATCTGTGAAAACTGCAATTGTGTTATATCAAAGAGATTTTAAAGGTTTGAAAACAATTCTATTGTAGTCAATCTTCATCCATATAACAATAACATAACTAATCAAATTTGTGAGGGATAAGAATGCAAATTATTTGGGGGAAAAAACCCGAATTCGGTATGAACCGGTTAGCGACCTCACTTCTTTGAACCGGTCGCCTCTTCGAATTCGGCTTCAGGCGTCTGCTCAGTCCCACTTGCACCATCACCAGAGCTCCCAGAGGAACCAGAGGATCCGGATCCCTTAGACATGTGTTCTCCGATCTTTGACACTGCCTTGTTCGCAGCTTCAAGCTTAGCCTTGATGTCCTCAATTTCTTCACCAGCCATTGCTGTCCTGAGGTCAGACACTGCAGTTTCGATCTCAGAGGCAATCTCAGCAGTAATCTTCTCTCTGTATTCACTCAGGCTCTTCTCAACACTGTAGATTGTAGTATCAGCGGTGTTCCTAATGTCAATAAGTTGCTTCTTCTCTTGATCCTTGTGTGCGTTAAGCTCAGCTTCTTTCACCATTCTGTTAATCTCATCGTCAGAGAGACCACCTGAAGATCTGATTGTGATCTGTTGCTCTTTAGCTGTTGCTTTGTCTTTGGCTGAGACGGTTACGATACCATTTGCATCAATGTCGAACGTAACTTCGATCTGTGGCATTCCTCTCGGCGCAGGTGGGATCCCAACAAGATCGAATTCTCCGAGCATCTTGTTGTCAGCAGCCATTTCACGCTCTCCCTGAAGAACTTTGATTCCCACTTGCATTTGGTTGTCTGCAGCTGTGGAGAAAACCTAAGAAGCAAAATCACAAACTTAGTCAGATCAATAAGTTTAAGATGCAATCTGAAACTGTTATCTTTTTCAAGATTCATTACCTGAGACTTCTTTGTGGGGATGGTGGTGTTTCGGTTGATCAACCTAGTGAAGACTCCACCAAGAGTCTCGATACCGAGTGAAAGAGGAGTCACATCCAAAAGAAGCAGCTCCTTGACATCACCACGGAGTATACCACCTTGAATAGCAGCTCCCATGGCAACCGCTTCATCAGGGTTCACACCTTTGCAAGGGCTCTTTCCAAAGATCTCAGCAACTATCTCCTGCACTTTGGGAACACGAGTCATTCCACCAACAAGAAGGACCTCGTCAACTTCTTTAACCGTGATTCCGGCATCCTTCAGGCAGTTTTGGCATGGGGATCTAGTTCTCTCAATCAACTTGCTGACCAAAGCTTCAAACTTTGACCTGGTTAAGGTTATGTTCAAGTGCTTCGCTCCAGAAGCATCTGCGGTAATGAAAGGCAGGTTGACTTCGGTCTGAGATGTCGAAGAAAGCTCGATCTTCGCCTTCTCTGCAGCTTCTCGCAGTCTCTGGAGAGCAAGCTTGTCCTTAGTCAGGTCAATACTATCTGATCTTTTGAACTCATTAACCAAATACTCCAACAAAATGTTGTCAAAGTCCTCTCCTCCCAAAAAGGTATCTCCATTTGTCGCTTTAACCTGAGAGGAGAAAACCGTCATATAACCACACACACAAAAAAACGCAAATCAAGAAAAAATTCAGGAAAAAAAAAAAGCAGAAGACAAAACATAGCATTACCTCAAAAACACCACTAGAGATTTCCAAGATAGAAACATCAAAGGTTCCACCTCCAAGATCGTAAACGGCTATAACACCCTCCTTATTGTTCATACCATATGATAACGCGGCAGCTGTTGGTTCGTTGATGATCCTCTGGACATCAAGACCGGCGATCTTCCCAGCATCCTTAGTGGCCTGTCTCTGCGCATCATTGAAATAAGCTGGAACAGTAACAACAGCTTTGGTGATGGTTTTCCCGAGGTAAGCTTCAGCGGTTTCCTTCATTTTGGTGAGGACATTAGCTCCAATCTGGCTGGGAGAAAACTTCTGTCCATTAGCCTCGACCCAGGCATCACCATTTGGTGCCTTGACAATCTTGTAAGGAACATTTTTCATCTCCTTCTGTGTCTGAGGATCCTCATAACGTCTCCCAATCAAACGTTTGGTACTGAAAAACGTGTTTGTCGGATTTGTCACGGCCTGGCGTTTAGCCGGTGTTCCAACAAGGAGCTCCCCCTTTTGGTTAATAGCAACCACCGACGGTGTGGTCCGAGTTCCTTCCGCATTCTCAATAACCCTAGGGGTCTGCCAAAAAACCGAGATCAAAGTCAATACCTTCAGAATTGAGAATTCGATTGCTCGATAAAAGATTTATATCGGGATTGAAACAAAAAACGGAGTTTACCTTTCCTTCCATCACAGATACACAAGAATTGGTGGTACCCAAATCAATACCGATGACATCATTCCCCACAGGCCTCGAGCTGCATTTACATACAGAACAACACACAATACGAAAGGATGAGAAGAACACTTGAAGGGAGATACTTATTCATGCTATACCATAAAGTGAGTGAGAGGTTGAAGTTACCAGAAAGGCCTCGCCAAGTTGCCCAATTTTCCAATCAAAGACGTCTTTCCATTAGCAGAAATCTGCAGATTGAATACTAACAGTGTAAGCTTCAACCCATATTTGTAAATCAACAAGGAACAAAGTAGATCGCTTCACAACGGAATAAGAAAGAGCAAAAAGTAGGCAGCTTTGAGCAATATAGATCGAGAACCCTGAAAATCGATTCCAGCACAAGATAAAAAAAACCCAGATTCAAACCCTCGGTAATTTCAAAACCCTGTTCCATTTCGGAGAAGTATCATCGATTTCAGATCCGGAAAAACACGAAACACCCGACTTTTCCACACGAAAGCCTCAAACGTGAATTCTTAAGCAAACATTGAGATCAGGGGGAAAATACATACGGATTTATACGCAGAGACGGAAGCCGCGTGAATTTCACGGCGGCGAAGCGACCGTAGTAGCGCGACGGAGGCCATTTGGTGCTTGTGGAGCTTTTTGGGATCGAAGGGTTTAAGGTCGGAGATGAAAATAAATTTTTGGGCGCGTAGGGTTTAAGGGACCTTACAATTTAAGGGATGATGTTCACTGCGAAATGACGATTATAACAAAAAAAAAATCGTTGCCTACTAGTAAGTTTGACATTTTGACTTCTTCCATAACTTAACTGGGCCTTATATGGGCTTATTGGCATCATAGCCCAGCCCGAAATCTGAAATTTTTGCCAAAATTATCCCATATTTAGGTGTAATTACAGTTATAGCTGTGAATTCTACAAAATTACTATCCCCCCCATGTAAAAGGTAAAGCTTTTTAACAGAGTGTGTGTGTGTGTGTGTTCATGGATTCAGTTGAAAAAATCTTCAACATCTATCGTTTTCCTAGTTCTACAATTCTGCTTTCTATGTGACCCGGCCCATTTACAAGACCCGGCCCACGTCAAATGACACGGTACGTCGTATGTACGTCATTCTAAGCGTATAACTAACTCCGACTGGATTCGATTCGTTGTTGTCACTCACTTCTCGCTCGCTCCATTATTAGAGCGAAAGTAGAAAACCATTATTAGCTTCTCGATTCAGAATTCTTCCACAGCCGGCGCTTTCCTCAGAGATATCTAATCGTTGACCCGAGCAGAGATACACCGGAATCGTACTATTAAATGTCGACTCCCGCTGCCGTCGCCGTCGCCGGCAGAGGATCGATCAGTCACGTCATCTTCGACATGGACGGCCTTATTCTCGGTAATTTCGAAATAATCCGATCTTCGATCTTCTCTCTGTAACATCGCATCAGTGACGTTGTTCTTCTCATTTAAATTCCTGATTTCAAGAGTGAGTTTCTAGTTTCCACTGGATCTAAATGTGTGTATGTTGGTACACTTGTCGGGAAGTAACTAGGTTAAATCTGATCGGGAATTGGACAATTGAGGTTAATGGCTGTCAGAGTTTACGGATTGTTATTCCGTCTGTGTTTTAGATCCTCTCAGCTTCATTGCTAATAGAAGACCATTGCTAATTTCTCTATTTTGTATCACAGTCTCAATGAAATATTCAGATGATATAACCAATTGTGCTCACCTATTTGAGGTAGTAAAAGCCTACATTTGGATTTGGTTTGTGTCGCAGACACCGAGAAGTTCTACACAGAGGTCCAGGAGATGATACTTGCTAGATTCAACAAAACGTTTGATTGGTCTCTAAAGGCTAAGATGATGGGAAGAAAAGCTATAGAAGCTGCCAGGATCTTTGTTGAAGAAAGCGGGATCAGTGACTCTCCTATGTTGCAAGACCTCTTCCCTACTAGTGAGCTAATGCCAGGTTCGATCCTGCTTTCTCTTACACATGTGTTTCCACATAAAGCATATGGTTCACAGAGAAATTTACTTTTCTTTTCATGAACAACCAATCCTCTTCCACTGTTTGATTCAGGGGCTAGCCGACTCATCAAGCACCTCCATGAGAATAATATCCCAATTTGTGTTGCTACGGGGTATCTCTTTTCTCCATAAGCACATCTATTTGAGTGTGCATATTCATTTTCAGCTTCTTTTATTTACAGTATGGAAAATGACTCTTCTTTTTACCTTTGGGTGTATGGTTGCAGTACTCACACAGTCACACACGTCACTTTGATCTGAAAACACAAAGACACAAAGAGCTTTTCTCATTGATGCATCACATAGTTCGCGGTGACGATCCAGAGGTGAAGCAAGGAAAGCCTGCCCCGGACGGCTTTCTCGCTGCAGCTAGGAGATTTAAGGTAACTAAACAGGGACCGCTCGATCTCCACGATCCTCCATTACTAGTACATATATAAGACCATATGGTTTGGTTCAATCCTCCATTTCAAGTTTTAGAATTAGATGTAAACTAATGTCCTCCTCTTCGTCTGGATTCCTTAGGATGGTCCTGTGGATCCACAAAAGGTTCTGGTATTTGAAGATGCTCCATCTGGAGTTCTTGCTGCTAAAAACGCCGGAATGTAAGTATGTTTCTCTTAGTGGTTTCTGAATTATCTCGCGTAAACCAAACAGATGAGCATTTAGTGGTTAGTTTCAGACCAAAACCGGGACAATTATGTATACACAGAACACATTCATCATGAAAGAAGTTTAATTTCTTCTTGATTCTTCGCTACAGGAACGTGGTGATGGTGCCGGATCCTAGACTAGATATCTCTTACCATGATGTTGCAGATCAAATCATAACTTCTCTACTCGATTTCAAACCAGAGGAATGGGGTTTGCCTCCATTCGCGGATTCAAACTAAAAGATATACAAGCTTCTTCAAGGTAATGATGATTAAGAAGATGTATCGGTGAGAAGCTTGATTGTTTGTCTTATTATATATGTTTTGGCGTTTACATGACAAAGCCATGAGGTTTTATGTCGTCAATGGTTATGATTTTTTGGCTATTGAGGCCAAAATAGAAGAAACTAAGTGGTGACATGACAAGAGACCAAACAAAAAACTGCCTTAACGTTTAAACAAAAAAAATTTGTTCAACCTCTTACTCCCAAGTCCCAACATTGGCTTAATTATCTACTTTTGTTTTTGTCGGTAGCTGAATTGATTCCTTCATTATTATGGTTTGGATTTGGAATCTCCCTTCTCTACGCATCACTAACATGTGTCATTTACAACCTAAAATTAATATTCCTCCTTTCTTCAAGTTTAATGTTTTAGGTTCTCTTTTTTGATGTTTTCAAATTTGAATAAAAAACATTGTTCTATTTTCCAATTTATACATATCAATTAAAATCCGTAGACAACATAATAAAATAGAGAGTTTCTGATTCCGTTTTCATATCGGTTTTTCAGCTTTGTTTTTAACCATAGTCACAGGTAAATTATCTCTTGTATTTTTATTTCACTTTCGTCATTATGTCTAACGCGATTAGTGATCGTAACGTTTTTGTTTTTGTTTTTGTTTTTTTTTTTCATTACGTGTAAAAAGATAAGTGAACAAGAAGCAAACACATCCGATGATAAAATTTTACAATAATGGCCTTGGGAATCACCGACATAGTCTGATACATACATCTTCTGACATCGTTGGCAAAACGTTATTTCTACTCACTCGTTTCTTCTAACCTTTCTTGTGTTCCCTTTCATCGGCAAGATTCGAATTCTCTTCGCTACACGAACAAAGTCCCTGCGTCCTCACAAACCAATTTTTTCATTAACTTCCAACTGTTTATATATACATATTGTCAGTAATATAACTTCAAATATACGCGAACAAAGTTGTTTAAAAGTCACAGAACCGTAAATGATTAAGTAAACCAAACACTGAGAGAACTTGGTTTTTAAGAAAGAGTATGTGATTGTCTTGCATGAACCCTTATATACGAGCATAACTGTCTTTTAGTAAATGGTGCATTCGAACATGATTCCGTTTAAAAAGAAATAAATTTACTCTAGGAAAATTTGAATATGTGTATAATATATATCGTTATTGAGATGCCGGATGCGTGTGCGATATCAAACAAATAACTATAATTTAATTAGTATTATAAAAGAAGTGATTTTTGGGAGTTAAAGAGGAATATTACTTCCAACTAAGATCTCCGGCGAGAAGGAGATCGTTCTCCATGTCTTCATAAGCAATAAGATGGCCAGGAATGGCGTTGGACAGATCAAGATCGTCCGTCACCGAAGTCGAATCAGCCCCATCGACAAACATTTGCCTCAGAGCCAAAGCCAAGCTCTGATAACTCACATGCTTGTCTAGGCTAATGCGTTGGCAAATCGAACGTCCCTCGAGCACAACCGTAACCTGAGGAACCACCGACGAAACTAGATCGTCGTCGACGTTGAGACCAAACCCTGGGAATGATCTCCCGGCGGCTCCGGAGCCAGAGTTGCTGTTAGGGTTTTTCGAAATAGGTTTGGACGTGTCACGAGATTGTTGTGTGGTTGGGTTGTCTTGATGAAACCTTCTTTTCAAAGTGTCTTGGTTTTGCGGCTCGAAACTGTTCATATTGAGATTAAGGTTTTAGAGTTTTTGTAACTTAAGAGAATACAAAGGAACTTCAAAAAGTTAGTGTGTTTTATATATTTTAGAGAGAGAGAGAGATGAGAGAGTGAGAGAGGGGCTATGTTTGATTTGGTGTTGATGAGATTTTGGTGAAAGTGAATGCATGTAGTTATATATAGATAGAGAGAAGGCGTAAGTTGTGAGGCAAAAGGTGTCTTTTATTTTATTTTTTTCACTTGTATTTCAATGTTGTCTTAAAGTTTTCATTTAATTTCAAAGTACAACTGCTCTTTGGGTTTCCTGTTAAAAAATGGTTCCGTAATTAACAGCCAATTTAATATTTAAATTATTGAACGGACAATTGGATTCAAGTAGAAATGTTGTTAAAGACTAGGTATAATTCATTACAATTAGTTTATTAATCTATCACTGTTGAAGCAAGTGCTGTTATTAAACTTACATCATAGTATAAGTTTCAGAAAATTATCGATAATATCGATCTGATTTAAAAGTTAGTGAAACATTGCAACACCCTTTACAAAAAAAAAAAAAAAAAACATTGCAACAACAAACTGTAACTTCAACAAAATGCAACAACAAGATGTGTACTTACGATCAAAAAGAAAAAAAAAAGATGTGTTAACATCAGCTTTGTCTCGATCTGGTTTCGGCCTCGAGATTTGAGTTAAACTAAAACACCAAATTATCGACCAAATTAATTATCTTTCAGCAAAAATAACAAAATGTAACCTTTCCCATCAATGATTTTCTTAGACTATTAAAAAAAAATCTCGATATTTCATGATGTTGGTGCGCACATATGACATAAGAATGCTTAGAATGTTGACGTGGACAAAAAGCAAGCTCATGGGAAAACATAAGCTGGAAAACAAACAAACATTTTACAAGAGTCAGTATAATAATGAGTATGAACTAGAAAACTCCAAGTTAAAGACTTTATAAATTTGATGATTAATAATTAAATATACGAATAGAAAAAGAGATCTTGTAAATTGTAACGCATGGGCTGCGGAGACGACCGCGCTGCCGTCGCCGAACGCCTCGCTTCCTTGACTCGCGCCTGGTCGGGAGCCTCCACGTCATCTTCTTTTCCATACACACATGACACATAATACGTACACCCATTGACACATATACATGAATACGAATATCAATTCATACCACATATATACACACACACGTAATATAATACTATTTTGATTCCAAAACAGTAGTAATAATACGTTATCATTTTAATATATAAAATCATATGTATGAGTTAATCAATTCTTAAACAAAATAAGAAAATGTATTGACTCAAATAATCACGACTAATACTATATAGATGAATTGATATTTGTTCGTGGGAGCGAGAAATAACAAGTACTAGTATTGTGCTAAAATGTGAACTTTCTTAGGGAATTGTTTTTCTGTTGAATGAAAAATAAACAGTGGGTGGATCCAAGTCCAAAAAGCAAGAGGTGAGTAAGGTAAGCAAAACCCAAGAAGACATAAAAACGAAGCACAAGAAGCATATCTTCTTAAGTTTGAAGCAAACAATAATTTATTTCATAAATAATCATGGTGATAAATGTAGATAAAATACATTTCATTTCTAACTCGGGATTCGAAGAAGACTCGAAGATCCGACATGGGAGGCATGGAAATGTTTAAAACTTACCTCGGTTTCACAGATATTCAATTTTGAGTTGAACACATTTCAGTTTTATTTTAATCCTCTAATTAATCTATCTCGTTTTTTGTTTTTTTTTTCGATTCTACAGACATACGTTAATGTTTGCTTATTTCACTCCCCGATGATAATTAAAGTTTTAATAACAATCAAAACAATTGCCCGCTGTTTTGGTCTGTTTCTTACCTAACAATGATAATCATTTTGTCATGTTCATCTGCAGTTATACCACAAGTCAAAACATAAATCTCTTGGGCCTTACACACGAGCCCAATTAGACTTATGAGGCCTAATCGAAACGGTGTGGGCCCATGTTTCTCCTTACTTGAAGGTGAGTTCTGAATCCCGTGCTTAACCGCTGGCGCGTCAAAATCACGTACACGAGCACTTTATCCGGTGGGTGTGTCCGCACTGGCTCATAATCACCACCGTGTGCGAATTAGAGAGCTCATTATCAATCCCACAAAAAAAAAAAAACCTTTGATTATTACTGAAATAAAAAGCAAAGTGAAAAAGAGAGGTTTTAAAACCTTTTTCGCTCTTCTCCAGAAACATTCCGTTTCGGCATTTTGATTTTTGAATATTTTTCGCTCTCTCTGCTCGATTAGATCTGTTCCTGTGATTGATTGCGTGTGTGATTGTGTTCACCGGTGCTCACGCCGTCGTTTTCCCGGAGGAGGAGTTCTCGTTACCGTTCGAAAATGCCGGCGACTGATGCTGAGTTCGATCCCAGAGTAAGATTACTCTTTCCGATGTGTTTTCTCTATATATCTCTCGAAATTCAAGTTCCTTGATTCTTTCTCTGGTTTCTGCTTCGCAGGTTTTACCTCAGTCTGCGACGGGGTTAGCTTTCTTCTATATCCCCTAGGGTTTTATTTTTATACTCCGATTAGTTTAAAATCTCCGATGAGTATAATAGATAGGGTTTCTGATTTTGTGTTTTTGGATTTGAGAAGGGATTACACCTTCGCAAATGTGGACAACTTGGAGCATTGTACCAAGTACTTGAACCAGACGATGGTCACATTTGGATTTCCCGCCTCGCTCGATCTCTTTTCGAATGATCCGGTGGGTTTAGTATTGTTGACTCGTCTTAATCCTGAAATTTTAGGAGGGCTTCTCGGGGTTTTGATTAGGTTTTTGTTGATTAGGTTTCCATCTCAAGGACCTGCAACTGTATGTACTCGTTGCTGCAGCAGCGACAGCGCGACTTGGAGTTTAGAGAATCCGCTAACGAGCAGAGACAGAGGTGAATGTTTTCTTCCTTTTTTCAATTTTGCTTGACATTGCGTTTATTGAATCGTACTTAGAGGACTGACAATAGGTGTGGAGCTTGGCTGTAATTTTCGTTTAAAGCCACCTGATATTAGCCATTATTTACTTATGTAGTGTTTGAGCTATGAGAATATTTGACCTTCATCAAAAAAATTAAGATCTTATTCCATTGACATCAAGGGTTCAATTTATTTATGTAGTTGATTGGCTAAATATTCTTGCGGTTTTATTGGTTTCTGCTGCTTTAATCTAGTTTGATGATTAAACATTTCTACTCTAATTCGTGGATGGTTTTCCTTGTGGTTTATGTTACTGTGTATAGACAACTATCGGATATAGCAAGACTTGAAGCTAAAGTTGAGAGGCTGGATGCGCAACTCCAACACAAGGACAGGGAAATTGCAACAATTACCAGAACAGTGAGTCTTGTTAAGCTTCAGCTGATAATGGTTTCTGCTTAGACTCTTGATTGAATATGGATTCACTCTTTCGACAGGAAGCCAAAAACACGGCAGCTTTGAAGTCCCAGATTGAAAAGCTACAGCAGGAGAGGGATGAATTTCAAAGGATGGTGATCGGTAACCAGGTCTGATTAGTTTATGCTGCTTGGATTAACTACTTCATCTTGAGAAATTCTACTGATGGATTGTCTACATTTGTTTCTCCAATCTCTGAATAGCAAGTCAAAGCTCAACAGATACATGAAATGAAGAAAAAGGAAAAGGACTACATTAAATTGCAGGTTGTGTATCTTCTCTCGTTGAAGTGACTTTTCTGTATTTTGTTTGCATTATGGTAGCTAATTTTCTTTTCTTTTTTTCCTCTCGCAGGAACGGTTGAATCAAGTATTAATGGAAAAAAAGAAAGAATCAAAATCAGGAATGGAGATTATGAATTTGCTACAGGTAAGCATCTGTGTTTTCCAATCCTTAATGATGAATGTTGGAATTTCCACTTGACTGTTAATCTGATGTACTTAAATAGAAAGAAGGGAGGCAGCGTGGGACCTGGAATGGCAAGAAGACTGATACTGACTTCTACAAAAAGATAGTACGAGTCGAACTCCAAATCAAAAACATGACGCAGAGTTTCAAAAGGCATTTCTTTAATAATATCGTCCCTGCAGGTGGATGCATATGAAGCGAAAAACCAAGAATTAATGGCTGAGAACACTAATCTTAGAGCGTTACTTCGATCCATGCAGGTAAGCTCTTTCTTCACACTTGGCTTAACTTGAGTATATAAACATGTTTATTTATTAGCAAAGATTTTTTTTTCTTTGGTTTTGTTGCAGACAGATATGCGTGATTTCTTAAATGCTCCAAACGGGTCAGCTAATCCTTCATTGGCTGGCAACGAGAAACGCGAGGCTGATCCTTCGCAATCTCCACTGGGTGGGAAGACGGTATGAATAAATCTTAGATAGTTGAATGGTTCTTGTTTATAATCTTAGATAATTGAATGTTTCTTAGTGTATTATTTTAGATAATCGATTGCCCAGTATCTAACTAGTCGTTACACAGGACGTCTTTGATCTACCTTTCCGGATGGCTAGAGGTCAGATAGAAGAAAGTTTGCGGACTAAGATGGCTTCCATAAAGGTTTTCATTAGCAGCATTTCCATTTTTGCAGTTTCGATCTTTTATCAATGGCTGGCTTCTTAGCTCTGTTTCTTTTTATTTACCTTGGGACATAAAAAAATAAAGGAACGCATGGTCCAGTTACAAGATGCACCTAAAGGAGCATCTGTTACATCTGAAGCAACAGAGAGAGAGCTTGAACTTGAAGCTCAGCTTGTCGAGGCAAGAAGCATAATCCAAGAACAGGTCCTCTCTTCTCATCTCCTTTACTTACGGCTATGAGACTATTTTCCTCAGTCTCTACATTACGATGTTTTGAGAGAAACACTGCATTAATTGGAAATGTCTTTTGACTTCTGTTTAGAAAATATATGATAGTAATACCTTATTATATTGCAGGAGTCAATAATGTCACTAAACATCTCCCAAAATCAGAGCAGCAAAGGTATATTATCGTATCATATAGTTTTGGTTTAAACAAAGATGATATAATGCGAAACAGATAACAATTACCAAACTTGTTGTTGCAGGGAATCATTAGTTCCATTGACAGATGAGGTATACTTTTATAGGCTCCTCTCTCCTTTATATCTCCATTTACTACATTCTTTCTTCTTAAAAGATCCATGACTGTTGGTGCTTCATATCTGTTTTTTTCTTTAATTTTGTATAATGTATTCACAGGGGAGTATGAAAATATGGGAACTCGAAAACCATGGATCCAAGTTGAAGTACGTTGTTGCTAGAAGAGATTTGTCACAAACAATGTAGTCTTAGTATTTGTATTCACCATCACCAAACCTCTCCTTCGATGGCTAGTTTATGTATATTCAACATTTAGCTGTGTCAGAATCAGAGATCCTTTCTCTTTTGGGATTTCGAAATCTTATTATTATATGTATGAATATGATCGGCTCTAGTGTTTGTACAACAAAAGTCAAGATTCCTGGTCTATGTGACATTATCTACTAATTAGTAATCACACAGTAAATCATAGAGAACCACGCAACGGTAGACTTATAGTAGTTAGCTTTCGTTTTTTTTTTTTTTGCAGCCATAACAGAACTTGGTTGGTTTCGTGGTTTCGTGATTCGCATATTTTCGTAAAAATTGGTTCAATTGTGGTAATTGCGTGATCATTGAAATGGTTCATACAAATGGGTTAATGATTTAACGAGAACAGAGTTGAGAAAATAATTTATTTTTAATGAAATTGAGGAGTACGCAAAGTTTGGCGTCTCTTAAGGCATTGGTCATTTCACATGCGCACATATGATATCAACCGTCGTCCTAGGACTATATTAACGTGCGCTTCATATCAAAGTAAAACATAGATTTTAATATCTAAACTATACATATAAGGAAATCAAATATTTTCTTTGAATAATCTCAACAACAAAAAAACATTAAAAGCTTTTCTTTATAAAACAATCTGCCGCAGTATTTTCTTGGTGGGAAAATATATACAATAAATGTTTTAGATAGTAGTAATGATTTATTTCTTCTTTTGGCTAACTGAATTTCTTTAATCGTAGTTTAGAATAAATATTGGTTTTGCTATATAAATGCTGCAACAACTAAATGTGCATTAAATAAAAACCGGTCTTATCCTTCAACTAAATGTGCATTAAATATATTTTGATTAAATTTTGATGTATTCTAAATAACCTGGTTATAATGATAAGAAATAAAATTCATCTTACTTACATTTTCCCGTGCACAAGCAAAACTTTAGACACATATTAATGTACCGAGTTTGATAATATAATCTATATAAAGTCAAACCCGTGTAATACATTATCAAATTCGTTACGTGTAATAGATTAACTTTTTTTTTTGCTAAATAAATAATATATATAGATTAACATAGTCAACTCTTCTAACCTTAATATCAGTCTAAATCCATTCTTACCCCATTTTCTCGGGAAATAATCTCACTCTTTCCTTAATTATATATACACATATTTTCATTATATATCATCTCCCTAAATCTCACACATCTCCTATCTTCTTTGATTCAAAAAAAAAAAAAAAAAAATCTCACACATCTCCTCTTTTCTTATCTCTGCAAACGAACATTTGTTATCATGATTCAAGAACAGAATAACACAGCTCCAACACCAAAAGCTTCGTTATTATTGATGGAAGATAACTTATGCAAGAGAAAAACAGAAATTTCAAGAGACACATCAGTCGGAATATCGTCTAGAATCTTCTATTACTACCATCATCGTAGTCTCGACGACGGAGTTCCTTTCAAGTGGGAGATGCAGCCAGGAACTCCGATCAATCCTCCGCCGGAAGAAATCGTTCCTCCTATTACTCCTCCTCCGGCGCTTCTCAGCCGTAGCCTCACTAAACCCTCCGTCGGAGAATCTAATAAACATTCTCTTTTTCCGGCGAATCTTAAGCTCTGGAAATGGAAGAATCTTCGTAAGAGATGTTTCTCCAGATGGTCAAACCAAAGCATGCTTAGCCGAGGTAATTAAGCGTTACGTTTATGACAACTTTTATAAATTATTTTGTAGTTTTCCCTATTAGATGGATAATTAGCAAGAGACATAGAATGTTGATTTTTCGATCAAGTACGTACAACCCAAATATTTTTATTTTTAATTTGGGTTTTGACTGATTGAGCAATATTAAATGTGGTGTGAGGAACAAAATCCGAAATGGAATCGCGAAATCGTTAAAAAAATATAAAGTTGCATTTTATACTTTTTTGGTTAATCCTGCTAAAATGCCGAATCACATCTAGAAATTGCAGAATTTTCTGTATTTTTGTCAATTAATCTTTGCCTAATCAAGAAATAACATATCGTTTAATTGTATAATTGTTAAAAATCTAAGTTAATGATTTCGTCATTGTGCAAATCATTATTTAAGATATTGTTACTAGCTAGTATAATCAGTATGTGATTCTTTAGTTATTCTAAATTCATTTGAAAACTAATAAACATTTACATGTATGATCCATATATCAGATTATAAGAATGCTCGTCACGGTGATTCAAGTTCTTGTGGTGAATTGGAGGTACTTGAGGAGTCTGAGGATTACAGGTTGAGCTCTTCTTCTTCTTCATCGTCGTCTTCTTCGAAAGATCGTAGACTGATAAAGGCTTCACCGCGTCAATGGTTTAGCGGTTCTCCATCTCAGAATTTAAGGAATAGTCATACCTGTTTTCGTTAGAGTTCTTCTCTTAAATTATCGTCGCGTACCAAATTAAAAGTTAGGCAACAAGAAAAAAAAAACGACAAAATTAGTTATCACAATTAGATTACATCGAAAATGATCAGACTATTGTAAAAGCATTCGTATTTTTCAACGTATTAGTTTTTCTCTTTCAAATTTGAAGTTATGGTTAACATTTTTTTTATTAGGTTTATTTGATGGATAAACTGATGAATTAACTTTCACGTATTAGAGTTATTATTCATTTATGTTTGCTTTTACAAAGATTATTCTTTTACATGCTCTTTTACATGTTTCCTAGCAATGCGATCATGATAATAACAAGCACTGATATATCTCTTGTTTATTTCTTCCACCAATTATTCGATTACATTGTAATTTCTTAGTTTTTTTTAGTTCAAAATAATTATAATCTACATAGTAGGTCCTTTTTTTCGTTCCGCTTCGATATGGTTGTTTAGAAAAATAGATCCAAGCTAAAATCAAATTTTATTCACCAATTGTTGAGAAAAGCTCCACCATCGTCTTAAGTTTCTTACCGTTTACTAAAGGGGTGTGGTCTAGTAATAGTGCAAAGAGGTTGTTTTTTTGTTCTCCGGATTCAATCTTCCTTTATAACAGAAATTTATTCTTTAAATCGAAATATCTAAAAGTTGACTCCGAATACTTGGAAAGCTTATAGGTCGAAAGTTCGGAACTCCCACAATTTAAAAAAAACAAAAAAAAAATTTCTTAACGTTTTTGCTTTTTGTGTCACAGGTTCAAACTCCTTTTATAACAGAGGTTTATTCTTTAAATCGGAATATTTAAAAACTGACTCTGAATACTTAGAGAGCTTATAGGTCGAAAATTCGGAACTCCCATAATTTTAAAAAAAAAACAAAAAAAAAAAAATTTCTTATCATTTTTGCATGGACACGACGATTTTTTCCCCATTTTCATATCATAAAATACGTTTTGTTTGTAGCCCATTCGGTCTTCTTCGCAAAATGCTTATTCCTTAGACCAAGCTAAGACCATATCTTTTTCCAATTTTTCGATGTTGGAGAGCAATCTATTGGTAATGTAACAATGGGCCATTTATTTGATATTTTAGGCCCATATAGATAGAGAGGTGGCAGGCAGCTGCACCCTAAGATCATATATCTGGTTCAGTATTGAATCTATTGATTAACAATTGTTAAATGGTTTGTGATTCGATTTTTGTATTTAAAAATAATTTTGTTATCTAATGAAAAAATATTCCTAAACATTAATAACAATTACAATCAGGTTTGTAAATTTATTTAAAAGGTTACCCTTCTCCTTTTTTTTTTTTAAAAGGTGATATTATCGATGTTTCGTCTAAACTCAAAAAAATATCTCTCGATCCTCGCTAATAGAAGTGCTTTAATGTCGTCGGGCTCTGATTGCATCAGCTCACGCGTTGTTGTACGGTGAACCATATATAGGAGATTGTAGCCGTCCGATATTCTTCAGCCAACCAAAGTCTTGTCATTTTTTAACGACTGAGATAACTCCAAATAAAATGTCCAATAAGCATCAAAAGCGAATGTATTATAAAAATCTTTCGAGTCAAAAAAGACAAAACTGAACGTGTTGTGATAATTCACAATTTGCAATTATAACAAAATAGTAGGATGACAAAGCGAACGTGGGGAATGATTTGATGTAGCTTTTAAAAATCCGGCCAATTTTATCCGGTTCTCTTTTTATGTTTATGTTGCTTTTTATATTTTATATTTGAAAGTAATTTAGTAATTTTCTCATTCTACTAGTTAAGTGTTTTTAGACGAGCCCTTTTTCGAGATTTATATTTTATGATACGAACCACCGCTTTGATTCTGGAATCTGGATCCGGTAGAGTACAATGCGTTTTAATAGCTCGCTTGAATATACTGGCAACAACAAAAAAGGCTCGCTTGAATAAATTAGCTAAATGTGGAAGGAACTCCTTCCCTAACAAAAGATTTATTAATATTTTTATACCACGAGTTTTTTTTAATCTAGTGCTTGACAAAGAATTCATTGTTATTTTTATACCAAAAGATTTTAAATTCAATTCTTAAAGAAGTGATTTCTAAAAATTATAAATGCAAACTATAGAAAAATCTTCAAGTGTGATGTAAATAGAACCGTTCATCGTAGTCTTAAATTTTTGTAGACAGATATGGATGTTTGTTCACGGTATGGAGATACGTGGCACTAAATTTTTTTTTTAATAACTAAAGATAATATATATATATAATATTGTTAATAAGCAAAATTGGCACGTATATGAACCAAACAAAAAAACAAAAAAAAAACTCAAAATTTTAAAGCTCATACTAAAGTAAAATTTGGAACAAAATTATATTGATCTAGACACCACCAAATTATATCAATTCTTCTTTTACTTTTATTGTTTTTGGTATTCATTTTTTTGGGTATAGACTTTTTTTTGCTATTAGTATTATATTTTCTTTGATACTTTTTATTTTATTTTGTTATGATTAGAAAATTTTGTGTTATATGTTAAATAAATTCATGGATCCGTCTCTATTTATAAAATGAATAGCGTTGTTCGTTATAAAATTGTTTTTGTAATTATTCTCATAATTTATATTAGCGTTAAAAAAAATTAGCTAATATATTTTATTCAGAAAAATATATGTGTGTTCATTTGTTCAACTTGCATAATAGTTAACAAAATCTAAAACAATGCATGATAATAAAATAACTAATAAATGTTTCGGTGTCGAATTTTTTGACAAAAAAAATTTGTATTCATTTAAAAATATATATTTTTAGTAATTTTTTTGACAAATGGACATAACAAAAATGGTTCCTCTATCAAAAAAGTTTGCCGTATTTTCGTTTTTTCACCGCCCCGGTGGCTTTCTCAACATAAAAGTCGGGTTTTCCCGTTAATTTCTTGCTTTTGCTTAGTTGTTCTCTTTGTTTCTTTGTTGGTGATTTGATGGTTTGTTCATTTAGTGAAGATGCGTACGTTGGAAGAGTGGTCTTTTTGGTTCAAATATGTACATATCTAGGTGGTTTCGTTGCAAAAGATACCAGATCTGTTGATCGACAGTGTGGCTCGACTGCAAACACCCTTCTCCATAGTCTACTCTCTAGTTCTTGTTGGCACATCGTTCCTTCTCGTCGATCTTGTGCAGGAGGCGTGGCTAGGTAATGTGCTTTAGCTTGCTTCTGTTTAGTAATTGCCGTGTTTGCTTCTCTCTTTGTATTCACGTTTCAACTCTCAGCCGCAAAGCTTCGATGTATTTGTTGGTGGCGTTAAATTTATATTCATACAAATTTTCCTCTTAATTGAAGTTCGCCTTGGTCGCTTTTCATTTCGATTTTTTGCTGTTTTCCGGTTTAAGTTTGGTGTTTGTTTGAGGTGTTTTGGTTTGGTTACTTGTTAAGATCCAGTTCGGGTCTTTTATTTAAGGTTCATATCTAGACATTATTTTTAGCATTCGACACATCTGGAAGTTGGATTTTAGGATCATAGTTGGATTTTGTGTTCGTGTTTTAGAGAGATATCCTCGTTTCAATTTAGGAAGTTGTTTATCGATGGTCTAGCTGTGGATATTTTTGATTTATAGGTTCTCTTTGAAGTTAGAAATTTTACTGGTTTTTGGTTTAATGTCGGATCTTAGATATAAGTTGTTTTTTTGCTATGTTTTGTTTTGTAATTTAGATATTTATCGTTTTTTTGTAGGATTTTGATTCCCAAAAAACTTGTTTTCCATAGGCTCTGTTTTCGATGATTGTTTACGTTAATCCGCCTGCTTCGCTTTCATTTTTAGGAATGTTGACTTTTTGCAATGTTTGTTTTACAAGTTCTAATAATAAAAACCTAAATAGTATATAAAAAAGTACTGTCTCAGCATTTTTATATTCATTTTGTCACACCTCGTATACCTTTTTCCTTCCTGTAACTATGGAAGAAAAAAAATGATCGCATTTTTTGTTTTCCTAAATATCTAAAATTCAAGAAAAGAGATATAACCATATGCTAAAAATGCAAACGTACGTCATTGGATATCTTGAACATGTGATATCATGAAATCCAATAATATCTGTAATCTAATTTAGATATCAGATTAATATTTGCATATCTCCGAATATCTGTGTTGAATCTATTATAAGCCAGTAGGAAATATATCAAATGAAAATCAAATTTAAGCTTATGAGTTAGTGAATTGAATAGTGGTTGTTGAACCATCATGTGAAGTTTTGCCTAAGTGTCATAGAGTCTCTAACCCAAGAAGAAAGTATCAGCTGAACAAAAAAGAAAGGAAGCACGAGGAGCTCACGTGCTTCGTATACAACTCGACAAGGGCATTTAGGCGTAATTAACCTTTGCCAAAAGAACAGCCACGTTTGTCTTCTTCCTCTGTAATAAAAACAGAGTACGGATGGAAGGAGAGAGAGGAGCGTGGCACAGGGAGCTGTATATAAGGAGGAGTTAGCTGATACATTAGGGTTAAAGAGAGTGTGCAAGAGAGGCTGATGTGGGTTTTACAGTTTGTCTCTAAGGGTTTGTGTAACCAAAAGACTTTCTAGTGGATTTCCGAGAACAATCTCGGCCAGACGTAGCGTTTTCGGTTTTGAAAACGTAAACTGGATAAATCTTGTGTGTCTTTACTTTTATGCATTATACACACGAGTGATCAAACAAATCGAGAAAGAAGTGAGAGATTCCGCATATAACAAGTTAAAGGTTTAAGCTTTTATCTCAACACATCATATACTTGGTTTTATAAGCTTCGTTTCATTTGTTAAGCATTTGAAGTAAAACAAACAAGTTAACATAATATAATATATATAATATATCGTAAGGTTGAGTTGCTTAGTCCAAAAGTAAACTATACCCACTCCGGTTTTGATGCTTACACTTTCGATCGATCCAGCGTGACCTGCTTTTTGGAATCTTGTTTCTAACTAATTCCTTAAAAAAAAAAAAAAAAAAAAACACTTGTGATTTCACATTCTTTGACCGCACATTTCATTAGATTCCAGTCCTCGACCACTTTCAAAGGAAAATGCACCATATACTTAATATGAGACAACAAAAATAAAAATTAGTGTGTATCTTTATAAATTAGCTAATAAGAAAAAGGCTACGATTATTTAACACGTGATTCACCAAATTCGTGACGTTTCGTGACGTGATGGAGACAAAAAAATACGTGCTTCAACAGCTGTCATATATTTTACATTTTAAAGTATTAGTAGGTAACGAGTTAATTTGCTGTATTTTAATTTTAATTTGCTGTAATTCTATAAACACAATAACTGAATCTATTAACGGGACCTATATATCGCATATATATACATCTATATATTAAAACATAGTGTATTTGCACGGTTGCACCTATATATCGTATTAAATCGTATCAGGGAAATATATGATTAATTATACTGAATTTTACTATCTCAAAGATCTAAAGCATGCAATTTAAAAATATAAATAGACTGGGGCGGAGGCAGGTGTGGGAAGGAGGGTCAGCTGACCCCAATGATTTAATTATTTATAATATTTTTTTACTGTTTATAATATTGACCCCGGTCAAATTTTGTTACTGACTTCTACATAATTTAATCTCACATTAACCAATTAAAAATATTTAGTGAACATTTTAAATTTAACATATATCCACATCAATAACTTAAACCACTTCAAAAAGATTTATAATTAAAATTAAAATTTGTATATATGTATGTATCTCGTGATCTTTTTATGTTTAAGACATGTTAAATTCATAGTTTTTATAATTAAAATTTAAAACTTATTTTCTTCATTGTTGTACAACTTGAGAAACTATTATAGTTTTGTTTGAACGTTTTCTCTAATATATTAAAATAATTACTTTTTTTAATTTTTAATAAACAAAATAAATATTAGGTAAGACTATCATAAAACAGATAGAAATCATTAAATTATTTTTGTGCTGTTAATTTAAAATAAATTGTGAACTATAATAATAATATGTTAACTAAAAATTATTTAAAAAATTTAGTTCACTAATAAAAAATATTTTGTAAAGTTTTTCACAGTATTTATATTATATAATGAAAAAATGTTTTAAAAACTATAATTACAATCGTAAAAAATTAGAAAAGTGTTTGCATAGAAAAAAAATATTTGTGTAATACTGCATAATGTTGTAAATATTATTGATCTCTGTGAAAAAAAAATTCTAACTCCGCCACTTATAGACATATTATTTTTACTTTTTGATTATTATGTGTAAAATAATGTTGATGCGTAGAAAACAATAATTGAAAGGAAACAAATAATTGTTAAAACACGATAATGGTGCAGGGTGAAGAGATAGACAATGGGATAACGCAGCATGCAGAAGACACGTGTGCATAGTGGCTGACACGTGTGGGCGGTTTACATGCAACCATGTGCTCGCCATTACAAGTTTACAACAAAACCTCATCTATAATATTTTCTTTTAAACAATCTCTACTACATTTCTCTATTTTTTTCTTATAAAATACAACAAATTTAAAATATAAATAAATTTATTTACAATAAATTCTCTATTTTATTATAAAAATAATATTTTAAATACATTTTTTTATATTTTGGTATTATCACTTTTTATTTATAAAATTTACAAATTAATCTATTTATTTTATTTTCTAAAAATTTGTTTATAAATTAAAATATTATTAAAACTAAACATTTATTGCATCGTATAAAAATATAAAACAATAAATTTTGGTTTAACCATCAGCATTTAAGTATTTTTCACATAAATGATCAATAGATTTTTTCCGCAAACATAATAAATTTTATTTTATTACTTTTCTATAAAATATATAATAAATAATATTCAATTATAATGTATGAATTCTTTTCGATTATTAGTTGGTGAAAATACTAATTTTTATATGTTTTACTTATAAATTAAAAAAATATTATTTTATAAACAAAAATTCAACTATATTTAAAAATAAGAAATATAATTCCTTCAAATATAAAGATATGCATAGAGCTAGTCTAAACATGTACATAAATTACATTAAAAAAACATGTACATAAATTAATTGACTTACCGATTCATTTATTCAAATTATATTCACACTTTTATTTTTCTCACTCGCCAATCTCACACTATTTATCTCCTTTCCTTTTTTTTTTTTTGTTGACAAAACTCTAAACGCTAAATATTTAATATCGTTTTTGTTTTTGACTGAATGGTCGGTGTGCATCAAAAAACGCAGAAAACGCGCCAATATTGTTTAACGTGCATATGGATGTGTGTTGCTAACGGCATGAAGTCCCAACTACATCGAAAATAATTCCTTCACAACTAAAAATGTTATCTGGATTAGATAAAGTTATAAGAAAGTTACATTTTCATTAAAAACATCTGACTCCATCATTTGTTCCATACTAAACATATCAAATTAATGTCCAAAACCTATTTGTTGTATACCGACTAGCCTCTTGTTTCTACAGAAACTGTTTGTACTTTATATTTATTATTTTTAACACGCATATTGTTTATATATGTGACCACTACAAAAGCTACTTCCTGACTTCGTATTATCGAATTGCTAAGAATAGAATTGCTAAGAATAGAACATCATTACAAATAAAAAAAGAAGAAAGCAGATGGTAGGTAATCAAAAGGATGGAAAATGGCGCCAAAGATTTGCTAATGCTAATTAGACAGTGAGTCCATAAGACGCGCGAGTTCGGTCCCTCTTTTCGCTTTTATTTTATTTCCTATATAATTTAATAAGTTAAATAAATAAAATAATTTAGAAAAGGAGATGAAAATAGCAAATGGTATTGGAGTGGTCAAAGAATGACGAAAAGATTAGGAAATTGGCCAAAGTTTGTAATAATTGGGTACAGAACAGAGGGGACACGCGTCACCTTTTTGGACCATCACCAATTATTCCATTGCTTGCACTAATTTAAAAAAAATAAAAATTCTAAAATAATTAAAAACTAATCCTCATCGACAATAATTCATTTTTTTCGTACGCATACAGAGAATCATATAAATAGATTTGTGAGAATGGTTGATCTTGATAGAAAACAATTTTCTGTTGATAGTGCTCCGTTTATAACATCTGATTTTTATTTTGGAAGTGCTTCCCAACTTGCATACGTTTTAAATTATATTTTCTCAAACATTCACCGTATGTGTATGTTAATAGTAATACGTAGACCGTTCGTCCTTCCACGTCACAAGAAACACAAAACTGAAATAAAATAAATGAAAAAGATAAAATAAATATAAAAAATAAAGATAAATGAAAGTGACGTGAGATCAGTCGCCGCCCAGTTCATCCCATCAAAAGCTTCCACTTGCCCTTTTGCTGTATTCTTCTCTCTCTCTCTCTCACTGCCTCCTCATACTATTTTCTTTGCTTTTTACTGTTTTTTTCTTAAAAACCATTTAAAAATCATTACATTTTTGGGTAAATGCATAAATAAGAAATGATGACCTTTTGTAATTGTAGCAGCTGGTGACAACACTTGCGTTTTATCAGCCTAAAAAAATCTCAAAATAACCTTATATGATAAATTGTTGATCAACTAAGAAAGTGCATTTTTTGTTGTTGTTATTGACTGTCACTGAAACGATATATCGTAAAAATCCGCTGTTAATAATAACCTTATTTTATGTGACTGTGACTATGAGTGAAAGATGTGGGAATGTAGAATAATTTTATTTGTGTGTTAATTCTATAACAAGTTCTCTTTCAAAAAAAAAAAAAAATCTATAACAAGTAAATAAAAATCCATCATTAGCTAAATATGTATATACATCCAACATTCTAATTGTTTTATAATGATACGTCGTGGTGTCTGCATGTGATTTCCTAACCAAAATTATCAGAATAGTATTCCTTCTGTTTCATAATAAGTGTCATTTGGAGAAAATATATCTGCAATGTATCTGAATATATTAAATTCAAAACACATCCAGATACATCCAGTTATATTGCAGATACATTTTGTCTAAACGACACTTATTATGAAACGGAGGGAATATTGTTTTTAGCTTCGAATATAGACTATAGAGTCTCGACCCTCGTGCTCTCTCTTTCTCTCTCATACATTTCCTCAGTCGTCTCTCTCATCTTCACCTCTATATCTGTGTCGTGTCCTCTCTCTTTCTCTCTCTATCTATCTCTCAAACCCTAGAGAGGAGAGTTAAAAGACGAGACTTCCACTATTTCCAAAGTCGTGAAATCACCAGAGATAAATCTCTCTCTCTCTCACACATCCAAAAGACTACACGAGTCCCCAAAGAAAGAAAAAAACCCTATTTCCAAAGATGAAGAACAATAACAACAAATCTTCTTCATCTTCTAGCTATGATTCTTCTTTGTCTCCTTCTTCTTCCCATCAAAACTGGCTCTCTTTCTCTCTCTCCAACAACAACAACTTCAACTCTTCCTCAAACCCTAATCTCACTTCCTCCACATCAGATCATCATCTTCCTCACCCTTCTCATCTCTCTCTCTTTCAAGCTTTCTCCACAACTCCAGGTCCTCCCTCTCTCTCAATCTATTTAGGGTTTTGTTTTGTGTTTATTGTCTTTTGAAAGTTTGTATGAATTTAGGACAGACCAACTTTGTGTTTTGTTGCACCTTGACCACTTCCTTACTCTTTAGATTCAGTAGCGTATTTAATTAATTGCTTGCATTTAATCTATTTAACTTTTTTTTTTTTTTTTTTGGAATTAGTCAAATCTAATCTATTAAATCCTTCAGTCTATAAGATCTAGTTAAAAAGAATAAAAAGATTAAATATCTATTGATTTTCCTCTAGAATCTTTCACTAGATATTATTGTCTCTTCCAGAAGTAAAACATTAATTACAACAGTACCCTCGTAATTGAAACCAATTTTCAGTCCAACGGCAAGATGAGTCAACGGCAGTTTCGACCGGCGATGCCACGGCGGTTCATTCCATTTACCCAGGCGGTCCAAAACTCGAAAACTTCCTCGGCGACGGAGGCACAACGACGAAGACGACAAGTCCAATGCAACAAGGGCATTCTCTCGGCGGCGTTGTCTTCTCCTCCGACCTACAGCCACCACATCATCCTCCGTCCGCAGCCGAGATCTACGACTCTGAGCTCAAATCAATAGCTGCTAGCTTCCTCGGAAACTATTCCGGTGGACACTCATCGGAAGTCTCGCAAAAGCAACAACATAACCCTCTAGCTACCTCGGAAGCTTCGCCGACTCCAAAGAAAAATGTAGAGAGTTTCGGACAACGTACTTCGATTTATAGAGGAGTCACAAGGTGCGTGTTTAATCAAATTATTCGTGTACATTTTAATTAATCGGTCGATAGTGTAACATTTTTGGTACGCAATTATGCGTAAATGCATATGTGTTTTTTATTGATGATATATAATTGACCTGTTAATTAATGTAACAGACATAGATGGACTGGAAGATACGAAGCTCATCTATGGGATAATAGTTGCCGAAGAGAAGGCCAAAGCAGAAAAGGAAGGCAAGGTACACTTTGGTCTACAATGCGCTCTGTATGCGCGTGTTAGCGGTATCCAGTTGATGTTTACTATAATGCGCGTCTTTCACCTACATTTTTCACTTTTTGCTTATCATGATGATGTCACGGTCAAAATCTAACGTCGCTTTTTATTTTGTGTTTTTGGTTCTGTGACGTGAAATCATTACCCAACCGTGGACGATCTGAAATTTGTAATGATTTTTAAATGTTCTGCAGTTTATTTAGGTGAGTTCCAATCAATTCTCATGAACAATTTATTTCGTCATCATATATGCTGTACCTCTTTTCTTCTTCTCTGTCAATTTAATTCCTTTCTGAAACGTTATCATTCTCATTCAAATTTAGATTTGCATATTCATATATAAATTTGAAATATATTATTTGTTATGTTCAGGTGGTTATGACAAGGAAGAAAAAGCAGCTAGAGCTTACGACCTTGCAGCTCTTAAGTATTGGGGTCCTACAACGACGACGAATTTCCCGGTAATTTTATTTCTTTATTAGAGTTTTTCTAGAGTTTTTCATTGTGTTTTTTTTTTTGTAAAAATTTCTGGAGAAATACATGTGTTTAGATATCAAATTACGAGTCTGAACTTGAAGAGATGAAACACATGACTCGACAAGAGTTCGTCGCTTCTCTAAGACGGTAATTATTTAATTTGATATACGTATTTCTTATAATTGCTGCAAGATAATTAAATCTATTGTTCATTTGTTCTACCTAAAATACATTTTTATTTGCTTAAATTAAAGGAAAAGCAGTGGATTCTCTAGGGGTGCCTCCATGTACAGAGGTGTCACTAGGTCCGTTTACACTCCTAATCAGTAGATTTTTCTTCCTTTTTTTTCCATCCATTAGTATTTTATGCTTTTAAGTCTATTTTGTCCCATGGAACAATTTAATGTACGTTTCCTAGTTGAATGATTAAACTTTATTATAATAACAATGCAGACATCATCAGCATGGTCGATGGCAGGCACGAATTGGAAGAGTTGCGGGAAACAAAGATCTTTACCTCGGCACATTTAGTGAGTCCCACATTTCAATGTTTTTCAATGAATCTGGTGTCAACATTTTGTTATAATTATGATGTAACTCATCATGGTGGGATATTAAAAAACTTCAGGCACTCAAGAGGAGGCTGCAGAAGCTTATGAAATAGCGGCGATTAAATTCCGCGGTCTTAATGCGGTAACCAACTTTGATATCAGCCGCTATGATGTCAAATCGATCGGTAGCTGTAACCTTCCCGTGGGTGGGCTAATGCCTAAACCGTCCCCGGCAACCGAAAAAACCGTTAATCTATCTCCATCCGACCCTCTGTCTTCGTCGCTCACCTTCAACGTGGCAACACCGGTCCATGACCATGGAGGAACCTTTTTCCACACGGGAATACCGATCAAGCAAGACCCAGTTGATCATTATTGGTCCAACGTTTTTGGATTCCCGCTCAACCCGAAAGCGGAGGTCCAACCAATAGCAGCAGCAACCTTTGGGTCGGATCTTCACAGCCCCTCTCCGGGTTTTGCTATAATGCCGGTGATGCAAGATGGAGGAAACAACAACTTTGGTGGTGGTTTTACTGAGTCCAAAGAGTATAACAGTCATTCTGCCGCATCGAGTCCGGTGTCGGCAATTCCGCTGCCCTCAGCAACAACGATAGGTAACGGGAACGAAGGGTATGGTGGGAACATAAACTGGATTAATAACAACGTTTCAAATCCTTACCAAACTGCAAAGCCGAATCTCTCTGTTTTGCAGACACCGGTTTTTGGATTGGAATGAGCTCTCAAACTTCTTAGTGAAAGTTGTAGGAAACAAAAACAAAAATGGCTGTTTGGAATATGATATTTTCTTTTAGATTATTTAAGTAGTTCTTTTAAAAAGATATTTCAAGTTTTTTACTTTTATGTTTGTCTACTGACCAAGAATTTAGAGGGATCTGACAGTACTAACTCTTTGTGTTAATGGCCTTATGGGCTCCTTTTCCTCTTTTCTGAACGTTTATTTATTTTTTTTCAATTTATTTTTTCTGTGGACAACAATCTTCTGCATGGCATGGTTTCATTTTTTTGTGTGGTTATTATGGTCTCTGAGAATGCAATATTTTCGGAATATATATTTTTTGTTTTGTTTTGCATGTATGATGTAAACTTTGTGTAGGCGTGTATAAAACTATAAATTTTGTCTAACAAGAGACAAAATCAAAGTTTCAGCACCAAGTCAACGTACTTAGCAAAGCGGAAGGTTTCGAATTAAAGTCCAGTGTTGAATTAAAGTAAAACTTACGGATCATGTTGAATTAAAGTAAAACTTACGGATAATAAAACGAGTGGGGATGGAACGACTTTGGGGATGGATTGAGTAGTTATTATTAAAAGAGAGTAATTTAATATTTGACAAAAAACAGTTGAATGCACCCAAGTAAATTTAGTAATTTTAAAATCATAATAATTTTAGAATCAAATGTAATAAATAGAGACGTGAAATACGATTTGGAACTAACCAATATAATGTCTGAATGAGTTCCAATATAATGTCTGAATAATTTATCAACAGTATCAAATTATACAATAGTTCATAATAAAGTTAACCAGTAAAACAATGACTCGTGGTAATTTTCAAAGATTGATACAAAAGTTTTTCAGGGTTACTTGTAATTGTGTATCGAAGATCCAATTTCACGAGCTCCTAACTTTCTACAATTTAACAACTACTTGACAGTATATTGATCGAGTCCTATTTTCTGTGTAGTTTATTTTTTATATTTTTATGGTTAATTGATAAATTATGGATTGAATCTATACATCTCTTTATTGAGACTGAAATAGCCCCTCTCAAATGAAAATCAATCGAGGGAATTAAGTAACACAAACATTTGAAATTATCTAAGGAACGCTACTATGGAACCCTTAATCTTTAACCAAGTTGATATGTGATACCATATGAATTTCTTAGCATTATTATCTTTCAAAATCAGTTGGTAATAAATAAAAAGTTAAGTGATTCATGTTTTTTGTATTCTTTTTTTTTTTTTTTTTTTTTTGTTCCATCATGTTTTTTTTTTTTTTTTTTTTTTTTGAAGACCCGAAACACTTAAAACCAAAATTAAAAGTTAGAAAACTAAAGAACAATGAAATATATACACTTACCAGTGGGTTGCCTCCCACTAAGCGNTTATTTTTTTTTTTTTTGGTTCAGCCATGTTTTTTTGTATTCTAAATTATGTTTTCGATATAAGATTTGAAACATATTTCATCAAAATAACAACTCTTACTAGAACTCTTAAATTGAATTCTTCTTTTGGTCGACAATCCAACATACTAACTTGGATTTTTTAGTCACTTAAAGCATCTACATTGATCAACCATAACTAAAATCGTAATTGAAAGATTCTAATCATGGTCTCTCAATTAACATGGTGATTTTCAACAACTGAACAATCATAAATAATTTTTTATATTAGGTTATAGTCGCTTTTGTTTTGTAAAATTTCTAACAGCAGACGACAAACAAAAAAAAATATCTAACAGCAAGCATTCTATTTCAAATCTCGTCTATGTATTCTAACATAATCATTTAATCGAATATATTCTTACTCTTTTCTACCAAAAATTGATCCGTTCTAGAATTAGTCGAAGAAATCGTGTGTACTATGCTAATAAGAAAACAGTCTTATGGCAGATACCTTTCTTGGCGTTTGGACCGACCATCTTTATGGGTAAATTAAAATGCTAACAGCTATATTATTATTTGTATTAATCTATAGCTAAATAGAATGAATAAAAAAAAATATAGTGAGTAAATTTTAAAGAGGAACTACAACAAAAAAAGGTAAATCGTTCGCAGTGGGTTGGTTCATGAAACACAAATTTTTCTATAATTATTCTTGATAACATTAACATTTTATGTATTAAAAAAAAGGTGTGCTACTAAACTGCTAATGATGTAAAATGTTAATGTTACAGTAGAAGCTATTAATTAAATTTTGTTAGAACTTTAATATTTTATTAATTTATTAGTTTTAATAAAAGAAACAATCTAATAATTATCCTTTTAAAAAGAGAATTTTTTTTTCATTTATAATAGTTTTTAAAAATTTTCTCTCTAAAATTAGAGAAAAATTGTATAAACATTTCCATTAAAAAATATTATACTTATATTTTAATAAATTATCTAAATTATATCTTTGTATAAATATTTTTATATTAATTTTTAATTTATGATATTAATGAGATCGTATATTTATATAGAAGTTTTGTTAAAATTATTATTTTTTATTTTATCAAATTAGGTTATATTTTGAAACGATACAACTTAAAATTAAATTTTTTTTATTAATTTATTATATTTATTAGTTTATGGGTGATTTTAAATAAAACCTACTAATAATATAAAAATTAAGAAAGTAAAATATAATAATTAAAAATTAGATTGATATATATTGCACATATAAATTATGACTATTTTGCCTATATACTTATTTTATACGAACCACACGCTAACAATTTGATTATCACGCTAACAATCTGTTAGCATGTGATACATTTTGGTAACATGTTGTATTGTTAGCGTGAGGTTCGCGTTGTTAGCATTTTGCGATCATTGTTAGCATTTTATGCGTGTTGTTAGCATGTAGTGCGCGTTGATAGCATCTGGTGTGCGTTGTTAGCATTTGGTGCGCATTGTTAGTGTATGGTTCGTATTGTTAGCATCTGATACACTTTAATAACACGTCGTATTGTTAACGTGTGGTTTACGTTGTTAGCATTTTGTGCGTATTGTTGGCATTTTGTGCGCATTGTTAGCATTTTATGCGTGTTGTTAGCATGTAGTGCGCGTTGTTAGCATATGGTGTGCGTTGTTGGTATCTGGTGCGCGTTGTTAGCATATGGTGTGCGTTGTTGGTATCTGGTGCGCGTTGTTAGCATTTTGCTTGGATTTTATAAATAAATATTAGAAAGATAAAAATGTCTTTTTATTATGAATAATATGTGTCAATTTTTTTGCTTTTTGGTCGGTTAATTATCAGATTATTGGGAGGAGAATTTTGAAATTTCTTTTAGTTTGTCGACTATTAATTTATATAATTTCTATTGTATTTTGATCTCAAATAGTTTTACAAGTAATCAATTCTTTTATTTAACGGGTTGTATTTAAATATTTTTATAATTTTTGAATAATATATTGGGATATTAGTCTATATATCATCAAAAATATATACTATACAAGTCTAGCATTGGTTAGAGCATGTGCAACGGAGACATTTTCAGATCTAATAAGATTATTATATTAATAAACCTTAAGATGAGAGATCTTAATCTGCAAAAAAGAGTCTAATATAAAATATAATTTTGGGGTTTAGACATGTAGACGTGGGTGTTTTTGATTGGAGAAAAAAAAAATAAACAATCGGCAAACAATTTTTTTTCATCCGACTCTCTCTCTCTCTCTCTCTCTCTCTCCTCTGTTTCTCTTTGTTTTCATCAATGGAGAATTTGGGCGAAATTGTTTTATGATGGGCGAATCGTGAACAAGAGATGATTTCAGTGTAGAAATCATGCGGAAATCGGCAGATAATGGTGGATTCTCCGTGAAGAAAGTCCGGCGGTGATAAACGGTGGTCCAAATCGATGGTTCATCATCATTATTGGAAATCAATCGGTGAATCCACATCGATTCTCCGTTTAAAAGGTTCGTAATCGATGAAATCTCCCTCTTCGTCCATATATCTTTTAGGGTTTGTGGTAATTGAGAATCGGATCTACAATTTAAGGATTTTTGTAAACCAAATTAGGGTATTTCAAATTTGGGATTTTAGATATGTTTAATTAGGATTGTTTTGTATTTCTGATATAAAAACTTCACAATTACGGTTATTGAAGTCCTCGGATTTGACTTAAGGTTCCTCTTATCCGAATAAACTGTAATTGAAGTTGAATGAAATGAGTTTGAGATTAAAATTAGGGTTCCTCGGAACTTTGGATTATCTCTGAAATGAGTTTTGTTCCATTTCTTTTGAGGTTATCACTGTGGAGACGAAGGCAATGAGATGGCTGCAGTATGAACAGGTATGTATCTCTTCATACTCATTTACATTTTTGCTGTTTGGCATATGTTCTGATGTTTTGATTATATTTTCTGCAGGTTATTTGGCTAACAATTCTGATTGGAAAAGCAGCAAATATTAACAAGGTACTAATTTCTTCTCTTTCATGTTTGTTTTCTCGTGTAGCCTTGTATGATATGAGAAGTGAACTGATTTTGTTCTGATATGAGATTAGGTATAGTATTTATTGTTTCTTCTCTGCTAATAAATGGTAGTGTTTGCCTCTGTTTGTGCATAACACTGTCATGAATGCTTGTGATGGGATGAATTGTTTTAGATTAGGTTCGCTATTAACTTCTGATGTGATGAATGGTTGTAGAGTAGGGTTGAGTTGTTGCTTCTTTACTGTTTGATTTGTTCTCTTTGCTTTTTATTAAGTTCTGATGTGATGAATGGTTGTAGATTAGGTAGAGAGTTGAGCTTGTAATTGAATGCTTTATTAAATTATAAGAGATACTTGTGGTAACTTAAACCTTTTGCTATATAATTAAGTAAAGAGCCGAAACTTATAACCAGTTCTTCCTTAACCTTCTCTTCCTTCTTTTCTTTTGTTTCTCCTTCTTCTGTATCTTCTTGTCTTCTCTTCTGTTTCCTGTGCTATTCTTGTTCCTCTTGTCTCCTCTTGTCTTCTCTTCTGTTTACTCTGATATGGATTCTCGTAATCCATATGGTCAAAGGTCCAACTTTATGGACCTTTTAAATAGCCAAGAAGATACCCAATACCCTGACCAGAATCCATTTCAGAGTTTTTCTCAATCTCTGCCAGTTGGAAGATCAGAGATTCCAC
>JAHZTW010000001.1:282788681-282804731 GCA_020283515.1 Alliaria petiolata
CTTGGGTTGTGTGAACCGCCGCTTGAGAGTTGGATCGTTTTCTGGTTAGGTGATCTGATTGGAGACTTAACCGGAGATCTTAGGCCACAACCTGTAGTGGCCCTGACTTGTGTAACGAGATGATGGAGCCACACCACCAGGTCTAATATGTAAGCCTCGGTTTTTTCTTTATCTGCGTGGTGAAGCGTATCTATCCTTAGTATCGTCTGACCTGCTGGTCTCTGGTTCGCCTCCGACCTGAAATTATTTTGCATAATCTAACATTCAGCAAGGAACACAAGCATATGGATATATCTACACAAGAACAAAGAGAGAAAAGCCTAAGAATCAGCTTGCTTACCCAGAACTTGCCCATTCTCCAACCCATCCAAACCCGTGATGTGCTCTGGTTGAGAAAAGAAAAGACGCAAGAATAAGTCTCGACTTACATTAATCATTAAAACTAAGGGGGTTATTGTAATGTTGTAACACGCTTTAGTTGAGAGGAAATTAAGACAGAAAAATACATGTTTTAAGTGAGAAACAGAGTTCTAAATTCTAATGATGACACAAAAACCAAGCTAATGAGAAAGAAAACATAGCATAGGCTTACTTGGTTGTGTTTGTAGCAACAGGGACGAGCCACTGCAACGTTTTTTCCATTTCGGCTTTTATTTGAGGAACAGTGAGCTGGTTAAAAACAAATCAGAGGCAGTGTTGATGAGCAGGCATACAAACAACATTTTAAGTAAGTGCATTCATTTTCTCAGCATTAAAGCATTGTGGAACAATCCTAATACCTCTTCCTTGACCTGGAAGGACTGTATTCTGGAGCGTAATGCAGATTTTATGCTTGGGGGTAAACCTTGGTACAAAGCATCTCTTGTGCTTGCAGGCATAGTGCTAGACCGGGACACCTACTCATAGAAATGAGAGAAAATAGCTTAATTGATATAAATTCCACGAACCGACATCCAATATTGGGTAATGGTATTGCTAATGGTAGTTTATTATTGAGATCGGCTAACCATTGGATATGAGTAACAGACGATTCACAATCGCATGCAACTAGAATTTGGAAAACTTAAGTGAGAAAAAGAATAATAACTTACAAGAGTATCAATTTGAGTAATGATGTTTGCGTAATGTAAGGCAAGACCAGCAGAGCCCAACTTTTTAGGATTTACTGGCTGGTCATTTGCAGGCTTATCAAGATCTGCATATCAGGTAGAATAATCATGATTTGTAAGCACATGTTTCATCTTCCCGAAAGCGGAAATAAGACTAAAACGCTTTATCCAATAATCTGAGCCTCACCTGCACTACCAAAGGCTTCGTGAATCTCCAAATGCAAGAAATGGACAACGTCTACGAGTTTCTCCATCACCTAAGCATTATTAGTATTTTCAAGAGTTAACAATGGAACCAAGACGAGCCAAGGAAATTCTAAAAAAAGGAAACATTATTGGTTTATCAGTTTGCAGCACTTGCCTCTTCCAAGATCCTAGACCAAAGAGATTTTTTCTTTAAGTTTCGTACATGCTTTTTCTGACTCTTTAGTTCAGTTCTCAAGATAGCGAGGGTATCTCCCACACCTTACATAGGAATAGCACAAATGGAACAGAAAATTAGAACAACATCATCCATATCCAAAGATATATCTTGTGGACTTAGTCAATTATAAGTTTATAACATACATGTATATCACTATCTGGTACCTACCTCGTTGTACTGTGCTTGGGTTCTCTTCTTCCTGGATCTTACGTTGGTAATCTTGTTCAAACCTATCCAGCGCATGGAGTTCATGATACAAGTCCTGAAACCATAGCAGATCATCAGAGTAAAATCGCCATCGAGACAGTCAGAGCAGGACCGAAATATCACAAACTTGCATGAAAATACATACAGCTGTAAAATGAACAAATGTCATCAGCTGGTGCATTATGGTTTCTGCTTCCTGTTTCAAATGTTTCTGTGGTGTAAATTCAGAGCCCAACCTAAATCACAACACAGAACTAATGAAAGATCAGATACTTTCCGAAAAATAATAGACCCCGTCGTGTGACCAAAGTGACAAAATCATGTTGGAACCTGTCAAAGAAGCGATCCAAGTTGTGGTATTGAGGATCTTTGCAACGATTCCCAAAACGCACCACCTCTCCAGAAAAAATCCTCAACTCTTCCCTTTAAAACGATAAATAATCTTTAAGCCACAAATTAAAAAAACAGTGTAAAGAGTACACAGAGCATTGTCAAACACTGTTACCTTTTATCCGCAGCAGCTATTCTCAAAAGCTCATCCATATCTTTCGATATCAGGTTTTGTACACCTTCCGAAGGTAACACCGCCTCTTTCAAATGCGTGACGCTGTCTTTCGAAAGAGAATGCATAAGATTGGCGCCTTTAACGATGGTGTTAGCGACTTCAAAAGACAAGATCGAGATCTTATTCCCTTTAGTAGTCGTAGCAGAAGAGAATCCCCCATTAAGGTTCAGGCTCGTCATGCTACTTCCGAGTGTGTCCAATACATCCACAGCTTTACCAAGTCCCATAGTACCAGCTCTGCCCAAAAGAGAGCTTACTTCTGAAACCTATAAACAAGAAACACACTTAGTCAAGCACATAAAAGAGATAAACTTTGACTCAGAAACTAAACTCACAATGCTAACATTTTCTTTTACCTTTGCCACAGCAGCTTGCCTAGACTTGGTTGATCTTGATTTCTGAGATAGAACCCTCGATAAACGGGGAATCCCGTCTTCGATATTTTGAGGATGAGATCCAACAGAGGCTATGTTCAGATTGGGAAACGAAAACGTTTCCGATGAGGGCTTATCTACTACATTCTCCCTCACCGGAGAATGATCACCATCTTTGCGTCCGAGCTCACCGGACTCCAAATTCACATCAGAACCATTGTTGAGATGACCATTAACATGAGCAAAGCTTCCACCAGGAGCGTTATTTACAGAGGAACTCCTTGAGCAGAGCCCACCCATCACGGCAAAAAATTTGATTTTTATACTAATTTTGGAAACGAATAAAAGCTCAAGCTCTCTCGAAGCTCTCCATTACGAAAAACCAGAGGAAAGAAGACCTTGAGAATGACGAACTCGATCTCGAGATTGAATTGGTGAAAAAACCTCTACGAAACTTCAAATGGATGAACAATGTAATTAGCAAAACACTGAAATCGCAAATCCTGATCCGTATGAAAGCAGCAGTCCATTAATGGAGCAAAAATTGCTCAAGCAAAGAATACAAACCTGCCATGAATCAATAACCCAGTTTTCTGATTAAAGTCAATCCCTCGGAGAAGAGCAATAAGAAAAGCCACTAAAAAAATCGAAAACCCTAGCAAATCAGCTCAAAAGCCAGAAGAAGTATTCAATTAGTAGTTTATTTAGCTTTAAGTCAAGAATACAAACCGTAGAAGCAAGAGGAAGACCTAAGAGTTCAGAAACTCGGATCTGAGAGTCAGATTGAAAAGATTATTCGCCACTTCGGGGCTTCGTTCTTGCTCCAACCATGAGCTAAGCTCCGAGAAGTGACCAAGTCCAGCTGAAGAACAGCGAAGAAGAAACGCGACTCGAGGGATGAGAGAGAGAGAGAAGAGGAGAGAGAGAGAGGAGAGAGATTTATGAAATTTTGTCTCAGGTTTTGTTGAGGGTTGGAGAGTGTGAGATGGTGAAGTTGCCAAAATCAACCACAAAGGGGCTTCTTCTCGCTTAATTCAAAGTCTTCCATACACATCTCTTTTTTTTTTTTTAAATGTATTTTTTTACTAACAAGTTGCAATATAATAACTTTGATAATATTTAAATGGTTTTAAGTTTGTCTAATTTCGATTTTTCATTTTGTAAACAAAGAAAGTTTGTCTAATTTTGTAAAAATTAAATGGTTTTAAGTTTGTCTAATTTTGATTTTATATTTTGTCTAATTTTGATTTTTCATTAAATTATAGTTCTACGTATTTTGTTTTTCATTTTGTAAATATTGTTGTTATTTATTGTCGGACCCTGAAATAGAAAAGTTAAAAACCAGTCAACAACATGTGTGTGTGTATTCATATCGAGTCTCCTTTTTTATAAAGGTGAAGTTTTAGACTTGTTGTAACATTTTAAAAGAAAACTAATAAACTGAAAAATGAGAGGTGCTTTAAAACTCACCCTATTAAAACTCGCAAACAAATCTCTAGAGATTAGATAAATATTTGTCTTATTCTTAAGACATAAAGACTAGTAAAATAATGTAATTAAAGGTCGATACGTTTTTACAGTGTTGGTTATAAAGTTATCTCTAGTTTTTTTTTTATCAAAAGATGATTTTTTTTTTTTACCAAATTTCATCTCAGAAACTTAATCAATTTGTGTGTCAGGTTAGTTAATTTATAACAACATTTTTACTATACAAAATGTTACATGGTTTACGGATATGATTCATGTACAGAAAAACATATGATAATTAAAACTGATATGAATAAAGTCTATGATTATGTGTGCAATGACCATTTATTGAAAATCTTTTCAGCAAGTTTAGTTGTGCAGAAATCATTCGATAATATGGTGTATTAAATTATATAATATAACTAAGAGTTATCTAAGAAATCCCACACGAGATTAAAAATTACGAGAGCAAGCTCTATATAGTCTTTCATCTTATTTTTGCATATAAGAGCATGTGCAATGGAGACATTTTCAGATCTAATAAAATTATTATATTAATAAACTTTAAGATGAGAGATCTTAATCTGCAAAAAAGAGTCTAATATAAGATATAATTTTGGGGTTTAGATATGTAGACATGGGTGTTTTTGATTGGAGGAAAAAAAAAATAAACAATCGGCAAACAATTTTTTTTCATCCGACTCTCTCTCTCTCTTCTCTGTTTCTCTTTGTTTTTATCAATGGAGAATTTGGGCGAAATTGTTTTATGATGGGCGAATCGTGAACAAAAGATGATTTCAGTGTAATAATCATGCGGAAATCGGCAGATAATGGTGGATTCTCCGTGGAGAAAGTCCGGCGGTGATAAACGGTGGTCCAAATCGATGGTTCATCATCATTATCGGAAATCAATCGGTGAATCCACATCGATTCTTCGTTTAAAAGGTTCGTAATCGATGAAATCTCCCTCTTCGTCCATATATCTTTTAGGGTTTGTGGTAATTGAGAATCGGATCTACAATTTAGGGATTTTTGTAAACCAAATTAGGGTATTTCAAATTTGGGATTTTAGATATGTTTAATTAGGATTGTTTTGTATTTCTGATATAAAAACTTCACAATTACGGTTATTGAAGTCCTCGGATTTGACTTAAGGTTCCTCTTATCCGAATAAACTGTAATTGAAGTTGAATGAAATGAGTTTGAGATTAAAATTAGGGTTCCTCGGAACTTTGGATTATCTCTGAAATGAGTTTTGTTCCATTTCTTTTGAGGTTATCACTGTGGAGACGAAGGCAATGAGATGGCTGCAGTATGAACAAGTATGTATCTCTTCATACTCATTTACATTTTTGCAGTTTGGCATATGTTCTGATGTTTTGATTATATTTTCTGCAGGTTATTTGGCTAACAATTCTGATTGGAAAAGCAGCAAATATTAACAAGGTACTAATTTCTTCTCTTTCATGTTTGTTTTCTCGTGTAGCCTTGTATGATATGAGAAGTGAACTGATTTTGTTCTGATATGAGATTAGGTATAGTATTTATTGTTTCTTCTCTGCTAATAAATGGTAGTGTTTGCCTCTGTTTGTGCATAACACTGTCATGAATGCTTGTGATGGGATGAATTGTTTTAGATTAGGTTCGCTATTAACTTCTGATGTGATGAATGGCTGTAGAGTAGGGTTGAGTTGTTGCTTCTTTACTGTTTGATTTGTTCTCTTTGCTTTTTATTAAGTTCTGATGTGATGAATGGTTGTAGATTAGGTAGAGAGTTGAGCTTGTAATTGAATGCTTTATTAAATTATAAGAGATACTTGTGGTAACTTAAACCTTTTGCTATATAATTAAGTAAAGAGCCGAAACTTATAACCAGTTCTTCCTTAACCTTCTCTTCCTTCTTTTCTTTTGTTTCTCCTTCTTCTGTATCTTCTTGTCTTCTCTTCTGTTTCCTGTGCTATTCTTGTTCCTCTTGTCTCCTCTTGTCTTCTCTTCTGTTTACTCTGATATGGATTCTCGTAATCCATATGGTCAAAGGTCCAACTTTATGGACCTTTTAAATAGCCAAGAAGATACCCAATACCATGACCAGAATCCATTTCAGAGTTTTTCTCAATCTCAGCCAGTTGGAAGATCAGAGATTCCACTGTTTAGTACACAGTGTTCTGATGGTCCCATACTTGAAGAAGAGGGTCGTAAAGAGAGAAAGAGATGGAGAAAAGCAGAAGATATTGTGTTGATCAGCTCGTGGATAAACACCAGCAAGGACAACATTATTTCAAATGAGCAGAAGACTGACAAATTCTGGAATCGCATTGCAGCTTTGTATGCTGCTAGTCCTAACATCCCAGGTGATGAGAAGAGAGAGGCCAATCACTGTCAGCAGAGATGGAGAAAGATCAATGACCAAGTCTCCAAGTTTTGTGGAGCTTATGCGGCTGCAAATACTCCTCCCAAAAGTGACTTTGGTGAGAAAGAATATGTAAAGCTGGCTCATGAGATCTTCTTGTCAGACTACGGGGCCAAATTCATGCTTGAGCATGCATGGCATGAGCTAAAAAATGAGCAGAAGTGGTGTCAAATCTACTCAGGTAAAGGTGTAGATAGAAGCAGTTCAAAACGAAGGAAGTATAACGATGGTTCTGCCCTCTCTGATAGTTCACAGTCAGTGAACAATGTAGAGGATGAACCTGAGGTTAGACCTCCCGGTATTAAAGCAGCNTTATCCGAATCTCCACGTCACTTTCTTTTAGCGTCTTGTCCTATATTGAAAACTTGTATTTCTATCCACCAAGAGTTAACGTATCCTTAAACAATCGAAAATAGCGACAGATTAGTGATATGAAATGTTTGGCTATGAAACAATGCTTAATATAATAGTTTTGGACCTATTGCTACATTTTCCAACGGGTCCATTTAGCAATAATTTGAGCTGCAATTAGTTTTTATATAATCATTTGTAGTTTTAGTATTAGCCATTCCATGTAATGTGTACCGTAATACATATTTGTTGGAAATTTTGCAATGACTATAATATAGATATTATTCCCAGAAAAGGTGTCTTCATGTGTGTTTTGTAATTTGTACAGAGCAAACCCTGCAAAATAACCATTAGAAAAGGCGTTAAGCACATACGAAAACTTAAGAACCTAACAAGAATTAGTAAATATCTGATGAAAATATAGTATCGAAGAAACCAAATGACCATGAAATTCATAAATCATGCCATATAATAAAACAATATAAATTGTTTATGATAAAATTATTAGTTTAATTGGATAAATGATTAGCTGGAATTATCAATGAAATTGAGGGAAGTTAGAAGAAGAGGACTTGACCAAAAAAGAGAGAAGAAAATCAAAATGGATATGAATTGTTGTTATTCATTACACATTTCAATTAAAATTGTTTTTTTTTAAGGTTGAATTTAAAGATAAAGGTGGCAGACAAAAGAGTGAAGCAAAGTTGACAATTTGAAGTTGCAAGCGTGAACATGAAACTGATATCTTGTCATTTATTCCATGGTTCTTTCCTTTGTTTTTTCTTTTGTTATGAGATGTTATAATCTTTTACCTTTTTAATATTTAGGATCAGTCATTAACAATATATACAGTAAGTGATGATGTCATGAATTGTAAATTCATACCAAACATATATAGGGCCGTATATCCGGCAAAACAGAAACAAGTATCTCTAGTCGATTGTTATTTTCTTACAATTTTTTCAATTACTTTATACAATGGTAGAGTAACTGAGTAAGATATACATACAATAAAGGTATAAAGATTATACATTTAGACTTTTTAAGCTATAAGCCTTTGGATTTTATGGCTAGGTTGCATAAAAACTCCGTATGAGGTACGTTTTTCGTTTTGAAAATGTTTCGGAAACAAAAATTCGTTGGAAACGCAGAAAAACTACGTTTCCTAAAAATTCAAGTTTGAAAACTCATGGAACTTTAATTTTTGTTTTTAGTAATAAGTAAATAATTATAAAAATAAGATTAAATGATCAATTTGATTCTTTATATTAAGTTAATAATTAATTTGATTCATTAGAATAAGTTAATATTTATTTTGATTCATTAGATGAGATTTAACCTTGATATTATTGAGTCTGAGAATCTTTTTCCGATAAACTAGAATTGTAGATAGTTTTTGTTGATGAAACTAATGAGAATGATGATGATTTTTTTTTTAAAATTTTTTTTAACTTTAAACGTCATGATATTTATCTTTAGTTAAACTATTTAATAATTATGTACTGAATTTTTGTTGATTTAAATATTATATTTTTAATAGAATTTAGATGTTTAATATTTATATATATATATATATATATATATATTTCCAACCCGTTTCTATTTCTATTTTTTTTAAATAACGTTTTCACATTTAAAATATTGATTTAATTTCGCGTATCCGTTTCCATTTCTATGTGACAATTAAGGACGGAGTTCCTTAATGGAATGAGCTTTGTAGTAACGACGGCTCACGGATCTCTTGCCTTCACTTTTTTTTAAAAAAACTCTTGCCTTCACTTGAATCTGAGTTTCTGTTTCATTTTGGTTCATGTTCTTAGTCTTAATTTAGTAAAACAATTTGTTAATAAATAAATATATATATATATATATATAAAACATAACTTTAATATAAGACCGTTAATAAATAAAATTAATATAAAAAAACATTCAATATCACTTTTCGTGTCTTACAATCCGATCAACTAATAACGCGATTAAGAAAGCTAAGTCTTCGCCCGCAATGTTGACTGACCCATTCTTCGTTTCTTTTCCCTTTCTGATTAGTTATTTTCGATTAATTAAATAACATTTCTTTAACAAATGAAAAGAATCTATATTTATGTAAATTAGAGGCGCCAATTTTATGGATGTTGAACTTGAATCAGTTGAGATTTAACAAAGACAAGAGTTAATTAGTCCAGTGTTAAATCTTCAAATGTCAAGGTTGAGTTCGAATCGAGCTTAAAAGAAAGTAATGCAAGGAGCTTAAAATAAATGATTTGTAACCAGTAACCATTACACGAATAAACTTTTTTTAAAAATCAGTAACCAAAAGATTTATAAATGTTCTAGACCATATAATATACTCGAGAATATACGATCATTTGAAATTGTAAATGTACGTGCACCCCACTTTTCTTTTAGAAAATTCGAATTTTCACTCGCTATACCATATTGAGACGCCTCAATTTTGGTACGTAAACTTCCAATCAGTTTCCTATCCTATGCATATCTCTATATATTATAATATCCAAAACTATATGTTATACAGGTTTCGTTGAAATTTTGCTTAGAACATAAGGCTGCAGCCGACATTACCCGTGTCTATATAAGACCCATACTTTTTGCAATTCCAGCATATTTCAAAAAGCGCACACACACACAAATTCCATCGACAGGTATTGTATTGCTGTAATGGCAAAGAGCAAAGACGGTTCGCTACTAAACCGGTTGAGACAAGCCGTGAATAAAGTGAGATTCGTGTTAAGTTTCAAGATAAACAGCCTCTGGGGTCTAGTACCGATGCTTGGTTCTTCCTCTTCTTCTTCGTCTCTTCGGTTTAGTTTCAATGATAGACCTGGTTTAGCAGCGGCTTATACCGATGAGAATGAACCGGTCTCAACCGGTTCTTCAAGAGGAGCGTTGTATAGAGCCGGGAGTTATGATCCATCTTCAGACGAAGACATAGACAACAAAGCTGAGATGTTCATAGCTAATTTCTACAAGCAGCTTAAGATTGAGAGACAAATCTCTTTGGAACTTAAGNAGGACAATTTCCTAGTTTCACGGCAAGTGTTAGCCGACTTAGAAGTTGTATAAATACCGATGTACATTGAGCTTATGAAATCAAGTCGATTGTTATCTATCTTTACAATCTCTAAGTTGTTTTTTCTTACTTGTATTAACTGTCTTTTATTTTATTGAATTTGTTTTGTATTGGTTGTTTGTACGTATATAGGTTAATAATGCTAGGCAAGTAAGAAAAGACTATGACTTTAAGTCTGGTGGCACAATCAATCTCATCGATGCATTTGGGGAAGTAGAGGGACGAGTTGGAGATTTGAAAAATCGTCCTGTGGTTTACAAAAGTGGGACGAAATTCTTAAGAGAAATGCTGCAAAGCGCGAAGATGTAATCATATGTGAGATTCTACGCGAAAGAGGTCTTGTTAAATCCATCAAGGCTCATTTCGTTAGGAAATGATGTTGTAGTTTTAAGTTTAGATGAAACTTTTTGTCTCTTAAGGCTTTTAGTGAAACCTAGTATTTAATCTCAGATTTATGTTAACTTTAGTTTTTTAGGCTCTCGTGTTAGCTTTATGTTAGCCTTTTTGTCTCTTAGGATCTTGTTGAAACTTTATGGTTTTTATTTTATTTTTGGATTTAAATTGTGATCTTTTAAGTCTTGTGTGGCATGTTGTGGAAATTATGGAGTACGTGTGCCTCATTTTCCTTCATATTACATTTGTAAATTGGATTTGATCTGGGCGATCCAAAAATAAGTAAAAAATTAGATTATAGTGCAATTGATTCTAAGATAAATTTTGTTGTTTTCGAAATTCAAGTAAGCTACTAAAATGTGCTGTCCGATTCACAACCGTTAATGAAAGCTCAACAATGAGAAAGAACTGTATAATCTCTTTGTAGCCCATGAGAACTCTAGAGTAGAAAATCTTATGTGTCGTATTGAAAGAGTTTCGACTTTGGAGAACCGTTGGAACAAAAAAAGATCTATTTCTCCACAGAACTATTTTCATACAAACTCACTCCGAGTCAGAATTAATTAAACTTTAACTCCTCACTGAGGACACTTAGGTTTAACTCGTCAACAAGTCTCTAAACTCTAACACTAGTAGTCCTTCCTCTACTAGGGGAGCTAAATCTTCTGGGGAGATGGGCTCTCCTCCATCAACTTGGAATAGGCTTTCCCAATACCATACTCTGTTTACTTCGGGTACTGGAGTTTCCTTTGAATCGATGTTACAAGGCACTACTAAGAGAACATTGTAACCTACACCACTCAAATCTTCAAGAAATTGGAGGAACAACGGGTCTCGAGGGATGAATTTTGAAATTACCATCAAATTTTCTGGTGTGCCCATGGGGACACCAGGTCTCCGGGGACGATTCTTTGGATGGTCCAGAGTCCAAATAGCAATGTCCAGCTTCATTCTATCAACTCTCTTATACTTTTCCCCTGGATATATGCATATAAAGGGAGATCTTAGCTAGATTACACACACACACACATACAACTAGTAAAAAAGACAAAAAGAGACTTAGACTACCTTTGCGTACGAAGGTGATTCCGGCTTCCTTGTAGCGAATCAATTCATCACCATCCGGTTTCTTATCACCGTAAGCCTTGATTGACACCTCACCACTATAACCAATCTTCTCAAGAGCTGCTCCGATTTTCGAACGAAGCTCATCCAAACTGTCGACTGGGAAATCCTTCACGTCCCAGAAAACGGTTGTGTCAGCATCTGCTTGGTTTCAACAGCCAGAGAAGGCATAAACAATTAGGAAACGTTATTAAAAAAAAAAACAAAGAATCAGATCCGCTAGTCAGATCGATGAAATCTATCATGGATATAAACAAACAAACAATCAATTTCGACCAACAGTTAAAGGGATCTTACCGGCGATGAAATCACTGGACATGGCAGAAAATTAGAGAGTCTGAGAAATTAGGGTTAGATGTTCGAATGGGTGGATTTTACTTTTTTATACACATGGAGACTTGGTTTGGTTCACATCTTTTTTGAGCCCTTGGATCTCTCACGTCGTTTGCTACAATACACACCGCCATATAATAATAACGTACTCCGGAAGTAAACGGAATCTGCCTTTTGCTATAAATGCTAACCGTGTCAATAAACAATTTCTGTTTTGACAACAAACAAAACAGGAAAAATCTAATGAAATCTTTCTCTCTGAGCCGCCTTCCCTCTTCTTTTTAAGTTTCTGCTCCGTTAGCAGCCACACACACACATCTAACCCTAATTTCTCAGCCCCACACAACGACCCGGCCCATTTGTATAAGTTTAAATGGATTGATTTGCCTACCTATGTAAATCAGTCGGTTGGGTCACAGAGAAAAATAACGCACCGACCGTCGGACAGGGGCGGAGCCCACGAGCCCGACGGAGGGATGGGTGACTCGCCGGTAGGGGTGGTCGGGTTGCAGGGACAAGTAAATCAGTCGGTTGGGCCACAGAGAAAAATAACGCACCGACCGTCGGACAGGGGCGGAGCCCACGAGCCCGATGGAGGGATGGATGACTCGCCGGTAGGGGTGGTCGGGGTGTTACACATCTAACCCTAATTTCTCAGACTCTCTAATTTTCTCCCATGTCCGATTCCGAACTTTACGAACGGGGTGACGCATGCGTCTTCTGGGACACCGTGGATTTCCCAGAACCTGATCCCGATTTCTTCAATTTGGGTTTGTTTGAATCGAATGTCGGAGGAGCTCTTCAAAGTGAGGGTTATCGTAGTGATGTGTCAATCGAATTTTATGGTGGACCGATGGATTACAAACGGTCGCGCGATGACAAAGATGATGATAAACGTACGAGACTTGATAGGATGTTAACGGACATGATTCGCTGGGCATTCTACCGTCCTATTACTGAAGATGACCGTAAGAAATATAATATGTTGGTAATTTCTAAAGACATCCCGGAAGAAGATGAAGAAGACGACTCGGACTTCTTGAGTGTTCTTCAAGAGATGAAGAAAAGAGGTTACAATATATTTTTAGTAGTGCCTGATGATTACTCCCCAGCACAAGATTTACTTCCTGATGCAAGATGCGCAACAAAAGGAATACTCTCTACTGCAGAGTTAGTATGGCGTTGGAGAATACTGTGTGATGGGGGATTCGCTGTCGAAACTGATTCTGACATATGCAGGAAACCTCAGAAGATGTGGAACGACGCCGGATGGAAACTGAGGAGGAAAGAACTAGAACCTCCTCAGGCTAAAGTGACAAACAAGGTTTACTTTGATGTGGAAATTGGAGGTGAACCTGCTGGAAGAATTGTGATGGGTCTCTTTGGTGAAGTTGTGCCTAAAACCGTCCAACACTTCCGTGACTTGTGTACTACTGGTAAGAAGAATTACTCGTACAAGGATTCTTGGTTTAGTTTTCACAAGGCCATCATCACAGCAGGTCAATCCATGCAGAAAACTGACACTGCAAGTATGACGTGGGACGTTGAAAGCTTGGACTTAGATGTTGAAAACTTCGAGTTGAAGCATACGGGACCAGGAATCTTGAGCATGACAAACGAACGACACACGAATTTTGACGACAGTGGTCCTGATACAATTCGTAGCGAGTTTTTCATTTGCACCAACGGGGTACCAAGCTTAGATGGCAAGCATGTCGTGTTTGGACAAGTAATTGAAGGTATGAAGCTTGTGAGGAGAATTGAGTCTCAGCCGAGACGTTTATACGATATGTCTTCTCCCAAGAAAGCTTGTAAAATCTGTGCCTGCGGAGAGCTCCCAATGGAAGAAGCTTGAAAATCACCGGTGCAGAATATCTAACTATGTGTGTTGCAAGTGAAAAACTTCGATTCTTGTTAATTTTTCAGATATTTATGTATGTTTTAACAGGGAATTTAAAATGAAACTGATATTGTTATTTGGATGACGAGTTTAAAATCCATAGAAAATATACAAATATTTCAAACCAACCTTGAACCGCAATATAAATCAAATATCAATATTCAAATACTTGAGGTTCAAATGGCTCAACGCAAACCCATTGAGAAGCATCAGGGGAAGCCAATATTTGAATAGAGAGAAGACAGGTTGTTTTATAACAAATTTATATAATGGCAACGTGATGTTCCTATTACTTAACGCGAACCCATTGAGAAGCATCAGGGGAAGCCAATATGCGAACAAAGAGAAGACAAGTTGTTTTATAACAACATTTTGTCTCAGCTCTTTGTACTGTAACATGAAACTCATAATTTGGATCCCGAAAGAAGCAAGCGATAGAGAAGAGGAGAGGTCGGCGAGGAGGTAGACTAGAGCATGCAAATCCATTTTCATGGCATGGCCAGACCTTAGTAGTTAGTCCCAACCAAATCAAACACCCGCAGAAGAATCAGGTCAATCCCAGATCGAGGCTTGCCAACAAAGAAGAAGGAGTCTTGTCTTTAATCCAGACCACTTTCTCCCAAGTCACAGCTGGTAATTCAACCCTTAACTCCTTGTGGGGAATATGCATGACTTACCATTGCCTACCCTCAATTTTATCTACGTATTCCCATTAAGCTCATGTTACTTTTGAAGAGTTTGATAAATGAGTTATTTGTTGGCAAAAAGAAGCTTTTTTAGTCATTTATTTACTACACCTAGTATAAGATAATTACTTCTATAAATATATGAAAAGAATGGGAAAAGCTTTCTTCTGGTGAATGAATGGATGACTTGAGAGAATGTATTCTTCTTCTTCTTCTTCTTCTTCTTCTTTTTTTTTCTTGTGAGAGAGAATGATAGTTTCGTCCGTTGGTTTTGTGAGTTCTAAGTTCCGAGTTAAACAACGGTTCATAAGTCGTTTTCTGTTTTGGATCAAGAACATTTGTGGTTTTTAGTTTTATATCGGCCTTGTAATTTAAGTTTTATATGTTTCCCTTTCATAGGGCTTAGCTTCTAGTTTTAGGCATACTTCGGGTTTTCGCTAGCTATGTTTCATGTTTTGTTATGATAATGTATTGTACAACTTTAAACATTAATTGGACCCCAAAAAAAAAAGAGTTTGCAGGTGTATAGTTGCTCTTAAACTCATTGTGAGCTTTTATCGGTTTCGGCCGTCTTTCTATGAAGACGGTGAACCTGGTGACTTTAAAGTTAGTCTCTTCCCTAAGTTTCCCTGAAACTTCACTAGACATGAGAGTCTAACATAACACTTGTAAATAAATTGCACGAGCTCCTCAACACTAACATAAATCGACAGTTTTATTAATTTTTTCAGATTCCACTTAATTTCCCTGCAGGTTGAGGCGCTAAGTTGGTTTTGAGAAATCATTCAAACACTTGGTTGATCATGAAGTTGACATTAGTTCCAAGGTAACACCAATATTATCTACACGCTATACAGAGCACACTTTAATAGTGGCCATTACAGTCTTAACGCATAATTTTGTGTGACACAGGGAATTACAAAGCACAAGGACAAGGCAAGGGATGACTCCTCGAGGTGTTTGATCTTTTTAATTTGTTTCTTCGTATATATATCTTTTGCTTTAGATAATCAAATTAGTGTTCAAAGTTCCAGTATTCTTTATGAACAGTTGAATCCTTTAATTTTATGAACGAGATTATGAATGGGATATAGAGATAATGCAAAGCAATAAAATAGATAGTCATACATTCTCATAACAGATAAGATAGTCATACAAATTCATATACAAACTCGCTCAGGCTCTGGCTCTCGCTTAAGCAAGTGTATAAACTCTAACACTAGTCGTCCTTGAGCTACTAAGGGAGCCAAATCTTCTGGGGAGATGGGCTCTCCTCCATCAACTTGGAATAGGCTTTCCCAATACCATACTCTATTTACTTCGGGTACTGGAGTTTCTTTCGGATCGATGTTACAAGGCACTACTAAGAGAACATTGTAATCAACACCACTCAAATCTTCAAGAAATTGGGGGAACAACGGGTCTCGAGGGATGAATTTTGAAATTACCATCAAATTTTCTGATTTGCCCTTGGGGACATGAGTTCTCCAGGGACGATTCTGAGGTTGGTCCAGAGTCCAAATAGCAATGTCCAGCTTCATTCTATCAACTCTCTTATACTTTTCCCCTGGATATATGCATATAAAGGGAGATCTTAGCTAGATTACACACACACACA
>JAHZTW010000001.1:282807116-282826934 GCA_020283515.1 Alliaria petiolata
CATTATTTCAAATTTCAATAAAACAAAACGTAACAATACACACAACAAATAAAACTAACCTGGGAGGATGTCGTTTCATAATAAATATCGATCCACTCTACTCTTGATCCGAACTTATTATATCCACAACATAAGACATTTTCTTACTCTTCAGATTATCAGCACCCACACCAACTTTAAAAAGCAACTCCTTCCCAATCAAATCTTTCAATTGTTCAGGCGAGACATTCAGACCGGCCTTAGAACACAATGAGAAAACAAATCCAAATCACCACCCAAAATTTAAAGTAAACAGATCTCAAACCTGAACAAAAGCCAAAAGAGGCTTGACAAAGAAGAGGGATCGAGTATCTCGAAAACCTGCTCGGCCAAATCAGCAGCCGAATTCCCGATGAAAAGCTCAGCGACATTATCAAATACGCGGGCTATTGGTTTCCGAAACACGAATTACGATACCTCAGTAAAGTACAAATACATATACAAAATATAATTTGTTACTTAGAATGAATATATTATGTAATTTCAGTGCCATTTTCTAAACCAAGCTTACGACCAGGATACTGGTTTATAATTTCGGGTTATGTATTTATTATCGGAACAATAAATAATTATGTCAAGAGAACAACCTTAGGTTAGAACAATGTAACGAAACCCTTATTCAAATAAAGGCAAAAATACATTTACTCCGCGAACAATGTTTTTATTCTGTTAACAATTGTAACAGAAAAAGAAACTTTAAAAATAATCAAAAGAACTAAATTGAAACAACACGATCTTATAACAAATCACTAATAACACTCCAAAGTCCGAGAAGATCCACTAAATCACCAGAATAGAGAAAGATCTGAACCAACACTTGCAAACCCTTCTTGGTAGTCCATCCACTTGCCTCAATAACAGCACAAACACACTCAAGGTCATCAAAACAGAATTTAATAACAAAACAATAAGGGACATAATCTTTAAAATAAAGAACAATATATAGAACCATAAACCGAATCTAAAAACTTAAAAATCAAAATAGTTAAACCTAAACGATCCTTGAGTTGAGCCAATAGCGAAACCAATCACAGCGACAATTCCAAACCTAAAAAAACAAAACAAAACATTAAAGGGATGGATCCAATAAATAGATCAAACAAAAATACACATAAATAATAAGAGACAAAGTTATGTAAAAACTATTTGAAGAGCATACCTTACACAAGGTAAGAAACCACAACCGAACCTATAAAAAAAAAAAGACAAAGGTAAACCATCAGATTAGAGGAGGCTTTCGCGTGAGCATAACACAGGTGGAAAACAATCTAGAGATTTAAAGAATTAGGTCTCTAAACAATATATAAGTGAGAAGATTAGGGTTATCACTAAACAAAAAAAGAAAAAAAATGGAGAGACCCAAAGATGTATATATATAGTAGAAGGCATGATATTATGCATTAAGCAATCAAATTAGGGTTGGCCGAAAACCTAGATATTATTAAGGTCGGCCGTTTTTATTTTTAAGTAAGATTAGGCGTTTTTTTTTAATTTTTAGGGTTAAGTAAATTATTAGAGTTTTCATTAAGGGTATTAAGGTAAGATTTTGTGAGAATCGCCAAAATCACTTGGCAAATATAGATATAGATAGATAGATATAAGCAATTAATTAAAAACGAATTTATCTACTAGACTAAACAATTCTTTTTTTTATCGCAACTTCGTCGTGTACGAAACGTGTGTTGGTAATAATGTTTTTCATCTCTAAGTTGTTTTTTCTTACTTGTAGTAACTGTCTTTTATTTTATTTTATTTTATTGAATTTGTTTTGTTTTGGTTGCTTGTAGGTTAATAATGCTAGGCAAGTAATAAAAAACTATGACTTGAAGTTTGGTGGCACAATCAATCTCATGATGCATTTGGGGAAGAAGAGGGAAGAGTTGGAGATTTGAAAGATCGTCTAGTGGTTTACAAGTGGGACAAAATCTTTAAGAGAAATGCTGCAAAGTGCGAAGATGTAATCATATGTGAGATTCTACGCGAAGGAGGTGTTGTTAAATCCATCAAGCCTCGATTCGTTAGGAAATGATGTTGTAGTTTTAAGTTTAGATTAAACTTTTTTTTTGTCTCTTAAGGCTTTTAGTGAAACATAATATTTAATCTCAGATTTAAACCTTGTTCAAAAAATATTTAATCTCAGATTTATGTTAACTTTAGTCTTTTACGCTCTCGTGTTAGCTTTATGTTAGCCTGTTGTCTCTTAGGATCTTGTTGAAACTTTATGTTTTTTTTTTATAATTTTGGATTTAAATTGTGATCTTTTAAGTCTTGTGTGGCATGTTGTGGAAATTATGGAGTACGTGTGCCTCATTTTCCATCATATTACATTTGTAAATTGGATTTGATCTGGGCGATCCAAAAATAAGTAAAAACGGATTGTAGTGCAATTGATTCTAAGATAAATTTTGTTGTTTTCGAAATTAAAGTAAGCTACTAAATTGTGCTGTCCGATTCACAATTGTTAATTAATTAAAGTTCATCAATGAGAAAGAACTGTATAATCTCGTTGTAGCCCCTGAGAACTCTAGTGGATATATGCATATAAAGGGAGATTTTTGGATTTAAATTGTGATTTTTGGATTTAAATTGTGATCTTTTAAGTTTTGTGTCGCATGTGTTGTAAAAATTATGGAGTTTGCCTCATTTTGCTTCGTATTACACATTTGTAGATTGGATTTGGTGTGGACGATCCAAAAATAAGTAAAAACATATTGTAGTGCAATTGATTCTAAGATGAATTTTGTTGTTTTCGAAATTAAAGTAAGCTACTAAAATGTATTGTCCGATTCACAAAGCTCATCAATGAGAAAGAACTGTAATCTCTTTGGCGGATTCTTTAGCAAATATGTATTTTAGGCCTTGAGAACTCAGAGTACAAAATCTTATGTGTCGTATTGAAAGAGTTTTGACCTTGGAGAAACGTTGGAAAAAGATGTATTTCTCCACGAGAACTATACTCATACAAACTCACTCAGAGTCAGAATTAATTAAACGTCTTAAACTCCTCACTGAGGACACTTAGGTTTAACTCCTCAACAAGTGTATAAACTCTAACACTAGTCGTCCCTGAGCTACTAGGGGAGCTAAATCTTGTGGGGAGATGGGCTCTCCTCCATCAACTAGGAATAGGCTTTCCCAATACCATACTCTGTTGACTTCGGGTACTGGCGTTTCCTTTGGATCGATGTTACAAGGCACTACTAAGAGAACATTGTAATCTGCACCACTCAAATCTTCAAGAAATTGGGGGAACAACGGGTCTCGAGGGATGAATTTTGAAATTACCATCAAATTTTCTGATTTGCCCTTGGGGGCATTAGATCTCCAGGGACGATTCTGAGGTTGGTCTAGAGTCCAAATAGCAATGTCCAGCTTCATTCTATCAACTCTCTTATACTTTTCCCCTGGATATATGCATATAAAGGGAGATCTTAGCTAGATTACACACACACACATACAACTAGTAAAAGAGACAAAAAGAGACTTAGATACTACCTTTGCGTACGAAGGTGATTCCGGCATTCTTGTAGCGAATCAACTCATCATCATCCGGTTTCTTCTCACCGTAAGCCTTGATTGATACCTCACCAGGATAACCAATCTTCTCAAGAGCTGCTCCGATTTTCCAACGGAGCTCATCCAAACTGTCGACTGGGAAATCCTCCACGTCCCAGAAAACGGTTGTGTCAGCATCTGCTTGGTTTCAAGAGACAGAGAAGGCATAAACAATTAGGAAACGTTAAAAAAAAAAAACACAAAGAATTAGATCCGCTAGTCAGATTGATGAAATCTATCGTGGATATAAACAAACAAACAATCAATTTCGACCAACAGTTAAAGGGATTTACCGGCGATGAAATCACTGGACATGGCAGAAAAATTAGAGATTCTGAGAAATTAGGGTTAGATGTTGTTCCTTGCTATGATATTAAAATACGATTTATGATATGGTGTAATCTATAAAGATATATCTCCGTTGATATGCAGTTCCAGATGATGATAAACATAGGAGAAATGATAACATGTTAACGGACATGATTCGCTGGGCATTGTACCATCATATTGCTGAAGATGGCCCTAAGAAATATAATCTGTTGGTAATTTCAAAAGACATCCGGAAGAAGATGAAGAAGACGACTCGGACTTCTTGAGTGTTCTTCAAGAGTTGAAGAAAAGAGGTTACAATATATTTTTAGTAGTGCCTGATGACTACTCCCGACCGAAAGATTTACTTCGGGATGAGAGATGCGACACAAAAGGAATACTCTCTACTGCAGAGTTAGTATGGCGTTGGAGAATACTGTGTGATGGGGGATACGCTGTCGAAAGTGATTCTGACCTTGAGCAGGAAACCTCAGAAGATGTGGAACGACTTTGGATGGAGACTGTAAGAAAACCCTAGTTTTGTCATCAACTTTAGATCATGTTCTGTGAGCTGATCCATCTTTTTTTTTTTTTGTGTGTTTGTGAAGGTGGAGGAAGAAGTACTAGAACCTCCTCAAGCTAAAGTGACAAACAAGGTTTACTTTGATGTGGAAATTGGAGGTAAACCTGCTGGAAGAATTGTGATGGGTCTCTTTGGTGAAGTTGTGCCTAAAACCGTCCAACACTTCCGTGACTTGTGTACTGGTAATTAAAGATCTCTCTTTCTTTCAATTTGGTACATTATTAGTGTTCAAAGTCTGGAAGTCTTGTGGTGAGAATTGGATATTGGTTTCTTCAGGTAAGAAGAAATACTCGTACAAGGATTCTTATTTTAGTTATGACGAGTTCATGATCAAAGGAGGTGAATACGTGCAGGAAACTGTAAGTTTTCTTTTGAGAAATTGACTGATTGTTATTTGGCATTTCTTTCTAAATTGTCATTTTTCGATATGCAGGACACTGGACGTAAGGCGAGCGGCATTAACGGCTTGGAAGTTGAAAACTTCAAGTGTGAGTTTTATCAACAAAGCAAAAATTCGCACTTGTTTGAAGTTTTTAGTACTTATGGTTTTCCGCATTTGCAGTGAAGCATACAGGACCTGGAATCTTGAGCATGATAAACGAACGACACACGAAATTTGACGACAGTGGTCCTGATACAATTCGTCACGAGTTTTTCATTTGCACCAACGGGGTAACTAGTCTTCACATCATGTCTTTGACTTTACATTTTTGTTGTGAATCAATATTAATTCACAAAGTTTTGTTCTTGTGCCAGGATCCAAGCTTAGATGGCAAGCATGCCGTGTTTGGACAAGTAATTGAAGGTATGAAGCTTGTGAGGAGAATTGAGTCTCAGCCGAGACGTTTATGGGAAATGTCTTTTCCCAAGAAAGCTTGTAATATCAGTGCATGCGGAGAGCTCCCAATGGAAGCAGCTTGAAAATCACAGTTTAATCGGTCATTGCGATCTAACCATTAAAAAGATGTCAGTCTTTTGTTTCTTTATTCCAGTCGGTTCACGTGTAAGAACATTCTCTTTGAAAAGGTGGTGTGTGGATCTTGAGTCTGCTCAATTTAAGGCTAAATATGATCATATCAATTGTTGTTTAGGCGATGTGTTGGAACTGGTTGAAGCGTGGTGTTTTAGATCTTGAACTGACAGTCTATGGCAAAGAACATTGGAAATGGTCTCGTATTGTGTCTAGTCCGAGTCTTAAGAGAGTTACTATTAGACGTAGAGAGTGGGATGATTCTGATGAGCATTAGTTTCGATACTCCAAATCTTGCATTAGTATTCTTCATACTATCTGTAGGTTAAATTTAAAATTATTTTCGATTTATTTGTTCCATTTTTTTAATTTTCATATTATATGTAGGTTAAATTTAAAATTACCCTTGAAGTTTTAGGACACAATTGATTTCATCGATGAATATTGGGGAGAAAGGGACATATATCTATTATTATATAAAGTAGGATGCGTCAAAGTTTCTAATTAACATGATCGTGATACGTGGCGAGTCAATCGATAAGATTTTGACACGTGTCAAATCTTATCTTATAGAAAAAAGAATTGAAAAAGGATAAATATAATAAAAATGATAAATCAAATAATATTGGTAAAGAAAAAAGGAAAGATCAAATAATAGAATTGCAAAAAAGAAAAAATATAATAAAAAGGATAAATCAATTAATATTTGTAAAGAAAAAAGAAATTGCAAAATAAAGGAAAGATCAAATAAATACAAAATGTAACAAAAAAATTTAACAAAAAATGAAAATCTAAATAAAGAATAAATGAAATAATATTTTGATAAAAAAAAATAATTACGAAAAAGATCAAATAAAAGGATAAATTTCAATTTAGAAAAAAACAAAAGTAAATAAGATTAAAAGAAAAAAAAACTCTCCATTGAGATTTTGACATGTGTCAAATAATATTTCTAAGGAAAAAAGAATTAAAAAGGGAAAATAGAATAAAAGGATAAATCAAATAATATTTCTTAGAAAAAGTGTTTTCTTTTGCCAAGGGAAGAACATGACGATTAAGATGACAACAATGTTTCATGATTACAAATCGATTTTGTGTTTTTCTTATATTTTATTGTGTAGTGATCCGAATTGGTATTCTATTTTGTTTTAAATATTTTAACGGATTTTAAATTTTGATTATTATAAACTCGCGTATACGCATATCCTAATATAAAAAAAATTCTAGATGCTAATGATATGGTATTAGACGATGATGAGCCCAATGAAGATAAATATAGCAATAATCATGTAAAAATCATTTTGATGCGAGTCTTGAGAAGCATGACTTCTCTAGAGAGCAGAGAGATCTTATACGGGAAAAGAATGTGAAGAGAAAGAGAGATTTTATTTGTTTGAAAGGAGTTAATGGGAGATCGGTAACATACTCGAAGGATTCGAATTGTATACCCAAGTTTTTAACGCAGCAGAACATAAAAAAATAGTTGATAAAGTGTATGAACTATATGAGAATTATGGTTAATGTTACTTAGGATCCGCAAAAGAATATGTGTTTTGAATATTTTATTTAAAAATAAATGAAATTTAAAATAAATAAATAACACTTAGATTTAGATTTTGTGTTTTTCATATATTTTTTTCAGTAGCGATCCGATTTTTTATTTTTAGATTTTTAGAATGTGTATATCAAAATAATATAATCATATTATTATTTTGATTTCCTTTTCTATTTTTAAAACTAATTTTTTGATTTTCTTTTCAGTATTAGTAATTGATCATACAACTTATTTTCTTTTTTCTTAATTTTTTTATTTTTCTTTTGGTATTAGTAATTGAAAAAGAAACTTATTTTCCTTTTCTATTTTTAAAACTAATTTTTGATTTTTTCTAGTGTTAATGTCTTTTGAAATTCTTAGTGTTAATGTCTTTTTAGATTTTTGAAGATTAATGATCTCCGATTAATTTTGAGTTACGTTTTTTTAAGTTATGATTTTTTAATCTAAAATTTGGGTCAGCACGTGTGTGTCTCATTTCGTCCCATTCCGGATCTGGAATTTTCCTCTCATATGAAAATGCATTTCTATATGAAACAAAATTTTGATTAAGAATGTAATGGAAATGAAAAATTTAGAAATCCGACCAAATAAACCTATTCATTTATATGCTAGAATGTGTATATTATATAATATTAGAACTATAATATTTAACAAAACATACAAATGACCAAATTTCTAAGGCTTAAAGTCTCATTTTCTGGTTTTACTTATTGGGTTATCTTTCAGCCCTTAGCGATCCATATTTGTTTATTGAATGTCTATGGTTGGGCTTAAGTTCCTACTAACTTGTACACACACCGACTAAAGATTTACATNGACGGGAGGGACGCGTCAACAGTCGAGAGGAACATGATTCTGTTCGGGAGAGACGCGACTACGGTCGAGAGGAACGTGACACTGTTCAGGAGAGACGTGACACTGTTCGAGGGGAACGTGAAACTATTCGAGAGGAACGTGACTATTGTCGGGAGAACGTGACTACTGTTGGAGAAACGTGAATACGGTTCAAGGGACCGTGGCTGGCGTGTGAGGGACAAGGGATCCACGCCGCCTCTCTTCGTTGCTTGGTCATGTGGGGATGGTTGGTTGAATGACTAAGTAACGAGGGGAGGCGTGTTCTGTTGGATTGCTGGTTTGATGGCTGAGACATTGGGAGAATGGAACAGTGGCCGGGATGATGGCAGTGACGGTAAACTACAGTCACGAGACCATGCGAATCAGGTCGACCACAGTCAATGCATCCGCGACTATGAACGGCCAAGGTACATACTTAGTCGAACCTTGTAGTGACTGTACTGACTGTGTTGGTTGCTGGATAGTTAACTAGACTGACTAAGTTAAGTTGGTAGATGGAAGGAATTTGGTGAACCACAACTAGGATATCGGTTAGAAAAATGCGAAAAATTTCCTGAGGTTTCGGCTGCGGTTAGGAAAACCGGGTCGGGGTGTTTCAATATGCCTTGTGCGGGTTGAGAAGTTTGAGTTTAGGATGAGACTTGAGGTTTGTGTGTGCGTCGGTGTAACGCCGTTTGGATAGCGATTTCCAAAGGGTTGCATCGTCTTTCTTACTGGATCACGCGGAGACCGACTGGGGTGGCGTCGGATCCATCGCTGGAGGGGGGCGCGCAACGAGCCCATAGATAGTGTTGCGGACACTGATTTCCGTATAGGGCGTGAACGCGTTGAGACATCATGAGGGTGGCGCGGATCACGTGTAGACACTGTGTGGTTAAGGCACAATCTTTGTTGTTTGCTTATGCTTTACTGGATGTTCTAGCTAGGTACTTTTATTATGATATGTGTTGTTTGATGGTGGTTCATCGTATTTCTCTCACTGAGCATCAGTCGAGATGTTCACCCCCTCATATTTTCCTTTTTCAAGTGAGTCTGAGGAAGTGCATGAGTAAAGGTCTCGGATTGGTGGAACGTTTTGGGTTTCGGAGTGACTTTTGAATTGTTTAAATGAATTTCTTATAATATATTTTAAATAATGATTGTATGTTTTTATTCGGTATTTCGTTTGATAAACATGATTTGAAATGTGTACGGATTTTATCAAATTTAATAATAAATAGATTATTTTGAATAACTTGAGTTAAAAGTTAAGTTTCATGGCACGGCGTTCTCGAAAGAGGATGAGACGGGTGTTACAAATACATTTTTATTTATACTAACTTGGGTAAATCGTCTTTTTTCCTCTATCTTCGGTTTCGATAGTCGGTTTCTTTCTGTTTTTTTTTCCCCGTCGTATATCTCCTTGCTTTCCTCTCAACTAGGTGTGCATCTTAATGGGTTGACTTTGACTTGGGATGGGTCCGTTGAGGGTGCGCAGCCCATCTCCAACACAGAATGGACATTGATTGGTCTACTACCACCGTCTTGATGATTATGAGTCGTACTCGTATTCTCAAACTTTGGTTAACAATAGATACAGTATACCATAAAGGACATATTACGAAATACCAAAAATAATCCTTCAAACTTTGTATTGAGAGGCACTATAAACGCAATCGATCAGCAAACACAAATTAGAAGTAAGAAGAGAGAGACCCACAAACATCACAAAATAAGCAAAGAGATCACATTTACATTAGAAATACTTGCATGTACGTCTCAAGATAGAAACAATGGAAAACCCCGTTTGTGTCTTACTAATATTCATCGCCTTCTTCGTCATCATCCTCTGCACCTTCTGCACCAACTTCCTCGTAATCTTTCTCGAGGGCAGCAAGATCCTCACGGGCCTCAGAGAACTCTCCTTCTTCCATTCCTTCTCCTACATACCAATGGACAAAGGCTCTTTTAGAGTACATGAGATCAAACTTGTGGTCTATACGTGAGAACACTTCCGCCACTGCAGTATTGTTGCTAATCATGCAAACCGCTCGTTGAACTTTCGCCAGGTCACCACCGGGAACGACTGAAGGCGGCTGGTAGTTTATTCCGCACTTGAATCCCGTCGGGCACCTAATTATTATAGCAAGACCAAAGTTTTGAAATGAGTAGTAGAATTTTTTTTTTTTTTTTTTAGTAGAAAATTGAAGAGAGGAAGAAACACCAGTGTGAGCCCTTACTCACCAATCAACAAACTGGATTGTGCGCTTGGTTTTGATGGCAGCAACGGCTGTATTCACATCCTTAGGCACAACATCACCACGATACATCAAACAACACGCCATGTACTTCCCGTGCCTTGGGTCACATTTGGCCATCATATTGGAGGGTTCAAAAACGGAAGTCGTGATCTCAGGGACAGAGAACTGCTCATGGTAGGCCTTTGCAGATGAGATTACAGGTGCATAAGACGAGAGCATGAAGTGGATCCGAGGGTAAGGCACAAGGTTAGTCTGAAACTCCGTGATGTCCACGTTGATGGCACCGTCAAATCTCAGAGAAGTTGTAAGCGAAGATATTGTTTGGGAGATCAAGCGGTTCAGATTGGTGTATTTAGGCTTCTCAATGTCCAAAGATCTTCTGCAGATGTCGTATATAGCTTCATTGTCCAAAAGAACAACAACATCTGTGTGTTCGAGAAGAGAATGAGTCGAGAGAACACTGTTATATGGTTCCACAACTGCTGTAGAAACCTAAGATCAAAGAAATAGGTTTGAACACTACATTTCTGCTGTAAAACCCACATTTAAGCAAAATATAAAATGACAAATCTGCGAATGTAGTACCTGAGGAGAAGGGTAGATGGTGAAACTCAGTTTAGATTTCTTTCCAAAATCTACGGACAAGCGCTCCAACAGTAAAGAACCCAAACCAGAACCTGTTCCACCACCAACAGCATTGAACACCAGAAATCCTTGTAACCCTGTGCAATTGTCTGCCAATTTCCTCANACTAAATGATAGATCAATCAAAGGCTTGATTGATAAGTCTTTTAATGCTTGGTCGTTGGCCAAATGAGGAAGACTGGAAGGTGCTTTGTATCTGGACAACTTGGGCATGAAGTAATGATGCCTTGAAACATTATGGACCAAGAAAATTTTCTCTAAGCAGGCTGGATCGAATAAATCAAAGAGATATATTCGTTGGACCAGATTTGATGTAGTTGGCTCCGGATATGGAAAGTTGAGCTGTGGAGTGATTCGACTAATCCTCTGGATGCTGGAGCATGGTGAGCATCATTGATTGCTTCTGAGTGATTAGGAAAGTCGCCTGGTCGCCATAAATACGTTTGACAAGTTCTAAACCGATCATGATTAGAACTTGCCCGGAATAGGACCAAGTTGACCGTTTTGGGGAATGGGGCGTAGCTTGAGAATCCAATGGGCATATCTTCGGATCTTGGGCTTTCTGGAACCAGGAGAGACCCAATAATAATCTCCAAGTTGTCTAGGATCGATACGGTGGCTGAATTGGGCTGTGTAGCTCCTGTCTCTTATACACATCTAGATGTGTATAAGAGACAGGTATTAACCAGTGTAGTGGCCTCTAGCGAAATTATTGGCTGCATCTTCTTTGCCAGAGATAAGCTGCTCAGGATGGAAGAGCTGTCTGTAAGTGCCGGTTCTTACTTCGTCAATGACGGTTGGTTCGAGATCAAGAAACACGGCCCGAGGGACATGTTGGCCTGAGCTTGTCTCGCTGAAGAATGTATTGAATGCATCATGACTTGCACCGACAGTGCTGTCACTGCAAAACAAAACCAGACAACCAATTTTTAAGTAACCTATTGAACATGATGACACACTATGAAACATAAACTTGTCAAGTTTTATTTTTGGACTTATATATTATAAGCAACAACGTGAGTAGCACTTTTTGAGCCCCCAAATCACATCCAAGCTATTTTTTTTTTTTGGTTATAACCCGGAGGTTCTAGGCTTAATCCCATACTAATGCGTGTCACAATCAAGTTTTATTGTTGGGATTATCTTTTAAAAGTAATAACGTGGAACCACTTCACACGAGAAATATCTCAAAATTAGGATTTTTTTTAATTCACCTTAAGACTAAATCAAACCCATGTCTCTTCAAAAGATATTGCTTTAGGTAGGATCCAGCGTTAAAACTAAACGACCAGGATGGTTTTTAACATTTAAGCTTATGCATTTCTGGAAAATTGGGCAAGAACTAGAGCGAATGGTGGTAAGAAATCTACGACTTCAGGACGAAACGTAAGCGAATGAATATAATAAAGAAGAGAGAGACCTGGGCATGGTGCCATCGGGTTGGATACCATGTTCGAGGCAATAAAGCTCCCAACAAGAGTTTCCTACCTGAATCCCAGCTTGTCCGATATGTATGCTAATAATCTCCCTCATATTTCTCTCTCTTTATTACAGACAGAAGATCTCAGGCCTTCTTCTTCTTCTTCTCGCTTTCTCTGTCTCACGAAGAAAGGAGAGGAAGATGGTTCTCTCTTTTTCTCCCGCTTTTAGTTGTATAAAAAAGCTGGAATGGACTGGGCGAACTTAAAAGGGGCCGGCCCGGAAAAGTCTCTTCCGCTAGAAATGCCTAATTACAGATATCACCAATTTTATGTGGATTTTAGTTTTTTATCCATTCAGTTTTTATTAATTATCTTATCAATTTGAATCCAAGGATAGTATTTTGATAAACTTTAGTGGATTTTAGATTTTTATCCATTCAGTTTTTATTTATTTTCTTATCAATTTGAATCCAAATATAGATAGTATTTTGATAAACTTTAGAAGAACTTGACGCATGAGTACTTTTAGAATTTATATAAAGAGATAATAGCTGTTTTAACGCCAAATCTGGCATAAATATGCGGAACTAACGCTTACCAAAAATTCACTAAAAAACTAACTTTTTGTCCTATGTAATTACTATATACCTTTTCAAATTAATACTAATGGCAAAAAGTTGACTAGTCAACTATATCTATAAATGCGTAACGGCGTTACTTTTAAGAGCTTTTATTGACTTATCTTCCTCTCCCCTTTTCGTCTCCTCTCTCTGGTTTTTCATCTCCATTAATATATCTCCCTCTTTCCTCTCTCTCCCTCCTCTCTCTTGTTTTTTTCCCTCTCTCCTTCCCTTATCCCTCTTACGAATCTAAGAGCTCTAACTTCTATTTCTCCATCAATTATTTGAGATCTATGATACCAAAAAAACTAAATTTGGATTTTGCTTAAACCAAACAAAATTTTTTGGTTTTACTTAGTGAAGAAGAAGATACACACACGTACATGTATATATTTTATAATTTAGTTTTATTAATTAGTTTAGGTTCACTAATCCTTAGAGAAGTGATTTAGGATTTAGATTTTAAAGTAGTAAAACAGATTTATAATTTAATTTTTAGGGTTTAAGGAGAGATTTAAAAATTAGATGTAAAAAAAAATCTTCATCTCAAACGAAAAACATGAATAGTATTTTTACAGGGTTAACATATGAAAATTTATATCAACATATAAAAGTTTACACTAATATGTTTCAATTCACCAATCCTTAGGGACGGGGTTTATGGTATAGCTTTTTTGGTTTAGGGGGAGGGTTTGGGTTCATCCATCTTCAATTTGGGTTCACCTATCCTCGGTTAGGGTTTATGGTATATATTTAAGGGTTTAAGGTTTAGTTATTTTCTATATAGTGTTTATAATTATATATTTATTGACGATATTTCTGATAATTTTAATATGTTTATAGTGTTACTCCAAATTATATTATTACCCAAAGTGTTAACGTTTCCTTTAAAGTCATAAAGTGTATGTTACTATTCCAAAAAGTAACTTTTGTTAGCAAAAGGACAAAATCTTCCTAAAAGGCTATTTACCTAATATTTTTATAAGAACGTTATTTTTACTTATTTCATTGGTCAAATGCGTTAGTTCTGCCATTGCCCCTTATATAAATCACAAATAGGATATTTCAATCTTTTTATTAGAAAAAAGTATAACTTACTATTTACCCAAAAAGCAACTTTGATGTAAGACTCGAGAATCCACCAAAGCCTCACACACGATACAAGGGACTTAAAGCCTCCACAACCAACAGGGGTTAGAGGCAGGATCCCAAGGGCTATTCCTCGCGAGGGATGCAAGTCTCTACACGACTCAAGTGATTGAATTCACAAAACAATTAAGGGCTCGCACGAACACAAGAGAAGTGATTCCACACAGCTCTAATGAACAAATCACAAAGACTATAATTTGTAAAGACTTTATATTTCAAATTCAAGGGTGTGTTTTACAATGAATAATCAAAGAGCTTATATAGAGCTAGTACAAAGCTGGTTTTAAAGCATTAGAGAGAAAATAAATCACCATTAATGAAAATAAATCAAACTAAATGATAGATCAATCAAAGGCTTGATTGAAATGGTCTTTAATGCTTGGTCGTTGGCCAAATGAGGAAGACTGGAAGGTGCTTTCTATCTGGACAACTTGGGCATGAAGTAATGACGCCTTGAAACATTATGGACCAAGCAAATGGTCTCTAAGAAGGCTGGATCGAAAAAATCAAAGAGATATATTCGCTGGACCAGATTTGATGTAGTTGGCCCCGGATATGGAAAGTTGAGATGTGGAGTGATTCGACTAATCCTCTGGATGCTGGAGCATGGTGATCATCATTGATAGCTTCTGAGTGATTAGGAAAGTCGCCTGGTTGCCATACATACGTTTGACAAGTGCTAAACCGATCGTGATTAGAACTTGCCCGGAATAGGACCATGTTGACCCGTTTTGGGGAATGGGACGTAACTTGAGAATCCAATGGGCATATATTCGGATCTTGGGCTTTCTGGAACCAGGAGAGACCCAATAATAATCTCCAAGTTGTCTAGGATCGATACGGTGGCTGAATTGGGCTGTGTAGCTCTATATCTGGCCTAGACGCGTAGTTGGACCCGAAACAAGTCCACCAACTTGCAGGATCAATAACTTCCAAATCTGAACCGTTATTGATGTAAATCTAATTCGACGAGCTTCTTGGTTTGACCAAGATTCCATAACAATCCAGTTCGTATCTTAGTTCCTCCCGGTCCGGTTGGAATCCTCCATTTAATGCATGTATATCCGACTCGGGTAAGTTCGGCATCACCCGTTTTGCAAGCTGAATAACTTTGTTATAGGAGCTCGGCTTGAGCTGATTCCATTTCGACCTGAGACTCTGATGAGTCAGATTTCTGGAACAAGTTGATTTGCTTATTAACTCCTTATGGCTGGCTATATATGCTCCATTAGAGTCACATGTGTCTTGGTCGGACCCTTGGTGGCTTTAATGGCATGTTTGATGGAGCTCCGGTTCAACCACTGATTTGATGACCACATTATACCCTCCCTCTTTAAGAAGTTTTGTCCTGCAAACTTCTTCAAACGGTGTAGTGATGTCGCTTGAATTTGGTTGGACCTCCTCTTCTCGTTTGTTGTTGCCAATGGAAAGTGGAGGTGATGGAGACTCTTTTGGTGGGTCAGGCGGTACGGGCTCCTTGGGCAGCAAGGTAATACTCGTGCTCGACTTTGGTGTTGCTTGTGGTGGAAACTTGCGTGTTGGTCTTCTAATATATCGCTCCTTAATCTCTTGTGGGAAATCTTTGGGTATGTGTCTCCCGTCCATAAGTAGTTTGAGCTCCTCCAAAGTGCTGATGGCTGGTTCATTGTAATACCAACGTTTTTCTTCTTCTATGTTCCACCATGTTGCTGATTCACCTCGTAGTTGATCGATGACTAGAGATAGTCTCTCAGGTTTTGGTCGCCAGTGGAGAAAAAAAAAACAATTATCCATGTGTTCAGTCCAAGATAGGTAAGCTTCAGGACCATATCATCGTTGAAAAACTCGTGGGTTTATCATGAAATAAGGAAATTTTTTTTTTTAAAAGTAAAAAACTTTCGTTCAGTAAAACTAACAAAGAAAAACTTTAAAAAGCAAGGAAAACTATTTTTGTAGATTTTAATATTTTATAAAAATCAAAGAACAAAACAAAACATAAACTTTTTTTGTTTTTTTGTTAAAATTGAAGAACTAAACAGAAAACTTATCTGTTTTTTTTTAAAACAAAAACAATGGAGGATATAAGCTTTTGGCTCTGATACCAATGATGTAAGACTCGGAAATCTACCAAAGCCTCACACACGATACATGGGACTTAAAGCCGGGTGTCGATTGATTCCACGACCAACAGGTGTTAAAAGCAGGATCTCAAGGGCTATTTCTCGCGAGGTATGCAAGTCTCTACACGAAAACTCAAGTGATTGAATCCACTAAACACATATGAGCTCGCACGAACACAAGAGAAGTGATTTCACACAGCTCTAATGAACAAATCACAAAGACAATACTTTGTAAAAACTATATATTTCAAACTCATGGGTATGTTTTACAATGAATAATCAAAGAGCTTATATAGAGCTCGTACAAGGCTGGTTTTAAAGCATTAAAGAGAAAATAAATCATCTTTAATGAAAATAAACCAAACTAAATGATAGATCAATCAAAGGCTTGATTGATAAGTCTTTTAATGCTTGGTCGTTGGCCAAATGAGGAAGACTGGAAGGTGCTTTGTATCTGGACAACTTGGGCATGAAGTAATGATGCCTTGAAACATTATGGACCAAGAAAATTTTCTCTAAGCAGGCTGGATCGAATAAATCAAAGAGATATATTCGTTGGACCAGATTTGATGTAGTTGGCTCCGGATATGGAAAGTTGAGCTGTGGAGTGATTCGACTAATCCTCTGGATGCTGGAGCATGGTGAGCATCATTGATTGCTTCTGAGTGATTAGGAAAGTCGCCTGGTCGCCATAAATACGTTTGACAAGTTCTAAACCGATCATGATTAGAACTTGCCCGGAATAGGACCAAGTTGACCGTTTTGGGGAATGGGGCGTAGCTTGAGAATCCAATGGGCATATCTTCGGATCTTGGGCTTTCTGGAACCAGGAGAGACCCAATAATAATCTCCAAGTTGTCTAGGATCGATACGGTGGCTGAATTGGGCTGTGTAGCTCTATATCTGGCCTAGACGCGTAGTTGGACCCGAAACAAGTCCACCAACTTGAAGGATCAATAACTTCCAAATCTGAACCGTTATTGATGTAAATCTAATTCGACGAGCTTCTTGGTTTGACCAAGATTCCATAACAATCCAGTTCGTATCTTAGTTCCTCCCGGTCCGGTTGGAATCCTCCATTTAATGCATGTATATCCGACTCGGGTAAGTTCGGCATCACCCGTTTTGCAAGCTGAATAAATTTGTTATAGGAGCTCGGCTTGAGCTGATTCCATTTCGACCTGAGACTCTGATGAGTCAGATTTCTGGAACAAGTTGATTTGCTTATTAACTCCTTATGGCTGGCTAAATATGCACCATTAGAGTCACATGTGTCATGGTCGGACCCTTGGTGGCTTTAATGGCATGTTTGATGGAGCTCCGGTTCAACCACTGATTTGATGACCACATTATAACATCCCTATTAAAGAAGTTTTGTCCTAAAAACTTCTTCAAACGGTGTAGTGATGTCGCTTGAATTTGGTTGGACCTCCTCTTCTCGTTTGTTGTTGACAATGGAAAGTGGAGGTGATGGAGACTCTTTTGGTGGGTCAGGCGGTACAGGCTCCTTGGGCAACAAAGTAATACACGTGCTCGACTTTGGTGTTGCTTGTGGTGGAAACTTGCATGTTGGTCTTCTAATATATCACTCCTTAATCTATTGTGGGAAATCTTTGGGTATGTGTCTCCAGTCCATAAGAAGTTTGAGCTCCTCCAAAGTGCAGATGGCTGGTTCATTGTAAAACCAACATTATTCTTCTTCTATGTTCCACCATGTTGCTGATTCACCTCGTAGTTGATCGATGACTAGAGATAGTCTCTCAGGTTTTGGTCGCCAGTGGAGAAAAAAAAAACAATTATCCATGTGTTCAGTCCAAGATAGGTAAGCTTCAGGACCATATCANACCTCGTAGTTGATCGATGACTAGAGATAGTCTCTCAGGTTTTGGTCGCCAGTGGAGAAAAAAAAAACAATTATCCATGTGTTCAGTCCAAGATAGGTAAGATTGAGAACCATATCATCCTTTTAAATCTTGTGGGTTTATCATGAAAACCGAAATCAGGAAAATAATTTTTTTTTAAAGTAGAAAACTTTCGTTCAGTAAAACTAACAAAGCAAAACTTTAATAAGCAATGTAAACCATTTTTATAGATTTTAAAATTTTATAAAAATCAAAAAACAAAACAAAACATAAACTTTTTTTTTTGTTGTTGTAAAAATCGAAGAACTAAACAGAAAACTTGTGTGTTTTTTTTTTGAAAACAAAAACAATGGAGTATATGAGCTTTTAGCTCTGATACCAATGATGTAAGACTCGGGAATCCACCAAAGGCTCACACATGATACAAGGGACTTAAAGCCGGGTGTCGATTGATTCCACAACCAACAGGTGTTAGAGGCAGAATCTCAAGGGCTATTTATCGCGAGGTATGCAAGTCTCTACACGAAAGTGATTGAATCCACTAAACACTTAAGAGCTCGCACGAAAACAAAAGAAGTGATTTCACACAGCTCTAATCAACAAATCACAAAGACAATACTTTGTTAAAACTTTATATTTCAAATTCAAGGGTGTGTTTTACAATGAATAATCAAAGAGCTTATATAGAGGTCGTACAAGGCTGGTTTTAAAACAATAAGGAGAAAATAAATCATCAGTAATGAAAATAAATCAAACTAAATGATATATCAATCAAAGTTGTTAGCGATGGGTTTAGCACCCCTCTAAAAAGCCCTTCCTAAATCCAGCTCGGCCCATTAGAAATAAGGCAGCAGGCCCGTCCAACTCGACTTGCGGTTAGGTCGGCGCCGCCATCAGAAGGAATCCGACGATAGGGTTAGTTCTCCGAAGAAAAAGGAAACTTACCCTTAAGGATAAGGAGGTCGGCCCGAGGAAAAAGGAAATCTTTCTTTTCCCGAAAAGGAAGGAGATCAGATTGGCCGACTTACACTTATTATAAATAGGTGACAACCCTGCTCATTCGCAAGATCCACAATTTTACTCTCGAGACCTAGGCCAAACTCTGTTCACGGCTAAGCTTTAGATCTCAATTTCCGTTTAAAAGGTTTAGGTCGGCGTTCTTATCCCGACGACCTAACCACTGCCGAATCATCTCCGAGCTCCGGATTAAATTAATAAAGACTTACTCTTTCCCCCACAAACTTATATTTTCTCTTTAGATCGGATATTAGTTCTTACAAAAGGCTTGATTGATATGGCCTTTAATGCTTGGTCGTTGGCCAAATGAGGAAGACTGGAAGGTGCTTTGTATCAGGACAACTTGGGCATGAAGTAATGACACCTTGAAACATTCTGCACCATGCAAATGGTCTTTAAGCAGGCTGGATTGAATAAATCAAAGAGATATATTCGTTGGACAAGATTTGATGTAGTTGGCTCCGGATATGGAAAGTTGAGCTGTGGAGTGATTCGACTAATCCTCTGGATGCTTGATACAAGGGAGGTGGAGATACTTCAAAATCGTGAAGAGGAGGAGGAGTGAAGAGTTGGGTCCTCGGTATCGGTTCTTGGTGGAAATGCCAATGGGAGGATAGCATGGTGCACCAATAAGCGGTCATACCGAACAGAAATGTCTGGTTTGATCTCGGTATTTGGCCTACCATTTTCTTGGTCGTGATTGATACACCAACTTGGTTCAATAGTTGGTTGTGGATCCTTGGCATTTGCTAACCTCCTTTGCCCATATAAATCCACTTGTGACCCTGAAATCACTCAACAAAAAGATCAAAAACTAAGAGGAAGAAATATATACAAAGGATAGTCATGGGATTACCTCCCAAGTGTGCTAGTTTATAGTCACAAAGCTTGACTTTTGG
>JAHZTW010000001.1:282853916-282883811 GCA_020283515.1 Alliaria petiolata
AAAGTTCTTCTCTACAACTCTAGGCTGAAGTTATTTCCGGGTAAGCTCAAGTCAAGGTGGGGAGGCCCTTTTGAGATTCAAGAAGTATTGCCTTATGGAGCCATCACTTTGATTGGGAAGAATGGGGAGAGTTTCACAGTCAATGGTCACAGAGTCAAGCCATACTTGGTGAATGCATCTAAGGAGGAGGCAAGCTCATGTCTTCTTCAAGATCCCACTCATGCCTAAGAAGGTTTGAAAAGTCAAGCTAATGACTTTAAACAAGCGCTCTTGGGAGGCATTCCCATGGTTATCCTTGTACATATTCTTGTTTTAAGTTCTATGATTATGTTTCTTTGAGTTTTTGGAAGTTTTAGGCTAAGTATGGAGGACCTCAGCTTGGAGAAAAGAGAAAAGGTGAAATTTTAAAGATGGTTCGACGACTTGGATCGACGTGTGTCGTCGAACCAATCGTCCCGAGGTTCGGATCGATGAGCCTGATCGACGTGCGTTCATCGAACAAAAACTCCAGGGTCACCGTTCGACGAGTTGGTTCGATGAAATACGTCGATCCATTTTTCCAGGGTGTTGGTTCAACGACATAGATCGACGTGGGTTCGTCGGACAAAAATGTCAGGGGTTCGGTTCGATGAATATGATCGACGAAAGACGTCGATCCGTTTTTAAAGAAAAGGTCCGGTTCGACGAGATGGATCGACGAACACGTCGATCCATTCCTAAAAACAGGTTTGCTTGACTTTTTTTCCTTCCTTTGACCGGTTTAATGTTGACTTCTTCTACTTATATTGAACCGATTTTGAGGGTTTAAAAACTCTTCTTCCCCACATCTCTCTCATAACTCACGATTTCCCCATCTTTCACAAAGACAAGAACTTGTTTTTCTCCTTTCTCTCTCAATTCTTCATCAAATTCTTTGATTCCAAGTGCATTATTTCCGAAATTGTTGGCTAATCTCTATTCCTCAGTAAATATCGGCTACTTACTTGCGTGGAACCAAGGTTAGCCTTCTAATCCTCTCTTTTAATCTTCAATTTCTCAATGAGAATGAATTGGGAATTAGGATTGGTAGATAGGCTTTGAATGAATTGATTAAGTTGGGTATAGTTGAATATTGTTATGAGTGATGATTGATGAAGTTTTTCGAGGAATTACATGGGAAAATTTTGGTTTTTGAACAATTTTTCTTTAGGATTTTAATGGGTTGCGAAAATTCAAATTTTAGACTAAGTGATGTTCAAAAATTTGGAATTTGGTTTCTTTAAACTTGTTTTCCCATGATTATATAGGTAATTCAGCTAGAATCTTCTTGAATTTTAATTTATAATCATTTAGAGGAAGCTTAATTTGAATAATTACTTGTTAAAATCTTTGAGTGCCAAGAGAAAATTTTTAAAAATGGATTATTTCTTGCTATAATTTAATTGCTATTGAGTTTTGATTCTTGAAGCTTCCATGGAATTTTTATGATTACATGCTTGTTGCTTGCAAGAATTTTAATTCATAATTTGCTTACTCCTCTCCAAGAATTTTGATTTTATAGGTGATATGGGGAGAACAAGGGGTGATGCTAGCAAGAAACAAGGCAAGAGGCCTGTGGAGGTAGAAGAAGAAGATCCTGAAGAGAGTCCCCCGGTTATGAGGAAGTTGTCTACCAAGGGAGATATTAGTAGAGAGAAAGCCAAGCAAAGGAGGGCTGAGAAAGCTGCGGCTGCAACTCCAACACCCTCGGCAGTTTACAAGGCCCTTATGGAGATGCCTTTCAAGGGGACTAAATATCCGGATCATGAGCTGCTTGAGGAGTTGGGTCTCTTGGAGGATGTGACTGAAATTTTCCGGAATTTGGGGTGTGAAAGATGGTTCAACCGATCATACCCAAGCAACCAAGAGGAGACTTGCCAAATCCTCTCTTCTTTGAAGGTGACAACCTCAAGCTCAGGGGGTATTGATGCAGAAAGGGATGGCTTCGGATTTATCAAATTCCGAGTTCACAACAAGGCATACAAGATGGGCTTCAAGAAGCTTGGTGAAGTGCTTGGTTTTGATGATGGGACAGGGCCTGGTTCGCGGTTGGATGTTCAGAAGGTAGAGTTGGAGAGGCTTTGGAAGTTGCTTGGTAGCGGGACTTACAAGACCGGGAGAGTCAAGAGCAAGCTTATCCGTCACCCAGCGATTCGCTATGCTCAGAAGGTGCTAGCTCATACTTTCTTTGCCAAGAAAGAGAGTGTGATAGTGACTGCTGAAGAGTGGGAGATGCTTGATGTTGGGCTTAAGGGTATCATCCGCTACCTTGACAACTATGAGATGAGAGGTGATGCTACGGGGAATGGCTTGGTGCAGATTTGGGTTGCTCATGCAGCAAGTTATTATGGAAAAGCTATAGCCAAGAAGAAGGATCGCTCACACCAACTAGCCATTGGAGGCATGATCACTCCTATTCTTGAAGAAGTAGGCATCACCTTAGGAGAACCCACAGCTGATGAGCAGTACATAGACTCCTCCTACCTCCTTAAGGGTCAGTTTTTGGTGAAAGAAGGAAGCAGCTACAAGTACAAGTTCAATGTGGAGCTGCGAAAGGAGGCTACAGTCAAGCTTCCTTGCATTCACCTCACTAGCCTAAGGGAGAGGACAAACGCTGCTTTCACTCCAACTGACGAACAGCTAGACGACATAGAGACTTTCCCTATGGGTTCATGGGACACTCACCATGTGCCTTATGAGGCTCCCCCTGTTTATGGTAGTGAGAGGTACTTCTTTGAGCCTTATGAGAGCGCCAACCAAGGAGAGACTTCGCGGAAGGCTCATGAACACATCAAGCTCCTTCAAAGGTGGAACAAATGGCAAGACAAGACCATTAGGAAGTGTGTCAAGACTATCAAGGGAATGGCAAGGCAGATTAAGGATCTCACAGCCAAGGTTGAAAGAGCTTCTTCTTCAAGGCATCAAGGGGATCAAAATGAGGATCAAGAAGGAGACAGCCACATGGAAGAGAGGCGCCATTCCTTCCAAGGAGTCTCTAGTGCTGCAAGCCATGATGATGAGCCACGCCCCTCCTCCTATGAGACAAGAAGGCGCAGGAAGAGAGTCATGCGATCCCCCACTCCTCAATCAAGCAATCCATCATACTCCATGGATTCATCCTCCTCCTCCTCCATGCGTTTTTGATCAAGGTACCACTTCAACCCATTGTAAATACCATACTAGTTTTCTTTTATTTATTTTCATTTGCATTGTTGAAATCTTCTCCAAGCTTGGATTACACAAGAGACTGTGTAATTTAAGTTTGGGGGAGTATGGTATTTGACTTTGTGTTTTGTGATCTTATTTTTCCTTCTCATGCATTCTTGAGTCTCATGCATGCATCTAAGGCATAGAAAAACCAAAAAAATGAAAAAAATTTCAAAAATTTCAAAAAAATAGCATGTAGTTGCATTTGCATTTGTGATATAAGTAGGATTGAGTCTAGTTCTCATATAGGATTGCATTCTTGCATAGGGGACAATGATGATTTTTCCTTGTAAGGTGTTTAGCTCATGAATTAGTTCAAGGCCCTAGTTATTAGTTGTTTGATGCTTTGTGTGCAAATTTTGAAAGTTAAAGTTGAACCCTACTTGGACCTCACCATTTGCAATTCAAGTTTTAATTGAAGCAAGCTTTGAATAGCAACCAACTCTATTGAACTTGAACCTAATTTGAACAAGTAATTATCATGGTTATGCATTGCTAGAGAACTTGTGGATACCATATACATATTTGGGTTATCTTCTTTCCTTTTACCACTCTTGTTAACCCAAATAGCCGACTCTCATCTTTAGAGCGGTTGAAAACGAATTCCCTAACTAAGCTTCCTTTGAAACCTCTTCCTTATTGAGTGCATTAGGCCTTTTTCATCTTGTGAACTTAGCAAAAAGTGTTGAGTTTAGAGCGACAAGGATAGGCTTCCATGTAGCTAGCTCGAGAACAATGAGCTAGATGATAGGATAGGATTCTTGGGTGGGAATTTTGGCTTGATATTTGATGTGGAACAAGTAAGTGGGCGAAGTTGAGATGGTGAAAGGGGGAAAACGAAAATATTTGGAACAAGTGTTGGCATTGTATATTGTGCTCTAAGTGTTAAGAAAAGAAAAGAAATCCTCTAGAAAAGAAAAGTAAAAGAGCCAAGAAAAAGAAAAAAATATGGCTAAGATGTTATAAGAAAGAGGATAGCAAATTGTGAATGAAAAGAGAAAGAGCTTGAAGTAAAAGTGTGCCAACACTTGTGGTTGTAGAAGAAGTTTTCCCCAAGTACTTAAAAGAGAAAAGGAGAAAGTGGTTTGAGCTTATGGGTTTGGCGAATTGCCTTGTAATGGGTAGCTTAGGTTGGACTTGGTGAGTGAGCTTAAAAGAAAAATGAGAGTGAAGACAATTGTGTTACAAAGGGTAGATGGAAGTTTGTCCTTGTATGCATAGGTTGCTTTTTACTCTTAGCATTTTGCCAAAGTTCACTTGTTCATTGAGAGATCCCTTGCATTGGAACCCCATGAAGTTGAGATCATTTTTATCTCAAAACCTTACCCAAAAACCAAACAAGTTTTCTAGCATTGTATAATTCATGATCCATGGTTACCACTTAATGAATGTTAAAGAGTTGGTGAAAATGAATGCTTGTGTAGGTTAAGGCTTGGGTTCACTTGAATGAGTATGGGTATGGCTAGACCTTTTGGAGTAGAAGTTTGCATAGAGAGCATCCTAGAACTACTAACTAGGACCATTGAATTGATTCATTTGCTTGGCACCTTTGGATTTGAGTCCCCACTTTCAAACCTCTCTCCTTAGCTTGTGTTTCATTTGCTTGGGGACAAGCAAAAGGCAAGTTTGGGGGAGTTGATATGTCTATATTTTGCATCATTTTAGCATCCATTTAGTATAAGTTTCTCATCATTTAGGAGTCTAATATAGCATCATAGTGTTGCATTTTATCATTTAGAGTCCTAGAGTGTTCTTGCATGGTTCTTTGCTTATTTTGTTGCATTTGGAACCTTAATCAGGTGAAAAGGACGCTATGGAGATGAGGATGGAGCTGGAGAATGATGCATACTACTTGGAGGGGCAAGAAGAAGCTAAGAAGATGAAGGAGAAGACTTTTCGTGCTGGATCGACGAAGCAGATCGACGAGACACGCCGAACCAAATTCCCAGGATGCCGGATCGACGAGTCAGATCGACGAGACACGCCGAACCAGATTTCCAGGACGTCGGATCGACGAGTCGGATCGACGAGTCAGATCGACGAGACACGCCGAACCAGATTTCCAGGACGTCGGATCGACGAGCTGGATCGACGTGGGTTCGTCGAACCAAATTTCCAGGGTGTCGGATCGACGACTTGGATCGACGAACACGTCGATCCGACCCCAGACGGTTTCTTTTTCTTCATTCTCATGGGTCCCCCTATAAATACTCTTTAGACCTAATTCTTATTCTAAGTCTTTTTCTGTTTTAGTCTTGTCAAGAACTTTTAGCCTCTTTGGACAAATACCTTGTTTAAGCTTGAATCTTTGAGTTAATGCAATATCTCTTTTAGATTTATTGTTTAATCTTTCTCTAATCATGTTTTGCTTGTCTTCTCTCTTTGATTTGATGGGCTTAATGATGGTTAGTGAGTAGTTTCTTAGGGACTTGGGGATGGGTTAGATTTAGGGAGATTCAATGGTTCAATCTTGCAATCTAGGTTAGATTCTTTCATCTCTCTTCTTATAAAGTAGTTCCTAATGCCAAATAGCTAATCTTTTGCTATTTGGATCATAGGCATTTCATACACCCACCAAGTGTTTGATGAAATGCTTGAACCAACTTTATGAGAGATTTACATTCCTAACCTAAAACATCATTAGTTGTTTAGGGTGTTTATCATGCTATTTAGACTTGTGATTAATGCTTGCTAATTATTCTAATGCTAAAACATCATTAGTTCATTAGGGTGATTAGTGAAGGGATTATTGCCACACATCATGGATTAGTCTTTAATTAGTGTTCTAGGCATAGAGATGGCTTGTTTAGTTGCTTAAATGATTGCAAGGTTGTCCATTTAGTCTTACAAATCAATGATTCCAACCCTAGATTTCGTTTTTAGTTAATTTGGTAATCTCAATTAGTAGTAATTGCTTGTTTAGTGCTTGATTAGTAGTAATTAAGGCTTAATTTGATATTATTGCTCTAGTAGTGTCTCTCTTAGCTTATAGTTTGCTTTCAATTATTGCTTGTGACTTGCATTTACTATTTTTAGCTTAGCTTAAACATAACTTTGTATTCTTATTGTATCATTTCCCAAGATGGATTGATACCTCAATATATTGCAATGATATGAGCAATTGAGGAATTGCTTGCAAGACTAAAAACGTCTTGTATCAACCTATCTTCCCTGCTACATCATTCTTCTCGACCACCAGTAGTGCAAAAACCTCTTTCCCCTCATCAAGCTTCCTCACAACACGTGATTCTCCCAAGAAAAGACTTTCCCTGCAGCTCTTTTCTTTCAATTTCTCTGTTTTGTGCAACAGAGTAGGGACTAATGGTGCCAATGTAATATGCTTCTTATCCTTATGAAAATAATAAGTGTTCCTGTACCCATCATGTATAGCTCTCCTATCAAACTCCCAAGGCCTCCCAAGCAATAGATGACACGCATCCATTGGAATAACATCACAGAGAACCTCATCTTGATAGTTCTTCCCAACAGAAAACGAAATCAGAACTTGTTTAGATACCAGCAGTTTGCTGCCATCATTCAACCACTTCAGCTTGTATGGTTGCTTATGCTTCACAGTAGGCAAACTCAGCTTTTCCACAAGTGTACTAGACGCAAAAATAGTGCAACTCCCACTGTCAATAATCAGATTGCATACTTTCCCTTTAATGGTACATCGAGTCTGAAAGATGTTCTCTCGCTGTGTTTCTTCTACAATAGGAACATAATGCAATACCCTCTAAATCACCAACAATTCTCCATCATCAGATTCTTCAACAATTCCTTCCTCTTCATCTTGAACCTTCTGATCAACTGCAGCTAAATCAAGAGAATCGTGCTTTATCTCTTCACACAGACCATGTACAAAACGCACAATAGTCTTCTCTTCAGGCTCCTGAACATCACAACGCAACTGTAACAGATCAAACTCCCTTGTATACTCCTCAACAGTGCGTTTCTCTTGTTGCAAGTGTATAACCTTCGGGTACAAATCTTGCTTGTAGTCATCTGGTAAAAATCTCCTCTTCATAAGGCTCTGTAGCTTCTCCCAAGACCTGACACGAGTCTTGCCTTCTCTAGCACGTTTAGACTTAAGAGTATCCCACCAAAGACTAGCATATCCTTTCAGCCTCAAAGTAGCTACCTTAAACTTCTTCTCATCGTTATAGGTATTATACTCAAACGCCCTCTCCATGGATCTTAACCAATCTAGAAAGTCATCTGGATTCAGATTACCTTGAAAATAAGGAAAATCCACTTTGAATTCTTCTTCACGACGATGCTGCTGCGGTTGTGGACGGTTGTCTCTTCTCCTTTCACCACGTTCTTCACGATCAGAATCAGAACTATGAGAAGAACCTCTGCTCCCGTCACTAGACGCTTCATCTGCCTCAACCCTTCGCCTTCTAGGCTGATCTTGTGCATCTCTTCTATTAACAGCCACAACCATCTCCTGCATTCGGTTGTCGTAGCTCTGCCATCTCTCTGCTAATACGCTCAGCATAGGCTTGATCAAGAGTCAATCCTCTGGGTAGATCCATCGTAATGATTTGAACAAGAGGATAGACGAAATACTTCACTCCAGCAACCTGGATTTGCTCTGTTTCACTCCAGCAACCTGGATTTGCTCTTCTTCACTCCAGCAACCTGGATTTGCTCTTCTTCACTCCAGCAACCTAGATTTGCTCCTTTTCACTCCAGCAACCTGGATTTGCTCTGATACCACTTTGATGTGTTATGCAGGAAGCGTTTTGGAGTGAATAATACGATCGAAAACAGGACAGCTTTGACGTCAAGTAAATGAACGTTTTGGGCTGCTAAGGTTCCTGAAAAACCAATCTGGAGTAATCAACACGAAAATGTAACCGGATAGATAGGAAGATCGGGATCACCACAACTCGTAAAGCAAAAGCACCGGAGCTGATAAAGAAACCCGTTGAGCTAACACCACACCTGGATAAAGTCGCCACCACCACATGATAAAGACGCTCGGAAACCACCACCAATGACTCTTCCAAAAATCAAAGGATAAAGGTAAATGATCAACATATCAAAAGGGGTCACAAAAGACTCTCCAATTTACTTGACAACTCTGTATGTTTTTATTAATGCATAAGAGCCTTATTATATAGAGGAAATACAAGCATTGTGTCCATTGGACTTACAATAAATGTAGTCAAGACCGGAAATCAAAATACTAGAAAACTAGACTGAATGTGGTAAAAACTAGGCAACAATAAATAAGGAAGACCAAGACCAAAGACTAAATGAGATGAATGACCCTTGAGCTGCATTCCCTTCCTTTGACAGAATCTTGACTACGTAGACGAAATATATTGATGAACTATATAGCTGACGAATGTAGCTGATTATGTAGTTCGAATATATAGCTTCACAAGTCTGCCCTGAATTCTCAGAAGTCTGCTTTGTATTTTTCAGAAGTCTGCCAAAAACATCATAGTGTAAGCCAGCCCATTCTGTTTCTCAACTTCTTGCGTATCCTTCTTGTCTTGCTCTCTTGCTCCCGCATCAGTTTCTGACTTAGTTTTTTTTGTTGCAGACAAACAAGATTTGAGGACAAATCTTTTTCAAGAGGAGGGGTATGATACATCTTGAGAAGCAACCAAGATGATCAAATGGGAGAGAAGCTTGAACCTGAGGAAGCTATGCTCAAACCGAAGGAAACTGAGCTTGAACAAAGGGATTCAATGCTTGTACCTGATGCGATCATGGATAACACCAAGAAAGAAGGACATATTGCCGAGCTCAAACACCATGCCGAGCTAGAGCTTAATGCCGAGATTACAGTTGTTGCCGAGGTGAAAACTAAGCTTGGACCTGAACGTGAAGCCAAAGCTTACAAATGGGCTGTAACCATTTGTACTCTTTTTCCTTATCCTTGGTTTTATCCCAATGGGTTTTCCAGGAAAGATTTTAATGAGGCAAATTGGTTCACATGGTTTTCTAAACCCATTTTAAAGCTATTACAAGCCAAGCAATTTGGAGATGCACTTAATGGGCTTATTTGTGAAGTTCTAGACAAGAAGAATGTGCAGAATTCGTTTGGGAAAGATAGCTACCAAGTCCAGCCTCTTCTGAATCTAATTCAAGCCCAAGAAAGCCCGAAATAATCACTTTATTTTGTAGTCAAAAAGAAGTGACGAAAATGGAGATTCAAAAGTCACTTTGGAGGCCAAGAGTCACTTTGGAGGGCAAGAGTTATTCAAACACATTTTATTTTCTTTCATTAAGTTTTAGTCTTTAGTTATTTTCAAGACAATTTATTTGTTTAGTTTTCTACAAAGTATTTTCTATAAATACTCTTGTAATCCTTTTGAAAAATAACAACCAACTTTTTATCTTCTTTTTCTTTGAGAGTGATTCTCTTTGTTCCTTTGTGAACATTTCGATTTCTTAGTGTGTAATATCTAAGTTATCAAAACGGTATATCAAGAGTCATTCCGCAGTTTCTTGTGTGACCATTCTATCAACCAAAAGGTGTTGGCTTGTGTTGAAATAGATCAGGTGGTGAGTTTAATATACTTGCTATTGGTTCTACACAAATCTTCATTTGGAGGTTCCACCGCCTATCTTCCTTTGGATCGTTTAAGATAGCATCACGCATCAGGTTTAATATACCTTTTGCTACACGAGCCACCCGAAGCTTAGGATTATCACGTTACCCCTTGGAGTGAAAGGTCTTGGAAGGATTCTTATCGAGGCTGACCAGAATCGCATCATAACATGTAGATTTACCATTACCAGTTTATAAAAGATGGAACTACTGTAATTAATTAATTAAGACCGACACCGTCGTCGTCTGAATATGAGATGAGATTGGTCATGGTATTTAAAACCATGTTCTAGTAAAGAAATCGATGTTCATAAAACAATAATTCTTAATTCAGTTGCATAAGATCCAGAAAGTAGAATAGATCTCAAACAAGATGAACAATGTTTGTTACACAGAGAACTAAGAGATGAAGAAGATGACATTTACCACAATTTTTCTGAATAATTCGATTGATTTTCTCCGTTCTCTTCTTAAAACCTTCGGCTTCCTTTCACAACCGTTCATTTCTTCTTTTTATCTCAGTCGTTATCCGATTACTATATCAAATCCTCTCTTTTCGAAAAATCTTGACCTCAAGGTTTATATGAAAAACCCCTGTAGCTGTAACGACTCCAACCGAGAAGGAAACCGTAGACAAGGTCGCAGCCTTGTTTTTCCAACGATGCCAAACTGCATATTTGTTCATCCTCCAGAAATGAAGTGCTCCCGTAAGCCATGTGTTGAACTTGTACTTAAACCACCAATTATTGCCAAGCTTTTTCTTACTAGAAGGTGAAACCCAATTGTTGCTACAAAAAAAAATCCATATGGGATTGCATCTTCGTCTTTAGGCTCTGAAATGTTCTTCTATTTTTATTAACTTCGACGTGACTCATATGAGCAGCTTTGTCCATTATCACGAGCTGATCCGTTGAGTGATTCTGCACTTCCCTTTGCATCAGATCAATGAGATGACCATTGTGACCGGAAGCTCCTTGATATCCAAGTTTGATATGAATCCAGCACATCAACTTCTCACACATCAGATCTTCTTTGATTCTCTCCCTAGCTTCGTGAACTTCTGTTTCCAGCATGAAGACATATTTTACTATACAACCTTCCAGGCTGGGAACTTCAGGCACACTAGCTGCTCCGGTATTTTGTTTTTCCGGTTTCTTCACGTTCTCATACATGTTTTTGCAGTTCCTTATAGTCTTTTCGACTTCTTTCTCCAATCTTGAAACATGCTTTTTAACTAGCAGACTTTTCAAGTCGGGAATAGGATACAATATGGTATGCAGCCTCTGATGCCCATCTTCAGCCAAAGCCTCGCTTAAACCACAAGTGGCAGCTATTGAAGCATGACTTGAAAGTTGAGCTTCGTGTAAGCCTTGATTCCTCTCAAGCATCATATCCACTAACTTTCGCCTTTTGACTTTTAGCTATCTCATTTTGAAATACGAATTCCCCTCAAATTCAGCCACTGATTTATCAACCTTGTGTGTAATGCTGAGTTCAGAATCAGACTCTGTGTCACATTCTGAAGACATCTCAGTGGTTTCATGATGATCACGCATATCAGGATTCTCACTGATTTTCCTGAGAAGATTTTTAATCTTGACTTTACTGAGAGAGGGGCAATTGGCAAGTGTGGCAAATGAAGTTTTATCTACATCAATTGCAGTTTCAAAACCGATCAGTGCAGTTCTTCCTACATTTTGCATCAAAGCTTTTGCTTCTAAACTTGGGATCCTAGCACTTTGAAGTATCCAACACCAAGATGCTTCAATCAGAGCAGCTTTGCAGAGCTTAATGGCCTTGTCTGCAGCTTTTTTCACAGCCATGTGTTTTCTTACAATGTTGTATTAGTGTGGATTTTGCAGTAATGCAGGTTCTCTCTGCCACAGAAGCTTCTTTTTGAACCTAAACAACCAAAATTTGGTAGATAGTCTAAACTTCCTCACTTGATGTACTTTGTGTTGTCTCTCTAGCATACCATCAAACATCTGATAGGTACTAGACTTGGGCTTAACACTTTCTGATCTTCCCTTTAACTCAACCACTTCCCGTTCAGCAAACACATGGATATTGTTCTCTAAATCATTTTTATATCTATGGCATGGTTCCATGAAAGAGATGTGTTCCTGACTTCGTGGAACACACGATGCACATTCGGAATAGGAGCCAATATCCAAAACAGTTTATGTGTCGTTAAGCAACCCTTGTTGTGGAACAATCTTGGTGTATTGATATTGTGACACATGAACCGAATCTGAAAGTGATTCATTCTCTTCAACATCAGCCCTTGATGTACCCTCAAAGTCCATCATAACAATTTTTACCTCTTTGTGCTTCAAGTGATGATCCACAATATCAGGCTCGTCGCAAAATATGCACAACCAATTCATTCTTCGCTCATGTAGCTCCTCACATGAATACTTCATAGGGATCAGTTTGTTTTTACTTGACGTGAGGTTAAGCTTCGATCTTAAAGCTTCTTCCATTTCACGAGCCTCCCGTTTCTAGAGCAAAGATTCAGATCTAAATTCAGATTCTTCATCGCGATTCAAATCATAGTTCTGAATCACTGGTGGTGGCGATGTTGGCGACGTTGGCGATGTTTCAATTTCTTGCGAATTTATCCGCAAGCGAAGATTTTCAAGCAGATTAGCAAGCTTCTCATTGATTGTAGCCATTGATTCCGAGAATCATCTTGCTTCGAATCGAGAACGATGTCCTTGTTCATTGATGTTTACCGGAGCCGATTGAACCGGTGACGATGAAGTAGGTCGCTGAAGGGACATGAACCGCTGGAGGATTTGATCGATTCGCGAGCTTACAGAGTCATCGCCGTTTGCAACCACCGCTTGAGATCACGTTTCCACCATTGTTGCCGAGAACCAGTTGACGTCTGATACCTTTGGTAAAGAAATTGATGTTCATAAAATAACAATTTCTAATTCATTTGCATAAGATCCAGAAGTAGAATAGATCTCGAACAAGATGAACAATGTTTGTTACACAGAGAATTAAGAGATGAAGAAGATGAACTTTATGATAATATGTTTTTACCGTGTTAAACAAAACCTTAGCATGCTCATGTCATTGCAATACTTAAGGATCAATCCAACTTGGGAGGTTTGAAGAGTACTAAGAATGCAAAAGCTATATGCAAAGCTAAGTGAAATCCGGAATAATTTGGGGAACAATTGAAAATAAAATAGTTTCAATGATTAAAATGACTGGAAAACAATTTTAAAATCCCGACCAAGGGGTTGCACTACTAGAAAGCTACTTCTGAGGATTTAAAAAGAGCGACTACTAATTTTAAGAAATAAAAATCTAAAACCGGACAAAACAAGAAAATTGCTAAAAGCTTAAAACTAATTTTAAAAACTAAAAATAAAATTCTACTGACTCTTATATTCTACCAGGATGCGAAACATGATAATATGGAATTTATAAAATACTAGCAAGATCAAGAACACAACTTTACGAATTTATAAAACTCTAAGGCAAGAAATAAACAACCAGATGATTTTAAGGTAAAAGGTTGGAACTTTAAACTAAAGGAAGATGCTTTTTATGTTTTCAAATGCTAAAGATGGATTCACGGTTTGGGGATCATGCTTAAGAGGTTCAAAATTTAAACTTTGGTTCTTAAAAACATGGATCTACTCATTATGTGCTTTCTCTAAGCCTTAGGAAGCTTAAGCTAGCTTTACCCATGGTTTGTGGTGTAAAGCCTTTCCTCAATCCATCCTCCTAACCCATGGATCGTGGTGGAAAAACAGAGAGAAGAACAAGAAGCATAGATCCTAAAAAGTGGCCTTACTAATCACCCTCACATCCATGGCGTGTGGGAAGGGAAAGATTAGTATCTTGAATTTGGTTTTAAGGAACCTCTTAAATCTTTCTAGGACAAAGAGATTCCTGAAAACAGAGAGGTCTTTCTCAAGATCCTCTAGGCATTAAAAACCAAAATCCAAGAAGAGAATGGATTAAGAGCAAGAAAGACCAAAGCTTTAAACCCTTAAACCCTCTTAATCACCCCAAACCGCAAAACCTTGGAGGATTACTCTCTCCTCATGTTCGAATCAATCATAAACACAGGTTTTGAGAGATTCAACATGTTCGGTTTGGGTTTACACAGAAATGAAACTAATGATAAGCAAGATTAAGAGAAGTACTTAGATTAAAACTAAAGATTAAAGTTTTACAAAATGAAAAGCTTCAAAACATTAAAAATGGCGTTCTTCCCTTAAAGGAACAGAGGCAAAACGAAAACTAAAGATAAAGATGTGATAGATGGCCAAAAATAGGTCTAAGGCCTCTTATACAAAAAGGGTAATGGTCCCCTCACTAGCGTCCAAATCTTGCAAGCTGTCGGATAAGGCTCGAGATCGACCAGGCTTTGTCGATATCTCTCTCGATCTTGCGCATGGAACGTCTTCCTTAGCTCGATCTCCGGCTCGATCTAGTTGGATAGATTGAGTGCTTCCATCGATCGTCTTGTCGATCCTTTAGCGATCGAGTCGTGCCCCCGATCTTTTCGCTCGTTCTTTCATTGCGTCTGTGCTTGCACTCGATCATCACGGTCGATCTCTGGACTCGATTTACTTCCTTGGAACGACTTCGTGACTCGATCTTGTGGTCGATCCCGTCTAGATCGACCTGCCTAGCTCGATACTCAGCTCGATCCTCGCGTACTTTGCTACATGCTCGAACTCTCCTAAGCGTCCATAGACTCCCCTTTGCTCCTTAGCAGAGTCACACAACCTCCATAGCTCCAGTGTGTCCAAAACAACCTGAATATGATGCGAATATGCACGAAACATGCAAATGCTAATGCAAAGTGCCTAAGGACCTAAAATGAGACAATTGGTGAAAACTAGTCTATTATGAGTGTTATAAATATGAAAATGTATTCTAAATGCAAGCAAAATATGTGAAATATATGAGTATATCACTTTACCACAATTTTTCTGAATAATTCGATTGATTTTCTCCTTTCTCTTCTTAAAGCCTTCGGCTTCCTTTCACAACCGTTGATTTCTTCTTCTTATCTCAGCCGTCATCCGATTTATATCATGTTCATCCATTCAATTCCCACAGGTTTGTAATTTTCTTCATAAGTTGGACAGTTTTTTTGTTTGTGTGTGAAGAAGTAACTTATTTCCAAATTGATTTTCAAATATTAGGCATCCGATCCTTTCACCGTCTTTCTCGTGTTTCTAACTATGCGAAATACAGATTTGGGTGGATTACTGATTTATCTTCTAATTGATTAATGTTTAGGAGTATGATTACAAATGTTGTGTTGCTAGCTGAAGTCTTTATTTCCTAACAACCTGTCGGTTCCAAGCTTCAAATAGCACTTTCTTTACAATATTAGTTTCACTTATTTTGTTTCCCTTTTTCAAGTCTTTTGGTTAAATGGGTGAGAAAATACTCGATCTTAATTCCTCTCTTCTTGACATCCATTACTTGGGGAAAATGATATGGATACAATTATTTATATGGCAGCTAACATTCAGGTTTAGAAAACTCAAGAAACTAAAAATTGTATCAAATAATACATGAGTTTGGAATTTTTTCCAAACCAAAAAAGTAATGCATGAGATCAACTTACATGGTTCAGGTTTTAAGAAGATCGATCTGATGGCTTCTTAGACTTTTGTGATTATAAGGTCTGCTCCAACGATCTTAGTATCCACACATTGCCATTGTAGATCTGAGTTTTGAACACCACCGGAAAATTCTCACCCATATAACCAAAAGACTTGAAAAAGGGAAACAAAATAAGTGAAACTAATATTGTAATGAAAGTTCTATTTGAAGCTTGGAACCGACAGGTTGTTAGGAAATAAAGACTTCAGCTAGCAACACAAAATTTGTAATCATACTCCTAAACATTAATCAATTAGAAGATAATATCCGCTAGAGCATCCATGGTTTCAATATAAAACATTTGGCCATCGATTGTTGGTTTCTTTAAAACTTCATTGATATCAAAGTTCAGCTTGATATCCTTCCCCAAGTATAAAGAGATCTTGCCATTCTTTACATCTATGATGTCTCCAGCAGTGGCTAAGAATGGCCTTCCAAGAATTAGAGAGTCATGGCTAATCAAGTTTATCTTTATTAATCTTTCAGTTGTCATCTTTCTAATCATGTTTATCAACTCTTCCTATGTGGGATTAGGGGATTTAATCATGATTAGTGAGTAGTTCTCTTAGGATCTAGGGATGGGTTAGATTTAAGGTGTTTTAGGATTAAAACTTGATGTCTATGCTTTGATCGTCTCATTTCCCTTCTTCTTTAGTGATCCTAATGCTAGTTTACCCATGATCAAGTTAAAACTAGACCTTATGGAATTTCCCACTCACAAGGTGTTTGTTGAAATTCTCCAACCTACTAAACAAGGGATTTACATTCCTAGCTCATGATAGTGATTGTCTAGGGTGTTTATTAGCAATTAGAATTGTTTCATAATGCTTGTTAGCTTCCTTTTAACAAATGAAAGTTTGATCTTGATTATGATGTTTAATGATGTGATTAGTGCCATGAAAGTAGATTAGTCTTGCTTTTGAGTTCTAAGATTAGGGATTAGAATTTATTGTGATTGTTTGACATCATGGATTGGTTCTTGGAACACCTTAGATTGATAATCCCATCCTTGAATTCGTTTTAGTTCATTGTTAATCTCGTTTACTAGTTAATTAGTCTTTGATTTGCTTGATTAGCTTGGTATTTGCTTAATTAAGGTTCTAGTTCATTTTGTTTGGTTTGTTTGCTTGGTTTGATCACTTAGGTTGATAGTTAAACACAAAAATCATTTATGCTTGTTTAGATTAAGGATTTTTATGCATTCCTATTGTCACAATCTTCCCCAATTGGATTGATTCTCAAATACCTACAATGACATGAGTGGGATTGAGTAATTGATAGCGAAAATCCTACTATCAATTTGGCACCATTGACATTTGTGGTTTAGTTTTGTGCATTAGGATTTTAATTATACTTGAGATTAAGCTTCTTTTTTTTGATTACTAATCTATTTTACTTGGTTTGTTCTTTGTCTCTATAGGTGCATAAACTTGAGCAAGAGAGATAAGAGCATCCACCACGTTTGAGTATGAAAAACCCACAAGGTTTGGGTGGTAATGGACAACCACCAAGGCAACCTAGACACATTGGGGTTGGTGGCGCTCCTAATACCCATGCCACTAGACAAGGTATTGTCCCTCCTCCAGCTGAGAACAACAATTTTGAGATCAAGAGTGGGTTGATATCAATGGTGCAAAATAACAAATTTCATGGATTGGAATTGGAAGATCCTTTAGACCATTTGGATGAGTTTTATAGGATTTGTGGCATGACCAAGATCAACGGAAGATGGGTTCAAGTTGAGGTTGTTTCCCTTCTCCCTTGGAGATAAAGCACACATATAGGAGAAGAATCTTCTACAAGGTTCAATCACTTCATGTGATCAATGCAAGAAAGCTTTTCTTGCCAAGTTCTTCTCAAATACAAGGGCAGCAAGGTTGAGGAATGAGATCTCTAGCTTCACTCAAAGAGCTAATGAGAATTTTTGTGAAGCATGGGAAAGGTTCAAGGGGTATACAACTCAATGTCCACATCATGGTTTCTTGGAGGAATCTCTCCTTAGCACTTTGTACCGTGGTGTTCTTCCAAAGTTTAGGATGCTCCTAGACACAGCTAGCAATGGGAAATTCTTGGGCAAGGAGGTTGAAGAAGGTCTTCAGCTTGTGGAAAACTTAGCACAAAGTGATGAGAACTATGGTGAACACTATGATAGATCTTCAAGATATGGTGCTTATGAGGAACAAAGGAGAAGATAGATGAAATCTCTGAATGAGAAGATGCACAAACTACTTCAAGCCTCTACAAAACAAGTCCATTATGTTGGTGAATTTGGTGAGACTTTGGGTGCTCAACAAAAGATGAATGAGGATACATGAGAAGAGGTTAACTATGTGGGTGACCGAGGTTTTCAAAAGCCATTTGTCCGTTTAACCAACAACAACTTTCAAGAGAATCAAAGGAATTTTCAGTCCAAGCAAGGTTATCCACCGGGTTTTCAAGCAACGCATCACCATAAGATTTGGATATGAGAAGCATGCTCCAACAAATTCTACAAGTTCAAGCCAATGGGGCAATGGAAATGAGCAAGAAAATGGCAGAGATACACAACAAGGTGGATTGCTCTTACAATGATCTCAACTTGAAGTTTGAAACCTTGAATTTTAAGTTCAAATACATGGAGAACAAAGGGAATGTCTCCACATCTTGCACTCAAGGCACTTTGCTCGGAAAATTCGAGATAAACCCCAAGGAGTACATGAAGGCCATCACATTGAGAAATGGTAAGACACTTCCTTCTAGAGAGCTACCTTCTCCACTCAATGAGGAAATTGAGAAACAAGATGGGGAGGTGATCATTCAAAATGAAGAAAATGTGGTTGTTATGATTTTGTGGTTCAAGGGAAAGGCAAAGAGAAAGTTTGGGAGGAGGTGAAGGAGGCGCCTATTGCTTACAAAGAGAGTCATTTTGTTCCACCACCATACAAGCAAAACTTCCATTTTCGGGTCGCTTCAAGAAGCAAATTGTGGAGAAGTATAGAGCTATGTTTGACAAGCAAATGAATGAGATTCAAGTGACCATGCCTTCGATGTATGATTTTATGTTGGTTCCTCAATATGCAAAGTTTCTTAAGGATGCTGTTATGGAAAGAACCAAGGAGATACAAAGAATGGTAGTTCTTACTTATAAATGTAGTGCCATCATACAAAGGACAATTTTACCCAAGAAGCTTAGTGATCCTGATAGCTTCACTCTTCCTTGTGCTTTAGGACCTATGGCATTCAACCATTGCTTGTGTGATCTTGGAGCTAGTGTGAGTTTGGTGCCACTTTCAGTTGCTAATAGACTTGGTTTCAATCGCTACAAGGAGTGTAGGATCTCACTTGTGTTGGCAGATCGATCCATTAGACTCCCAATTGGTTTGCTTGAAGATTTACCAGTTATGATTGGGAATGTTGAGGTGCCCACATACTCTGTAGTCCTAAAGATGGATGAAGAACCAAAGGATCCACTTATATTTGGGGGACCTTTCTTGGCCACAGCAGGAGCTATCATTGATGTTAGGAAGGGCAAGATCGATTTGCATTTGGAAAAGAATTTTGTGCTCAAGTATGACATCAATGATGCATTGAAGAAACCTACTATTGAGGGCCAAACTTTTTGGGTTGAGACAATGGATCAATTCGCTGATGAGTGTCTTGAAGAGTTAGCTTGGCCTTAACAAAGGAGCATAGCGAGAATAGATATCTACGTGGAGCAAGCTTGGGATACTTGAAGTTGCTTGATTCACATAAGCCTTTACAAGGAGAGGATTCATTCATAAAACTAAGGCACAAGAGCAATGGAGGTTGTGTGATTGAAGAAATTAGCTCTATGGGTATTGGACATGAAGACAAGATAGTGGCTAGCAATGGTAAGTCTAGCAATGAGGATGATTGGTGTGAGCTCAAGGCACCAAAGGTGGAGCTCAAACCTCTACCACAAGGGCTAAGGGTTTTGAAGAGGTCTGAGGAGACAAATCTTGTGCTCAATTGGGAGAAAGCCACTTCATGGTTAGAGAAGGGATAGTACTTGATCAAAAGATTTCAGAGAAAGAGATTGAAGTTGACAAGGCCAAGATAAAGGTTATGATGAGCTTGGAGCCTCCACACAATGTAAAAGGCATAAGGAGCTTTTTGGGTCATGATGGATTCTATAGAAGTTTCATCAAGGACTTCTCCAAGATAGCAAGACCACTAACAAGGTTTCTTTGCAAGGAGGTCAAATTTGGGTTTGATGATGAGTGTCTTGAAGCATTCTTGAAGATCAAAGAGGCTCTTGTGAGTGCTCCAATAGGGCAAACACCAGATTGGGATCTTTCTTTCGAAATCATGTGTGAGGCAAGTGACTATGCAGTTGGTGTTGTTCTTGGTCAAAAGAAGGACAATAAGCTTCATGTCAAATACTATGCAAGTAGGACTTTGGATAACACTCAAGTGAAGTATGCAACAAATGAAAAAGAGCTTTTGGCGGTGGTTTTTGTTTTTGAGAAGTTTATAAGCTATCTAGTTGAGTCAAAGGTTGTAGTTTACACTGATCATACAACCTTAAGATACATTTATGACAAGAAAGACACAAAGCCAAGACTCTTGATATCTCTGTAAATTGCATCTTTGTAGCATACATTTCATGCTAGTTAGAACCCCATTCATGCATGCTAGTTGGATGTTTTGGAGTATTTTCTCAGGTGCTATGGTGAATGAGGATGGTCCGAAGAAGAAATCATGGAGAGAGATCTCAAAAGGAGGAAGAACGGATGATATCGAGCATAGATCACGGCTCCTTAGCCGATATGGACGAGCGCATGAACGAACCTCGACGAGTAGCAGCGACTTGGTGACACAGGATCCCGGGGGTGGGATCTTGTATGGACGGTGGGATTGAGCCGCTGGTTGTTCAACGCTCTCGGCAACAATCAAGGGATGGACGGCGGAGTGAAGTGGGTCGAGTATGGAACCAAACAAAGAGCCGTACAACTCTATTTGTAAGGTCAGGGGGTGGTAAATGGATTCAAGGAACAGATGGATCGATGGTCGCCACAAAGTTGATGAGAAAACTTTGATAAGACACAAACTCACGGATTCAAGGTGATTCACACACGATGAACACGAGAGGGTTTAGCCGACGGCTAGGGTTTTCTTGCTTGAAAAAAGTTTGGTTCTTTATTGAGCTAGGGTAAATAATACAAGGCTGTGAGAGGGGACTTTATAAGAGTCCGAACAGCTATGCCCTTCTAGGGGACTTGAAGCAAATTACATGAAAACTATACTAAAGAAATAATCGGCCAACATATGCCTTACTCTAAGAATAAAATGTAAATAAATGGCTAACAAATGCCTTACTCTATGAAATAAAAAAAAAAAGACTAAGCTGTAACACTTAAGAGATAAACCAAAGTTTTAATTAGCCAAATAATCATATGGAATGTATTTAAATGTCTTACCTTGGCCGGTCGGTTTAGATGGACGACCGCGTCCGGTTTTGATCAATTGATGCGCTCAATGCTGAATAAGGAAACTTCTCTCCTTTCGTGAATAACCGGCCATTCTTTGATATAACCCAATGTTTTTATGCTTGGACCGTTGCTAAGGAGTGTAGTTTCCGCCCGCGGCTGGTCGCTTGATTCCTTGGCGCGCGTAAGGCCGTGATCATCTAGCTCGGCATTGGCTATGGCTGCTTCTCTCGAGATACTTAGCTTGTCGAGCTGCGAAGTGATGGCTTGGAGCTCTTTGTTGGTGATAAGTGTTTCCACGGCGTGATTAAAGCTCTCGGCCAAGTCTTTAGTTCCTGACCGCGTCCTTGGTGTTTGTCTCATGATGGGAACGAGGCTGGCCGGATGAATGCTGGTATCTAAGTCTGTATCATCCTCTCCCTCTTGTGGAGGTTCTGTCCTCAGAACTGATTCTCCTGCATCGAAAGGTAGCAAATCAGAAACATTGAAAGTGCTAGAAATGTTAAACTCACCTGGCAGCTCTATCTCATAGGCGTTGTCATTGATCTTCTTGAGGACTTTGAAAGGGCCATCTCCCCGCGGTGCAAGCTTTGATTTCCGCTGGTTTGGAAATCTCTCCGTCCTCATGTGTAACCAGACCCAATCTCCGGGTTCCAAGGTTACTTCCTTGCGTCCTTTGTTAGCATTCTTCTTGTAATGCTCATTTCTCTTCTCTATGTTCTCCTTGACCTTCTGGAACATCTTCTTCATGAGCTCGGCCTTGCTAACTCCATCTTGATTCACTTGTTCTCTAGGTGGCAGGGGTGCAAGGTCTATCGGAGCTATTGGCCTGAAACCATACACAATCTCAAATGGCGAGATCTTAGTAGCAGAGTGTGGGACACGATTGTAAGCAAATTCAATGAATGGTAAACAATCAAGCCAGTTTCTGAGATTTTTACCAACCATGGCCCTTAAAAGGGTTGAGAGAGTGCGGTTTACAACCTCAGTTTGTCCATCCGTCTGTGGATGATAAGTCGTGGAAAAGAGAAGCTTGGTTCCTAACTTCCTCCACAAGGTTCTCCAGAAATGACTGAGGAATTTGGTGTCTCTGTCTGAGACAATCGTTCTAGGTAGCCCATGTATCCTCACTATCTCTTTAAAGAAGAGATTAGCAATCTGAGTAGCGTCGTTGGTCTTGGAACATGGAATGAAGTGCACCATCTTTGAGAACCTGTCTAGTACTACAAAGATCGAATCCTTGTTCCTGATCTTTGGTAAGCCTAAGACAAAATCCATAGAAATGTCTACCCAAGGTAGGCCAGGAATAGGTAAGGGAATGTATAAGCCGTGAGGATGTGACCTGGAATTGGCTTTGAGGCAGATGATGCATTTGACACAGAAGCGCTCCACATCACGTTTGAGATGAGGCCAGAAGAAGTGCTCGGCAATAATGCTCAAAGTCTTGTCTCTGCCGAAGTGCCCCATGAGTCCTCCTCCATGTGCTTCTCGGATGATCAGTTCACGCATTGAGCTTTGAGGAATGCACAGCCTCTTGTCTTTAAACAGGAACTCCTCATGTCTATAGAAGGATCCGAATGCTCCTCTGGTGCATTGCTGGTATAGTTCGCCAAAGTCCGGATCCTCTCCATATAGTTCTTTCAAATGCTCGAATCCCATGATCTTTGCCTCCATAGTAGAGATCAATGCATGTCTTCTTGAAAGTGCACCAGCTACAATGTTCTCCTTTCCCTTCTTATACTTGATGATATAAGGGAATGTCTCCACAAATTCAAGCCATCGAGCATGTCTTTTCTTCAGAGTTGTTTGTCCTCTCAAGTACTTAAGAGTTTCATGATAGAGATACGCTCTTAGAACATGGTTCATAAGGCGCATGAAGGTGCCGCGGGCATTGGTGAGACCGAACGGCATGACTAGCCATTCATAGAGACCTCTCTTGGTCTTGAATGCAGTCTTCCACTCGTCACCTTCCTTCATTCTGACATGATGATAACCGCTTTTCAAGTCTATTTTTGAGAAGATGGTGGCGCCGCTCAACTCATCCAGCATGCCATCTAACCGTGGGATTGGATGTCTATACTTGATGGTAATGTTATTGATAGCCCGGCAGTCCACGCACATTCTCCAAGTACCGTCCTTCTTGGGCACTAGCAAGACCGGTACAGCACAGGGGCTTAAGCTCTCGCGGATATATCCTTTGGCCATCAGCTCCTGGACTTGTTTCTCTAGCTCATTCGCCTCCTCCGGATTCACTCTATAGGCTGGCCTATTGGGTAAGGGAGCGCCTGGAATGAGATATATCTGATGCTCAATGCCTCGGATGGGAGGTAGACCGGCTGGTATCTCGTCTGGAAAGACGTCCTTGAAGCTGCCAGCAGCGTGCTAACATCAGGTGGCAAGTTTCTCTCTCCTTGTCCTGAAATCATACCTTCCTTAAAGATCATTAGTAGCACCGGTGTCTTATGATCTAAGGCCTTTAAAACAGTGCTAGATGATACGTAAAGGCTGGTTTTACTTACCTTGGATCCTTTGTCCATGGCCTTTTGCAAGTCAAAGACCTCCTGTGGGGTAAGTGGGGCAAGGTTGTGTTTGCGCTTATTATGCGTGAAGCTGTAGAAGTTGGTGCGGCCGTTGTGCTGTGTCTCTTTGTCGAATTGCCATGGCCTGCCGAGCAAGATATGGCCGGCTTGCATAGGGACTACATCGCAAAGGACTTGATCCGCATACTTCCCTATGCTGAATGGCACAAGGACTTGTTCTCCTATCTTTAGCTCCGTCTCATCATTCAGCCACTTAAGTCTATATGGCCGAGGATGTTTGGTCTTCTCTAGACCTAGCTTGTCTACCAGGTACTTGCTCGCCACGTTGGTACACGATCCTCCGTCTATGATCAGGCTGCATATCTTGGAGTTGATGGTACACTGTGAGTGAAAGATGTTTTCCCGTTGCAATGTCTCTGGATCAAAGAACGTGCTGAGGGATCTCCTGGTGACTAGTATTTCTCCCTCGTCCGGATAGTCGGTGACTTCGTCCTCGGACTCCATTGGCTCGGCTTCGGCCTTGTCTTGAGACTCGTACTTGCCACTGTCCTTGAGGATCATTACACGTTGATTAGGGCAATCCCGTGCGTAGTGACCCTTCCCTTGACACTTGAAGCAAGTAATGTCTCGGGCTCGCTGAGTTTGAGGCTTGCTAGCCTCCGGCTTGGTTCCTCTAGGTGCTTCGGCAGGGGATTTCTTGAACTTAGAAGCGACGTCTATGGCCTTTCCCTTGTCCATGCTTCTCGGCTGGGAACTCCAAGCGGGTCTAGTGCGTGCAGTAGAGGCGGTCTTCCTCTTAATATGCTGCTCTACCTGAACAGCTAAGTGTAGAAGCTCATCTAGGTCGCGGTATGTCTGTCTCTCCACCTTTCTAGTGATTCGGTCATGTAGGCCGTCTAAGAACTGGGCCATAAGAGCCTCCTTTGTATCTCCAGTCTCCAAGCGGTTCTTCAATGTCTCGAATTCTTCAAAATATTCCTCCACGGACTTAGCTCCTTGGGTGAGCTTCCGGAATCGCTTCTGTAGCTCGCGGTGATAGTAGGCAGGGATGTATCGCTTCCTCATTTGATATCTCATCTCCTCCCAAGTGTTAACTTGGCCGTGATGGTGGCGTCGTCTCTCGGACACTTCCCTATCCCACCAGGATAGTGCGTTCTCGGTGAGCTGAGCTGCGGCTAGGGAGATCTTCCTAGCGTCCGAGTAATGGTAATACTCAAAGATGTATTCCATGCGTCTCTCCCAGTCAATGTAAGCTTCGGGATTGACTCTTCCTCTAGGTCTCGGCCTCCACGGTTTCTCCCTCGGTCTCGGTCTCTCTCCCGCTCATTCCTCCTGGCGCGACGATCACGGTTAGCTGGAGGTGGGGCATCGTCTTCTAAGCTCGGCATGTCACTGTATGAGTCACCTTCTCCTCTAGGCTGAGGGGTGTGATCACGGTGCCTCGGACCATTACGTGCGTCCGGCTGCACGGCTGGTGGCGCGGGTGGTATTGGTGCTGCGGCGGGCACTCGATGCTCCAGCAAAGTCATCCGCTCACTGATGCCTCTCATGGCATCTAGTAGCTGCGTCATAGCGTTCTGCGGCTCGACGTTCTCCATGTGTTCCTGAAAGGAGATTAACACAAGTATCAACGTTCGCGAATAAAAGTTAAAGGAAAGAACGTGCTGGCCAAGGTGAACTAAATGCAAAAATTAAGCAAAAAGGAAACAACTTATACGACCAAACTAAAACCGGAAAAGAACTTAGTGCTAACAAACGAAAAAGGAAAGAGCAAGATGCGACGACACAAATTTTTATAGCTTTTTCGGTTTGTGGATGAATCAAATGCAACAAGAGGAGAACAATGATTTTTTTTTTTTTTTGAATAGGGATGCAAACAAGAAGAAACTAGATCGAATGCAACAAATATTTTTATGGTTATTTTTGGTTTATGAATGCTAAACAAGACGCAGAAATCAAAAGAACTAAAACAATGAACGCAGAAAAAAAACTATCAAGCGGATGCGGAAACAAAGAGATAAAAGAGATGTAAATGGATAGGAGTACACCTGATCTAGAAGCCTTTCGGCTCTGATACCAGATGAAACAGGATCCCGGGGGTGGGATCTTGTATGGACGGTGGGATTGAGCCGCTGGTTGTTCAACGCTCTCGGCAACAATCAAGGGATGGACGGCGGAGTGAAGTGGGTCGAGTATGGAACCAAACAAAGAGCCGTACAACTCTATTTGTAAGGTCAGGGGGTGGTAAATGGATTCAAGGAACAGATGGATCGATGGTCGCCACAAAGTTGATGAGAAAACTTTGATAAGACACAAACTCACGGATTCAAGGTGATTCACACACGATGAACACGAGAGGGTTTAGCCGACGGCTAGGGTTTTCTTGCTTGAAAAAAGTTTGGTTCTTTATTGAGCTAGGGTAAATAATACAAGGCTGTGAGAGGGGACTTTATAAGAGTCCGAACAGCTATGCCCTTCTAGGGGACTTGAAGCAAATTACATGAAAACTATACTAAAGAAATAATCGGCCAACATATGCCTTACTCTAAGAATAAAATGTAAATAAATGGCTAACAAATGCCTTACTCTATGAAATAAAAAAATAAAGACTAAGCTGTAACACTTAAGAGATAAACCAAAGTTTTAATTAGCCAAATAATCATATGGAATGTATTTAAATGTCTTACCTTGGCCGGTCGGTTTAGATGGACGACCGCGTCCGGTTTTGATCAATTGATGCGCTCAATGCTGAATAAGGAAACTTCTCTCCTTTCGTGAATAACCGGCCATTCTTTGATATAACCCAATGTTTTTATGCTTGGACCGTTGCTAAAGAGTGTAGTTTCCGCCCGCGGCTGGTCGCTTGATTCCTTGGCGCGCGTAAGGCCGTGATCATCTAGCTCGGCATTGGCTATGGCTGCTTCTCTCGAGATACTTAGCTTGTCGAGCTGCGAAGTGATGGCTTGGAGCTCTTTGTTGGTGATAAGTGTTTCCACGGCGTGATTAAAGCTCTCGGCCAAGTCTTTAGTTCCTGACCGCGTCCTTGGTGTTTGTCTCATGATGGGAACGAGGCTGGCCGGATGGATGCTGGTATCTAAGTCTGTATCATCTGGTCTCGAAAGAAGCACTCCGGAACGAAGGTCCAGCAAGAGGATTCACTGAAGATGGATATCGAAGCAAGGCAGCGGGAAGACCCCGATACAAGCAGCAAACAAGAGGAGTCACGACGGCTTGATCCTGAAATGGTCCCCCGATATGGAGGTTGCTCGAAGATCTCAAGAAAATGGCATATCAGCTTGCTTTCCACGACGTAAGGCCGATTCGTTACAGTCCAAAAGAGTAACATTTCGGGCAAGTGGTCCCAAGGCTTTAGGTTTTTCCTTTTTTGTGTATAAATACTTTGTTCCCCACGCCTATCTCTCTCTCTCTGGTTCGACAATTATTTTTGTTATGTCTTTCTTGTAACCGAAAACTCTTAGCCTTTTAACCATTGAAGCTTGTTTCTAAAGCTTGAATCTTTTATGCTATTTTGAAGCAATCAAGTCTTGTTTCATAACATTTCTTGTAAAAGCTTCATTCTTTCTTGTTTTAGACTATCTTGCAAACCATGAGTTAATTTCTTATCCTTATGGATTTTGAGGTTTCTCTAATGACGTGTGAGTAGTCCATCTCGGTTTTAGGGATGATGTTAGGGTAAATGAGTTAAAGGTTCAATCTTTGATGCTTGTCTATGCATAAAACATTTTAATCCTCTCTTATTTGATGCTTTTAATGCTTAATCATCTTTGATTTTTGCCATCGAGCTTCTTCAAACAAACGCCATGTTTGAATGATTGCAAGAACCAATCTCATAAGAGATTCGCTCATCCTAGCCTAAGAGATTATATGTCTAGGGAGCGTTTGGCAATAACAGAATTGTTTATTCGTGCTTGCTAGTTTCATGGATCACTACGCGGGAGCGAGGTTAGGTTGTGGATTAGCAAAGTGATTTATACCACGACGGTGGATTTATCTAGTTTTTTGAAATCTATGCTGAAGAATTAGCCCTATTGGTAGTTAACTTATGCGTCAAAGAGAGACCTTTATCATATTTGTCCTTAAAACACCTTATCCCTTGAACCGATTCTTATTTTATCTTGCAAGCTTATTTCTTTATTTGCTATTTCCATCCCTTTTTCGCTAGATCTAGTTTATGTTATTAGCTTTCCATCATTTTGACATTTAGGTTGATAGATTTCCTCTTTTAAGATCTTAGTTTGCTCCTAACTTGTACAAGAACCTCTTAAACGCAGTATCTTGAACCTTGCCATCGGATTGATAAGACCCATAACCTATACTACATTCGGTTATAAGTAGTGGGTCAATGACCAAGTAGAATAAGCATACAAGCTACTTATCAATTGGCACCGTTGCCGATTTGGAATGATTTTGTGTATTGCGTTTCAGATTCTTAGCAAGACTAAGGCTTTATTTTATTTTCAGTTACTAACTATAATTCTTGAGAACTTTTCGCAGGTGCCTCTTTCAAAAAGATCAAATGGACAACGTTCAACATCCAAGAGCCGAGACGAATGGCGTACAACGGGATCAACCCGATACACATCGTCAGCAACGTCTCATTGGCGAATGTGACTCACCAAGCAACTACAGACCAAGAATCGGTATTACTTCTCCCTCGGGGATGCTGGATATGAGATAAAGAGCATTATGCTTGCTATGGTCTGAAACAACAAATATCAGAGTGATGCCGTGGAAAACCCCTTGGACCACCTTGATGATTTTGAGAAAATCTGTTCTTTGACAAAACAAGAAGGAATCTCAGAAGATGGATTCAAGCTAATACTTTTCCCATTTTCAATTGGAGGAAGAGCTCACCAATGGGAAAAGACACTCACATCAGGGTCTATAACAACTTGGGAGGAGTGTAAACGAGCCTTTCTCAAGAAATTCTTCTCACCGTCAAGAACAGCAAAACTGCGACTTGAGATCTCAACGTTTACACAACTCGAAGATGAGCGATTCAGTGAAGCTTGGGACCATTTGAAAGGTTATACACTGAAATGCCCTCATCACGGCTACTCAAGGTCTTCACTACTCAGTATCCTATATAGAGGTGTGTCGAAGAAATATAAGGATCAACTGGATACTGCAAGCAATGGGATCTTCCTTGGCCAAGACGTAGATGATGGAATGAACCTTGTCGAGAATATGGCTACAAGTGATGGTAATTATGAGGACGACATGGATAAAGAACCAACAGAGCTGAACAGGCAGAGGGAAAGCGAGGTGATGCAGTTACAAGCACGTTTGGACGCTTTGCTAAAGGGACATCACGTTCAAGATGCTAAGATAGCAAATATCGTGGTAATACCGACAGAAACTGGCCGCTGTGGGGAAGCAAACACTATCCACGACCAAAGACAGTTAGGGGACTCTACAACTTTGGCTATACATCCTCAGCTAACCCCGCAGTGCAATACCAATGCATACACCCATCAAAGTTACCCTCCTCCCCATCAATACTACTATCAACCTCAGCCGTATCCTCTACCATATGCTCAGCCTCCTTATGGACATTACGGTTACCATCCCCCACCACCGCAAGAATCAGACATTAAGAGCCTGTTAACTCAGCTAGTCCAAAGCCACTGCACGATCAATACAAGGTTGGACAAGCATGAAATAGACCTCCGGCTAATCCAGCAACCACTGCATTGTGCAGCCTCACCACAACCAGCCTATGTCCAAGCCGTGACTTTGCAAAGTGGAAAGGTCTTACCACCACGGGAACAAGCTCCAACACTCAGCGAGGACGCTGCGATTCAAGTGAGGGGGTAGTTTTGAAAAATCATAAGTTGACAACGAGGTAGAAGAAGTTAAAGAGAGCGTAGAAGACCAGCTCTTCACCAAACTCAAGGAACAAAATATCGGGATAGAGCCAAAATCTACTGTTGTCATCTCTAAACCTCAGGTTCATATACCTGAAAACACAAGTACACAAATAGGAAAATTAGTAACCTAATACAAAAAGAAAACTTAGTCTCCACTAAGCTCCAAATCTCAATAACTTCACTTAAAACCCGAGCTTGGCAACGGCGCCATTTGATAACTAGCTTTTTAGCAGGTTAAGCAAAACCTAAAGCTTGTCTATGTCATTGTAATACTTCAGGTCATCAATCCAAATCAGGTTGTGAAAGGTATTAAGAATGCAAGAGCTTGAAGTAAAGCTAAGCAGATTCGAGTTAAATGGGGGAACAAATCAAAATAAACTACTTGCTGCAACTATATGAACTTAAGAACTATTTTAAAATACCTACTGGGATGTTAACTAACTAATAGAAGACATCTAGGAATTTAAAACGCGAAGTTACTAATTTTATAAAATGCAAAACCAAAGACAGAAAAACTAGGTAAATTTCTAGGTGACGAAATGGTTTTTTAAAAACTAGTTAATAAATTCTACTGACTCTTAACTAATTAC
>JAHZTW010000001.1:282884724-282919769 GCA_020283515.1 Alliaria petiolata
TAAACAAGAAGCAACTATAAAAACTAAGAATACTTAAGAACACTCAAGAACAAGAGAAAGCTTACAAGAACACTAAGAAGACTTTAAAAGAGAGAATAAGAAGACTTGATTAAAAACTGAATGAGTATTACAAGCACACACACACTCCTTATATAGAGTTTTAAACATGATTATTGGCCTTAAAAGAGGGGTCAAGGGGCAAGGGACAAGGGGCAAGGGACAAGGGACCTCTCTAATCCCACTTTTACTAAAGTATAAACACTTTTTTGGAGCAACTTGCAAGTGGTATCTTTTGGTTCGGGTACATGGATTGATCGATCTGTATCTTTTGAACTACTGCACCGTTTGAGTTGAAATCACCACCATCTTAAAGCTAACTCAATTTCCTAAAAATCTCATGAAGACTGTCGAGGCTAAATCGCAATGAAAACCCTTCATCCGAGCTGATCGTTCAGTTAACGAAATTGGTCGCCAAACTTCCAGACGGACATGTTGTAACTTAAATAGCCGTATCTTCTGAACCACTGACCATAATGACTTGAATAACCTCTGCACGAAAGGTAACTCAATTTTCTATGAGTTTTATGAAGATTTCGAAGGCTGAATCGGAATGGAAAGTCTTTGTAGAGTCTGATCGCTTTAGGTGGCATGGACTTGAATCGGTTGCAACATCTCGGTACAGCAAGTCAGATGACATCAATTTGCTTCTTACTCTTCTCTACTTGTTCCTAGCTCATCATCGTATGTTTCCAGCTTCCACATTGTCGCCAAATCCATAGAATAACCTGAAATGATGCATATATACAAAAGAAAATGCAAATGCTAATGCAAATGTTCTAAATCCTATAAATGATCAAATACTATGATTATACTTAGCTATAAATGAAACATGGATGAAAACTTATTCTAAATGCATGATAAATATGTGAAATATATGATTATATCAACTCCCCCAAACTTGCCTTTTGCTTGCCCTCAAGCAAACCAAATTCAAGCTAGGAAGAGATGATTAAAAACGGGAGCCCAAATCCAAAAGTGTTTTTCAAATGTATTAACTCAAAGGTCCTTGTTCTCAGTTCTAGGATGCAGTACACAAGCATTTACTCAAAAGGACTTAGCCATAATCATCACAAATCGAAATTCAAATCATGACTTGTTTATTCCAAGCAATCCAAGAATCAAAACCTTTAACATTCATTAAGAGCTCCAAACCGTGAATCACACTTGTGCTTTTTAAAACCGAATACATTTGGTAAGGGTTGAGGTTGTGAGATAAAAATGATCTCATTCAAATGGGTACTCCAAGCAATGGTTTCTCTCAAAAAATGTTTGAACTTATACATAATGCTAAAGGTAAAAGGCAATGCATGCATACATGACTAGACTCACATCTACCCAAGTATACTAACGATGATCCTAATCCCTCTCTCATTCATTTTTATATTTTCCAAGCTCACTTACCCTCTAGAAACTACCCAAATCAACAAGGCTATTCACGCCAAGCTTAAACCCACAAGAACTCCATCAAATACTTTCTTTTCTAAGGGAAACTTCTTAAACTTTGCTTAAGGCTAGTGGTATGATCATAAATATTAGCTCTTTTCTTTCTTTTGATAGCTTTCTTCTAAAAATATTTTTTTTATTCATTTGGCCTCTAGGGCTCTTTTTCTTTGCTTGAGCTTTTTCTTATCACAAATCAAGATTAACCACTAGAAATATGTATCCCTTTTTCATCTTTTTCCTTAACACCTTCCCATTCTCAAACCTGTGAACTCCCAATTCCCAAACAAGCCTAAAACTAGCTTCAAAATGCAAAGCTAGCAACATTATGAGAGCCTAAACAAGTCACCCAAAACCTAACACTTTATGCCAAGTTCAAACAGAAAATAAGGCCTCACAATTTGCAATCACACACGAGATTTCGCTTGAAATAAGGCAAGGGTCAAGGTGTGGTATTCTATTTAGGCTTACAAAGAGTGGTAAAGTGAATAAGAAAGCCTAAATATTTTTTTGTAATCCATGTATTCTTTTTCAAAAGTACAAGCATGATAATTAGATGTTCATGTCAAGGTTCCGATTTTTAAGTAAGGATTCAATTCATGCTTGTTTCAACTTTAAGCCAAGAAAATCAAATCAAATGATCCAAGTATGGTTATGACACAAGATCCAGGGATGAGGATCTCGTATGGAGGATGGGATTGAGCCGCTGGTTGTTCAACTCTATCAGCTTCAATCGATGGAGGGGTTATGGACTGAAGTGGAACGAGTGTGGGATCTAAGCAGATGGTTGTTCAACGCTTTCTGATTAGATCAAGGGATGGATTCACGGTAAAGTAACAAGGATGGATCGAAGGTCGCCACAAAGTTTATGGATTAACTTTGATAAGACAAACTCACAAGCTCTATTGAATCGCACAAGAGAGAATGAGAGGGTTTAGCCGACGGCTAGGGTTTCTTTTGCAAGAAGTTCGGTTCTTTATTGATCTAGGGTAAAAGATACAAGGCTGTGAGAGGGGACTTTATAAGAGTCCAAACAGCTATGCCCTCCTAGGGGACTTGAAGCAAATTANAGCTAGAGAGGAGAAGAGAGAAGGGGTTACAAGTAGTAATCGTGTGCACGTGAGGTGCATTGAATTTATGTGTCCCACATCGCAGACCCTTCCCATCTGTCAACTCTACACACGCATGCAAGAAAGCTCTATATGAATGCGTTGCGTGTGTATGCATTCATTATTCACATATTTCATTATTGCAATCGAAATCAACGTAACATCATATCTGTCAATGTTACAAAGTCCCTAGTCTAGTTTTCCAAATAATGTAAAGCTAGTAGGCAATGTATTCGGAAATTTGAAAAGATAGGATTATTATGAGATATATGGAAATATTAATATACAAAAATGGGGTATGTCTTAACACAATCGTATTGGAGCATGCACATGAGTCCCCGAGAAAAACGGAGATTATTGTATTATTGCTGACTAGAGAGAGACACAGAAGCGGACATAGCACACGTATATGTACACTCGCAAAATCGTAATCTCATTATTATTATTATTTTGTAATTATTATTATGAATGTGAGGAAGAGAGCGAGGAAACAACTCAGCGGAGAAAAAGACGTAATGTGTCTTTTTATATGCGAAAGAGACATGCATGCATGGGATACACTCACCATATGTTCGTTACAAATACGGCCGTTTTGTGTATATTCTCCTTGTTAATATGCTATATCTTTCATGCATCTGTCGACAGTGGCGAATTAAAAAAAAAAAATTTACCAGGAGCATTAGACGCAAGGGTGAGAGGATGTAACTAATGCCAATGTAGATCCACCCCCTCTCTATGGACTAGTGTTGATCTATTCACCAGGCCAAATTAGTTCATATGTTTGAAATCCCGCGTTTCAACAGTGAATTTGACTTCTTCTTTTTATATATTTAGCTTCAGATATTTGGATTTCATCGAAACGTCCTACGAATTCTGGAATGAACTCTAAACAAACCCCTTGATAAAATACTCATGCCGAAATCTTAGTGACCAAGTGGCTCACACGCAGTAGTGTTTGCATGCAATAAAATATAACATATGGCTATAACGAGTTTATGTCCTTGACTCTAGTTGTCAACTCACTCGGGTTAACAATAGTACTGATGATTACTATAGAGAGGCCCAACATTCTTAGTTCTAAGATGATAAGATCGATATTAATTGGACTTGAGTGTAGCTCTTTGTACTTCTTAATAATTGTGATTGAACCATTTTTTTCAAATTGATTACAAGATACTGCGAATGATTGATGTAGAACTGTAGATTAGTCCAGCCACTTGTTACAAACCTATTCACAACCTGAAATACATGGTCGGTCTTCTTTCAATTTCATATATAGTCATAAATATATCACTAGAGACTTCGTACATTGAAGATTAAAAGAGGTCAAGTTATGATTGGTTATGGGAATAAATCCATTTAATTGCATTATTCTTCAGCGTTATCCGATAGTCGCTATGACTAGTGTTCTACATTCTCTACTTATACGTACGATATTATTTTGAGGAGAGATATATATACCCATACGACGTAGATTGTTGTTGAAATAGTAATCATCAATAATTTGAGAAATCTTTTTGTAAGTATTAGAATTATTTGTTGGTTGGCCTGTGGAGGCAAAGCTTAGAACGTGGACCGACTCATAGTCTTCCGAATTGATATCCACTTATGGATGGGTTTTGGTCAATACGGTTGCGTTCTTTGTCGTATATGCATGACCAATTAATTATCCATTAATTATTCCGTGTATTATTTGATCAACCGAGCAACAACAATTGATACAATCAGCCTTCACATGTTTCCAACAAGACACAACATCATGTATCCATCACCATTGTCCATATAAAACTTTCGATGCTATAGTTTATAATTTTAAATTTGACCATTTCTTTTAGCTTTATGTGTGAAGAGCCGATCAAGTTGATTTTGAAGATCTTGCGTAAGTTTTAGCTATAACAAAAAAAAAAAAAAAACAAATATTGCTATACGAAAAACATGATTCTAATTTAATTTACCCTTTTTTAAAAAAAAAAAAATCAGCTTAACTGCCTCTGTTTACCCTGGGCATTCGGGTCCGCGGGTCGGTTCGGGCCGGATCTATGCGGTTCCGGGTTTTTCGGGTCTGTTAGTGTTGGACCCAAATAGGAACCGGAGTTTTTTTGGTTCGGGTCGGGTCGGTTCCATGTCGGGTCGGGTTTACAATTTTGTGATGAAACCGGGGAAAACCCGGAAAACCAATGGGTTCGGTTCGGACCCGAAATTTGGACCCGAAAACTGGAATTTGGACCCGAAATCTTGAATTGCCTCCTCTCCACGCTCCGGATTGAGCCTCCTCATCTTCTCCGGCGTCGGATTGAACCTCCTCTCAACGCTCTCCGAAGAGATCCCACTACGGTCTCGGCTCGTCACAGAGAAGAGTACAAAAATCCAGAATCTGAGAAGGAAAAAAAGGATCTGAGAAAAAGTTAAGGAGAAGAAGAAGGATAAGGAAAAGATGAATCGGAGAAAGAGAAGAATCGGAGGAGGAGGAGAAGAAGGAGAAGAAGAATCGAAGATGGAGAAGAAGAAAGAGAAGGAGAAGAAAAATCGAAGATGGAGGAGATGGAGGCGGAGAAGAAGAGAAGAAGGAGGCGCAGAAGATTTTTTTTTTTTAATTAGGGTTTGTAATAATCAGATAAAAAAAATCAAAACATATAACATTTAATTGTTTTGATCGGGTTTTCGGGTAACCGTTCGGTTCTCGGGTTTAACCCGAACCGAACCGAGAACCATATTAAATTTATATGAGAATCGTTCGGGTTTTATTGGTTATTTCGGTTTGAACCGAACCTTGATTTTTGGGTCGGTCCGGGTCCGGTTCCCCGGTTCCGGTTTAAATGCCCATGGCTAGCCTCTGTAAAACATATCTGTTTTTTGGTTAGCCCTTTCACCAAAAAGACCAAAAAAACATGGACTTCAGTTCACATGCATTTTTTGTTGAGCACATAATTTGTTGAAATTGAGATATGATCAGCCAATATAAGTGTTGTTTCACATTTTGCAAACAAATTATGTTTAATTAGACTATTATACTCCTACAAATACATATGACATTTCAAACTGTCTTCTATTTCGTTAATTTTGACTAAGATCAAAATAGAAATTTGTGACAAAAGGAAACTTATATTGTAACGGAGTATTACAGTAGATCTAATCGTGTAAATGAGTTTGTTTCCATCAATTATTTTAATTATAATATCCGTTCTACATAACTAATGTCTCTCACACGTGTGCATACGTAGACTAATCGTATATTAAGCGTGAGAGAGTTATTCATGTCTTCATCGAACTTGTCTATAAAAACACATTGTNCCAAAAAAAAAAAAAAAAAAAAAAAATGCTGTGAGAGATTCCAGCCAGCTATTAATTAATTGTAGTGCGTGCACGAGTGTGGATCCTAATTCTTAAACCTGGTTCGAAATCTTCTCCTCATTTTAAAATACTCTATATTAGTATGTTATTTTAATAGTAAAGACAATATATATTTTTTTAAAAAATTGAAAATAATATCACCCACAAAGAAAAGACGAACTCACCAAAATGTTGCTTTTTGTTGTATGTGTTCAAAGTCAAAGACACATTTAATGATTAACTTTCTTGCCACATGCCCGTACGCTTCATGACTCGATACATCAAAATTTATACCTCTAAAACGGTTGCAATTGGCGAGGGAAAAAAACTAGAGTAGTTATATAAATAGTAAAAAATAAAATATGTAAAAAAATTCTCACTTCTATAATAAACCAGGGGGATTTTTCCCCTCTTGTTCTCGTGTCCATGTGAGAAGGATGAAATATTTTTCCTTCTATTCCACCGGTCACAAACCAACATCTATTAACTTTTCCACATTTCAAATATCTTTATTTTCATAACATCATCTTTTTCTTAATTATGAAAAGAGAGAGAGAGTGCGAGAAAATGGTAGGTCACTACTACATTTTGTTGGATTTTTCATAACTAGTATATTAACGTTAATTGCCAATATAAAAGATATACACAGATTATTTGGTAAAGAATCACTAACTCTATTTTTTTTTTTTTGTTATTTATATCAAAAATGTTATCAATATTCTCAAATTTAAAATATTTTACGTATAAATTTGGACAGTGTGTTTTTTCATTTTTTTATTTTAATCCATTTACAAAGAGCTAGATGACCTTCAATGGTAAATCTCTAAACTAACGTATCTAACTAATATTTTATTCATAAAATTTGATCTAAAATTTCTCTTTAAATTGAACCAATCATATCATAGAATTTGTTTAGAGCATCTCCAACAAATCCTCAAATCCTCAAATTTTGAGGTTTTTTGTTTTCCAACCCACCCTCAAATCCTCAAACCACTTTTTACTTTTCATTCTAGTCCTTCTAATTTTTATATCTTACAAATAATCTTATTAATTTATTCTATTATCATACATCTCATAAATATTTTTAATATATTTTTAAAAATTTAATTATCACGTATTAATCAAATAAATACACTACTTTTTATAAACTAATAATATAGAATAAATATTATACACACAAAAAAAATTTACAAAATAATAATATTGCATTTCTTAAATTAAAATTAAGATTACACTACAATAATAAATATTATACATAAAAATTAAATTACAAATATTATCTTGTAATATTTTTTTTTAAGTATCTTATGTAATATTTTATTGAATGTATGTTTTATGTTTATTTATAAAAGTTTTATTCTTATAATTAATTATTATTAATATTGAAGACTATAATGTAAAATTTAAGTTCTTTTAAAGATAGATTTGAGGTTTTACCATTAGAGTAATGGACCCTCAAATCCTTATTTTGAAGATATGCCATCCTCAAAATGAGGTTTGTGGTTGGAGATACTCTTAAAGGTGGTTCTAAAAACTCTAAAATAAGAAGTGGTTTTAAAAATCTTTCTTCCCTCTCTTTTACTTTTTAATTTTTTTGATTTTTTTTGTTGTTTATAAACCAATAATAGAACCTCCTCATTGGAGGTGGTCTTACATAGAGAGGAGGGAGCAGTGGGCTGACTAATGATAGGGAAGTAGGCTTTGAAAGAGCATTACGGCCCCATGCACGTGTCTACGTCCACTTATTTTACTACGCTGCGTCGGCGCGTGCCACATAATTCCCAAATCAGTCTCTACCTGTTTAAATAATTTATCATTTATTGACAAAAAAAAATTAAGATAAATTATCATTTAACTACATAATGATCGTTTAATTAGTAAACATTAGTAATAGGCTAGTAATCGACTTGAATCCAATTTTTTAACTATATATATTTGTAATGTTAGACCTTAAAACAACAAGTGGATAGTTGGATGAGTAAAAAGTAAAAACAGAAGATTAGGGGATATTATTGATCCAAGAATTGAAGTCAACGCAATCGAATATAAATAGAAGTCCATCGAAGCCATGTGGAATTGTTTTTTTCCCCGGAGAGTAGGTCCACTGCATGGAAGTCTTGAGAGCTCACCACATTTTCCGGGCTCATGCTATATTTTTTTTTCTATGCGATCACCCGTAAGAACATATGGTAGGGAATCAACTCGTGGTAAAGTCTTTAACTCTTATATAATTTCAGTTTAAAGTTATAATGAAATACTGTTATCTATTAGTCACATCAACACTTTTGTTCACTTTCCTAAGCTGGTGAAAATTTATCAAATCATACAACTTTGAAAGTCCATACGATATAACCAAATTTAACTACCGTTTTATGGGTTTATGAATAGAGTATACATAATAAAGACATGGAAAATGGTTTTTAAGTCTAAAAAAGGACCAAAATAATTGAAGCTTAAATGATGATGAGTATAAATGGTATTTAGGGTTGGAGAGAAAGTGGGGTACGTTGAGCCATGTGCGTCCATGTGCTCTGTCTTTCTCTCTTAGCCCCACTCTTTATTTCTCCTTCTTTTCCTTTGATCCAATAAATGTCTCCACACTCTCATTTTCTCTATTAATTCTCCTCTTCATCAATCTAATCTCTCTCCCTCACTCTCATTTCTCTCTAGCTAGCTAGGGTTTAAGTTTCAGACATAATCGAGCTACTTGGATATTTAAAAACAGAAACAAGCGTAAGGTAAGTATTTATTGATTACATTAAGGTCACTTTTTTTTTATTCTCATCTCCTTCTAGGTGCAACTATATATATACTTCCTTTAAAATGTGGTGGATGAATATAGCACTGAGTATTAATAGTATGCTCTTGTATATATATACAATCAATAATGCTTGTTTTCAGATCGTGTTATTTCCTTTTTTTATTATTATATATATAATTCGTTTGTGTTTATATGATTAGGATGAGCACGTATAACATGGTCAAGCAAGAATTTATCAAGAAATGGATAACTACTCTCCACATGTTAGATTCTTCTGTTGAACATCCCACGAACGTAACTGAGAGGAAAAACGCGATAAGACTATCATCGGACTTAGCTATCGCAGCCGCTAGAAACGGTGCAACCGTATGGAGCCGCGCTCTCATCTCTAGGACCGGAAACAAGACAACCAACAAACCCGTGGCTTGTCGAATACTCAAGAGAGCTCGAAATCGGATGAAGAATCGTTGTACTACTATTAGACGAAATGGTAGTTTTACGGCGAAAGTCAGAGTGAGAAAACGTACGGAATTGCTTAAGAGTTTAGTACCGGGAGGCGAGTTAATAGACGACAAAGATTATTTGATAAGAGAGACACTTGATTACATTGTTTATCTCCGAGCGCAAGTGGACGTTATGCGAACCGTCGCAGCCGTCGCTTCAGTCACCGGAGACTAACCGAACGACCCAAGGAACAAATAAATGTGAATGCATTTCAAACTCTTGTAAATATGAAGTAGCTAATGATTAAGATGTAAGTCCATGTACTGATGTACATGTATATAGTAATATAGGTTAACACAGTCTTTTTTTTTTCTTTTTTCTTTTTTTTTCGTGCAAAGATAACACTGTCTTTTAATATTACAAATTTCGAAGTGAAGCGATACTTGTTTAAATTTAATCCCAAGAATATTTCGAAGGCCACTTGAATCGTCGTGTACTAGCATTTTATTACTATCTTACTATATGTGGTATATATATGCACTGATATGATAATTTAGGTCATACAATTAGACTTTTCGAATGGTTTTTTTTTTGAACTTTTAAACTTTCCGATGGTGAAATTCTATGTTTTTTTTTTTTTTTTGCTAAAAGGCTTGAAATTCTATGTTTTTGTTTACAATTAACTAATATCTCGTATTTATGTATTATTCATTACAATTAAATTTTGTAAAAGAACTTCTAGATTGGACAATAATTACCAAAGGAATTTATTGTTTGTCTAGAAAAGAATGTAATTCATACATTATAAATTCAGATATTAATTTAGTTACGAATGCACATCAGTTATTATTTAACGAAATTAATTGGCCAGGGAAAGCCTCCTTATGGGGATCCCGAACCATCATCGATAACAATTCTACAAAACAAGGGACACTCTCAAGTAAACAGTATCTATGGGGGCGACACCTCCATAAACTTAACGTAGGCGTGCAAAGGATTTATCGAGTTTTTAAATTTTGCTGTAACAGTCGTCGAAACAAAAAGTGTATTTTACATGACACTCGCTTTTGTTATTGGGCTTATAATGGGCCGAATTAATGGGTTAAGTTTGGCCTATGTACGTTGCTGTTTTCCTTATAAAAACTCAAAAGTGACATAAAAATTGGCATACATGTGAAGCCCAAGGGATTGAGGTGTAAGTGTAACTTAATACTCGATCTCGATGTTCGATAAAAAAAAAGTAGTATTGAGAGAGTTGGAGTTGCGAATGTTTTAGTATTATAAGAAAGTTCTGTTTAGGTTGGCACAAGTGTACTCGAGTGGTTTCGGATCGGCCAGTTAGATTCAATGACTCTTTAAGTAAATTGCTATACAATAAATTGACGACATCTTGCTACGCTAAATTTGTACTAATTGTTTTATGTTTTTAGAATTAATTTATAAACTATATTCTCTTTCTGTCGGTACACACATACAAATCTATTGGCAGTTGGCATTTAAAAGTGGAGAGTCACATGGTCAAATGATCACATCTTTAATAAAAACACCTTTCATTTGATAAACACACGATTTTGATTGTTAATCAATATATCTTTAGACTTTACTACTGAAGAAATGATTAATTAGTTTAAAAATATATTTAGATTAATAAGTAGAAGAATTATTTTAACCACATCGACCATAAATTGTCTTTTTCCCTGTTTGTTAGTAAAAGCTAAGAGCCTTAAGACCCATTGCATGCTTTGTGTATGATTAATGCCTCTTATCTATCTATACAATGTCGTTTTCCTTATTAATAAGAGTATATTTGCACTTTTAGATCTATGACCCATCATTTCCCATTTTTATTTCTTTTCATCGAGGAAGTTTCCACTATCCCCTGGCCTTTGGACGTGTAATCTTTCTCTCAGCCATGGCCGGCCTATAATCCATACCGAAGAAATCGACCTTTCTCCCGAGCAGAAATCAAACTAGCTAGGGTTCCTAGCATCATTTCCAATTTAACTTATTTATACGTTTCAGTATATATGAACTTTATTGTTCTACAGTCAAATCAATATTGTATACTACTAATTATAGCCTAGTAGTTTTACGTTTTCTAAAACACGTTAATTTCGTTAAAGACTTATTTTTTTTTTTTTTCAATTTCTACATCAAATACTACATATCAGAATTATGGGATATAAATCCAGCTATATATCACTTATGAATGAGTGACAAGTAACAAAGAGGTCCAGATATTATATATATTTTATATGTTGTTGTTGTTGTGTGCTTAGCTTGAACCTATGGTTTCAATTTAAAGATATATGAAAAGGAGATAAAAGAGGGTCCAATCCAGTGTTGTCAATAATTTTGCTTCCATAATGGTTATCAAGTTAGCATCTATTTATGTATATGCATTTCCTCTCAGATAAAATCAATTAGTTATTATGGATAATTGTATACAAGTGATCCACGTCTTATTTGATTAACTACTGTTTTTTTTAATCGAAAACCAAAAAACTTTTAAAAATATGATGTTTGAATTTTATGTTTCGACGTGAAATAATGATATCCATTTTAGTTTGGTTATTAAAATAGTAAAATAGTTGAATAAAACTCAATAAATTTTGTTTTTTTTATAGAATGGCTTAACACTATTATGCGAGTACTTACCAATTAAAACCAAATTTATTACTCTTTTGTTTCATTTTAAATGATGTTTTAACCCAAATTTTTTTTGTTTCAAATTAAATGATTTTTATGGAGTATTTTTGACGCTTAATTATTTTTTTTTAATCTTTTTGACCATTTGTATTCTACAATTTATTAAATCATTGGCTGAACTATTTTTAATTGGACAATTAATAAATGATGCCTTTTGTATAGAAAAAATTAAAAAATTATAAATAAATGTCATTTCTTAATCTGTGTGCAATTTTTTTAAACATCACTTACAAAAAAAGAATACTAATGATAAAACAACATTATTACTGAAACCTAATTCCTATTTTAACAGAAAGTTGAGACTAACCCTCCATATCCTTTTTGATATAAAAAGAAAATCTGTTCCAACGATAATCACTTTGATCATGGCCCAAATCATTCCCACCCATGGAAATGATGCACTCCATCAAACCTTTCTTTTTAAAAAAGTAATAAGGTAGAACCCACATCAGACTAAATATTAAACTAATTAATCATTTCCTTCTTTCATACCAATAACATAAATATTTGATCAATCAACAAATTCTCAAAGTCACACAATCTTTGAATCAATAAATAAATAAATAAAAAAAGCTATGGAACTATCACTAGCATTAACATCAACAGATCATCGTCAGTTGAACAATAATCCATCGCCTTCAGAGGCACATCCAGACACTATGGATTTTCTGTCTCGAGAATGGTGTAATTTTGCTGTCCAATCACTTCACCCGGAACCTGTTCTCTACGACCGTTCCATTGTTCCCGTCGAGACGTCGATCGCCAAGTTCCAAGGCGACTCGAGTCCTGTTTCTTGTGCTGTAAGTAACAGAGATGGTTTCGTTTGTAAGTCATTCTTTCTTTAATTTGTTTTGGTTAGTGCTTAATTAACGAGGATTGTGGAAGTAGAAGATGGACGATCCAGATTTTAAGCCTTCGATGCCTTCGTGGAAAACCAATGATGTCAAGGTAAACGTATTACGTTGAAATATAATCCTTTTCTAGAAAATTCACAATAACACTTAGAAAAATAGACGTTTTTTTTAATCCTATAGTTCTTGTTTTATACCAAAATATAAGTAGGCAATAGTGTATAATCAGAACAAGATTACCTCTAAGATAATACGATTGATGAGAAAAAAGAAAGAAAAGAAACTACCTCTAAAATGACTTGAATATTTATAGACGTTCGTATTTATCAATAAATAATTCTTTTTCTTATATATAACATGTAATTCATTTTTTAGCTAGTGTTATAATTAATGCTTAGGTTTATTTGATGCACTCACTTCTGAATATTTTGGTTTATGTTTTGATTGGTAACACCAATCACTGAATATTGGAATCGTATAGAAATTGAAAATATTTACATGAAAGAATGATATAACGATTAATAGAACAAAACTTAAAAGTTTTAGGTTTATATATTGACAATATATTTTGTTGCATAATGTGAGCAGTCATGGATATGGATGCAACAAGCAATGCACCCGGAATTGAGCTACGAAGGCTTTTTCCGCAAGAAACTTGTAAAACCCTGTTTGGCTATTTCGTTTAATTTGCTTTTATAAATCAACATTATAGGTTCTCTAAATCAAAACAATAATGAGCATGTAGAAACTTCCATGGAAGATTACGCCGTCGATAAAGAAATGGTGGAAAGAGATAAAGGCGAAACGAAAGGAAGAAGTGAGGCTACAGAGAGCTGAAGTCCACGCCGCCGTGTCCTTGGCCGGTCTGGCGGCTGCTCTCGCCGCCGTAGCTTCCGAGAACGAGGGAAAAGGAGATGGAAACGGTCGACCGACCACAAGGGAGACAGCCGTGGCTTCTGCGGCGGCTGTGGTGGCGGCGCAGTGTGCGCAGATGGCAGAGACAATGGGAGCAAACAGAGAGCAGCTCAGCACAATGATTGGATCCGCCATGACTGGTACAAGTGTCAGTGAGATACTCACTCTCACAGCCTCAGCTACAACTTGTAAGAAGAAGATTAAAGTCTTTTTTTTTTGGGTGGTTTGTGTTTCTATAAGCATGCTCTGTTTCTGAGACATATTCGTGTTTGGTAAATCAGCTTTGAGAGGTGCTGCGACGCTGAAAGCAAGAAGAAGTTGCAAGATCAATAGACTGAACGGCTCGGCGCCTGTGTTGCCTATCGAAGACTCCTCTGATTTGCCTCCTGAGTTTGACAAGAACACATCCCTTCTTGCCAAAGGAACTGATCTCTTCGTCGAGACACCAGATGGTATTTAGATCCTCTGTTTTTCTTCTTTAACTTCTCTGTTTCGTGGAGAAACTAAAAAGATATTGCTATCTTTGGATTGGAACAGGGGATTTCAAGGTTAGGACAGTGTCTATGGTCTTAAACAATGACGGGAAGGTCTGAATTTGGCTCTAGTCCCTCATTACTCTTGACCAATCATGTTTATTAGTCAATGATCTTGGGTGTGTTTTACACAGGTGATTCTTAAAATTAAGAAACATAACTTACTCAGGACTAAGAAAGAATGTATGGAGCTAGCTTCTTAACACCTTTTTTTTTTTTTTAAACTAAACTTAATCTTCAAGCTAAGATTTTAAAACATTCAATCTTTTGTTTGCGTTCTGTGTAAGGTATCGTGACGAATGTTCATGTGGAGCTTTATAAAGATTCGGAGAGCGAAGACAACAACATAGAAGACACTTGTTATCTCATTGTCCTGAAGACGAACAGAGGAGCTATTAAACTAGACATGGTTGATGATTACAGTCGTTACAAGACATGGGTCACAACGATCCAACACATGCTCACTCTCTCTTCTTCTTCATTCCGTACAAAATACGATCTCACTTTCTACAACAAAAACTGAGTTTTTTTTTTCTCGTCCTGTTCTTCAATTTATCATGTAATTTACTTTACCTTCCATGTTTATTTTATTTCCTCATCTGTTTCTTATGCTTCTCTCCCTTGGTTTTTTATAATATGATGCATAACAAGTTGAGAACTTACGTTCTTTTAGACTCCACAAACATCAGCTAGATTTCTAAGTAAAGTAACCTGAGATTTGAGAAGCATGAGATGCTGAATTGACTTGAGGAACAAGGCTTCATCGTCGTCCACCTCTTCACAGCCTGGTACAATACTACGAAGAATCCCGAGGTTTCTTCGCTTACAAGTTTCCCGAAACTTCTGTTTCTCCGTCCGACCCTTGCGACCATGGTGCTTGAACTTCTTGAACATCACCATCTTCATCATCTCTTGTACTCCAATAGTACATACGAGGCCGTATATATAGAGAAACAGTGAGGATGGCAAAACTATGGAACATAACAAGTTGTCTGGAAAACAATGTTTGACAGAGAAAAGGAGACAAGGAACCCATATCAAGGCCATAACCACTGAACCTGTCTCTGCCAAACAAACATAAAAAAATTAAAAATAAAAAAAAAAAATTAAAGAACAAAAAAACATTGCGTTATGCCATTATTGTTGTTTAAATTCCAGAATGGTTCATTTGGAATGTGCCGATTGAAAAAGCAAATGGGCCGAGTGGTTACAAGAATACAGGCTTCACGTTGATCAATTAGGCCCAGCACTTGAGATATTTCAAATTTCATAGTGGTCATTTGTTTTCTCTTCTGTTATTTTATGAATTTAACTTGCTAAAGTCAAGTGACCCCCTGGCCAAGTAACCAATTTGAAATGTTCTAAACCCTAATTTGAAACTGAAAGTAAGTGTAGCTCAAAAACATTTCTTCGAAATTCTAAAAAATCGTCCTGCATCAAGTAATTTGTTTATTCTCAAAGCAAACCACACAATCATTTGGAAAGGAAGAAGAATTTGAAACGTTGTGTTGCCTCAAAACAGACCAAAACATGTTGCTTCTCGTAAAAGAATGACAATTAGTATGCATAGTCGCTGGAAAACCATCATCCTCCGCCATGCCAACATCACCGGAACGCACACGAGGAGGCATTTCTTCCCGCAGAACCCCTGATCTCATCAATACTTGGTAGCCAAGTTTTCGATGTCCAAACACTCTCCGTTCGATGATGATTTGCCTCTTTGATATATACCGACTTAAACGAACCTTGAGACAAAAAATGCTGTTTCTTTCTCATTGCTACATGAGCTTGCAAGAGAGTGTCTTCAGGCATCACATATTCGGTATAACCCATTGAAAAGCATCTTCTAAATCTTATGCCACCAATTTTGTTGTCCTCTGTTATAATGTACCGAATAATGTTGTAAGAAACTATACTAGTTCTTTTTCTTGAAAAATTTATTGAATAATTTCATGATTACCTTCGATGTTCTTGAACTTGCCTAGATTAACAAGAACAACTCTTTCATCATTCTCTGGCATGCTTTCATCGTTTTCAACCGAGATGTTCAACCGGACATCATCGAAATGGGTTGAGCCGAGATGCGAATCTGAGTCTTGGAAACTCTCACCATCAGATTCAAGCTGAAGAACAACAGGCGGGGAGGACGAAGCGGTGATGCTGAGGAGGAGGTTGTCTCTGCAGAGAGGGCAGGCTGAGTTTGCGAGAAGCCACTTGTCGATGCAGTCCACGTGGAATGCGTGGCTGCATTTTGGGCAAAAGCCGGACCTCGTCTTCGGGTTTGAACTCGCAGATACAGACAGCGCAATCGAAGGGGACGTCTTGTCGGAGACCAATTACGGTCTTGTAATGAAACAAAGGCAATGCATCGATAAAGGATTGGTTAACTCCTGAGGAATGGGGATTGAACATTGTCTGAAGCCGACCTTGCAGAGCCGCATTCGCACTCTCTGTAATGCCAAGAAATGAAAAAGATAAAAAAAAAAATACAATTCTGGAAGCAATTCAGAGACAGAGGAAAAGACCTAAAAATCAAATCTTTGAATATGTGAGCAACCTTCATAGGCGTTGTGTAGTCGGGTTCGGAGTCTAAGTAAGAATCTGACGAGAAGGTGAAGCAAAGCAGAGATAAATAAGATGATAGAAATGAGAGTGATAGCATAAATTACGGTGGGACGACTGATATTGTTGTTCAGATCAAAGCTGTCGACTGTTGAAGAGGTAGATGGAGATGGGTTTGATGAAACAGGGAGAAAGGAATCAGCTTTCGGATTCATGGTTTTCTCGTTAAAAATTCAGGTGGAGGGAGATGATGAGAAATAAATAAGTTAATTTGGGATGTAAACAGTTAGAGAAAATCCCAAGAGAGCATTAGCTATTGGAGCTGACATTGAGAGGTTTTAACAGTTAAGCAAAAAGAACAAAAGTAACGTCTTAATGCATATTCAGTTGGGTTTATGCCTTGGCGTTTAGAGACTGCCAAGTCAAATGCGAAATTAGAATAGACAGAGGAGGTTTAACTTTTAAGAATTTTAACCGAGATATATATATATATATATATATATATATAGACAAGTTGACTTTTTTCAAAAATTGAACAGAGATATATTTAGAGAAGCTTTGGATTACCGTAACAAATCAGATTTGTTTGTCAAAAATTTCATTTTTTTTTTTTTTATCTTACGTACGCACTTGATGCCATTATTGTTCTATGTTTAATTTCAAGAGGACAACATTAGAAGCCAGGTAATGTATCTTACTTGATGCCATTATTGTTTTTATACAAAAAGAGTCAATAGTTATCAAGAACACTCATGAAAGTAATTGCAACATAAATCAAACGCCAAAAGTAAACAAGCTGGAAATGCACATTTGAACCTTTCTATGGCTATCAAGACCCTCTTTCGCTGCCTTGGTTGTGAATAATAAAACAATATAATATATCATCGGTTAATAAACCGATGCCAAGCCACTTCANGGACTGTTGTCCGATGCACTGCTAACCGATGCGAACAAAGAAGAAATAAGGCTGAAGCTCGAACGTGCTTGCATCGGTTTGTTGCTCGATGTCTTCTGTCCGGTGTGAACTCCAGGATTCTTCGCATCTGACTGTTGTCCGATGCTCTCTGTCCGATGCAAGTCAGGAAGTTTTCGAGTGGTTGTGCATCGGGTTGTTGATCGATGTGGTTCTGTCCGATGCAGCCCATGATGTGAGCTCGAGGAAGCTCACATCGGTTTATTGTCCGATGGGCTGCAAACCGATGTGATGCCAGACAATTCTTAATTCTTGCTCTCCAACTTCTCTTTGACTCCAAGCTATCCACCAATCTCCAAATGGTCTTCCTAACCTCCAAGATACCTAAGAAAGAACTCCAAATGCAACAAAATATGCAAAGACTATGCAAGGACATCCTAGAACTCTAAATGATCAAAATGCAATACAATGATGCTTAATTAGGTTCCTATATGATAAGAAACTTATACTAAATGGAGGTAAATACGATGCAAAATATAGACATATCAGGCCTCTCTTGAACTTGGATTACACAAAAGACTGTGTAATTTAAGTTTGTGGGAGAGGTTGAGAGATTTAATTTTGTGTTTTGTGTTCTTATTTTCCCTTTAGCATATTTGAGTCTTCATGCATATATATTTGCATAGAAAAATACAAAAAAAACCATAAAAGTTTCAAAATTTTAAAAAAAAATCATGTAGCTTGCATTGCATTTGTAAATATTTTAGGATCGTGCCTAGAATTTTTATCATAAAGGTTGCTTACAATTGCATAGGGGGTAATGATATTAAATTCCTTGTAAAGTGTTTTAAGCTCATGAATTGGTTCAAGACCCTAGTTAGTAGTTCTTTGATGCTTGTGCAAACTATGAAATTAAGTTCTAACCATACTTGGACCATTTGTCTTGATTTTCTTGGCTTAAGTTGAAGCAAGCATGAATTGAATCCTTTCCTATCAAGTGGAACCTTGACATGAACTTCTAATTATCATACTTGTGCATTTGAAAAAGGATACATGGATACATATACATATTTAGGCTTTCTTATTCCTTTCAGCACTCTCTTGTAAGTTTAAATAGAATTCCACACCTTAACCTTTACCTCATTTCAAGCCAAAATTCGTGTGTGTTTGTGAGGCCTTAAATTTTTTTATTGAACTTGGCATAAAGTGTTAGATTTAGGGTGACATGTTTAGGCTCTCATATGATTCTAGCTTTGCATATTGAAGCTAGTTTTAGGTTAGATTTGGATGGGATTCATGGGTGTATATAAATTTGCTTACCTTGATTTGGGTTTTAGAAAGAGAAGGTGTTAGGAGTTTGAATAAAAAAGGATGCATAGTTTAAAGTGGTTGGTCTTGAATTGTTTTGAACAAAAGCTTAAGTAGAAAAGAAAAGGTGATAGCTCTCTTAGAAAAAAAAAGGAAAAGAGCCAAAAGGCCAAATTCATAAAAGAAAAATATATATATATATATATATACAAGAGAAGAGAGCTATCAAAAGAAAAGAAAAGGGCTAAAAAAAATATATGGCCATACCACTAACTATAAGGAAGGTTGAAGAAGTTTCCCTAAGTTGAATTTGATTAATGAAGATTTTGTGGGTTTGGCATGTCACTTGCTTGTTTTGGGTATTTCTAGAGAGTGAGTGAGCTAAAATTTAAAATGAATGAGAGGGGTATTAGGATTCATTGTTAGTGTGTTGGGTATATGAGAGTCTAGTCATGTATGCATCAATTGCCTTTTACCTTTAGCATGATGCATGAGTTCAATCCTTATTGAGAGAAACCATTGCTTGGAGTACCAACATGAATGAGATCATTTTTAACTCATAACCTTGTCCCATAGCCAAGTGGATTCGGTTTTGAAAGTATAAGTGTGATTCACGGTTTGGGCTTAAATAAATATTAAAGGTTAGGATTCTTGGATTGTGAGTGTAGACAAAGAATTAATTTGAAATTCAATTTGTGATGAATATGGCTAAGTTCTTTTGAGTAGAGTTTGTATGATGCATCTTAGGATTGAGAACAAGGACCATTGAGTTAATTCATTTGAAATACACTTTTGGATTTGAGCCCCCACTTTCAAACTTCTTCTCATAGTTGTCTTTGATTTCCTTGAGGGCAAGTAAAAGGCAAGTTTGGGGGAGTTGATATAATTAGATATTTCATGCATTCACCATGCATTTAGGACATATTTGCATTCATATTTCATTCATACTTAGAATAATTATAGCTTTTGTCCCATTTTAGGTTCTAAGACATGTTGCATTAGCATTTGCATATTTTCTTGCATATTTTGCATCATTTTCAGGTTATATGGTGTGCATGGAGTAGCCTTGGACGTTGAGCAAGACAGGAAGGTGCAAGAAGTGCTTAGGAATCATTTGGAGTCAAGAAAGCACTCGGACAAAAGGAATGAAGCAGAGATCGAGCTAAGAATCGAGGTGCCTGGGTCGTTTCATCCGAGATCGAGCAGAAGATCGACCTACTCAGCCGGTTTCAGCCTTGGATCGAGCAAGAAGATCGAGCCGCCTGCTCGATTCAATACTCAGATCGGTTCCCAAATCGACCCGGCTGGTCGATCTCAAGTCTCACAGCTCAGACTCAGATCGATCCCTCAGATCGATCCCACCATCTGATTTTCCCTTCTTTTCCTTGCCAACTCATATTTTGTCTTCTAGTGAGGGGATCATTTTGTGTGGTCCTATATAAACATTTGACCTACTTTATTTTGGGGATCCACAATTTTTATGCTCATTATCTCTCCTTCAATTTTTAGGTCTAGCCACCATTCTTGAAGGTTTTAAGCTTTTCTTGTTTTGTAAAACTTTAATCTTTAATTTTTAATCAAGTACTTATCTTTAATCTTTCTTCTTGTTCTTAGCTAAGCATGTTCAACTTCTCTAACCCAATGGTTAAGAGACGTTCGAACATGATTAGTGAGTAAACCATTAGGGTTTAAGGTTGGGATGATTAGGGAGGTTTAAGAGGTTTAACTTGCTCTTAATCTTAATCTCTTCTTGGATTTGGGGGTTTTAAAGCCTAGAGATTCTAAAAGGATATCTCTTTGATTCTAGAGATTTCCTTATCCTAACAAGACTTAGGAGATCCCATAAACCCAAATCCAAAAGACTAGCTCATCCTTTCCCACGCACCATGGATGTTTAGGGAGATAGTTAGGCCATTTTTAAGATCTTTGCTTTATGTTCTTCAGCCTATCTTTCGTCCATACACCATGGGTTAGGAAGAAAGGTTGAAGAAAATATTTATACCACACACCATGGATAAATCTAGATCTTGCTTCTTAAGACCTAGAGATAGCTCATTAGAAATGTGTAGATCTATTTTATTAAAACCCCAAGTTCGAATCTTGAACCTCTCTAAGCATGACCCTCAACCTTGAATCTGCTTTTAGCATTTGAGTTTTTAAAGTCATCACCTTTTAACTTTAAAGTTTAAATCGTGTTGCTTGAATTGCAAGAAATAGCCTAGTTTGCTTAATATTTTCTTTAGAGTATTTTAATTCAAAACGTTGTGTTCTTGATAGTCTTATAATTTTTAAAATAGATTAGAGTATCATTCATTAGCCTGGTAATTAGTTAGAAGTCGTTAGGTTTTTATAAATAGTTTTTACAATTCATCTTAGGTTGCTAGAAATTGCCCATTTGGTCTGTTTTAAGCCTTTGAATATTTAAAATTAGTAGTTCAATCATTTAAATTTTTATCAGTAGCCTAGTAGTCTTTAAACCCATCAATAGAATTGTTAAAATTATTTTCATAGTCGTTTGGTAGCTGCAAGTAGTTTTACGATTTGTTTCCCCCATTTAAACTCAAATTTTGCTTAGATTTACTTAAGCTCTTGCATTCCTAGTAACTTTTGACACCCAAGCTGGATTGATAGCCTTAAATACTACATTGACAAATGAGACTAAAACATTGATAAATCACTGAAAAATCTTAGTTATGAGACACCGATATCAGTTCATTCTTCCGTCCAACTGAGCTAACGTCTTCTATCTGCCAAATCCGTATCTCACCAGAGTCTGCAACCCTTTGAATCTTGATTTTGATCCCCAGGAAGAGTATTTGTTTCCCTACGGAGCCATCTTCCAAGACGACACTGATGAGCAATATCGGGTTGAAGCCGGTGTAGAGGCCGAGGAGGATGAAGCTGACGAATCAGGTGGCTAAGTGGAAGCCACAAACAAATATGATTTCCCGATATACGGAGCAGAGCGCTATTACTTCGATCCAATCATAAGTGCATCTCACCATACCCTCAAGGCTGCCCACGAGCTTGTCAATGTACTCCGACGTTGGAACAAGTGGCAAGAGCGCTCTATCCGCAAGCTGGTCAAGACCGTCAAGGGTGTCAAGGGGCACATGAGAGATCTCAAGGGCCTAATCATACTCTCACATCCAAACTCAAGGGATCGTCTTCATCACCATGAAATCAGTCGATACACAAGACGAGGAACAAGAAGAGCAAGGAGACGAAGAAGAGGTGGAGAACTCGGAGGAAGCCGACAGCCAAACGCCTCACGAAAGGTACTCCTTTTCCTTTATGCCACGGGAGCACGCATTGAGCAAACCGTGAGGTCTTCTTGCCATGAGGAAGGCGCATCGAGGAAGAGAAGGGCGAGCCAATCTCCAATCCCCGAATCTAACAATCCATCTCTCTCAAGCAGTGAGGACACCACGTCCTCACATCACACCGATGTTTAAGGTACCACTCTTCTATCATTGTACATATGCATATTTTTACATTGTACATATGCATATTTTTATTTGCATTTTTTTTTTTACATTTTTTCATATTGTTGTGTATGTATTCTTTCTCTCTTCTATCACACAGGGATTGTGTGATTTAAGTTTGGGGGAGTATATATACATACATACATAATTAGTTTAAGATAGCATGCATTCATCTAATTGCAATGAAAAAAAAATTGAAAACTTTTGAAAAAACTGTTCCACAAAAAGAAAGCACGTAGTTGCATTTTAGGATTGAGTTTAGATGTATTCATATAGGATTCATTACATTCGCATAATGTGTAAATTGTAGGTTATCCTTGTAAATAGACATTTTTACGTCATGAAGTCAATGCCTTGCTTCTTTTTGTTTGATGCATTCTGAGTTAAACTGAATTTAAGGCAGCACCACATTTGCAATTCACATTGTAGAACGCGGCCTTAGCTAAATGCATTGTGATTTAAACTTTTTCCCTAATGAACTTGAACCAATAATCTTGAAAATTAATTATCATGTTTGTTCTCAATTTTCATCTCATGAATTTCCCTTCGACATTCTTTTTCCTTTATACCACTCTTTGCTAGTACAAGAACTCTACCACACCCAAACCAAACATTTGCTTTATACCGTCAAACACTTTTGTGAGCGATATGTGAGGCCTCTTGCATAAGTTTTGAATCTTCTTAGGAAAAAAGTTTTGGGTTTAGGCTGACAAGGTTAGATTCTCATGTAGGCGTGGGCTCACATCTCGAGTCAACATAGGTTAGGTGTTTCACGGGGACAAAAAAAGGGCATGCTACCGATATCTAAGCCGTTGTCCGAGGGTAGACTAGGAAAGGTTTGTGCTGGAATGTTTATTTGGGAAATTGAAAAGAAAGAATGAAAGGGAGGTTTAAGGAGTAGAATGGGGGCAACAAAACAGTGAGATGGCAGCTACAAGAGAAGCTCAAGGCTAACCAAGGAAAAGACGATTCCAAAGAAGCAAAAGAAGGCCAAAACAACAAAGTCAAAACCAGCCAACAACAACGAAGGTGAAAAACAAAGGAACGCCACATAAGGGAGCCAAAAAGAAGCCGAAACCGATCTCCAAAGAAGAAGGGAGAAGTCCCCCAAGATGACCAAAGAAGATGAAAGGTGAAGTGCAAATGGGTACAAGGGCAAAATGCCTTGGTTAAAGGGTAGCTTAGGAAAGGAAACACATGGTTTATACTAAGGTATAAAGTGATTAGGTGCTTGGGAAGATGAGAATTTATCCTCGTATGCATCAATTAGTTTTTACCCTTAACATTTTGCATTAAGAAGATTTCCTTCATTGAGTGATCCTTGCTAAACACTTAACCCTTCCACTAAGAGTTTACCTTTGGCCCGTGACCTTACCCTTAGCCATATAAGTTGATTGTTGAGCATGAGCATGATTCACACTTTAATTTTAATGAATGTTCAAGGGAAATGAGAATTTGAATGTGCATATGAGTTGGGATTGATTATACTTTGTTTTGAGATGAATGTGGCTAACGCTTTTTGAGTAAGTAGAATTCAATTTGAATCCTAGAAACCTGGACTTAGACATTGACTTGATCTCTTTCAAATGGCATTTTGGATTCGGATTTACACTTTCTTTTTAAAACCCCACCCCTCCGGTTGGCTTTTGTTTGCTTTAGGGCAAGTAAAAAAGCAAGTTTGGGGGTGTTAATATCCCTGCAAATTACACCTTTTCCATACATTTCATGATACTTAGAATCACATTCATGCACATTTCTCTTAGTTTTTTGTATCGTTTACACTCATGTTAGGTGTAGGATGCATTAGGATATGTTTTTGCATATTCTTGCATGTTTGGAGTGCTTATCCGGTACAAGAGGTGCATGGAGGTTGATCCAAGGAAGAAGGATTTAAGAGAGATCAAAGGAGAAGGAGATAGATGATTTTCATCGAGCAACATCAACGGATTTCAAGCCGATATGCGCAAGCACAAGGAAGGAACCTCGGAGGATGGCCGCGGCTTGACCCCGATGGAGAGACCCCGAAGTGAAAATCCCACAAGACGTTTTCTCAGACGATATCAGGCTTGAGCAAAGAGATGAGTCCGATACAAGCAACATTCGAGGGACTTCGCAACGGGATGACCCCGAAACTAGAAGCCGATATGAAGAAACCTGAAGTCCAAAATACTCAGTATCACGGCTTGTTCCCACAGCGTCTACCCGATACATTACACGCCAAGAAGTACACATTTCGGGTAAAGTGGTCCCGGCGTGTATGGTTTTTCCCTTTTTTGTATAAATACAAGTTGTCTTCCATCAAGTTGTCTTCCATCCTTATCTCTCTCGCTCGTCCAGATTTAGTTTTTATTCTCTTTTGCAAACACAAAACTCTCTGTTTTTCCGCCATTAGAGATTTCTAAAAGCTTGAACCTTTATGATATTTTAAGCTTAATCAAGACTTGTTTCTTTTAATTTTTTGTTAAATATTCTTTATTTTCTTGTTTTATACTTTCTTTCGTGCGATGAGTAGTCTTCTTATCCCCATGGATTGTGAAGCTTCTCTAATGGTGCGTGAGTAATTCTTTTTAGGATTTTGAAGGGTTAAAAGGACCAAGGGGTTTCGATTAGTATATGTTGCTTAGGTAGAACATAAATCTTTATTCTTTCTTGTTTATCATTACTCATGCTTAGTCTAGGTTGATCTTCTAGTCTAATGTCCACAGGCGTCTTGCATGAATACCACGTGTGAGATAAGCATGAACCATGAACAAGAGTTTAACCCTTCTTAGCCTAAGGCATTACTTGTCTAAGGAGTTTTACGGTTTAATAGGGACGAATAGTATTGCTTGTCTTTTTTATTGTACCGCTTAGCGAGAGCTAGTCTATGGTAATAGAGATTCAAAGAGAGTAGACCCAAACACCATGGGCTAACCGGTTTGTGGATCCCTTTACATAAGAATCACCATCAAGACCAAGTCTTGATGTGATCTAAAGCCTTGCTTATTAAGAAATTCGAGAGTTCCCTAGATTAAAAAACCCATCTTGATCCTTCTTTTAGCATAAAGTTTAGATCTTCCATCGTTTACGTTGTTATTTCGTGCTCAAATAGATTAAAATTCATATTTTTATGGTCTTGAGTGACACAAGTCCAAGTTTTTAGTAGCTTTAGGTCGTAAAGATCAAACATTTCATTATCAAGCTTGACTTTTAACACCATACTTAACTGAAGTGCTATTAAACAACCTCGAATGGATTGATAAACCCCATACTCTATATTGTAACGATTATAAGTGTTGGTTCATTGATCTAAGTCCACTTGTTCCTACATCATCTGGTATCAGAGCTTAGATTCAAAGCATTAGGTGAATCTATCCCTTTTCTTTAGTTTTTGCAATTTTTGTTTTGTTCTTCAAAAGCCTTGAAAATCAAAAAAAAAAATGTTAATGTTTGCTTTGATTTGTTTCTGCTCTTTGTTTGATCTCATATAGAAAAGCCATAAAAATTGTGTCTTGCTTTTGCTCTTGTTTAGTTGTTTTGCATCCAGAAAATCAAAACCCATAAGAATATCATCTATTACTGTTTTAAAACCCTTGTTGCACTCGTATGTTTCAGTTACATTCATTAGTCATTCTGTTGCACTTTGTCATTCGGTTTAAAGTATTAAGAACGTGTTTGGGATTGTTTCTGTTAGTTACATATCAGTCATTCATCATATTGAAACCGCATCAGCATCCATTGTATTCTGTTAAAGTATAAACAAAAAAAGAACCAAGCATATCATTCTGTTTCTTTGAATCATTCAATTAAGTGCCTAGTTTCAGTTTACTCTTCATACCACCCATCCTGCACTTAATCTTTTGTTTACTTGCCTTACTACAGGAAAGCAATGGGAAAAGCTACTGAGCGAACTGATTTTTCTAGAATCATTGCCGGTAATCAAGTTAGCCTTACTCAACAGAGTAACACCCAAGCCGCACTAAGAGAGCGTGGGAACCGCATTGAACAGCCACCACCACCGCCAGCTCCTGCACGCAGAGACCCCATCCGAGTTGCCAATGCTTAAAGAGCAAATCAAAGAGCACGTCATGATGAAGACGATGACCTGCCAGACTTAAAGGATGATCAATATGACCCTGCAGGCTACAACAACAACCATAGAGGTCAGAATAATTATGGCAAAGAAATGACAGAGAAAGGGAAGGGGGGTAAAGACCTTATGCTCAATGCCCTTAACCTTTGCTGGGAAGGTGAATCCAGATGCCTACGTAGATTTGGAGAAGCTTATGGAGTACATATTTGAGTACTACAAGTACTCTGAAGCAAGGAAAGTGTCCCTTGCTGCTGCACAACTAACTGAGAATGCTTTACCTTGGTGGGACATAGATGTGTCTGAGAGGAGAAGGCATAGGCATGGTCAGATTAGTAGTTGGGAGGACATGAGGTTCAGTTTAAGAAAGAGATATGTTCCTGCTTACTACCACAGAGACCTACAAAAGAGATTTCGCAAGCTCACCCAAGGAAACAAGTCTGTAGAAGACTACTATGATGAGTTTGAAACTCTTAAGAATCGGCTGGAGATTGAGGAAATAGAAGAGGATCTGATAGCGCAGTTCCTTGATGGTCTTCTAGACAGAATAGCTAGAAAGGTTGAGAGGCAGAGCTACCATGATATGAACGATCTGCTTCACCATGGTATTCAGGTTGAGCAACACATTAAGAAGAAGACAGCCTCTACCAACAGAAGTAAGACAAATTTGAATCCCCCACCTCAACATAACAAAGACAAAGGAAAGTCTATTAAAGTGGATTCACGGTTCAAGAAAGCCACACCAAACTTGTCTAAGAGCAACAAACCAATACCTAATAGAGCCACTAATCAGAGAGCTAGAGACATTACATGTTTCAAATGTGAAGGAAAAAGACATTATGCAAGAGCGTGTCCCAACCAGAGAGTTACGATTCTCAAAGCTAATGGCGAGTATGAGTCACAAGATAAGGAGGAAGAAGCTGTGGAATCTGAAGAAGACATAATAGACTATCCATATTCAGGCGAGCTCTAAGTTGTGAGGAGAGCTCTCAGTGTTCTCTTCGAACCAGAGACATTTCAGAGAGATAACATCTTCCCTTCACGCTGCACCATCAATGCCAAGGTATGTAGTTTAATCATAGATGGAGGTTCATGTACTAATGTCGTGAGCAAATACTTGGTTGATAAGCTAGGTTTTCTGAGGACTAAGCACCCAAGACCTTACAAGCTCAAATAGTTAAACGATGACACTGAGCTCAAGATTGATGAGCAAGTTACATTTCCTTTTAGCATAGGGAAGTACACAGACCAAGTAGTGTGTGATGTGGTTCCTATACAAGCAGGTCACTTGCTACTAGGAAGGTTATGGTAGTTTGATAAAGAAGCTCTACACAACGGCCGTACCAACTGATAGAAGCATTTTTCATTGTTCTTAAACAATTACTCAAACCCCACTCATGTCTTGTAGTGTTTGAGGATCAATCCATATGGGTATGCTTAGACAATAGGAATGCATAAAACTTCTTAATCTAAGCAAGCAATAAAGTTTTGAGGTTTAACTAACACCCTAAGTGATTAAACAAACCAAACAAGAGTTACTAACACCTTAATTAAGCAATGAATGCACTAATCAAGCAAATTAAAAGCTAATTAACTACTAATCAAGATTATCAAATAACTAAAACGAAAGGATGGGATTATCAATCTAAGGTGTTCCAAGAATCAATCTTTGATGTGAATAAATAACAATATATGCTAATCCCTAAGCTTAGAACTCAAAAGCTAGACTAATCCAATCTCATGGCACTAATCCCTTCATTAATCATCCTAATCAAGAATAAATTCTCATTTGTGAAAAGGAAGCTAACAAGCATGGTGATTCAGTTCTAAAATGCTAATAAACACCCTAGATAATCACTCTCATGAGCTAGGAATGTAAATCCCTTGTTTAGTTGGTTGGGGAATTTCATCAAACACCTTGTGGGTGAGAAATTCTCTAAAGCCTAGTTTTAGCTTGATCATGGCTAAACTAGCATTTAGAACACTAAGCAAGGAGAGAAATGAGAAGATCTAACCCTAGACATCTAAGATTAACCCTTAAAACACCCTAGATCTAACCCATCCTTGGATCCTAATGAAACTACTCACTAATCATGATTAGACCCTCAAATCCTATGAAAGAAATGGAGATAAACATGATTAGAGAGATAGATAATGGAAGATTAATAAAGATAACTACTAAATTGCATAAACTCAAATGAAATGTCTTACAAAATCACTTAGAAACCAAAAGGGAAGGTTTTCTAAGCAAGAACAAAAGATTAAAAGATACTTAGGAAAATTTCGGTCATTTACTATTTATAGTGAACAGTGTCAACCCGGAACAAAACGGGTTTTTGACCCGGTTTTAGGCTGAAATCAGACAGCGTATCGAGCTTCCTAGGTCGACATGCAGCTCGATATGCTGCTAAAAAGTTTCTTCAAGGACCGTGTCGAGTTTGGTAGCTCGACATGAATGTTCGATACGCCAGGCTTGTTCTTCGGCTGGGGCTTGTATCGAGCTTGCTAGCTCGATACAATTGCCCGATATGCTCACGACTTTTCTCCGAATGGGCCTTGTATCGAGCTTAGTAGCTCGATACAAACGTCCGATACGCTCCTCTCGTCCTTCCTGCCAGGCCGTATCGACCTTGGTGTCGAGCTACCAAGGTCGATACACTTCTAAAAATCGTCTACTTCTTGATTGGCCACCTTCTCTTCTTCATCCTTGTCATCCAACTCTCCATAATTGTCCTCCAAGCCTTTAAGACACATAATTAGGACTCAATATGTACAAATTTGCAACAACCTAAGCTAAAACTAAATAAACTCTAATATGGATGCAAATGGAACTAATAGTGGTTTAATGAATACAAAAGTGCATGCAAAACTATCTAAAATGAATGCTAAAATATGCTAAATTATGAGTATATCAACTCCCCCAAACTTGCCTTTTACTTGCCTTCAAGCAAACAAACATGACAAATCTAAGAGAGAGGTTTAAAGGTGGGAGCTCAATATCCAAGAATGCCAACAAACATAATCAACTCAATGTTCTAGTTCTTAATTCTAAGATGCAATTGAATTCATACTACTCCAAAAGAGTTAGCCATGCCCATCTCAACAATCAAATGCACTAAGACTTTAACCTAGATATGTCTCCCTATCAGGCCAACTCTTTAACATTCATTAAGTTGCAAACCGTGAATCATGACAATGCAATGCAAGTGTCATTTGGCAAAGGGACTAGGTTTTGAGATAAAAGTGATCTCAATTCATGTGGCTTCCATTTCAAATGCGGGTTTCACTCATAGAGGATTAAACTTTATGCATAATGCTAAAGGTAAAAGACAAGTGATGCATACAAGACTAGACTCTCATCTACCCATAATGCTATCAATGGTCCTAAACCCCTCTCATTCATTCCTTTTAAAGCTCACTCAACCTTCTAAAGCTACCCTTTTCTCTCAAGGCTCTTTGTGCCTTGCTAAACCCATAAATCTCAAAAACCACTTTTTTTTTTAGTACTTAAGGGGAAACTTCTTCAACCTTTAACTCATAGCGAATGGTGTGATCTTTTATCAACTAAGCTCTTCTTTTTATTCCAAGGTAGTCTATCTTTTCTTTGGCCTTTTGGCTCTTTTGATTTTTCTCTTTTTTTTTTTCTTTTTTTTTCTTAAAACTACCTAGCACCTTTTGTACTTAGAGCTATTCCTTTCAAACACAAGATCCACCATTTCAAACTATGCTTACCTTATTTTCCACCAAGCCTTTAAGAGCAATCTCATTCTTTCTACTTCCTTTCCACAACTCAACATGCCAAAATGCAAGCATAAAATTCATTTCAAAACACCAAGCAATACCACGACCCATACCCCAAAATCCTAAGCCTAAAACTAGCCTAGAAATGTGAGAGCTAGAATCTACATGAGAGCCTAAACTTGTCGTCTCAAACCTAACACTTTATGCTAAGTTTAATCAAAATAAGGCCTCATAAGAAATTTCACTAGAACATTGGGCTTCAAAGGAGGTAAGGTAAGGTGGCGGTACTACTTGAGCTAGCAAAAGGGTGGTAAAGTGGGTAAGAAAGCTCAAATATGTCTAATATCCATGAATTCACTTTCAATGCAAGGCATGATATTTAGATGTCAAATTTCGGTTCAAGTTAGTAGAGTTTCCTATCAATTTCAAGATCCTATTTCGACCAAAATCTAGTGACAAGTGAGGTGGTCCAAGCATGGTTCTTCCTTACTTTCAAGATTTGTTCAAATGCATCAAAGAACTACTAAGTAGGGTATTGAATTGATTACATGAGTTGGCACTCTACAAGGATTAGCTCATCATTGCTCCCAATGCATATGAATGCAAATCCTATATAAAATGCAATTAGACGCAATCCTAATATGCAAATGCAACATAAGACTCACAAAACACAATGCCAAATCTCTCAACCTCTCCCCTAAACTTAAATTACACAGTCCCTTGTGTAATAAAAGTCTACAAGAGACCTCAATCAGCATGACATAAAAACAAAATGGAAATATAAAACAAATATGTACAAGGGAGGTGTAGATACCTCAAAACTGGGAAGAGGAGGAGGATCCTAAGGAGAGTGATTGGTTACTCGAGGAGGGAGACCGGCTCGGCTTTCTCTTCCTTGACCGTGCCTCGTGGGAGGAAGAGCGAGGTAGGTCTACTTGGACCGCTTCCCTTGGATGCACATGGAATGAATGGCGCCTATCAAGGTCCATTTCGCTCTTGCCCTCAGCTTCTTCCTCTGCCACACACCGCTTGTGCCCTCTTCTCTAGCCCTTGTGGAGGACTTTCCCTTGATGATGGCCTTTAACCCTTTGACCGTCTTCTTCAAATCCTTCACCGTTTCACCGAGCTTCTTAATGGCCCGATCTTGGTACTTGTTCCACCTCTTGAGAAGGCCAATGTGTGAGTGGGCTTCTCGCAATGTCGGGCTTGGCATCGGGTCAATACACGAGCTCAACTAGTATCACTCATTACCATAAACCGGGCTCGGAGCTTCGTCCTCTTCTTCTGCTTCTTCTCCTTCTTCAAGAATTTGGTTTGGGTCAAAGTCAAATGTCCATTTCTTGGCAATGGTGTGGAGAGGTGGATTGATAGAGAGATTGTAGAGGTCCACGTATGAGGGAACAAAGTCGATGTGGAAGATGTCTTGGAACGAGGTGACTTGTGTGTTTGGGAGACAAATATTCGCCTCGGTCTTCAAGTCAACGGCAAACTTGTAGGCAAATCTGTGACCTAGCCTTCTTGAGAGGAACACAATCCTTTCAAGGTAGAAGATGTCCATCCACTCGGGGTCAAGGCCATCCGTCCCTAGCCGATGTCCATAAGCTTCAAGAATCGGGGTTATGATCCCGCCAACGCTGAGCTCGGGATCCTTGTCCTTCATCGTGACTACCCAATCTTGGTAAGAGAGAAGTTGCCTAACCAATAAGGTAACAATACCAGCCCCCGTCCTATCTCCTTGGACTCTTGTGCCTCCTCTTGTGTGAAACCTGATGAACTTGGAAAGACCCACATCCAACAACTCGAACTCCTCTTGGATAACTTTCCCGGTCTCCTTCCTTGCATAGAAGGTGTGAGCAAGAGCCTTGTGTGCATACCTCAATACCAGATGCCTTATCATAGTGCCCGTGCTTCCTCCCGGTTTGAAGTTCCCAACCGCAATTATCTCCCACAAGCCTTTCAACTCACACTCATCAATGGTGAGCATCTTTGTTCTCCTTTCACCTTCTCGGAAACAAAAGATCCCGTTTAGTTGGCGGAAGGACATTGTGTAGATGGTCCTATGGATCTTGAACTTGATGTAGTCATAACCATCTCGTGGTGGTGAATCCTCTACGTCATAGTAGAAGTGCGCGGTGAGGGAAGAGAGGAACTCACATGTCGCGAGCTTGTAAGCGGGATTGGCCATGGTGAAGAACTTGGCCAATCCCATGTTGGAGAAGAGGGTTCGGAAGTCCTCAAAGAGCCCCAAGGCTCGAAGCGTCTTCTCATGTGGGTACTTCGTCGCTTTGAATCGCATACCCATGAATGTCTTAAGGAGTTTCTCGGGTGTGAGCTTCTTCTTTGGCACCTTTTGTGTGGCCTTTGATTTCCCTTTTGAAGCTCTCATGGTGGCCTTCTTCTTTGACCCACGTACCAACTGTTCCTCCACACTTTCAACCTCCCGGTCCTCAACCGCCTTCTTCTTCCCTTGGCTCTTTGATGATCTTGCTTGAGAACTTGCTCCTTGGGTTGTTGGATCTCCTGTAGTTCTTCCCATTGTTCCTACAAGAGAAACAAAGCTTGTAGAGGGAGTAAGCAACTCATTTTGAATAAACAACAATGGCTCTTACACAAGCATCAAACAAGATCAAGTGCCACATTTTCGAATTTCCTCCCAATTCAACACTTACCAAATTTTGCCAAGTACAAAATTTTCAAATTGTCCAAATTCGAGTGCTATCAATTGACAATCCATAGGCATGAAAAACTTGGTTTTGGATTGTTTACCTCGTGAACAAGTAAGAGGATGAACAAGATTGACTTATGATCAATAAGAGCACAAAGAACTAGCAAGAGGCACTTGAAATCACGAAAATTGATTGAAAATAGAGAGAGGAAGAGCCAAAAATCGCAAGTATGTGTGTGAAGGGGGCTATTTTTGTGTTTGGTGAAGAAGAAGGGGAGGGAACCGGTTTAATTCGAGTGAATTAAACCGGTCAGACCCCGTTGACTTACCTGAAAAAGGAGCGTATCGAACTATGTAGGTCGATACATAGCTCGATACGCTTGCAGACGCGGGTTTTAAAACTGTATCGAGCTATGTAGCTCGATACAGATGCCCGATACATATGTTGAATATCCCTGGCCGAGTTTGTATCGAGCTTAGTAGCTCAATACAAACGCCCGATATGGCTCCTTCGAATTCCTTTTGAGAGCTGTATCGAGCTTAGTAGCTCGATACACAGGTCGACACGATGCCAGAAAACTTCTTGCAAGTTTTTTGCTCTTTGCTTAACCTCCTTTATCCAAACCTATCATCCACAAACACTAAAAAAAAATTTATTGAATTAAAAAGTGCAAATATTTACAAAGATAAACATGGGAATGCCTCCCAAGTGCGCTTGTTTAAAGTCACTAAGCTTGACTTTTCAAACCCTTAGGCATGGGGGTGAACAAGGAGTGGAATTGGCTTCCCTTGTCCTTTCTTAACGAACATGGTGCTTGCTCCAGCTTGCAGTACCTTCCTTTTCTTCTTAGACCTCTTTGGCAGCTCAGCTATAGGCTCCACAATCTTGAGCCCATCAAACATTGCTAGAAGACTCTCACCATCAAAGCTTGGCCCAACATACTCATTGTGATCAAAGACTTCATTCTCACTCATCACCACACTAGTGAGACCCATCAGCTGCTCCTTAGGTGGTCCTTCTTCAGCCTCCTTAGTGTCACATGTGATTGTTCCCCAAATGCTCAAAGCCGAAGGTTTCATAGGATAGAAAACCTTAGCATCCACATTCTTGAGGATCACCTTTTTGTTGATGAAGTCAAGGCTTGCACCAGCTGTGTGGAGGAAGGGTGTCCCTAGAAGAAGAGATAGCCTTGCTGCTTGAACCATTTCCATCACAATGAAATCAGTTGGGACTAGACATTCACCAACTCTCAATGGATAATCTTCTAGAAGGCCTAGTGGTTGCCTTGAGGAAGCATCAACAAAGGTGATGTGTGATGAATACTTCTTCATAGTGGTGATCCCAAGGTTCTTGAACATCTCAAGGGACATCACATTGACACTTGAGTCGGAATCACACAAAGCTTCATCAATCTTCAAATCCCCAAGAGAACAAAAAATCAAAACATTTCCCAGATTACCAAGCTTTGGAATAACCTTGGACTCATTCTTTGATGTGCGTGATGAATCTAGACCTTCTATTAGCGCTTCAACCTTCTCTATGTTGGCAAGCAAATCTTTGATGAACTTATTTGACCTTTGACTTGAGACAAACTCTCCACTTTGGGCAACGATGCACCAACTTTCTCCATACTCCCTCTAAAGCTTGAGAGTACCTTCTTTTGTGCCTTAGTCAACACCGGCTCAGGAAAGGGGAGTGGTGGCTTGTAGTTAAGGATATCATGAGCCTCAACTTCAGTCTTCTTAGCCACTTCTCTTTCCTTTTCAACAATACTTGCTTGTGTAGAGATCACATCCTCATCAAGCTCTACTTTACCCATTGGTTTAGCAACAACAAAATAGTCATTTTCAATGACCGCCTCCCCAACTTGAACTTCAATGTCCTCATTGACTATAGTTTCATCATTTGGACACTCAAATAGTTGCTCAAAGTCAGCTACTACACGCTCATACTCTTCCTCATCAATAGATTAGATAGCATTGCAATATTCATTGGGGTTGGTTTCGGGTTTACCGGGCAAAGAGGCTTGAGCTCGTGTAGAGGATGAAGCAATGCCCTTGTTGTTCTCCATTTGCTTGATCTTGGAGCTCAAAGTGTCAAACTTGGAGTTTAGGTCATTGTAAGAACAATCCACCTTGTTGTGGATTTC
>JAHZTW010000001.1:282970292-282987787 GCA_020283515.1 Alliaria petiolata
AATCTAAGGTGTTCCAAGAACCAATCTTTGATGTCAATCAATAACAATATATGCTAATCCCTAAGCTTAGAACTCAAAAGCAAGACTAATCCACTCTCATGGCACTAATCCCTTCATTAATCATCCTAATCAAGAACAAACTCTCATTTGTGAAAAGGAAGCCAACAAGCATTATGAAACAATTCTAAATTGCTAATAAACACCCTAGAAAATAACTTTCATGAGCTACGAATGTAAATCCCTTGTTTAGTTGGTTGGAAAATTTCAACAAACACCTTGTGGGTGGGAAATTCCATAAGGTCTAGTTTTGGCTTGATCATGGCTAAACTAACATTTAGAACACTAAACAAGGAGGAAAGTGAGAAGATCTAACCCTAGACATCAAGATCAATCCTTAAAACACCCTAAATCTAACCCATCTCTAGATCCTAATGAAACTACTCACTAATCATGATTAGACCCTCAAATCCTATGAAAGAGATGAAGATAAGCATGATTAGAGAGATAGAGAATGAAAGATTAACAAAGATAAGTACTAAATTGCATAAACTCACATAAATGTCTTACAAAATCACTTAGAAACCAAAGACGAAGGTTTTCTAAGCAAGAACAAAAGATTAAAACATACTTCAGAAAATTTAGGTCATTTAGTATTTAAAGTGAATAGTGGACGAAACGGGTCAATCCGAAAGATACCGGGTATTAAACCAGTTTAAAGCTAGAAATCGCGCAGCGTATCGAGCTTGCTAGGTCGATACACTGCTAAAGATCTTCTCCAAAAGTTGTGTTGAGCTTAGTAGCTCGACATAAACTCTCGATACGCCATCTCCAGGACTTCGGCTTGCTTTGCATCGAGCTTGGTAGCTCGATACAAATGGTCGATATGCCTCCTCCAGAACTCCCGGGTGGACTTGTATCGAGCTTGCTAGCTCGATACAGATGCTCGATATGCGCGTCCCATCCTCACTGCCAGGCCGTATCGAGCTTGGTAGCTCGATACCAAGCTCGATATGTTGCTAAAACTTCTCTCCTTCTCTTTTTGGCCACTTCTCTTCCTCCTCTTTGCATCCATCTCTCCATATGGTCCTCCAAGCCTCCAAAATACCTAATAAGGACTCAATATGTACAAATATGCAACAACCTAAGGTAAAACTTACTAAACTCTAATATGAATGCAAATGGGACTAAAAGTGGCTAAATGAGTGCAAAAGAAGACATAAAACTATCCTAAATGAGTGTTAAAATATGCTAAATTATGAGTATATCAACTCCCCCAAACTTGCCTTTTACTTGCCCTGAAGCAAACAAACATGACAAATCCAAGAGAGAGATGTGAAGGTGGGAGCTCAATATCCTAGAATGCCAACAAAAAAAATCAACCCAATGTCCTAGTTCTTAATTCTAAGATGCATTTGAATTCATCCTACTCCAAAAGAGTTAGACATTCCCATCTCAACAATCAAATGCACAAAGACTTCAATCTAGATAAGTCTCCCTATCAAATCAACTCTTTAACATTCATTAAGTTGCAAACCATGAATCATGACTATACAATGCAAGTGAATTCATTTGGCTAAGGGACAAGGCTTTGAGATAAAACTGTCCCAATTCATGTGGCTTCGATTTCAAACGCGGGTTTCACTCAAAATGATTGAACTTCATGCATAATGCTAAAGGTTAAAAACAAGTGATGCATAAAACACTAGACTCTCATCTACCTGAAATACTATCAATGGTCCTAAGCCCCTCTCATTCATTCTTTTAAAGCTCACTCAGCCCTCTAAAGCTACCATTTATCTCCCAAGGCTCTTTGTGCCTTGCCGAACCCATGAATTGCATAAACCACTTCTTCCTTTCAAGATCTTAAGGGGAAACTTCTTCAACCTTTAACTAATAGCGAATGGTGTAATTTTTTAACAACTTAGCTCTCTTTTTTTAATTAAAAAAAAAAATTAATTTAATAAGACATTTTAGAAAATTTAAATTTTCTTTTCTATACTTTTTTAAACACAAGACCCACCATTTCAAACTACGTTTCCCTTACTTTCCAACAAGCCTTTTTCATCCCTTTCTTTCTACTCCCTTTCCACAACTCAACATGCTAAAATCCAAGCATACAATTTCAATTCCAAATCATCAAGCAATACCAAGACCCAACCCTAAATCCTAAACCTACAACTAGCCTCGAAATGTGAGAGCTAGAATCTACATGACAGCCTAAACATGTCGTCTCAAACCTAACACTTTATGCTAAGTTCAATCAAACTAAGGCCTCAAAAGCAATATCACTAGAACATTTGACTTCAAAGGAGGTAAGGTAAGGTGGGGGTACTACTAGAGCTAGCAAGAAGGTGGCAAAGTGAGTAAGAAAGCTCAAATATGTCTAATCCATGAATTCACTTTCAATGCAAGGCATGATAATTAGATGTCAAAATTCGGTTCAAGTGAGTAGAGTTGGTTATCAAATACAAGACCCTATTTCGACCAAAATCTAGTGACAAGTGAAGTGGTCCAAGCATGGTTCTTCCTTACTTTCAAAAATTATTCAAAGGCATCAAAGAACTACTAACTAGGCTAGTGAATTGATTACATGAGATGGAACTCTACAAGGATAAACTCATCATTGCTCCCAATCCATATGAATGCAATTCCTACATGAAATACAACTAGACTCAATCCTAATTTGCAAATGCAACATCTAGATGACTTTATTTTTTGGAAAATTTTCAAAAATTTTGTTTTTTTTTNCTTGTTAAGTTTTCGATAATCTATACACATCCTATGACCTGTGATGATCCTAGAAGGTATTAGTTCATCATTCTCATTTTTTATAACCGTGATACCCCCCTTTTTAGGCACGACATGAACCGGTGAGATCCAAGTGCTATCACTTATGGGGTATATCACGTTGGCCTCTAAAAGTTTTAGGATTTCTTTCTTAACCACTTCTTTTAAATTCGGGTTCAAACGCCTTTGGTGTTCAATTGAAGAGGTGTTCTCATCATCTAAATGAATCCTATGAGTACAAAGTAATGGTGAAAGGCCTTTGATGTCACTAAGAGAGTACCCAATGGCCTTCCTATACTTTCTCAATTCCCTAAGGAGAGAGTCTAACTCATCATCATTCAGGTTGTCATTAACAATGACCGGGTAAGTCTCATTCAGTCCTAAGAAAGCGTACCTTAGCCCAATTGGTAGCTGCTTGAGGTCCACCTTTGGGCCTAGCAGCTCACTCCAGTCCTCCTCTTGGCTTGTGTTGAGGTTACTGTCCTCATTTGCTTCCTTAGACCCCGAGTCATGAGCTTCCAAGCTGCCCTCTTCAAGCGTCTGTCCCGCAGAGATCGAGTGGATTGGTCGATCTACCACTCGATCTTGGTCGGATCGAGTAGAGTCCCTCTTGACGTCTATTATGGCTCCAGCAGTTGCCAAAAACGGTCTTCCAATGATTAAGGGATCCTTGGGTTCTTCATCCATTTCAAGAACAACAAAATCCGTGGGGATACTCACATTGCTTATCCTCACGGGTAGGTCTTCAGGAATTCCTACCGGGAGTCTTACACTTCTGTCAGCCAAGATCAATGAGATCTTGCATTCCTTAAACTTGGTGAAGCCTAGCTTCTTTGCAATGGAGTAGGGCATTAGGTTAATGATTGCTCCTAAATCACACAAACAATTGCTAAACCTCAACGGCCCTAGCGCACAAGGTATGGTGAATGAGCCTGGATCTCCTAGCTTCTTTGGTGCTATCTTTTTGTGGCTGATTGCACTGCACTCTTGACTCAATACCATGACCTCTTGACAATCTTTAGCTGTCTTGGCAAGTGTATCCTTCAGAAACTTGGCATACTTCGGTACCATGCCAAACAATCAAGCAAAGGCAATTTCAGCTCAACATTTCTCAAATGTTTTTCAAACAAGGCTCTGTGATTCTCAACCAGCTGCTTCTTGAAGCGTCCAGGGAAGGGGAGCTTTGGTTTATAGGGTGGAGGTACGAAAATATTTTTTTCTTTGCTTGCTTCCCCCACTTGTTTTTCCAAAACCGCTTCCTTGCCTTTTCTTGCCCTTTCAATGTAGACATTGTCAAAGGTGATCTCTTGATCATTTAAAAGATCACTCCCCCCTTCTTGAATCACAATGTCTTCATTGTCTTTAGTGTGGACCGTGGTTGTACTTCCTTTCCACTCCTTAGAGTGATCACGTTTGCATACTCCTTGGGATTTGTCTCACATTGGCCGGGTAAAGTACCTTGGCCGCTTGTACTAGCTTTTCCTTTCTCCAGCTGACAAATTTTGTTGTTGATGTTGCTGATCTGTGTAGAGACCTCAGTAAGGGAGGAGTCCAGGCGGTTGTTCATATCAACAAATTTTTGATTATTGGATGCTTGGCCTTGGAGTAGTTGTTAGAACATAGCCTGTACCAGATCTTGAGGTGGCGCTTGATTTTGTTGTTGCTGAGGCACAAAACCAGGAGGGTAGGCTTTCTTCACTTGCTATTGGTTTCCTTGGTAGGGGCCTTGTCTTTGCCCTTGATACCCACTGTTTTGTTGAAATCCTCCTTTGTTGTAAGGAACAAACGGTTTGCCTTGATTGCTTTGTTGTGGAGGGTAAACTTGGTCCTTTGGATTTTCCACATTGGTTCTTCTGTAAGACAAGTTGTTGTTGGTCCCTTGATACCTTGGAGCATATCCCTGTGGCTTAGGATAATCTTGGCCACCAACCCAATTCGCTTCTTCAAATTCCTCCTCATTCCTTTCTTGGAACAAATCCGCAGCTTCACCAACAAAGTGCATATGTTTCTGGCTAGACAGCATCATCATGTCAAGTTTTTAATGGAGTGACTTCAGCTCCTTCTTGTGTGCCTCCAGCTCATGACCACTTGGTGCTCGGTCATAGTCCTCAGAATAGTTTCCATCACTCAAGGCCAAGTTTTCAATCAACTCCATGCCTTCTTACACATCTTGTCCAAGGAAATTTCTGTTGCTTGTTGTGTCAAGTAACATGCGAATCTTTGGCAAGGATCCACGGTATATTGTGCTCAAGAGTGTCTCCTCAGTAAGGCCATGGTGAGGACACTGAATGGTGTAGTCCTTGAACCGCTCCATTGCTTCACTAAAGGTTTCATTTTGCCTTTGTGTGAGACCGCTTATTTCACTTCTTAGCCTAGTCGTTCTTGTGCTTGAGAAGAACTTGGACAAGAAGGCTTTCTTGCATTCAACCCAGGACGTGATTGTGCCTTGAGGTAGGGTCTTCTCCCAATTTCTGGCTTTGTCCCCAAGAGAAAAAGGGAAAAGCCGTAGCTTGAAGCTATCCTCCGAGATGCCGTTTATCTTGATCATTCCACACACTTGTTCGGAGTTGTCCAAGTGCTCCAGTGGGTCTTCCATTGCCAGGCCATGGAACTTGCTGTTCTGGACCATAGAGACAAATCCAGGCTTGATCTCGAAGTTGTTGTTTTGCACCGGTGGTGGAGTGATGCCAAAGCGATTTGTGTGAGTGTTTGGTGCATCACCCGCACCAATGATTCGTGGTGCTCTTGGCAGGTGGTAAGGGTGTCCAATGCCTCTGCCAGCAGCAGCATGTTGAGGTGGATCTTCCACCTGGTTGTGGTCAGCCATCACCTCTTGATGGTAGTCGTCAATTCTCTCCTATGCCTTGCACTTCCAAGCTTATGGATGTTGTCTAGTGGCGTGAGTAGGTTGTTGTCACCTCTAGACCTCAGGTTCATATACCCGAAAACACAAGTAGACAAGTAGAGAAATTAGTAACCAAATACAAAAATAAAAACTAAAGCATAGTTTTGTTGTTGTAATAGTTCAGGTGTCAATCCAAACTGGGGTGAAAGATACTAAGAATACAAGAGTTCAGGTAAAGCTAAGTGGAATTCGGGTTATTTGGGGAACAATCCTATGAAAATTACTTGTGGTGATTATACAGACACGAAAACTATTTTAAAATCCCTATAAAAGGGTTATACAACTAGTAGATGACTTCTAAACAATTAAAAAACCGATCTAATAATTTTATAAAATCCAAGTCTAAAATCGGATAAACTAGATAATTTCTAGGTAAGTAACAAGATTTTCAAAAACTACTTCTAAAAATCAAACGATAATCAACTCAGTACCTGACAGTAAAATAAGACTCTAAGCAATTTCTAAAATACTAAAAATAGCAAAAACACAATTTTACAAATTTAGAAAACTCTATTGCATAATTAAGCTATCTAAGAGGATTTTTGGGAAAATAATTAAACTTTAGATAAGAGAAAAATTGTTTTAAGTTTTCAAAGATTAAAAACAGATTCAAGGTTGGGATTCATTCTTAGGGAGGTTGAAAATTCGAGCTTTGGGCTTTGAAAATATATTTCTACACACTTTAGTGCTATATCTAAGCCTTAAGAAACCATACTAGATTTACCCATGATGTGTGGTGTAAATTCTTTCTTCACCCTTTCCTCCTAACCCATGATGTTTGGTGGAAAGAAAAGGTGAAGAACATTAAGCTTGGATCTTAAAAGATGGCTTAACTACCTGATATCTCTGTAAATTGCATGTTTTAGTACATGTTTCATGATAGTTAGGACTTCATTCTTGCACTTTAGTCTTAGTTTTCATCACGTCTTCACTCATGTTAGGATAGATGCATTAGGTTAGGTTTCTGCTTAGTCTTGCATGTTTGGAGTGTTTTCTCAGGTGTTTAAGATGGTCCGAAGAAGAAGCCAAGGAAAGAGATCTCGGATGGAGGATAAGTGAGCAATATCGAGCATGGATCACGACCTCGTAGCCGATGCGGACAAGGGCAAGATGAACCTCGACAAGTAGCAGCGGCTTGATCCCGAAAGAGCCACCTCGGAGCGAAGATCCTGTAAGAGGATTGAATTAAAACGGATATCGGAGCAAGGAAACGGGAAGCATCCGATTCAAGTTACAAGAAAGGCAAGCCTTCACGACATGATCCCGAAACACTTGCCCGATATGGAGCCTGCCCGAAGATTCAGAAGAGTTAGCGTTTCGGCTTGCTCACCACGACTTAAACCCGAAACGCTAAAAGCCAAAATAATACCATTTCGGGAAAGTGGTCCCAACGTTTTAGGTTTTTCCTCTTTTATGTATAAATACTCTCTCCACTCTTATCCTTATCATCACGCTTGCTTATTTTACTTTTCTGTCTTCTCTTTCAAACCGAGAACTACCTTTGTATTTCGCCATTAAAGCTTATTTTAAAGCTTTGATTTTTATGCAATCTTGAAGTTTTAAGTATTATTGCTTAGTAGATTTCAAGAAAGTTTCTTCCTTTTCTTATTTTTCGGCTATCTTGCAAGCCATGAGTAACTTTTTTATCCTTCTGGATCTTGAGGTTTCTCAAATGGCAAGTGAGTAGTCTTTTTAGGATTTTGATGGGTGAAAAGGACCAAGGAGCTCTCGGGTTTATATTTTTGGCTTAGCTAAAATATAAAGTTAGATTCTTTCTTGTTTATCATTCCCAAAGCTTAGTCTAGTTTGGCCATCTAGCCTAAAGTCCACAGGCGGCTTGACACGAACATCACGTGCTTGCTTAACCGGATCCATGAACAAGAGTTTGATTTCTTGGGCTAAGACTAACCCTCTGTCCAAGAGTCTTACAGTTCAATAGGGACGATGCAGATGCTTGTTTCTTTTATTGTACCGCTATGCGAGAGCTAGTCTATGGTGATAGAGATTCAAAGAGTTTAGACCCAAACACCATGGGCTAAATGATTTGAGGATCCCTTTACCTAAGAATCACCATCAAAAGACCAAGTCTTGATGTGATCCAAAAGCTTTAGCTTGATAAGACAAAACCGAGAGTCACCTAGTTCATAAAACCCATCTTGATCCTTCTTTTATTTTGAAAGCTTATCTTTTTTACCGTTTAAATCTGTAGTTTCTGCTTAAAACCCTTAGAGTAGTTTTATTTATGGTCTTGAGTGACACAAGATCTGTCTTTTAGTCGTTTTTAGTAGGAAAGTCTCAATCTTTACCTATTTTGAACTTGACTTATGACACTGATATGACCGTTCTATTCACCAACGCTCCCAAAATGGTTTGATACCCCATACGCTATACTGCATTTGGTTAATAGCGTTGGGTCATTGGTCATAGGCCTAAAAAACCTAGTTATCAATTGGTGCCGTTGCCGATTTGGGAGATAGTTTAGTCATTTCGTTATTAGGTCGTTATACGGACAAGTTTTTATTTTTTCCAGTTATTTAACATTTCTACTCGCATATCTGTGTTTTGACAGGTATATGAACCTATGCTCACACGGTACAACAAATCTTGTTCCCCGAATAGACGATATACACCTGCTCGAGCGATCAACCAGACGAAATCGGGAACAAGCCGAAACACAAGACAGTATGACAATGGATAATCCACAAGGTGCTCAAGGAGCTGCGGGCGCAGCTGGTGCACAAGGAGAACAAGGTCACCAAGGACCCCAAGGTCCACAGGGTGTACAAGGTGTCCAAGGACAACCTGGCGTTGCAGCTGCTCCAAGACCTATTAGGCAATTCGGTGCAGGAGACGCACCGATTTCGACAGCAAGCCGACATGGTATTCAGCCACCACCGGTCCAAAATAATAATTTCGAGATCAAGAGCGGTCTCATCTCCATGGTGCAGAACAAGCGATTCTTCGGTCTGCCCTTGGAAGACCCACTTGATCATCTCGACCAGTTCGACCGAGTATGCGCCATGACCAAGATCAACGGTGTAAGCGAAGATGGTTTCAAGCTGCGATTGTTTCCCTTCTCATTGGGAGACAAAGCACACGCCTGGGAGAAAACACTGCCCCACGGAACCATTACCTCGTGGGCAGACTGCAAAAAAGCTTCTCTGATGAAGTTATTTTCTACATCGAGAACAGCCCGATTGAGGAACGAGATAAGCGGATTCACTCAGAAATCCAATGAGACCTTTGGTTAAGCCTGGGAGCGATTCAAGGGATATACTACTCAGTGTCCCCACCATGGATTCAGTCAAGAATCACTCCTCGGCACTCTCTATCGTGATGTCATTCCTAAAATTCGGATGCTTCTCGATACGGCGAGCAATGGCAATTTCTTAGCCAAAGATGTTGACGATGGTCTTGCTCTGGTCGAAAATCTAGCTTAGAGTGACTCTTCTTACCACGAAGACTATGACAGATCCAACCGAGGTTCCAAAGAAGAAGTAGATGGAAGCCGGAAAGTGAACAAGGAGCTAAATGAGAAACTTGACAAGTTACTACTTGTCCAAGCTCAAAAGGAAATACATTTCGTGGAAGAACTCACTCAAGTTCAAGAAGGGGAGGACGTTCAGTACGAAGATATTAACTACATCAACGCTCAAGGAGGTTACAACAATTGGAGACCAAACAACAACATGTCCTACCGGAGCACAAACGTCGCCAACCCACAGGACCAGACATACCCACAACAACAAGCAGGAGGATCAAAACAATTCGTGACATACACGAACCAACAAGGCTTTGTACCATGGTTCCAGAATCAAAACGGTTACCAGCCACGACAACAAGCCGTTGCACCTCCTGGCTTTCAACAACAACAAGGAAATCTACCTGCTCAAGCTGGTTTTGACTTGGAAGGCACTCTTAAGCAACTACTCTAAGGTCAAACGTATATCCAAGCGGATATACACAAACGTTTTGCTGAAGTACATAACAAGATAGATGGTGTCAACACGGAACTATCCGGGAAGATTGAAGCCTTAACCACTCGCGTTAAAGCATTGGAGAACAACAAAGGAATTGCATCTACAAGCCAACTAAGCAACCTTCCTGCAAAATCCGTCATGAATCCAAAGGAGTATTGCCAAATGATCACCACTTTCGACAAGAAAAAACGGGATCTACCCGAAATCACTTCTCCAAAACGGGCTCAAGTCGATGAGGACATCGACATCCTAAGAAGGGGAGGGAGTTCGAAAAATTTGGAAGCCTCTGAAGAGAAAGCAGCCACTGTTCCCCCAAAAGCACCATTCCTGCGAGTCTACAAACCACCAATGCCATACCCTCAGAGGCACAAGAAGCGGCTAATAGAGGAACAAGAAGCCGAATTGATCGAAACCTTGAAGAAGGTTGATGATCTATTCAACAATGCTGACAGCATCAAGCCTATTCCAGCTTTCCTAGTAGCTTTGAAGGACAAGCTCTATGCCGATGCAATGGCAACCATAGGAAGGAATGCAGTAGCTCGTGAAGAGAAACCTAAGGAAGAAACCTTAGTAGTGAAGAAGCTCGAAGATCCAGGATCATTCACTCTTCCATTCACACTCGGAGGAATCAGCTTTGAAGACTGTATGTATGATCTCAGAGCAAGCATTAATGCTATGAGTCTCGCCAAGGCTAAGCGTCTCGGGTATGATCTATACCGACTGCAAGAAGCTGTTATCACTGGCCGATGGAAGTGAAAGGAAGACGGTTGGGAAGCTACTAGACCTACCTTTTATGATTGGAAATTTGTTTCTGCCAAGCGACTTTCTGGTGATACAAATGGACCAAGATGTCAAGGAAACCCTCCTGTTGGGAAGACCTTTCCCAGCCTCTGCCGGTTGTATGTTTGATGTAGAAGCGGGAAGGTTGAGCTAAGGCTAACCGGGAGCTTGGTGATGCATTTTGACACAAAGGGGAAGAAGATCGACGAAAAAGATCATGCATACTCTCTTGTGCTGAAGAAGCCGATTGGGAAAACTCAAGACCCATCAATGGAAATATGCTACGATGGAGCTAGCTTTGATGGAGTCTCGCTCAACGCTATGTTCGAGGATCAGCCAAAAGAAGTCCGTGAAACACCAAAAGAGGTGATCACTTGCAAGAAATCCTATGAGAAAGGACCAACCCTCGGTGATCTTCTGGAAGGTATGACTCTCAAACCTGTCCTCTCTGCTGATGGTGAGATAAGATACAAGCTGAAATGCAAAGGAAAGGTCAGACCCTTTGCTTACCTTAAGGTGATAAAAGACACCGATTTGACCATTCAAAAAGGTTCTAAGGTAAGCATAGAGGGGACATCCAATGTATATCTGGCTGATTTCATCTCTATGATTAAGGAAAGTAAAGATCCTCCTACAGGATCGAGGGGTGTTCGTTTCCCCCTTTCACACTGAAAAATGATCAAGAAAAGTCAAGCTAAGTGACTCAAAACAAAGCGCTCTTGGGAGGTTCTTCAAGTTTATCCATGTACATATTAATGCTTTTTCTAGTCTAGTTTAATGTTTTCAGGATCCCATGAAAGATAGGGTGGGGTCACTTGCGTATAAGAGGAGCCAAACCTATGAGGAGTTGTCTAGCACATCAACGGGATATAATATCGGGATAACACCCTGATATTGTCCCTAGGCATTCTCTGTCGAGCAGGCACAACGGTGTGTAGACGATATAGAACGAAGCCTAAGCTAGACAACCTTCGTTGTGGTCACATATCGGAAACCAGCCGATATCCGTAACGGAGTCAACCCGATATGGTCGTCCAGGTAATAGGGTAATTAGACTTGGCCAATCCGAGAAAAGCGATCAAATTAATGGCCCACTTTTCTGGATAAGGCAAGAACACTTGGTAGGGGTTAACCGACAACTATTTCCCAAACCAAGAAACCCTAGTCAAACCCTTTTCTCCCCTTGTCTCCTCTTTATAAAGACCCTCGCCTCTCTCGTTTTCATTCCCCATCACTCTCAATCCTAGAAAAATGTCTTTGAGCTTTTTATTTCGCAAACTCGAATATGTGCTTTCATCCAAGGATATTTGCAAATATCGTTCTAAGGTAATTTTTGATCTATGACGATATGATTGATGGTCTCTTAGGATTGTTTAGATTCGTCGCATTAGGNAGACTTGGCCAATCCGAGAAAAGCGATCAAATTAATGGCCCACTTTTCTGGATAAGGCAAGAACACTTGGTAGGGGTTAACCGACAACTATTTCCCAAACCAAGAAACCCTAGTCAAACCCTTTTCTCCCCTTGTCTCCTCTTTATAAAGACCCTCGCCTCTCTCGTTTTCATTCCCCATCACTCTCAATCCTAGAAAAATGTCTTTGAGCTTTTTATTTCGCAAACTCGAATATGTGCTTTCATCCAAGGATATTTGCAAATATCGTTCTAAGGTAATTTTTGATCTATGACGATATGATTGATGGTCTCTTAGGATTGTTTAGATTCGTCGCATTAGGGATTTGAGAGTAGATGGAGAAACGTTTTGTAGACAATTTTGCATAAAAACTTAGGGTTTTTTGTAGGATTTTTCTGAATTTCGGTATATCTATTTGAGAGAATAGCTTCACGGCTAAACTCTTTTGAAGTGTTGAGATTCTGGAAATCGCTTTTCCACCTTTTTGTTTAAACGCAAGCTTGTCTAAAAATCTGAATTTGTGAAGAACAATTTATAAGTAACACTCTTTATTCTTCACGGTTTAGGCTTTTTCCCGATCTAGTAATAACTCGGATATGTTTGCTTGGGTCTCTTTAGTCATGAATAGAGTTGCCTTAAGTTTAAACATACATGCAAGATAAGCTTTGCTATTAGTGTTCTTCCTTGTGCTTACACACTTTCGAGTGTTTTTGATTGATAGGTACAATGGTAGGAGCAACAAGAAGCGGAGCTATTCTTGGGAGATCAAGGGAATACCAAACGGAGAAGAGAGAAGGAAAGAGACCAGTCAGAGAGTCCAGCTGAGCGGCTATAGTACGGTCACCCACACGTGCATCGGGAAGGAGAAGTACGGGTTCCCGATACACCCTAGCCGAAATGCGTGCAGCATTCAGGCGAATGGATTTCAAGGCCACACGCTATCCCCATGAGGAAACTATGATCGAATTGGGCATCTACGAAGACTGCCAGATCCTCTTCAACGCAATGGGTCTGAAGAAATTAATGGAAAACGCTTATGCGTCCCATGATGAAGCAACCTTCCAGTTCCTTGCAACACTGGAGGTAACCTTTTACGCGTTTGTTGAGATTACTCCGGAGGAAGTCGGCGATGGGCACATCCGCTTCAAGTATGGAAGCGATACTCACCGAATGACATTTCGGGAGCTGGAGTCGATATTCGGATTTAGGCAAGGCGATATGCGCGAGATGTCCCTGAATATAGAAAGGGAGGAGCTGGAGGCACTGTGGATGCACATTGGGGTAGGAACGTACATGCACGGAGTGAACAAGAGCACCAGGATAAGGCATCCAGCCTTGAGGTATGTGCAAAGAGCTATTGCACATACTTTCTTTGCGAGAAAGGAATGTAGAGCTGTCCTGACTAAAGAGCTGGAGATCATGGACGACGGTCTGGTAGAAATCAATCAAGAGACGCGGAACGAGTTTGAACTGAAGGGAAGCAGAAGAAGCACCAGGTTGATCACGTTATTGCTGAAGGAGCTTCTCCACTACAAATCGTGGATGATATCCACACCAAGCGACAGGCCTCAGATAGGTTGTGGAGGAGTTGTATCCGCCATCCTGAGAGGGACTGGCATTGATCTCGAGGAGCCAACTCACGAAATCCGGTGGATAGATATTGCATACCTAAAGAAGTGCCAGTTTCTCGGGAAGCCATATCGGCATGGACACCGATATCAATTCACCCGTGCATCAGGACAAGCTGCAGTACTGTTCCTGCTAAACCCGTGGTTGACCACGATAAGGGAGCCAAAGAATCTGGATTTCGACCCACATGATGAGCATCTCTTCCCATACGGAGCTGGCTTCAATGAGGACTACGAGTAGGAATATCGGGAAGGAACCGATATGGTTGCTGAAGAAGAAGATGAGGATGAAGACACCTATGATGATCCTACCGACGAGATTGGTTTCCCTCTCTATGGAGCGGATCGCTATCGTTTCGATCCAATCACCAGTGGACCACTCCGAACTCTCAAGGCGGCTCACGATAGGATCAATGTGCTCCAGCGGTACTGCAAGTGGCAAGACCGTTCAATCAGAAAGCTAGTCTCCACGGTGAAGGGAATCAAAGGTCACGTGAAAGGCCTGAAAGGGCAAATCAAGTCGCTCACCTCAAAGCTGAAGGGCTCGACATCATCGCCACGGTTTGAAACCGGTATGTCTCCGGAGGGAGCAGAAGGAAACGAAGAAGAGGAATCAGACGAAGCAGGCAGCCAAACTCCCCAGGAGAGGCATTCCTTCTCGTTCCTGCCAAGAGAACACGATCATAGCGAGCCAGGAAGGTATTCCTGCCAGGAGGAGAGCATATCGAGGAAGAGGCGTGCGAGCCAATCCCCGATACCAGAATCAGACAATCCTTCCTTCTCGACCAGTGAGGACACCACGTCCTCGCACCACACCGAACAGTGAGGTGCCACTCCAAACCGTTGTACATAAGCATTTCTTTTTCTTTATTTCTTCTGCTTTTTGTTTGAAAATTTTTGCATCATCTTAGGACCGTATTCTTCCTCTCTTCTATCACACAGGGACTGTGTGATTTAAGTTTGGGGGAGTACGTAGTTATGCATCATTTAGATTAACCATTGCATTCGTAAACTTGCATAGAAAAAAAAAACAAAAAAAAAATTGAAAAATTTTGAAAATTTTATTCCACAAAAATATTCATGTAGTTGCATCTCCATTTTAGGATCGAGTTTAGATGCATCCATATAGGATTCATAAGCATTTGAATAAGGTGTTAAGTATAGTGAATCCTTCTAAATAGCCATTTTTAAGTCATGAATTCAATGCCTTAGTTCTTGTTTGTTTGATGCATTTTGAATTAGACTGAGCTTAAAGCAGCACCACATTTGGAATTTGTCTTGTGAAATTCGGTTTTGACTTGATGCATTGCGACTTGAACCATTTCCCTAATGAACTTGAACCGTTAATTTGAAAATTTTAATTATCTCGTTTGTGTTTGTCAAATAACTCATGGATTTCACTTGGACTTTCTTTCCTTTTTACCACTCTTCTGCTAGTCCAAGTACCAGACCACACCCAAAGCCTTAACCTTTGTTTCAAAGCCATAAACACTTTTGTGAGAGCATGTGAGGCCTTTGCACCATTTTCGAATCTTCTTAGGCAAAAAGTGTTGGGTTTACGCCGACAAGGTTAGATTTCCATGTAGACGTTGGCTCACATCTCGAGTCAACACTAGGATAGGTGGTTTAGACACTGAAATCGGCTTGATACCGAAATTTGAAGCCGATATTGCTGGTTAGACTAGAAAAAGGGGATGGGTTCCGATTGGTGATACATTTACAGAAAAGGAAAGAAAAGAAAACCACTGAGTCAGACGGGGACACGTATAAGGGAGATGGCGGCACCAAAAAGGCTTGAAAACAAAAGAGCAAAAAAAGCGATTCCAAAAGAAAGCAAAAGAAGGCCAATCAACAAAGTCCAAATCCGGCCAAAAACACCAAAGGTGAAACACAAAGGAACGCAACAAAGAAGCCAGGAAGCGAAAAACACATCTCCAACAAAGAAGAAGTCCCCCGAAATGACCAGGAAAGGTAATAGCGAGAAGCCATAACGGGAATAAGGCGAAATGCCAAAAAGAAGGGTAGCTTAGGAGGGAGCAATATAAACTAGGGTAGGAAACGAAATAGATGTTCTGGGTAGATGGTAGTCTAGCCTTGTATGCATCCATTGGTTTTTACCCTTAGCATTTTGCATTAAGAAGGTTCCTTTCAAGAGTGATCCCATTAAACACTTAACCCGTTCGCACTACGAGTTCATACTTAGCTCGTGACCTTACCCTGAACCAAATGAGTTAATTGACAGGCATGAATGAGATCCACGTTTTAAATTTCATAATGAATGTGAAAGGGAATTGAGAATTTGAATGTGCATCTAAGTTGAGACTGATTTTGCTTGATTAATGTGATGAATGTGGCTAAAGCTTTCTAGATAGGTAGAATTCGACTTGCATCCTAGAAACCTAAACATAGACATTGAGTTGATTTCCTTTAAATGGCGTTTTGGATTCAGACTTAAACCTTTTATTTTAAAACCTCACCCCTCCGGTTGGTTTTTGCTTGAGGACAAGCAAAAAGGCAAGTTTGGGGGTGTTGATATCTCTGTAAATTGCATGTGTTTTAGTACATGTTTCATGATAGTTAGGACTTCATTCTCGCACTTTAGTCTTAGTTTTCATCACGTCTTCACTCATGTTAGGATAGATGCATTAGGTTAGGTTTCTGCATAGTCTTGCATGTTTAGAGTGTTTTCTCAGGTGTTTAGGATGGTCCGAAGAAGAAGCCAAGGAAAGAGATCTCGGATGGAGGACAAGTGAGCAATATCGAGCATGGCTCACGACCTCGTAGCCGATGCGGACAAGGGCAAGATGAACCTCGACAAGTAGCAGAGGCTTGATCCCGAAAGAGCCACCTCGGAGCGAAGATCCAGCAAGAGGATTGAATGAAGACGGATATCGGAGCAAGGAAACGGGAAGCACCCGATTCAAGTTACAAGGAAGGCAAGCCTTCACTACATGATCCCGAAACACTTGCCCGATATGGAGCCTGCCCGAAGATTCAGAAGAGTTAGCGTTTCGGCTTGCTCACAATGACTTAAACCCGAAACGCTAAAAGCCAAAATAGTACTATTTCGGGAAAGTGGTCCCAACGTTTTAGGTTTTTCCTCTTTTATTTATAAATACTCTCTCCACTCTTATCCTTATCATCACGCTTGCTTATTTTACTTTTCTGTCTTCTCTTTCAAAACTGAGAACTACCTTTGTATTTCGCCATTGAAGCTTATTTCAAAACTTTGATTTTTATGCAATCTTGAAGTTTTAAGTATTATTGCTTAGTAGATTTCAAGAAATTTTTTTTCTTTTCTTATTTTCGGCTATCTTGCAAGACATGAGTAACCTTTTTATCCTTGTGGATCTTGAGGTTTCTCAAATGGCAAGTGAGTAGTCTTTTTAGGATTTTGATGGGTTAAAAGGACCAAGGAGCTCTCGCGTTTATATTTCTTGCTTAGCTAAAACATAAAGTTAGATTATTTCTTGTTTATCATTCCCAAAACTTAGTCTAGTTTGGCCATCTAGCCTAAAGTCCACATGCGGCTTGACATGAACATCACGTGCTTGCTTAGCTGGATCCATGAACAAGAGTTTGATTTCTTGGGCTATGACTAACCCTCTGTCCAAGAGTCTTACGGTTCAATAGGGACGTTGCAGATGCTTGTTTCTTTTATTGTACCGCTATGCGAGAGCTAGTCTATGGTGATAGAGATTCAAAGAGTTTGGACCCAAACACCATGGGCTAAACGATTTGAGGATCCCTTTACCTAAGAATCACCATCAAAAGACCAAGTCTTGATGTGATCCAAAAGCTTTAGCTTGATAAAACAAAACCGAGAGTCACCTAGTTCATAAAACCCATCTTGATCCTTCTTTTAGTTTGAAAGCTTATCTTTTTTACCGTTTAAATCTGTAGTTTCTGCTTAAAACCCTTAGAGTAGTTTTATTTATGGTCTTGAGTGACACAAGATCTGTCTTTTAGTCGTTTTTAGTAGGAAAGTCTCAATCTTTACCTAT
>JAHZTW010000001.1:282990850-283020122 GCA_020283515.1 Alliaria petiolata
TATTCAGCGTTTGATAATACTCATCGTTGTCTCGAAGAACAAATGCATCGTTCAGCTTCTTTCTCTTAAGCTGTTCGCCTTTCTCCTCTCGGTTCGGATGGGTGATGAGCTCGGCCTTTGGAGAGGATTTGGGTGACCTTCTAAGATTCCCCTCAGCTTCATGTATGTCTTCATCACGTCTCTTATGAGGAAAAGTCGAACCTGGATCATATGGGATCTCTTTGCGCTTCGTACTCCTCTGTTTGGCGCTTCCCTTGTGCGTGCTGAATGGATTTTCTTGAAGGACGTTTTGGACATCCTTTGTACTTCCTCCAGGGTCTAAAGTTGGTTCACTTCCACTCCCTAAGGTCGTGGAATGAGTGCTCCTTGTGAGAGTTGCTGGACAGGAAGTTCTCTCGCTGCTCTTGGAGAAGCTCGCCTGTCGAGTCAGCTTGTCAATCAAAGCTCGAACAGGTGCTGCGAATGAAAAACCAAGGAACAACAAGTGATTTGTGTTCCTCTTTGTCTCCTTTGTATGAAAGACAATAGGCACGAAACCATTCCCGACTCGAGGCAGCAAGTTTGGCTTGAAACCAAACAGATTTGGCGACGGACGATCCTCATGGTGAACGTGTGTCTTCGAGGCTTGGAAGCTCGAAACTCTTATGACTTATGAAATGTTCTTAGTCATAAGGTTGACATCAGATCCTATGTCATCAAGATAGACACAAAAATTTACTCCCTTGATTGAGCATGAAACCGAAAGTTTTCCCGGATCATATATCTTTGAAACCGTCGTCAAGGGCAGTTCTTGGATCGCCATCAGCGTGTTCTTCTCCATGAGTATTGATTCACACTCAACGTGGTTAAGAGCTGGAGTAAGAGGCTTCTCTTGGTCGTGGTGTTGAGGCTCCTTGTTGGTTGGACTTTCGTCTTCAAGGTGCTCGGGCGGATGGGCAGAGATAAAGTCTTCTTGAGCAATAGAAATAGAACGACCAGCTTCTATTCTTTGGTGTTCGGCTTCATTAGCATGAGTAGGGTCATCCGAGAAACACAAATCTAATGACCTTTTTCGAGAATCATTGTCTTTGATTTCCATCTTGGCGTCAAGAGTCGTTGAACTCTTCCTTTCATTGCCCAAAACTTCATGCGTCTCTTTTGTGAGCTCGTCTTCTTCAGTGGCGGCTTTGTTGTGCTCTTCGCGATCTACTTCGTCATCTCCTTCGAGGGAGCCATATATAATGTCGAGCTTCTCAATGACCTCCATTTCGGCTTGTGTTCCGACGTCGCACAGACGAACGACTTCTTTGATATCTTCTAACTCATTATTGAGCTGAAATGTTTCATTGATAGCTGACAACATCGTCGACTCGAACATCTCGATACTACTATCGAATTGTAGATACGCAGCGGATATGAGCTCGCCATATTCTTCCTTGGAAGGAGATCCAATAGGATGTAATATCCTATCATAGTTGGTGGAATTGGTTCGGATGATCGCAGCAAGATCGTTGATCAAAGTGCGGGCTTTCTTCATCTCGAATGTCTCTGAAAAACAGAAACAAAAATCGAAATTAAAGAAAAAGGATGTCTTTGAGTTGTGATCCTGACCTTTGTTTTGGACAGCAGAACGCAGCCTCTCCGGCAACGGCGCCAAAAAGCTTGATGGGGTCTAAATAGTCATCCGAGTTTGGAGGATTTCTTTGGGGACTCGTCGAGCTTTTGAATTTGTAGGACCCTAAACTGCAAGTGCACAGCGTGCGTTGTAGTACTTAGGGTGTCGAACCACAGGGAGGAGGTCAACTGCAAAACAGAAAATCAGGGCAACCAAAGACGCAGAGAATTGGGGGTTTAGGAATGAGTGTCACGAATCTTGCAGAAAATAAATAAAGCAGTACCACGCCTTATATAGAGAAGGTTGTCAGCCTTTTCTATAACCAACGGGAAAAGGAAAATAAACTAAAGGATTTGTAAAAAGGAAATCAGGCAAGCAGTGCAGGAAAAGTAAAGTATGGAAGTGCGTAAATCTCGATTTAAAAGCAAGTGGGCGAACACGTTGGGAATCTTCTCGGGAAATCTATGGGGTTCTAACTAGAAATCAAAGCACACAAAAGTTAAGCAAGCGAGACTAGGCGATTTTCCCCAAACTGATTCACTGGTTTTAACAACCTATTTTATCAAACTAGGTCGATCTGCAAACTTCTATTCCATAGGTATACTTTCGTATCCTACGTACTAGACGAACACGCAATAAGATCAGGACGATAAGCATTCAGACATCTTTTAAAGGATGCTCTCTACCCTATTTTGGTCTGGATCTGAGATTCAGGACGTTAGCCGTTCTCAAGACCCTGCGATCAGAATATAGTTCATGACGCTAGACTCATGCAATAAGAACGAATAAGGTGAGACAGAAAATCCTAATCTTCGGCCTAAACAATCGGTTCAACAACAGTTAATGAAATTCCCCATAGATCCCCTTAAAGAACACCCAACGAAAGTAAACTACTCAGACATAAAAGAAGAAGTAGAAAACGTGATTGATGAATGCATAACTTGTATAAATCGATTAAAATAAAAGAGGGTTCAAGAACAAATCAATCTCCCTCAAAGAACAAAGTGGAAACCACGAATCAAAGATTCGCGGCCGCCAAGAGAAGTTTGTAACAAGAGAATTTCGTGATGCTAAGTGGTGATGCCCTAAAAAACCCTAAAGGTCGAGTATATATAGGTCTTCAAGTGCCCTAGGTCGTGGATTAGGTCTTGGCTTGCATAAGACGGCTGCGGGTTTAAGTTGGGCTTCAAATGGGCTCGGGAATCCGTGAGTGGCCTGGCCGCGCGAGCGACTGGCCGTGGCGCGGCCACTGGTCGTCTGGTTCGGCCGTGGCGCGGCCAGCTCGTCCTTCCGGGTGCTTGACGGACCTTCTTGCTTCCTTCATAACTTGAGATCCAACCGTGGGATTGCTCTCAAACCACTTCGAGGTGAAAGACAGCTGATAAGGCTACCTTGTCTCCAAATATGAGCTTGATCTCGTGGTGGGAAGGCCTTCATTTGGTGTTGAACTTCTGTCCTCGGGCACTGTTTCCGGAATTGTCCATTTTGCTCCAAAATATGCGTCTTTTGCTAAGATTACCTGAAAAGAGTCTTGAACAACCAAATACTCGAAATCTAGTGTTTATGCATCAAAACCTTAGTGAAATGCTTATTAAAGCACTCACTTATGATAGTAAAAATGGGTAAAATATGAGTGTTATCAATCGTCCAGTCGATCATTTCTTAATCGATTCATGGTGCTCGATCTACCTCTCGATCCTAACCGAATCGACTTGGCTTAGTCGATCTTGGACTCGTTCTAGGGGTGAAACGGGCTGGGAAGTCGATCTTGGAGTCGATCTCCGCTCCTTCTCTTTTGTCCAAGTTTCCCCCTTGATTTCCGCCAACTCTTATGCTCTTCTTTCATCTTCTTGTCAATGCTCAGCATCCATCACAGCTCCAAGTACTCTAAACAACCTGAAAATGATGCAAATATGCAAGAAACATGCAAATGCCAATGCAAAGTGTTCTAGGACTTAGAATGAGATAAATGATGCAAACTAGCCTATTATTAATGATGAATGCATGAAAACCTATTCTAAATGCATATTAAATATGCGAAATATATGAGTATATCAAAATACTTTAGACATGAAGATTTTCTATTTTATGAGAATCGTTTATGTGTGCCTAATTGTATTTGAGAGACTTGTTCGTTAGGGAATCACATGGAGGTGGTCTAATGGGGCATTTTGGAGTTGCCAAGACTTTGAGTATTTTGTAGGATCACTTCTACTCGCCACACATGAAGAGAGACGGGGAGAGGATTTGTGGACGATGTGCTACTTGCAAGCAATCTAAATCAAAAGCACAATGGCACGGTTTGTATAATCCTTTACCCATTCCTACTGAACCATGGACTAATGTTTCAATGGATTTTGTACTTGGCTTGCCTAGGACTAGAAAGGGACGAGATTCAGTGTTTGTGGTTGTAGATCGGTTTTCTAAAATGGCGCATTTCATACCTTGTCATAAAACTGATGATGCATCACTTGTGGCTGAATTGTTCTTTAGGGAAGTTGTTCGTTTGCATGGCATGCCTAGAACAATCGTTTCTGATAGGGATATAAAGTTCTTGAGTTACTTTTGGAAAATATTGTGGTCTAAGTTAGGAACTAAACTTCTATTTTCAACTACTTGACATCCACAAACTGATGGACAAACTGAGATAGTTAATAGAACTTTATCCACTCTCTTGCGTGCAATCATAAAGAAGAACATAAAAACGTGGTAAGATTGTTTGCCTCATGTGGAATTTTCTTATAACCATTCTGTTCATTCTGCTACTAAGTACTCACCTTTTCAGATTGTTTACGGTTTTAATCCTTTGACCCCATTGGATTTAACTCCTTTACATTTGAGTGAGCGTGTTAGTATGGATGGAAAGAAGAAGGATGATCTTGTCAAGCAGATACATGAGAAGGCACGACTTAACATTGAGAAAAGGACGGAACAATATCGCAAGCAAGCTAACAAAGGAAGACGTGTGAAAGTCTTTGAGCCAGAAGACCTTTTTTGGATTCACTTAAGGAAAGAACGATTTCCAGCTGAGAGGAAGTCAAAGTTAATGCCAAGAATTGATGGACCATTCAAAGTCTTGAAACGGATCAATGACAATGCTTACAAAATTGATCTTCAAGGTAAGTATACTGTGAACTCAAGCTTTAACGTTTCTAACTTGGTTCCTTATGTTGCAGATGAACCAGATTTGAGGTTAAATCCTTTTCAAGTGGAGGGGGATGATATGATCATGGATGCGCAGCTTGAACGAGAGGAAGGAGAGCTTGAACCAGCGGATGCTTTGCTTGTACCTGAAGGAACTATGACTAGAGCAAGGACAAAGAAACTCAAAGAAGCACTTAACGGTCTAATAATTCAGGTTCAATATCAGATGGGCTGAATGGAGAAAGAAGAGAATCAGAACTTCCTTGTTTTGATTCAAGCTACATAGTGAAACTATATAGTCGAGCTATATAGTCCAGCCATATCATCAAGCTATATGATTCTAGCTATATAGTCGAACTATATAATCAAGCTACATTCGTCAGCTATATAGTCGAACTACATAGTTCGTCTACATAGTCAAGATTCTGCCAAAGGAAGAAAAGGCAGTTGAAGAGTCTAGTTGACCAAAAGACAAGGGATCTATATGTTTTCAAGGTTCATTATGAGTCTAAGAGTCATTCAAACACATCTTTAATTCTAGTCTAAGTCTTCCTAGATTTTAGCAAAGTCTTTATCGATTTTAGCTAGGCATTAAACACATCTTTTCTTCTTTATATTCTTTGTAACTCATTTGAGAAAGACAACCATCTTTCTTTTTATTTTTATTTGAAAGTGATTCTCTTTTGTTCTTCGTGAACATTTTCGATCGTTGGGGTGTAATATCCATTGATCAAACCTTAGTCTGTCTTGGTGCGTCATATCCAAGGGTTTAAGAGATTGTCTGGTGCGTCATATCCATTCACTCGACCTTGAATTCGACATAGTGTGTCATATCTAAAGGATTCAAGTTGGGGTAAATCAGAAGCCATTTCGCAACTTCTGTGTGACCTTTGGATCCAACTTACCTTGTTCTTTGAGTATTTGTTTCTTCATAAGATCTAAGGCCTATCCATCTATCCAAATACAACTAAAGAGTGGCGATTCTTGGGAAGATCGTACCACGAGGTAAGCCGATTATCACCGTGAGAATTCTTTTCTGATCTGATTTTACCGAGACTTAGTCGTGTATTCTGACCGTAGGCGAGAATTGGCCGAGTTATCCGAGATTTATCCGAGGATTTTTGCGTGGATCGTGTGTTAGCCGGGAACACTTCAAATCCGTCCGAGAGAATTCGGTAAGTGTTCGGCTAATTCGTTTCTGGTTGAGTTTATGTTGAACGTCATTCAACTAATCTGTCTGTTTTGGCCTGTTTCCGAATGAATACATAAGCCTGTTCGAGGAAAAGTGAGTGGTTTGAAAGATAGCCGAGAGGAGATTGGATATCGCGGATTTGGTCGTAGCCATATCCGAGGAATCGCGGCTGTGTTCGACTATTTCCGTTTCTGACTGAACAACCACCGAGTTTCATCCGACTGAAACGTTTGTCTCTGTGTTTAAGGTGAGCGTGACTGTAGCTGTATCTGGAATCGTAGGATTGCTAGGTTATCTGGTTTTCATTGATTGCTTGTGTAAGTTAGTGTTTATGCTTAGCAAGATCAATGTGTTTTGTGATTGTGATTGGTATTGGATACCATGGTTTATACGTGGTGTCTAACTAGCTGTGTGAATGTCCGTATCGAGTTGCTAGCTCAAGGGGATGTGTGATTCTCGTTTGGAGTAGAACCGATGCCGTGAGGGAATTCACAAGTGGTTGAGATGATCATAGAACCGTGATTTTTTGCTTGCTTGCTAACTGATAATGTTAATTGTATAACTGTTAGTATGATTGCGTTTTCTGGTATTGGCTTGTGGTACGGGATGACCGTACTCACTAAGCATTTATGGTAATGCTTATGCCTCTCATTTGTGTTGAGTGTGCAGGTAAAGCAGTTATCTGGGACGTTTAGTCCTGAAGGCGGACAAGGAGGCAGTGAAGAAAGAAGTGGATTAGGACTGGGTTTTGGGGGTTATACTTATCATGAATTGTTCTGGATAATTGGCTTTGTTTTCCGTTTATGATTTTGATCGAATTTGGCTAAGTTAGTTTTCTGTTTAAGAGCCTCTGTTATACGTTTGAAATTGGATTAGTTATGAAATGAGAATGAATGTTTTATGAATCGAATCTGTTGTTTAAGTTTAAGAAAAATCTGAAAAATATGCTAAGTATGAATTCTGGCTAGAGTTAGACTCGGGACGGCCGGCCAGATAGGATTATCGGGTTGGATCGTCACAGGATGTCTCTCATTACTACTGGGACGAGCCATGCTTATACTAGAGGTGTGTGGACAGCCTATACCGCCGGTGTGTGCCAAGAGAAGAAGGAAGGGATATTCTTGTAACTTGTCACGATTTAGCGTATGGTGGCCATTTTGCAACTTTCAAGACAGCCATAAAAGTTTTAAAAGCTAGTTTTTGGTGGCCTACACTCTTCAAGGATGCACATGAGTTCATAAAGGCATGTGAGGCGTGCCAAAGGGCTGGGAACTTAACCAAGAGAAATGAGATGCCACAAGTACCTATCTTTGAAGTGGAAATCTTTGAGGTTTGGGGGATTGATTTTATGGGTCCATTTCCATCATCATATGGCAACAAGTACATACTTGTGCCAGTAGACTATGTGTCTAAGTGGGTGGAGGCCATAGAATCTCCAACAAATGATTCAAAGTGGTGCTTAAACTTTTCAAGACAATCATCTTCCCAAGGTTTGGAGTTCCTAAGGTGGTACTTAGTGATGGGGGCAGCCACTTTATCAAAAAGATTTTTGAGAGTCTCTTGAGGAAACATGGAGTTAAACACAAGGTGGCTACACCATATCACCCTCAAATAAGTGGCTAAGTGGAGGTTTCAAATAGGCAAATCAAAACCATCATAGAGAGGACCGTGGGAATGACAACGAAAGATTGGTCTAGCAAGTTGGATGATGCTCTTTGGGCATATAGGACAGCCTTCAAGACTCCCATTGGAACCACGCCTTTCAGCCTCCTCTATGGCAAGTCTTGTCACCTTCATGTGGAGTTAGAGCACAAGGCTCTTTGGGCTGTGAAGCAATTGAATTATTCTCTCAAGACCACCCAAGAGAAGAGGCTAGTGCAACTCCAAGAGCTTGATGAATTTCAGATGAATGCTTATGAAAGTGTCAAGATTTATAAGGAGAGGACCAAGGCCTTTCATGACAAGAAGCTGGTGCATAATAAGGTCAAAAAGAGAAGCATGGTTCTGCTCTACAACTCAAGATTGAAGTTATTTCCCGGGAAGCTCAAGTCTAGATGGTCCGGGCCTTATGAGATAAAAGAAGTATTAGCATATGGGGCTGTGACTTTGGTTGGCAAGAGTGGAGAAAATTTCACAGTGGATGGGCATAGAGTCAAGCCCTACATGGCGAGTGAGACCAGCAAGGAGAGCACCACATTGCTTCTCCAAGATCCACCACAAGCCTAACTGATAAGTGAACTTTTTCATGGTTTTCTAATCAAATCCTAAAGCCTCTTTTGTTGTTGTAATACTTCAGGAGTCAATCCAAATTGGGGTGGTGAAAGGTACAATGAATACCAGAGTTCAAGTAAAGCTAAGCAGAATTCAGGTTAATTGGGGAACAATTCTATGAAAATTACTTGCAGTGATTATTCAGCAACGAAAACTATTTTAAAATCCCTACTGAAGGGTTATACAACTACTAGATCACTTCTAAACGATTAAACAACCGATCTACTAATTTTATAAAATCAAAATCTAAAACAAGATAAACTAGACAATTTTTAGGTAAGTGACAAGATTTTCGAAAACTATTTCTAAAAATCTAACGACTACTAACTCAATACCAGACAGTAAAATAAGACTCTAGGCAATTTCTAAAATATTAAAAATAACAAAAACACAACTTTACAAATTTAGTAGACTATTGCATTATTAAGCTATCTAGGAGAATTTTAGTGAAAATAATTAAACTTTAAACAGGTGGAAAATGGTTTTATGTTTTCGAAAGTTAAAAACAGATTCAAGGTTGGGATTCATTCTTAGGGAGGTTGAATATTCGAACTTGGGGTTTTGAAAACATAATTTTATACACTTTAGTGCTATCTCTAAGCCTTAAGAAGCCATGACTAGATTTACCCATGATGTGTGGTGTAAATCCTTTCTTCACCCTTTCCTCCTAACCCATGATGTGTGGTGGAAAGATAGGGTGAAGAACATGAAGCTTGGATCTTAAAAGTTGGCTTAACTAGCTCCCTAAGAATCCATGGCGTTTGGGAAAGGATGAGCTAGTCTCTTTGATTTGGTTTTAAGGGATTTCCTAAGTCTTGTTAGGATAAGGAAATCCCTAAGATTAAAGAGATCTCCTTTGAGAATCTCTAGACTTTAAAACCTCTAAATCCAAGAAGAGAATTAGATGAAGAACAAGAAAAGACCCAAAATTTTAGTCTTCAACCCTCTTAATCTTCCCAACCTCAAACCTTAGTGATTTACTCACAAATCATGTTCTTACCTCTGTTAAACATAAGTTTAGAGTTGTTGAACATGCTAGGATTTTGCAAGAAGAATGATAAGACTTAAGAAAAACGAAAATACTTTATTCAAAATGAAAAAAAAGGTTTTTCCACACAAGAACAAGTGAACAAGCAAGAACAAGCAAGAAAAAGCCTCTGCTTCTCTCTCTCTTTCTCACGCTAGAAAATATGAAAAAGTGATTGTGATAAGAGATGATACACAAAAGTCTTCATCCCTTAGAAGTCATAAGGAAAAAATATATGAAATTGTCACTCACTCCCTAAAACAAGGTTTCATGTCTTCTAGGAGACATTGAGACCAAAGTGGTCCCCTCACTAGAAGACAATCACATGAGTTAGGAGGGGGTTGGTACGCCTGGCTCGGAAGATCGAGACGGATTGGTCGATCCTCTGCTATATCTAATGCTTGGTTCAGGTAGGCTCCTCGATCGTCTAGTCGATCACTCCTGGATGGACTCATTCTGCTGGATCTGCCTCTCGATCTTGGCTGAATTGACTTGGCTTGGTCGATCTTGGAGTCGTTATGAAGGTGAAACGGGCTGGGAGGTCGATCTTGGAGTCGATTATCTGCTCCTTCTCTTTTGTTCAAGTTTTCCCTTCATTCCCGCGAGCTCCTAGGCTCTTCTTTCATCTTCTTGTCAATGCTCAGCATCCACCACAGTTCCAAGTACTCTAAACAACCTGAAAAAGATGCAAATATGCAAGAAACCATGCAAATGCTAATGCAAAGTGTTCTAGGACTTAAAATGAGATAAATGATGCAAACTATCCTATTATGAATGATGTATGCATGAAAAACCTATTCTAAATGCATGCTAAATATGCGAAATATATGAGTATATCAACTCCCCCAAACTTGCCTTTTGCTTGCCCTCAAGCAAACAAAATTCAAGCTAGGAAGAGAGGATTAAAAACGGGGGCTCAAATCCAAAAATGTTTTTCAAATGTATCAATTCAACGGTCCTAGTTCTCAATTCTAGGATGCAGTACACAAGCATTTACTCAAAAGGACTTAGCCATAATCATCACATATCGAATTTCAAAACATGACTTGTTTATTCCAAGCAATCCAAGATCCTAACCTTTAACATTCATTTAGAGCTCAAACTGTGAATCACACTTGTGCTTTTAAAACCAAATACATTTGGCAAGGGACAAGGTTATGAGATAAAAATGATCTCATTCAAGTAGGTACTCCAAGCATTGGTTTCTCTCAAAAAGGTTTGAACTTATGCATAATGCTAAAGGTAAAAGGCAATGCAAGCATACATGACTAGACTCACATCTACCCAAATATACTAACAATGATCCTAATCCCTCTCTCATTCATTTTTTTCTTTTCCAAGCTCAATCACCCTCTAGAGACTACCCAAATCAACAAGGCAAGACACGCCAAGTATAAACCCACAAGAACTCCATCAATCACATTCACTTTTAGGGAAACTTATTCAACTTTGCTTATGACTAGCGGTATGGTCACACAAATATTAGCTCTTTTCTTTCTTTAGATAGCCCTCTTCTAAAAAAATTCTTTTATGCATTTGGCCTCTAGGGCTTTTTTTTTTTTGCTTTTAACTTGACGTTTTTCATAATACAAATCAAGACCAACCACTTAGAACTATGTATCCCTTTTTCATTCATTTCCTTAACACCTTCTCATTTTCAAACCCGTGAACTCCCAATCCCAAATCAGGCCTAAAACTAGCTTCAATATGCAAAGCTAGCATCATTATGAGAGCCTAAACATGTCGCCCTAAACCTAACACTTTATGCCAAGTTCAAACAGAAAATAAGGCCTCACAATTTGCAATCACACAAGAATTTTGGCTTGAAATAAGGCAAGGGTCAAGGTGTGGTATTCTATTTAGGCTTACAAGAGAGTGGTGAAGTGAATAAGAAAGCCTAAATATTTTTTGTAATTCATGTATTCTTTCCCAAATGCACAAGTATGATAATTAGATGTTCATGTTAAGGTTCCGATTTATAGGAAAGGGTTCAATTCATGTTTGTTTCAACTTTAAGCCAAGAAAATCAAGTCAAATGATCCAAGTATGGTTAGAACTTAATTTCATAGTTTGTGCAAGCATCAAAGAACTACTAACTAGGGCCTTGAACCAATACATGAGCTTAAAACACTTTATAAGGAAAAACTTTTTATCATTGCCTCCTATGCATATGAATGATGCAACCTATATGATATAAAATCTAGACTCAATCCTACAATATTTGACAATGCAAATGCAAGTTATATGAATTTTTTTTGAAATTGTTAAGAATTTTTCTGATTTTTTTGTATTTTTCTATGCAAACTTTTTTTATGTATGCACGAAGACTCAAAGATGTAAACACAAAATATGATCCAAATAAAAATATGTCAAAGCACACACTCTCCCCCAAACTTGAATGATAACGTCTCGGTGTTAAACAAATTCAAGAGGAGACACAAATTCACAAAGCAAAAATTAAAAATGCATGTTATGTACAAAGGTTGGAGTTTTTGGTACCTTGGAGCTAGGGATGGCCGGAGCTTGAGGTTGCTCCGGTCCTCCTGCTCTTTTGTGGGGTATCTTGAAGTATCCTCTTGTCCTTGCTCCTACTTGGTGCTTGGTGTAGAGAGAGATGTCCAGCTTGATTACCTTCTTGGGGCTCGCGTATCTCCACACCACTGGTTGAGTGTCTCCTCATTGTCTCATCCATTTGCTCAACCTCATCACTCAAAGTCATCTCTGAGGAGGTGCCTTTCTGAAGGACTTTGATCTTCTTCACTAGCTTCTTGATCATCTTGCCTTGACACTTGTTCACCTTGCGTTGGATTTCAACAACCGAGGCAAGGAATTTTTCAGCCTTTGTCTGTGGCTCATAGTCTAGCTTGGGGAGATCAAAGCTTGGGGGCATTTCAACATCCGTGGGATGCAGGTAAGTCTTCAAAACCCCCACTTGTTTCTTCCTCTCTTTCATATTTTCAAAACCCGACGACACTTAAGAGATTTTTCCCCAAATCACCACTTTCTCAATTCTTCACCAAATTGAGTGATTCAAAGCTCTAAACCATGCGGATTTTCACCCTCTTTCATTATCCATTATCCATTTGTTCGATCTATCAAGGCATGTTCTTCAAATCTCCCAATTTTATTTTTGACCCTAAGGTGAAAAATTTTGATTTCGACCTATTTAGCTTGATTTCTTGATGGATTGATGCTTATTTAGATTGTTTATCATGATTTAGAGTATTACCCAACAGATTTTCATCATTTAATTTGAAAAAATTGAAATTTTCGAAATTTTGGAGACTAATGATGCATGTTGCAAATTTTTGAATTTTTATTGGGTTTTATGGTTAGAACTTGGTCGATTCACTATATTGGGATTGTTAGGACTGCTAATTGATGTTGAATTGAGGATGAAATCATAAATTCTGGTTCGTGTTCGAATTTCACGCGACTTGTGTTTCATTTGTCAGAGTTTGGATTGATTTTGGGTTTTCTTTTTGCTTGCAGATGCCATCACGAACCAAGAGACCAAGGGAAGCTGAAGCATCCGCCTCAGGAACTGCTAATGATGCAGCAATCCCCTCTCTTCCTCCTTGGCCAAAACGTGAAGGTGCAAGGATTCGGATTGAACGAAATTGGGAAGGCCCACCAGCTAAAGAGGTCGCAAAGGACTTGTGTACTCTTCGAGGCATCGACGGAGCTTGGGATGATTATGACACGCTATTCTACAATGCGTGGCTGAAGGTGGAGATCAGCCCTACTCGATTAGCTTGTGAGAAAACGATGCGAGAGTTGGGCATCAAAGACGACATCCTACAGCTGATGAGGAGAGTTGGGATGGGCACTATAGCGACGCGGCAGTATGACCTTTATCCAGACCTTATCCACCAGTTCACTGCGACAACTCGCGTTTACTACCGGAACGAGATAGTCCGGAATGCTTTAGAAGGCACATTGACCTTCCTTATCCGCGGGATTCGCTACAGGATTCCACTTCCAGAGCTTTGTGGGATCTATGGGTTCGCAGATGAGCATGCTACAGGAGCCTCTCTTCAGACGTAGCTTCCGCACAACCAGGATTTCTCGTCGCACTTCGGAAATGGGAGGTATGACTATAAGACTTCCACACAGACCGACATTCGCCATCCTACCCTTCGCTACTTGGTCCGCATATTCGCCACTACAATTCTGTGTAAGCATGAATGGTGGAACCACCGAACATGATCCAACCGACCAAGAAGTTTCCACGGTCTTAGAGGGCAGGATGACTCGATCCAAGACTAAGTCCTTACGCCAGAAGTTCAACCTAGCCGTAGAAAGGATCATATGGACGTTCGAACCGGAGGCCATAGACCCACCTCAATCAACCGCGCCTGAAAGTTCCAAAGAACCCGAGAAGGAGCAAGGGGAAGACATATCCCAGCAAGACATCGTACAAGCCTCTTCTCAGCAAGACCAAGGTATGACTTCGTACTTAACTAATCTTATAATGCAATACAACAAGAAGCATGAGGAGACCACTGCCGAGCCTCAAGATACCGCGATCACAAGTCTAGAAGCCGAGAGAGAGCATTTGGCGTTTGCAGAGGAGTTGGAGGATAACGATGACCGTTCCAGTGAAGACCTCAACAGCAGGACATCAAGCACACTCCAGACTGTCAAGACAAAGGAAAGCATCATCAAAGCCACGTCAAGAACCGTCCTGACCACGCAACAACACCCCTGACCACTCCTAAACGAAAACAAGGTATTTTCCATTTCAATAATGCTTGCAGGTACGGACACTCACACTGAGCGTCATGACTAAGCCAGAGACGTCAAGGGATCAAGAAAGACGCAAAGATTAAGTTGTTTTTGTTTCGGTTTAAGTTGTTTCCTTTTCTGTTTAAAACGCTAGTATTTTCCTTTTCTTTGTATTAGGAGTTTTTCCATTTTGTTGCTTTTGTTTTTCCTTTATTTTCTTTGTATTTTCGCGTTTTAAGTTGCCCTATTGGGAGACCCTAGAAGGTCACTGCCGCCGGACTGTTTATAAAGTCCCACTTCGGCTTTGTAGCTCTCAACTTTTCACTTATCAATAAAATCGGCAATTCTCTTTCTCATGTCAAGTCTTGAAATCCTTGCTCGTTCTTCTGTGTGTGGAATCACGCAAAGCACGAGTGCTTGCTGTATCAGAGAGCCTTTCATCCTGTCTGTGGTGCCATCGTTCCATCATCCGATCCCTTACACCGATCCAACGCGAGAGAGCCTTTAGGCCAGCGCGTTCGATTCCATCCCGTGAGACTCGGTCCATCTGAGGTTCACACCATCTGGTATCAGAGCCGAAAGGTTCTCAGCATCAGGTGTTTTCTATCCTATACCTTTCGGTTTTAGCTTGTTTTGTTTCTGTTTCTTAAAAGAAAACCCTATAAAAATCGTTGATGTTTCCGTTTGCCTTTAGTCTAGCTTTGTTCTTAGACAGATCCGGTTAGGTTGTTGCATTCAAGTTGTTTTCTTTGATTGTGCGAGCTGATCTGATCGTTTCTTGTTAACTTTCGTTTCATTAAATCCATAAAACCCAAAATAATTGTTTCTGCCTTGCGGCCCTTGCTTGTTTCTTTTAGCTTTGTTTTATAGCTTAGTTTTAAAAACAGAAAACCCCAAAGAGAAAGTTGTTAGTTTCCTTTTTAAATTGTTTTGTTGATTTTGAATTCATATATTGTGGTGCTTTGATAGTTTGTTGTTTTTGTTGGATTACAGGAACAGTACAAGGGTTAAAAGGACAACATGGGTGAAGAAGTACCTCAGAACGCCATGGTGCAGATGATGGCCGCTTTCCGGGAAGAGATGCGAGCCATGAGACAGGAGTTTGGTGAGCGAATGATGCGCTTGGAACAACCGCCACCACCTCCTGCGCCAGCTGCGGCTCCTCCACCGAGAGCTCCTGTGAGGAACTTGCTTGAGCTAGAGGACGAGATGCCTGAGCTAGAGGATGACCATCCTCCTGACCCGTTGCAACAACAACACCAGCGTGCACCAGACCCTCTTCTGAGACAACGCAATATGAACGTCAAGCTTACTCCTCCAACTTTCGCTGGCAAGTCAAATCTAGACGTGTATCTGGATTGGGAGAGTAGGCTAGAGTACATATTCGAGTGCTATGGATATGGTGACCGCAAGAGAGTTGCCTTGGCTGCAGCACAGCTCACAGACAACGCCATTGCGTGTTGGGACAGAAACGTGGCCGAGAGAAGGAGAAATCGCTTCGCGCCAGTCACCATGTGGCGTGACATGAAGTTTCTCTTGAGGTCTAGGTACGTACCAGACCATTACCACCGAGACCTACAGAAACGATTCAGAAAACTTTCTCAAGGGACTAGGACGGTGGATGAGTACTTTGAAGAATTTGAGAAGTTAATGAACCTGTTGGAGTTAGAGGAGTCAGAAGAAGCATTGATGGCTCAGTTTATTGATGGGTTGCAAGAGCGAATAGCTAGGAAGGTCGAGAGAGCTCATTATAGTGGTATGCACGAGTTACTACACCTCTCGGTGCAAGTAGAGCAACAAATCAAACGCAAGGTTTCCTTGAGCAACCGAGCCAGAAATCCAACACCGTGGAACGCAAGTAGCTCTTAACCCTTGGACAAAGGAAAAGCAGTGGAAATCGATTCACGCTTCAAAGGGAAAGCTCCTGAACCACCCAAATCCACGCGGCCAGAGCAAGGTAAGTTCCCTAGTACATCTAGAACTCGTGAAATAATCTGTTTTAAATGTCATGAAAGTGGCCACATGTCAAGGGAATGCCCCAACCAGAGAACCATGATCTTGACGCCAAATGGAGATTATGAATCTCAAAACGAGGACGATGATGAGGCTGATGGGCTAGAAGGCGAGATAGATTATCCTGACCATGGCGAGATGCTTGTCACAAGGAGAATACTGAGCGCTCTAGTTACACCAGAGGAGAAAGTGCAAAGGGAAAACATCTTTCATACAAGTAGCACAATCTGTAGCAAGGTATGTAATCTTATAATCGACGGTGGTTCTTGCACTAACATTGCTTCTAAGTACATGGTAGAGAAGCTAGGTCTGGAAAAGACTAAGCATCCGAGGCCATACAAGCTGAGATGGTTAAATGATCAACCATTTAGTATAAGTTTCTTATCATATAGGACCCTAATAGAGCATCATTACATTGCATTTTGATCATTTAGAGTTTTAGGATGTCCTTGCATAGTCTTTGCATATTTGTTGCATATGGAGTGTTTCTTAGGTATCTTGGAGGTATAGAAGGCCATTTGAAGATTGGTGGATAGCTTGGAGTCAAAGAGAAGTTGGGGAACAAGAATGAAGAATTGTCTGGCTGCATCGGACAGAATCCCATCGGACAACAACCCGATGCAAGCCTCCTCGAACTCACGTCGCAGCTGCATCGGACATAGAGCATCGGACAACAGCCCGATGCACAGCCACTCGAAACTTCAGCTCACTTCCTGCATCACATCGGATAGAGAGCATCGGACAACAGTCCGATGCGAGTCCCCCTGGAGATCACATCGGTCAGAGGACATCGAGCAACAGCCCGATGCAAGCACGTTCGAGATTCTGCCTCGTTTCTTCTTTGTTCGCATCGGGTTGCAGCGCATCGGACAACTGCCCGATGCGAACACTTAGCCAAGCCAATAACCGGGTCATCACCCGGTTTGTTCCGGGTTGACCCGGTTTGTTCCGGGTTGACCCGGTTCGATCACTATTCACTATAAATACATTTGACCTAATTTTTCTTAAGTATCTTTTTCTTGCTTAGAAACTTTTCCTTTTTGGAGACCCAAGTAATTTGTGAGATCTTTTGAAAGAGTTTATGCAATTTTAGAGTTTCCCTTGCTTAATCTTTCATCTTTAATCCTTCTAATCATGTTTAGCCTTCTTCTTATCTTTGATTTGATGGGTTTAACAATGATTAGTGAGTAGTTCTTTAGGAACTTGGGGATAGGTTAGATTTAGGGATTTCTAAAGGTTCAATCTTGCAATCTAGGATAGATTCTTTCATCTCTCTTCTTATTAAGGTGTTCTTAATGCCAAATAGCTAATCTTTTGTTATTTGGATCATAAGCATTTCATACACCCACCAAGTGTTTGATGAAATGCTTGAACCAACTTAATAAGAGATTTACATTCCTAGCCTAAAACATCATTAGTTGTCTAGGTTTTTTATCATGCTATTAGACTTGTAATTAATGCTTGCTAATCATTTCAATGCTAAAACATCATTAGTTCATTAGGGTGATTAGTGAAGGGATTATTACCACACATCATGGATTAGTCTTTAATTAGTGTTCTAGGCATAGAGATTGCTTGATTAGTTGCTTAAATGATTGCATGATTGTCCATTTAGATTCCCAAATCAATGATTCCATCCCTAGGTTTCGTTTTTAGTAATTTGTTTATCTTGATTAGTAGTTAATTGTGTCATTAGTACTTGATTAGTAGTAATTAATGTTTAGTTTCATATTATTGAACTTGTAGTGTCTCTCTTAGCTAGTTGTTTGTTTTAAATTGTTGCTTATCACCTTAAACCCTTTCAATTTAGCTTAGCTTAAACAAAACTTTGCATTCTTATTGAATCATCTCCCAAGATGGATTGATACCTCAAATATTGCAATGATATGAGCAATTGAGGAATTGCTCCAAGACAAAAAAGTCTTGTTTCAATTTGGCGCCGTTGCCATATTGGGATTCTTTGATCATTAAGATTTGAGTTTAGTTTGAGACTAAGCAATCCTTTTGTGTTTATTGAACATTTCATTTTCTAGATTTCAGTTTCCCTTGGATGCACCTAAGATCACAAGGAGACAACAACTTCCAAGGCTTTCAAGAGATTGATCAGTTGGAAAGGGTTGCTAGGATTGCAAGAAGGGAAGCTGCAAAATTAGAAAAGTTGAGAATGGAAGAGCAACAACGAGTTCAACACCCTCCACCAATGTCGCATGCCAACCAAGCTCATAATGGAAATGAGCAAGCTCCAAGGAGCAATGGAAACCCCTTGCATGCGCCTAGACAAGGGAGAACCATAGGGGCTGGTGATGCTCCAAATATTCACCAAAATAGATATGGTATTCAACCTCCACCGGTTCACAACAACACCTTTGACGTGAAGCCAGCTTTCATCTTCATGGTTCAACAAGACAAATTCCATGGTTTGCCTATGGAAGATCCCCTTGATCACTTGGATAACTTTGATAGTGTTTGTGGGTTGTTCAAGATGAATGGTGTGAGTGAAGATGCTTTCAAGCTAAGACTCTTTCCCTTCTCTCTTCGGGATAGAGCAAGACAATGAGAGAAAAATTTGCCTCAAGGTACAATCACCTCTTGGGATGAATGCAAGAAAGCTTTCCTATCTAAGTTCTTCTCCAACTCAAGGACAGCCAAGTTGAGGAATGAGATCTCTAGCTTCACTCAAAAGAACAATGAGTCTTTGAATGATGCATGGGAAAGATTCAAGGGCTACACTATGCAATGCCCTCATCATGGCTTCACACAAGAGTCTCTCCTAAGCACCATCTATAGAGGTGTCCTTCCAAAGATTAGGATGCTTCTTGATACTGCAAGTAATGGGAACTTCTTAGGCAAAGAAGTAGAAGATGGTTTAGAGCTTGTTGAGAATCTTGCCTTGAGTGATGGTAATTACAATGAAGACTATGATAGAGCTCCAAGGGGAAGTGAGTATGAGTCTACAAAGAAAGAGATGAAATCTCTACATGACAAGATGGTCAAGCTTATGTCTACAAATCAAAGGCATGTACATTTTGTTGAAGAGAACCAAGAGGATTGTGAGGACCAAGTTGAGTATCAAGAGGGTCAAGAGGTGGTAAATTTCGTGGGTGGCCAAGGGGGCTACAACAACTATAAGGGGAATAACAACCTCTCTTATAGAAGTACTAATGTAGCCAACCCCGGAGATCAAGTCTACCCTCCACAAGCTACTCAAAACAAACCTTTTATGCCTTACAACAATCAACAAAAAGGTTTTGCACCAAGGTCTCATTACCAAGGAGGAAACCAAGGCAACTTTGGTGGGCAAAAGTATAACCAAGGCAATGCTCCACCGGGTTTTAATCAAACTTCACAAGGTCCTCCACAAGACAATGTTCAGCTTATGCTTCAACAAATACTTCAAGGTCAAGCAAATAGTTATGCTAACATGGGAAAGAAGATTGCTGAAATTAACACAAAGATGTATTCTTCACTTAATGAACTTGCTACTCAAATTGGGGGTCTTCAACAAAAGTTCAAGCAACTTGAGAAAGGCAAGTCTTCTAGCTCAAACCCTCAAGGCACTCTACCGGGAAAGTGTGAGGCAAACCCCAAGGAAAACATCAATGTTATTACTTTGAGAAGTGGAAAGAAGTTGCCTCCAAGGACAAGTCCTTTGATCAATGAGGACATTGAAATCCAAGATGGGGAGGATAGCTTTGAAAAAGCTCAAGATGCTATAACATTTGATGATGCGTATATTGCAAAGAGAAGCAAGGAAGTGGTAAAGGAGAAGCCAAAAGAGGATGTGCAACAAAAGGAGTCCACCTTTGTTCCTCCACCTTACAAGCCTAAGCTTCCTTTCCCCGGGAGGTTTAAGAAACAATTGGTGGAGAAATACAAGGCTATGTTTGACAAGCATATCAAAGACATTGAGCTCAAGAGCAAGGGACATCCAAGGAGTTATGTTGCTTACTCAAGAGCGTAGTGCAATTATTCAAAGCAATGTGATACCAAAGAAGCTTGGAGACCCCGGTTCTTTCACTATACCATGCTCCCTAGGTCCTCTTGGGTTTGAAAATTGCTTGTGTGATCTTGGAGCTAGCATCAACCTCATGCCCTATTAAATAGCTAAGAAGCTTGGTTTCACCAAGTACAAGGAGTGTGGAATCTCTCTAATACTTGCGGATAGGAGTGTGAGGATGCCTATTGGAGTTCTTGAAGATTTGCCTATCAAGGTTAGCAACTTCATCATTCCCACGATTTCATGGTGCTTAAGATGGATGAGGAACCAAAGGATCATTTGATTTTGGGAAGATCTTTCCTAGCTACAGCTGGTGCTATCATTGATGTGAAGCATGGGAAGATTAGTTGGCATCTTGGAAAAGGGGTTGAGTTGAAGTTTGACATAAAGGAGACCTTGAGGAAGCCAACCATTGATGGTCAAGCATTTTACATTGAGACTATGGATGAGTTGGCCGATGAGTTACTAGAGGAAATAGCTCAAGAAGACCATCTTAGTGTAGCTCTCACCAAACCGCATGGAGAGAATGGGTATTTTCATGAGGAAACACTAGCATACATGCAAATGCTTGATTCACGCAAGGCACTAGATGGGGAGGAAAGCTTTACAAGATTGGTAGCTTCATGTGAGGGTAAAGAAGAATTTAACCAAGACAAGGTATCCATGAGGGTTGAGTCTTCAAGTCAAGGGCAAGAGAAAAGGCTAGAGGCTCTTGAGGATGGTGAATTGGCAAGGGACCTTGATGAGGATTGGAGTGAACTCAAAGCTCCAAAGGTGGAACTCAAACCACTTCCCATTGGACTAAGGTATGCTTTCTTAGGCCCTAACTCTTCTTATCCCATCATTGTAAATGAAAACTTGAGTGATGATGAGCTCAACTCTCTCCTAAATGAGTTGAGAAAGTATAGAAGAGCTATTGGTTACTCTTTGAGTGATATCAAGGGCATATCTCCTATACTTTGTACTCATAGGATTCACCTTGAAAATGAAAATGCTTCCTCAATTGAATACCAAAGAAGATTAAACTCAAACCTTAAGGAAGTAGTGAAGAAGGAAATCTTGAAACTTTTAGAAGCTAATGTGATCTATCCTATTAGTGACAGCACTTGGGTTTCCCCGGTGCATGTTGTCCCTAAGAAAGGTGGAATCACTGCGATAAAGAATGAAAAGGATGAATTGATACAAACTAGAACTATCACAGGCCATAGAATGTGCATTGATTACCGAAAACTTAATGCTTCTACTAGAAAAGATCATTTTCCCCTTCCTTTTATTGACCAAATGCTTGAGAGATTGGCTAACCATCCCTTCTATTGTTTCCTTGATGGATATAGTGGGTTCTTTCAAATACCCATTCATCCTAATGATCAAGAGAAGACCACTTTCACATGCCCTTATGGTACCTTTGCATATCGAAGGATGCCATTTGGGTTATGTAATGCTCCAGCTACCTTTCAAAGGTGCATGATGAGTATCTTCTCCGATCTTATTGAGGAAATGGTAGAAGTTTTTATGGATGACTTTTCTGTGTATGGTGCCTCTTTTTCTGCATGTCTTGCTAATCTTTGCAGGGTTCTACAAAGATGTGAAGAGTCTCACTTGGTTCTTAATTGGGAGAAGTGCCACTTCATGGTCAACCAAGGGATTGTGTTGGGTCATAAGATTTCTGAAGATGGTATAGAAGTGGACAAGGCCAAGATAGATGTTATGGTCAAGATGGCGCCACCAACCAATGTGAAAGGCATAAGGAGTTTCCTTGGGCATGCGGGGTTCTATAGGAGATTCATCAAGGATTTCTCCAAGATTGCTAGGCCTATGACAAGGCTCCTTTGTAAGGAGGTGGAATTTCAGTTTGATAAGGAATGCTTGCAAGCCTTTGAGACAATCAAGAAAGCCCTTGTGAGTGCTCCTATTGTGCAAGCACCGGATTGGAGTCTACCATTTGAGATCATGGCAGATGCTAGTGATTATGCGGTTGGGGCTGTGCTTGGACAAAGGAAAGAGAAGAAGCTACATGTGATCTACTATGCTAGTAGGACACTTGATGATGCTCAAACCAAGTATGCAACAACAGAAAAAGAACTCTTGGCTGTGGTGTTTGCTTTTGAGAAATTCAGATCCTATTTGGTGGGTTCAAAGGTGATAGTCTACACCGATCATGCTGCATTGCGCCACATCTATGCTAAAAAGGAGACTAAGCCAAGGCTCCTTAGATGGATCTTGCTTCTTCAAGAGTTTGACATGGAGATAGTTGACAAGAAGGGTGTGGAAAATGGTGTAGCTGATAATTTGTCAAGAATGAGGATTGAGGATGCCTTGCCAATCAATGAATCCCTACCGGAGGAGCAAATTATGATGATCAAGAGCATTGCTAGTGCACATGGAGTTGGAAGGAAGCTAGAAGAGATTCAAGGTATAGAGGTCAAGGGTGAGCCTTGGTATGCTGATTTTGTTAACTACTTGGTGTGCAATGAGGAACCAACACATCTCAACACCTATCATAAGAAAAAATTTATGAGGGATGTATCACACTTCTATTGGGATGAGCCTTATCTCTACAAAAGGTGTGCTGATGGGATCTATAGAAGATGTGTGGCACAAGAAGAGGTTGAGAGTGTGATTTTTCATTGCCATGGGTCCAAGTATGGGGGTCATTTTGCCACTTTCAAGACAGCTACAAAGGTTCTTCAAAGCGGATTTTGGTGGCCTACATTGTTCAAGGACACTCATGAGTTCATCAAGACATGTGAACCTTGCCAAAAGAAGGGAAACATAAGCAAGAGGGATGAGATGCCCCAAAACCCTATCTTAGAAGTGGAGTTGTTTGATGTATGGGGCATAGACTTCATGGGACCTTTCCCATCTTCTTATGGAAACAAGTATATCTTGGTAGCAGTTGATTATGTCTCCAAGTGGGTAGAAGCCATTGCAAGTCCTACCAATGACTCCAAGGTTGTGGTGAAGATGTTCAAGAGTATAATCTTCCCAAGGTTTGGTGTACCAAGAGTTGTGATTAGTGATGGGGGAAGCCATTTCATCAACAAGGTCTTTGAAGGGTTATTGAGCAAGCATGGTGTCAAGCATAAGGTAGCCACTCCTTACCATCCTCAAACTAGTGGTCAAGTGGAAGTCTCAAACCGTGAGATCAAGGCTATTCTAGAGAAAACTGTGGGTATAACAAGAAAGGATTGGGCAATCAAGCTTGATGATGCTTTGTGGGCTTATAGAACAGCTTTCAAGACACCAATTGGAAGGTCTCCTTTCAACCTTGTGTATGGGAAAGCTTGCCATTTACCAGTGGAGATTGAACACAAGGCTTTGTGGGCTGTGAAGCTTCTCAACTACAACATAAAGACAGCCCAAGAGAAGAGATTGATTCAACTCCAAGAGCTTGAGGAGATTAGGCTTGAGTCTTATGAAAGCTCAAGGATCTACAAGGAGAGAACCAAGGCTTTCCATGACAAGAGGATTGTGAAGAAGGAGCTGAGTGTTGGTGACAAAGTCCTTCTCTACAATTCAAGATTGAAGTTGTTCCCGGGTAAGCTCAAGTCAAGGTGGGGAGGCCCTTTTGAGATTCAAGAAGTTTTGCCTTATGGAGCCATCACTTTGATTGGGAAGAATGGAGAGAGCTTCACAGTCAATGGGCATAGGGTCAAGCCATATTTTGTGAATGAGCCTAAGGAAGAGGCAAGCTCATGCCCTCTTCAAGAACCAACTCATACCTAAGAAAGTTTGGAAAGTCAAGCTTAGAGACCTTAAACAAGCGCGCTTGGGAGGCATTCCCATGGTATCCTTGTATATATTCTATCTATCTAGTTTCAATAATCTGTTTTTGAGTGTTTGTGATCATCAGGTTAGGATAAGAAAAGCAAGAGCTAAGGGAAGAAAGGTTGTAAAAAAAGGGTCAGCTGGAGGTGCATCGGGATGTTGCACATCGGGCAACAAGTCGATGCGACACGTCCTGGGATTCGCATCGACCTCTGGCATCGGAGACCAAACCCGATGCAAGAAGGGAAGATCGCTTCAGTGACGCATCGCTTAAAGGCGCATCGGGCAACTTCCCGATGTGAAGCCTTCTGTTCTTCGCTTCGATTCGCATCGGCCAAGGTGCATCGGACAACAACCCGATGCGAGCAATCCTGAAATTTGCATCGGTCTATGGCATCGGGTAACTGTCCGATGCACCCCCAAAGGTAAGTTGACTTTTCCCTTTTTCTGCCTTTGACCGGTCCATTTAGACTAAACCGAGACACATTTAAACCGGTTTAGAAGGATTTTGCTCGGTTTTATACTCTTCTTCTTCCCAAAAATCGATTTTCATTCCTCCTCTTTGGCCAAAAACGCATTTCACTCATTTCTCTCTCAATTTTCAACAAATTTTTGTGATTCAAAAACCAACAAGCTCGAATTTTCATTCTCAAACTGATTCATCACCCATTTTCGGTCATCCTTTTGCAATTGAACAAGGTATGTTTCTAATTTCCCTTCATATCCATCATCATCTCCAATGGTGCTTTTTGAGGTATGTCTTGTCAAAAATGGTCGAATTAGGGTGCAAGGAGTTTGGGTTATGCTTGAGAATGGTTTATATGTTGATTTCGTGGGCTAATTCATTGATAGCATGGTGAAATTTTAAAATTTTAGCAATTAGGGTTCATGAGTTCTAAAAGGTGCGAAAATGCCAATTAGTCTTGTAATTCTTGTTAGAATTTGGGGCTTTCACTTGCAACCACTTGCATTCATCATGTATAATGCTTAGCACTTGTTAGCCAACAATTTTTGAGAAGTTGAAATTTTGAGTTCTTGGGAAAATTTTTTCTAAGTGTTGGAATTTTTTGAATTTGGACAATGCTTGTTGTGCTTATAGGTTTCCCCTATTATTGATGGCTATGCTGAAACTATAATGTGCTAACTCTTGCTCAATGGTGTCTATTTTATAGGTACCAATATGGGAAAGATTAGAGGTGCAAATGATGAGGAAACCGAAAGGCAAAGGCAAGCTAAAAGAAAGGAGAAACAAGAAATGATACGCGGTAGTGGAAGTGGAAGTGCGAAGGAAGCTCCCGGTAAAGAACCCACGACCAATGAAATCTACAAAGCTCTTATGGCTATGGAACACCAAGGGACAAGGTACCCACACATGGAGACACTCCAGGAGCTCGGGATATTTGAGGATGTGTTAGCTCTCTTCACCAACATGGGAATGCGATAATTCTTCCAAATGGCTCACCCAACCCATCAAGTCCCACTTTGCCAATTCCTCTCCACATTGAAGGTGGTGTTTTACCCCCTTTGCGCTGAGCCAACCGAAGAGGAAGAAGCAGATGGACATGGCTTTATAAAATTTAAGGTGGGGAGGAAGAACTTCAGGATGACCTTCAAGGAGCTAAGTGAAGTATTTGGGTTCGCCGAAGGATGGAGGAGAGGGAAGCTGATGGAATTTGAAAAGGGTGAACTCGCAAGTTTGTGGAGATACATTGGAGTTTGCAATTTCAGGCCCGGTATGAGCAAGAGTACTTCTATCACCCATCCCGCAGTGAGATATGCACACAAGGTGCTCGCCCACACACTTTTCGCAAGGAAGGAGTGCGGATATGTTCTTGAGGATTAGCTTGAGCTCTTGGACATGGGGATCAAGGACATTCTCCCTAGCATAAAGATTGATGGAGAAGTAACAATCTTGCGAGGTGATAGCTCGGGAATAGTGTTGATCTCTGTGGTTATGAAAAGATTGTTGAGTTACAAGGAGTGGGCAATGACAACTACAGATTACCAGCCACAACTCAGCATTGGAGGAATTGTAACTCCCATCTTACTCGCATGTGGATCTGATCTTGGAGAGGTTACAAGTGAGATGAAATGGATGGACATCCAATACTTTAGCAAGACAAAGTTCCTCGAGGGGAGGTTAGGGCAAAGCTATGCCTATAAGTTTGCCTACAGTGACACGGAAGTGGCAAAAGTCAAGCTCCCTTGCCCACACTTGACGAGTTTCACCACACGAAGACACATAGATTTTCATCCTTCCAGTGATGAGCTCTATGATTCTTCAAGAGAACCTCCACTTCAAAGCATAAGGAAGCACAAAGGTCCCCCTAGGAAGAGAAGTGGAAGCAACCCACAAGAGGAGACACAAGAGGAGACCCAAGAGGAAGCGCCCCAAAGCCCTACATATGGAAGCCAAAGGTACTTCTTTGAGGCCTATGATTCCCCCATCCCTTCTCAACCCTTGAGAGAAGCACATCACCGCATCAACATTCTCCAAAGGTGGAATAAATACCAAGACAAGGCCATTAGGAAAATGGTCAAAACTATCAAGGGAATGGCAAAAGAAATCAAGGGACTTAAGGACAAGATAGGGGGTGCTTCCTCATCAAAAGGGCGCAAGGCTGCCCATGAGGGAGAAGATATGGATGAGAGTGATGTGGGTCTCGATAGAAGACATTCGTTCCATGTCCAAGAAAGGAGTACTTCTCACAATGACCCACCAAGATCATCATACCATGAGACCGGCCGAAGGAAGAGAAAGCCAATGCGATCGCCAACTCCGGAGTCGAGTAATCAGTCATACTCGATGGGCGAATCCTCTTCCTCCTCCACTCACATTTGATCAAGGTAACACTCCATACCATTGTAAATAACATCTAGTTTTCATTTCTTGCATTTTTGAAATCTTCTCCAAGCTTGGATTACACAAGAGACTGTGTAATTTAAGTTTGGGGGAGTATGGTATTTGATTTTGTGTTTTGTGATTCTTATTTTCCTTTCTCATGCATATTTGAGTCTCATCTAAGGCATAGAAAAACAAAAAAAAATGTTAAAAATTTCAAAAATTTAAAAAAAAAAAATAGCATGTAGTTGCATTTGCATTTGTCACATAAGTAAGATTGAGTCTAGAATTTTTATCATTTAGGTTGTTTGCATATGCATTGGGAGCAATGATGAGCCTATCCTTGTAGATTGTTAACTTTTGTGATCAATTCAACACCCTAGTTAGTAGTTCTTTGATGCTTGTGAATAAATTTGAAAGTAAGGAAGAACCATGCTTGGACCACCTCATTTGTCACTAGTCTTTGGTTGAAATATAGTCTTGAAATTGATGGCCAACTCTACTCACTTAAACCGAATTTTGACATCTAATTATCATGCTTGCATTGAAAGTAAATTCATGGATTTAAAATACTTGAGCTTTCTTATCCACTTTGCCACCCTTTTGCTAGCTCAAGTAGCACCTCTACCATAAACCAACCTCCTTTGAAGCCAATTGTTCTTGTGTGTTCACTTGTGAGACTTTTATTTCGATTGAACTTAGCATAAAGTGTTAGGTTTGAGACGACAAGTATAGGTTTTCATGTAGATTCTAGCCTTGCATTTTGGGGCTAGCTTTAGGCTTAGGATTTGGGGGTTTGTTGGCTGTGGTACTATTTGATATTTGGTGAGGAAGTTTGGAAAGAAAGAGATGATGAATAGGGGGGCTTGGTGAAAATAAGGGAATAATAGTTTGAAATGGTGGATCTTGTGTGATTAAATGTATAGCTCTAAGTTTGAAAAGTTATAGGTAGCCTTAAGAAGAGAAAAATGAAAAAAACAAAAGAGCCAAAAGGCCAAAGAAAAGAAAAAGGCTACCTAGGAATAAAAGGAAGAGCTAAGTTGTTAAAAGATCACACCATTCGCTATGAGATAAAGGTTGAAGAAGTTTCCCCTTAGAGCTTTAAAATAAAAAATGTGTTTGAAATTCAAAAGGGTTTAGCAAGGCACAAAAAGCCTTGGGAAAAAGGGTAGATTCTAGAGGGCTGAGTGAGCTAAAAGATGAATGAGAGGGGCTTAGGAACATTGATAGCATTTCGGGTAGATGAACATCTATACTTGTATGCATCACTTGTTTCTTACCTTTAGCATTATGCATATAGTTCAATCTTTCTTGAGTGTCGCCTTTACTTAAATGCAAAACCCGGATGAATTGAAATCATTTTTATCTCAAGACCCAGTCCCTTAGCCAAATGGATTTACTAGCTTTGCAATGTCATGATTCACAGTTTCACACTTAATGAATGTTAAAGAGTTGGTTTGATAGAGAGACTTGTTTTGATTAAATTCTTAGTACACTTGAATGTTGAGATGGGCATGGCTATCTCTTTTGGAGTAGGAAGTAATCACAAGCATTCTAGAATTAAGAACTAGGATGTTGAGTTGATCATTATTGTTAGCTATTTTGGATTTGAGATCCCACCTTCGAACCTCTCTCCTTGACTTGTGTTTCATTTGCTTGAGGACAAGCAAAAGGCAAGTTTGGGGGAGTTGATATGTGTATATTTTGCATGGTATTTACCTCCATTTAGTATAAGTTTCTTATCATATAGGACCCTAATAGAGCATCATTACATTGCATTTTGATCATTTATAGTTTTAGGATGTCCTTGCATAGTCTTTGCATATCTGTTGCATATGGAGTGTTTCTTAGGTATCTTGGAGGTAGAGAAGGCCATTTGAAGATTGGTGGATAGCTTGGAGTCAAAGAGAAGTTGGGGAACAAGAATGAGGAATTGTCTGGCTGCATCGGACAGAATCCCATCGGACAACAACCCGATGCAAGCCTCCTCGAACTCACGTCGCAGCTGCATCGTACAGAGAGCATCGGACAACAGCCCGATGCACAGCCACTCGAAACTTCAGCTCACATCCTGCATCACATCGGACAGAGAGCATCGGACAACAGTCCGATGCGAGGCCTGATAAACAGGATTTTAACCGGTTTGATAATCAAAACCTAAAGGTCTTTTTGCATTTGTAGTACTTTAGGTGTCAAACCAACCTTGGGGTGAAAGCTACTAAGATTACAAAAGTTATATGAAGCTAAGCAAAATTCGGTTTAATTGGGTAAGAATTCTAAAAACAATTGCTTGCGGTATTTAAACAGACACGAAAACAATTTTACAAATCGCACAGAAGGGTTATACTACTACTAGATGACTCCTAAACAATAAAACAACCGATGTACTAATTTTACAAAATCAAAACTTAAAACCGGATTATCTAGACAAATATATGCTAAGTGGCAAGATTTTCGAAAACTACTTCTAAAATCAAACGGTTACCAAATCAATTCCAGACATAAAGCAAGACTCTAGAAATTTTTTAAAATATTAAAAATAGCTCAAACACGATTTTACAAATTTATTAAAACTCTATTGCATAATTAAGCTAATTTAAAGATTTTTAGAGAAAACAATTAACTTTGAACAGGGAGAAAATGATTTTTAGTTTTCAAATATTAAAAACAGATTCAAGGTTGGGATTCATTCTTAG
>JAHZTW010000001.1:283027009-283043140 GCA_020283515.1 Alliaria petiolata
CATAAGCATTTCATACACCCACCAAGTGTTTGATGAAATGCTTGAACCAACTTAATAAGAGATTTACATTCCTAGCCTAAAACATCATTAGTTGTCTAGGTTGTTTATCATGCTATTAGACTTGTAATTAATGCTTGCTAATCATTTCAATGCTAAAACATCATTAGTTCATTAGGGTGATTAGTGAAGGGATTATTACCACACATCATGGATTAGTCTTTAATTAGTGTTCTAGGCATAGAGATTGCTTGATTAGTTGCTTAAATGATTGCAAGATTGTCCATTTAGATTCCCAAATCAATGATTCCATCCCTAGGTTTCGTTTTTAGTAATTTGTTAATCTTGATTAGTAGTTAATTGTGTCATTAGTACTTGATTAGTAGTAATTAAGGTTTAGTTTCATATTATTGAACTTGTAGTGTCTCTCTTAGCTAGTTGTTTGTTTTAAATTGTTGCTTATCACCTTAAACCCTTTCAATTTAGCTTAGCTTAAACATAACTTTGCATTCTTATTGAATCATCTCCCAAGATGGATTGATACCTCAAATATTGCAATGATATGAGCAATTGAGGAATTGCTCCAAGACAAAAAAGTCTTGTTTCAATATCCGAACAAGTCATCATACCGTTCAGCGTGGGAAAGTATCAAGACGAGGTGACATGTGATGTTGTGCCGATGCAAGCTGGACACCTTCTGCTGGGGAGGCCGTGGCAATTTGATAGAGCAACAAGTCATAATGGCCGATCCAACTTCTATTCTTTCACCTACAAGGACCGAAAGCACAACTTAGCCCCCTTAAGCCCCACCGAGGTGCATCAAATGCAGACGCATATGGCTAAAGAAACCGAGGTAAGTAAATCTAACTTGTACATTACAAGTAATACCGTGTTTAAAACCATGAGTGCCCGCGGCACCGTGCTACTAATGGTATTCAAAGATTATCTAAGAACAGGCCTAGTTGAGTTACAACTTCCCAGTGAAGTACAAGCTGTCTTAGACCTGTTTAAGGACGTGTTCCCAGAGGAGATTCCAGCTGGATTGCCTCCAATCCGTGGAATAGAGCACCAAATAGACTTAGTCCCGGGTTCTGCATTGCCCAACAAAGCTGCATACCGAATGAATCCAGAAGAAACCAAGGAGCTTGAGAAACAAGTAAAGGACTTGATGGACAAGGGGTACATAAGGGAGAGCCTAAGCCTGTGTGCAGTGCCAGTTCTGCTAGTGCCTAAGAAGGACGGCACATGGAGGATGTGTGTTGATTACCGAGCTATTAACAACATCACCATCAAGTATAGACATCCCATCCCGCGCCTAGATGAAATGTTGGATGAGCTTAGTGGCGCGACTGTCTTTTCAAAGGTGGATCTCAGAAGTGGATATCACCAAGTGAGAATGAGAGAAGGCGATGAGTGGAAGACAGCCTTCAAGACTAAGCAGGGCCTAAACGAGTGGTTAGTGATGCCTTTCGGCCTCACCAATGCCCCTAGCACATTCATGCGACTCATGAATCAGGTTCTAAGATATTTTATTGGTAGATTCGTGGTAGTATACTTCGATGACATACTTGTTTATAGCAAATGCTTGTCTGATCATCTTACACATTTAGAGCTTGTTTTAAAAACACTTCGAAAGGAAGGCTTATATGCTAACCTGAAGAAGTGCTCCTTTTGTACTAACAAGCTTGTTTTCTTAGGCTTTGTAGTAAGTGAGCAGGGACTACAGGTGGATGGCGAGAAGGTCAAAGCTATCCAAGAGTGGCCCACGCCGAGTACCATCGGTCATGTTAGAAGCTTTCACGGATTAGCATCCTTCTAACGCCGGTTTGTTAAAGATTTCAGTACAGTAGCTGCCCGACTTACTGCTGTTATCAAGAAGAACGTTCCATTCTCATGGGGAGAGGCTCAGGAAGCTGCATTCAATACGCTTAAGGATCGTCTCACGCGAGCACCTATTTTGGCACTACTGGACTTCGAAGTCATGTTTGAAGTAGAGTGTGATGCTTCAGGCTTAGGCATAGGAGCTGTCCTACACCAGAAAGGGCGACCAGTGGCTTTCTTTAGTGAAAGGTTGAGTGGAGCTACTCTCAACTACCCTACGTACGACAAGGAGCTATATGCGCTAGTAAGAGCCTTAGAGACTTGGCAGCATTACTTGTTGTCAAAAGAATTTGTTATCCACACGGATCATGAATGGGTGTCAAAAGGAGGCACGCTAAGTGGGTGGAGTTCATAGAGACGTTTCCATATGTATTCAAGTATAAGAAGGGGAAAGAGAACGTGGTAGCAGATGCTTTGTCAAGGAGACACGCCCTAACCTCTACAATGGAAGCTAGAGTTTTGGGTTTTGAGCATATCAAGGGACTATATGAGGAGGATCCTGACTTTGGAGAAAGCTACAAGGAGAATGGCAAAGGAGCCTACAGCGCATACTACATATTTGATGGATTCTTGTTTAAAGACAAGCGGTTGTGCATCCCTTAAAGCTCAATCCGAGAGTTACTGATCCGAGAAGCTCACGGTGGTGGCCTAATGGGACATTTTGGCATCGCCAAGACCCTAGCCGTGCTTACTGATCACTTCTTCTGGCCGCACTTAAAGAAAGGTGTAGAGAAGTTCTGTTCTCGCTGCATCACATGCCGAAAGGCCAAGTCCAGGTTACATCCATACGGCTTATATACTCCTTTACCAATACCTAACGCCCCTTGGGTAGACATTTCCATGGACTTTGTATTAGGTTTGCCAAAGATCAGGCACAAGGACTCGATCTTTGTGGTTGTGGATCGATTCAGCAAGATGGCACACTTTATACCATGCGCCAAAGTGAATGATGCAACTCAAACCGCGGATTTGTTCTTCAAAGAAGTGGTGCGTTTGCTTGGAGTGCCGAGATCCATCGTATCAGATCGGGACACCAAGTTCTTAAGCCACTTCTGGAAGACTCTTTGGAGAAAGATGGGCACCAAGCTGCTATTCTCCACGACATGCCACCCTCAGACGGATGGACAAACCGAGTCGGTAAACCGTACCCTATCAACTTTACTTAGAGCTACGCTTGGTAAAAACATGAAGACATGGTTAGATTGTATTCCCTTTATTGAGTTTGCTTATAACCGTGCTACTCACTCTGCTTCTAAGTTGTCCCCTTTTGAAGTTGTATACGGTCTTAACCCCCTGGCACCGATAGACCTCACACCCATACCGCAAGCTGAACAAGTAAACATGGATGGGCTCAACCGAGGAGAATTCATCAAGAAGCTTCACTTAAAGGCTAAAGAACACATAGAGAGAAAGACAGAGGAATACAAGAGGAACAAAGACAAGGGACGGAAGGAGATTGTTTTTGAACCAGAGGAATGGGTTTGGTTACATATGAGGCCTGAACGCTTCCCGCAGAAGAGAAGCTCCAAACTCGCACCTAGGGGAGACGTCCCATTCAAAGTCATAGAGAGGATCAACGACAATGCCTACAAGCTGGAACTTCCATGTGAGTTTAATATCTCACATAGCTTTAATGTTGCTGACTTGTCTCCGTTTGATGCAGGAGAAACGGTTTTGAGGGCAAAACCTTCTCAAGAGGGAGGGAATGGTAGAACCATCGAACCTGATCCAACCGACCAAGAAGTTCCCACGGTCTTAGAGGGCAGGATGACTCGATCCAAGACTAAGTCCTTACGCCAGAAGTTCGACCTAGCCGTAGAAAGGTTCATAAGGACGTTCGAACCGGAGGCCATAGACCCACCTCAATCAACCGCGCTTGAAAGTTCCAAAGGACCCGAGAAGGAACAAGGGGAAGACATATCCCAGCAAGACATCGTACAAGCCCCTTCTCAGCAAGACCAAGGTATGACTTCATACTTAACTAATCCTATAATGCAATACAACAGGAAGCATGAGGAGACCACTGCCGAGCCTCAAGATACCACGATCACAAGCCTAGAAGCCGAGAGAGAGCATTTGGCGTTTCCAGAGGAGTTGGAGGACAACGATGACCGTTCCAGTGAAGACCTCAACAGCAGGACATCAAGCACACTCCAGACTGTCAAGACAAAGGAAAGCCTCATCAAAGCCACGTCAAGAACCGTCCTGACCACGCAACAACACCCCTGGCCGCTCCTAAACGAAAACAAGGTATTTTCCATTTCAATAATGCTTGCAGGTACGGACACTCACACTGAGCGTCATGACTAAGCCAGAGACGTCAAGGGATCAAGAAAGACGCAAAGATTAAGTTGTTTTTATTTTGGTTTAAGTTGTTTCCTTTTCTGTTTAAAACGCTAGTATTTTCCTTTTCTTTGTATTAGGAGTTTTTCCATTTTGTTGCTTTTGTTTTTCCTTTTTTGCTTTGTATTTTCGCGTTTTAAGTTGCCCTATTGGGAGACCCTAGAAGGTCACTGCCGCTGGACTGTTTATAAAGTCCCACTTCGGCTTTGTAGCTCTCAATTTTTCACTTAACAATAAAATCGGCAGTTCTCTTTCTCAAGTCAAGTCTTGAAACCCTTGCTCGTTCTTCTGTGTGTGGAATCACGCAAAGCACGAGTGCTTGCTGTATCAGAGAGCCTTTCATCCTGTATGTGGTGCCATCGTTCCATCATCTGATCCCTTACACAGATCCAACGCGAGAGAGCCTTTAGACCAGCGCGTTCGATTCCATCCCGTGAGACTCGATCCATCTGAGGTTCACACCAATGAACCAGGGAAGATGCGCTTGTCTGAGTTTGTATTGCTGTATCGCGCCCTTTGGTCTGAGATTTATGAGGAGTCTGACGCGCCAGAAAGCGCGAACCTTGGCGCGGTATTTGCTGATCATTTGGCTTCCTTGAAGACGAAGCCTTTCAGTGGTACGAAGACCAAGCCTGAGACTGTAGGAAGTCTTCTGACTCCTATCTTCCAGCACTGCGGGATTGACACTTCTAGCTGCACCATTGATACGTCGCGTGCTTGGGTTGATATGGATTACTTGCGGAGAGCTCATTGGGTGAAGCCAGAGAGGCTATGGGTTTTCAGCGACGAGCAGAGAGTGCAGTGCATGGTCCAGTTACCTGACATGGACATTACTCACATCACTGGCGATCCGGGCCGCCTCGCATTTCAGCATAGTCCGAACAGTCTGAGGACTGCTCCCGTTGCCAGACGCAGAGGCGCATCCTCCCGACCAGCTGAGGATCCCACACACCCTTCTTGTTCGAGGCGCAGCAGAGCTCCATTGCCTATTGGTCCTCACCACCTTCCAGATGCTCCCGAGATTCCTATGGAGCCAGATGTTTTCCAGAGATATGTGGTGCAGAGCTTCCAGGCCATTTGGAACGCCATTGCTACTGTTTCCAGCTGCAGCTGCGTTCGCCCTCCCACACCACCACGCTCTTCTCCACCACGTTCTGATGACGACGAGTGATTCCTCCATTCCTTTTAGTATTTTGAGTCAGTTTTTCTTTTTCTCTTGAGTCTGCATTTTGCTTCCATTTGCTTCAGTACTTTGTTTCCAACTTGTTGAACTCGTTGAGTTTATTGGATTATTTTGTACTTTTAACAGTTTGTTTGAGTTTTCTAACAGCTTGGAAGATTCTAACAACAATCTCACTTAGCAAATTTAATGTTCGAGTGGCTGAACATCATACATAGATGGTGTCGATCGACGCTGCACGCAGAGTCAGGTAATCCGATTTTTCTCTTTGTTTTGTAACAGTTTAACACATATTTTTTCTATCCGAGCTCATGATTCGTAACACTGGGGACAGTGTTATTCAAGTCTGGAGGAGGTAGTTGCTAACATTGTGTTTTGTTTTGAGAGTTTGTTTTTGAGTCACAATTTTATTTTATTGAGTCAAAATTAGTTGGAACTTTCAGTTTTTCTAGGAACTTAACCGCAGATTGTTGACACTTGAGGGACCATTGCTGTAGTAGTTGATTGCAGGTCTTACTAAGTAGAAAGCTGCAAGTGGATCAATCTAACAGAGAGAGTCCAGGTCCCCTTATAAGAACTAGGTATGCGCAGAACTTGATTCCTCTTTCAGTCTGAACAAATAGAAAAATTGCAGTCTCTCCTTGATCTTCACTTGAGAAAAGAAAAGAAAGAAAAAGAGTCTAAGTCTGGGATTAGTGCAATGAACCTCATGAGCCTATCTCCTCACAAGGAACAATATTAGTGAGTGCTCTTGAACCTGTCTCCTCACAAGGAACACAAGTAGAGAGTAGCACTATTTCCCGAGACTTCAAAAGAATAAGAAGAGTCAATGAAAAGATCTTAGAACACCCTGAAAATGGGCAGCAGTTGACTAAGGGAAGAGAAAATAGGAGAGCTGTACAAAGAAAATCTTGTTCAGGCACTAAGGAAGGGAAAGAATCAGAAAAGTTCTATGGCAATACCACTGTTAGAGTTCGAAATTTTACCAAGGAAAGGATCTGGATTCAAATTGGGAGATTGCTAAGCTTGTGGTAAGTACACTGAACTTTCCTAAGGTTGGCTCTACTGCATGTGGATTTAAGAGTGTTAACGAGTTGTGGCGTTCTAAAGGATAGCTGGAAGTTTCTGTTTTCAAACCTCTACTTCATTCTAAGTTTCTGTTTTGCTTGAGGGCAAGCAAAAGCTAAGTCTGGGGGAGTTGATATATCATGGTTTTTACCCATTTTTGGACCATGATATAAGTGTTTTTATAGAGTCTTTTGTTAGTTTTAGAGTCCTATTAGAGTCTTTACAGGATGGAGAGCATTTGGAGCTAAATGGAAGAATCTGGAACATTTTGGAGCATTTTGGAGAAGCAGCCGAAGTGATGAAGTCAAGAGAGTGGATTTACACGCAAGGTGTCGATCGACACCCTATGTGTCGATCGACACCAATGAAGACCGACTCGCTGATCAGATTTCCATTACAAAAAGGAAATCATCCAAGTTTTGAAGAATTACAAGTCTGCCCCTGGACGAAAAATCCCCTTCTATAAATAGTTTTCAGGCATTGTTTAGCCAAATACCTTATCATTATTTTCTGTTTTTGAGACTTAGAGAGAGATTGATCCTGAGCTTTTGGGGAGACAATTCTAACTCATCTGAGCCAGATTTCGAACCCCTGTATCATTCTCTATTCTTTTATGCAATTTATTTCAGCCATGATTTGTGTTTGCATAATTATGTCTGAGTAGTTTGCTAGTTAGGTTAGGGTGATTTAGGGTTTGATGAAGAGTTTGTAGAATCATTAGAATTATTAGGGAAATCAATTGGATCTTCACCTTGATTTGTGCTTAACTTGATTCTCTGAATTGATCACTTAGAAATCAAACCTTAGGTTGTTTAATAGATGCGAGAGCATTATTAATAACTTGAACTAATCATAGGTGAGCAAATTATCTATTCGCAAAGAGATTTGGTTTAGGTAATTTGTGAACAAATCGAACCTGTTCTTATTGCTTGCCTTGATTGTTTAAATTCGCAAAGAGATTTGAAATTTAGGAATTTAGGCATAGATAACTTCTGCAACGAGAGTTGATTAGTTTTAAATTAGCGTTTCGAGTTCTAGACGGTTCTTAATTATTTCCTGACAAAATAATATCTGCATTCTCTGATTCATCCTGATAATCATCCTTGCCTAGCGCCTTCGTCTCCTGAACTTACACCGCATTCAATTCTGTTCTTGATTTATTTAGTTGCTTTATTTACTTTTAACCTATTTGACCTAGCATAATCTGAATTTAGAAACCTTAGTGTAGCATCTACTTCCCTTGGGATTTCGATACCCCTTATACTACGATTGCTTTTGCTGTGCACTTGCAGTAGTTTTATTAGGGTAAAACCTGAGCCCTATCAATAACCCAAATATGTATATAGTATCCACAAGTTCTCTAACAATACATAACCATGATAATTACTTATTCAAATTAAGTTCAAGTTCAAGAGAGTTGGTTTCTATTCAAAGCTTGCTTCAATTAAAACTTGAATTTCAAATGGTGAGGTCGAAGTAGGGTTCATCTTTACTTTCAAAGCTTGCACATAAAGCATCAAAGAACTACTAACTAGGGCCTTGAACTAATTCATGAGCTTAACACCTTACAAGGAAAAATCATCATTGTCCCCTATGCAAGAATGCAATCCTATATGAAAATTAGACTCAATCCTACTTATATCACAAATGCAAATGCAACTACATGCTATTTGTTTTTGAAATTTTTGAAATTTTCTCAATTTTTTTTTTGTTTTTCTATGCCTTAAGTGTATGCATGAGACTTAAGATGCAAATAAAAATAAGAATCACAAAACACACATCAAATCTCTCAACCTCTCCCCCAAACTTAAATTACACAGTCTCTTGTGTAATAAAAGCCCAAGGGAGACCTCAATCAATATGAAAAAATGAATAAACACAGGTTTAAAACTAATATTTACAAAGGAGGGTGGAGTGGTACCTAGAATCGGACTGAGGAGGAAGAGGATTCCTCCATGGAATATGAGACATTGGTGGATTCCGGAGTTGGTGACTGCATCGCTCTCCTCTTCCTTCGGCGAGTCTCATAAGAAGAGGACCTTAGTGGAGCCTCATGAGAAGCACTCCTTTCTTGCACATGGAATGAATGTCTCCTATCAAGTTCCATAGCTTTCTCCCATGTTTCCCCTTTCATTTGCATCTCCTTACTCAGCTCTTGAAGAAGATGCGCCCCCCATCTTGGATTTGAGCTCCTTCATTTGATTTTTCATCCCCTTAACCGTCTTGACCAACTTTCGAATGGTCTTGTCTTGCCATTTGTTCCACCTTAGTAGGATGTTGATTCGGTGGTGGGCCTCTCTCAAAGCTTGGTTAGGGATGGATGAATCATAGGCCTCAAAAAGTACATTTGGTTTCCATATGTAGGACTTGGGGACGCTTCCTCTTGGCTCTCTTCTTGGGGGCTGCTTCCACTTTCCTTCCTAGGGGCACCCTTTTGTTTCCTTATGCTTTGAAGTGGAGTCTCCCTTGAAGGATTATAGAGCTCATCGTCGGAAGGACAGAAATCGATATGTCTTGATCTGGTGAAACTCGTCAAGTGTGGGCAAGGAACTTGTAGGCATAGCTTTGTCCTAACTTTCCATCGACGAATTTTGTCTTGCTAAGGTATTCGATGTCCATCCATTTCATCTCACTTGTAACCTCTCCAAGATCCGCCCCACATGCAAGTAGGATGGGAGTTACAACTCCTCCAATGCTGAGCTGTGGCGTGTAATCCTTAGTTGTCATTGCCCACTCTTTGTAACTCAACAACCTTTTCATAACCAAAGAGATCAACCCTATTCCCGAGCTATCACCTCGCAAGATCGTTACTTCTCCATCAGTCCTTATGCTCCTTAGAATGTCCTTGAGCCCCATGTCCAAGAGCTCAAGCTCGTGCTCAAGAACATATCCGCACTCTTTCCTTGCGAAAAGCGTGTGGGCGAGCACCTTGTGTGCATATCTCACTGCGGGATGGGTGATAGAAGCACTCTTGCTTATACCGGGCTTGTACTTGCCAACTCCAATGTACCTCCACAAACTTGTGAGTTCACCTTTTTGAAATACCATCATCTTCCCTCTTCTCCATCCTTCGGCGAACCCAAACACTTCACTTACCTCTTTAAAGGTCATCCTAAAGTTCTTACTCCCCACCTTGAATTTTATAAAGCCATGCCCATCTACTTCTTCCTCTTCGGTTGGCTCAGCACAAAGGGGGTAGAACACCACCTTCAATGTGTAAAAGAATTGGCAAAGCAGGACTTGGTGGGTTGGGTGAGCCATTTAGGAGAATTGTCTCATTCCCATGTTAGTGAAGAGAGCTAACACATCCTCAAATATTCCGAGCTCCCGGAGTGTCTCCATGTGTGGGTACCTTGTCCCTTGGTGTTCCATGGCCATAAGAGCTTTGTAGATTTCATTGGCCGTGGGTTCTTTACCGGGAGCTTCTTTCGCACTTCCACTTCCACTACCGCGTACCATTTCTTGTTTCCCCTTTCTTTTAGCTTGCCTTTGCTTTATGGTTTCCCCATCACTTGCACCTCTAATCTTTCCCATATCGGTACCTATAAAATAGATACCCTTGTTTAATTGCAAGAGGATGACCGAAAATGGGTGATGAATCAGTTTGAGAACGAAAATCCGAGCTTGTTGGTTTTTGAATCACAAAAATTTGTTGAAAATTTAGAGAGAAATGAGTGAAATGTGTTTTTTGGCCAAGGAGGAGAAGTGAAAATTGATTTTTGGGGAAGAAGAGTATAAAACCAAGCAAAATCCGTTTAAACCGGTTTAAATGTGTCTTGGTTTACTCTAAATGGACCAGTCAAAGACAGAAAAAGGGAAAAGTCAACTTACCTTTTGGGGGTGCATCGGACACTTACCCGATGCCAAATTCAGAATGCTTCTCATCGGTCAGTTGTCCGATGCGTCTCTGAAGCGAAAACCGGAAGGGCTCACATCGGACAGTTGCACGATGCGTCTCTAAACGATGTGGCTCCAGAAGAACTCTTCCCATCTCACATCGGGTTTGGTCTCCGATGCACAGGCCGATGCGAATTTCAGGGTGTGTCGCATCGGTTTGTTGTCCGATGTGCAACATTCCAATGCGACCCCAGCCGATTTTTACAACCCTTCTTCCTTTATCTCTTGCTTCTCTTATCCAAACCTGATGATCACAAACACTTAAAGACAGATTATTGAAACTAAATAATAAGAATATATACAAGGATACCATGGGAATGCCTCCCAAGCGCGCTTGTTTAAAGTCTTTAAGCTTGACTTTTCAAACCCTTAGGCATGAGTGGGTTCATGAAGAGGACATGAGCTTGCCTCTTCCTTAGACTCATTCACCAAATATGGCTTGACCCTATGACCATTGACTGTGAAACTCTCCCCATTCTTCCCAATCAAAGTGATGGCTCCATAAGGCAATACTTCTTGAACCTCAAAAGGGCCTCCTCACCTTGACTTGAGCTTACCGGGAGAACCTTGAATCTTCATAAAACCTTGTCACCAACGATCAACTCCTTCTTCACAATCCTCTTGTCATGAAAAGCCTTGGTCCTTTCCTTATAGATCCTTGAACTTTCATAAGACTCAAGCCTAATCTCCTCAAGTTCTTGGAGTTGAATCAATCTCTTCTCTTGGGCTGTCTTTATGTTGTAGTTGAAAAGCTTCACAGCCCACAAAGCCTTGTGTTCAATCTCCACGGGTAGATGACAAGCTTTTCCATACCCAAGGTTGAAAGGAGACCTTCCAATTGGTGTTTTGAAAGCTGTCCTATAAGCCCACAAAGCATCATCAAGCTTGATTGCCCAATCCTTCCTTGTTACACCCACTGTCTTCTCTAGAATGGCCTTGATATCTCGGTTTGAAACCTCCACTTGACCACTAGTTTGAGGATGATAAGGAGTGGCTACCTTGTGCTTGACGCCATGCTTGCTTAGCAACCCTTTAAAGACCTTGTTGATGAAGTGGCTTCCCCCATCACTAATCACAACTCTTGGCACACCAAACCTTGGGAAAATTATACTCTTGAACATCTTCACCACCACCTTGGAGTCATTGGTAGAACTTGCAATGGCCTCCATCCACTTGGAGATATAATCAACAGCTACCAAGATGTCTTGGTTTCCATAAGAAGATGGGAAAGATCCCATGAAGTCTATGCCCCAAACATCAAACAACTCCACTTCTAAGATTGGGTTTTGGGGCATCTCATCTCTCTTGCTTATATTACCCTTCCTTTGACAAGGTTCACATCTCTTGATGAACTCATGAGTGTCCTTGAACAATGTAGGCCACCCAAAATCCGCTTTGAAGAACCTTTGTAGCTGTCTTGAAAGTGGCAAAATGACCCCCATACTTGGACCCATGGCAATGAAAAATCACACTCTCAACCTCTTCTTGTGCCAAGCACCTTCTATAAACTTTTTTTTATGATAGTTGTTGAGATGTGTTGGTTCCTCTTTGCACACCAAGTAGTTAACAAAATCAGCATACCAAGGCTCATCCTTGACCTCTATACCTTGAATCTTTTCAAGCTTCCTTCCAACTCCATGTGCACTAGCAATGCTTTTGATCATCATAATTTGCTCCTCCGGTAGGGAATCATTGATTGGCAAAGCATCCTCAATCCTCATCCTTGACAAATTATCAGCTACACCATTCTCCACACCCTTCTTGTCAACTATCTCCATGTCAAACTCTTGAAGAAGCAATATCCATCTAAGGAGCCTTGGCTTAGTCTCCTTTTTAGCATAGATGTGGCGCAATGCAGCATTATCCGTGTAGACTATCCCTTTGATCCCACCAAATAAGATCTGAATTTCTCAAAACCAAACACCACCGCCAAGAGTTCCTTTTCTGTTGTTGCATACTTGGTTTGAGCATCATCAAGTGTTCTACTTTCATAGTAGATCACATGCAGCTTCTTATCTTTCCTTTCTCCAAGAACCGCTCCAACAGCAAAATCACTAGCATCCGCCATGATCTCAAATAGTAGACTCCAATCCGGTGCTTGCACAATAGGAGCACTCACAAGTGCTTTCTTGATTGTCTCAAAGGCTTGCAAGCACTCTTCATCAAACTGAAAATCCACCTCCTTGCAAAGGAGTCTTGTCAAAGGCCTAGCAATCCTTGAGAAATCCTTGATGAATCTCCTATATAAACCAGCATGTCCAAGGAAACTCCTTATGCCTTTCACATTGGTTGGTGGCGCCATCTTGACCATTACATCTATCTTGGCCTTGTCCATTTCTATTCCTTGCTCAGAAATCTTATAACCCAACACAATCCCTTGGTTGACCATGAAATGACACTTTTCCCAATTAAGCACCAAGTGAGATTCTTCACATCTTTGTAAAACCCTGCAAAGATTAGAGAGACATGCAGAAAAAGAGGCACCATACACAGAAAAGCCATCCATAAAAACTTCTACCATTTCCTCAATAAGATCGGAGAAGATACTCATCATGCACCTTTGAAATATAGCTGGAGCATTACATAACCCAAATGGCATCCTTTGATATGCAAAGGTACCATAAGGGCATGTGAAAGTAGTGTTCTTTTGATCATTAGGATGAATGGGTATTTGAAAGAACCCACTATATCCATCAAGGAAATAATAGAAAGGATGGTTAGCCAATCTCTCAAGCATTTGGTCAATAAAAGGAAGAGGGAAATGATCTTTTCTAGTAGAAGCATTAAGTTTTCGGTAATCAATACACATCCTATGGCCAGTTATGGTTCTAGTTGGTATTAATTCAATCTTTTTCATTCTTAATCACAGTGATTCCACCCTTCTTAGGGACAACATGCACCGGGGAAACTCAAGTGTTGTCACTAATAGGATAGATCACATTAGCTTCTAAAAGTTTCAAGATATGCCCTTGATATCACTCAAAGAGTAACCAATAGCTCTCCTATACTTTCTCAACTCATTAAGAAGAGAGTTGAGCTCATCATCACTTTAGTTTTCATTGACAATGACGGGGTAAGAAGAGTTAAGGCCTAAGAAAGCATACCTTAGTCCAATGGGAAGTGGCTTGAGTTCCACCTTTGGAGCCTTGAGTTCACTCCAATCCTCATCAAGGTCCCTTGCCAATTTGCCATCTTCAAGCGCCTCTAGCCTTTCCTCTTGCCCTTGACTTGAAACCTCAACCCTCAAAGACTCCTTACCTTGAGCAAACTGCACTTCACCCTCACATGAAGCTATCAAGCTCGAAAATCTTTCCTCCCCATCTTATGCCTTGCGCGAATCTAGAATAAGCATGTATGCTTGTGTTTCCTCATGCAAGTAGCAATTCTCTCCATGTGGTTTGGTGAGAGCCACACCAAGATGGTCTTCTTGAGCTAGCTCTCAAGAAACTCATCAGCTAGCTCATCCATAGTTTCAATGTAGAACACTTGACCATCAATGGTTGGCTTCCTCAAGGTCTCCTTTATGTCAAATTTCAGCTCAACCCCTTTTCCTAGATGCAAACCGATCTTCCCATGCTTCACATCAATGACTGCACCAGCTGTAGCTAGGAAGGGTCTTCCCAAAATCAAAGGATCCTTTGGCTCCTCATCCATCTTAAGAACCATGAAATCCGTGGGGATGATAAAGTTGCTAACCTTTAGAGGCAAATCCTCTAGAACCCCAATAGGCATCCTCACACTCATATCCGCTAGTATTAGGGAGATTCCACATTCCTTGTACTTGGTGAAACCGAGCTTTTTAGCTATTGAATAGGGCATTAGGTTGATGCTAGCCCCTAGATCACACAAGCAATTTTCAAAACCAAGAGGACCAAGGGCACATGGTATAGTGAAGNCTATTGAATAGGGCATTAGGTTGATGCTAGCCCCTAGATCACACAAGCAATTTTCAAAACCAAGAGGACCAAGGGCACATGGTATAGTGAAGGAACCGGGATCTCCAAGCTTCTTTGGTATCACATTGCTTTGAATAATTGCACTACACTCTTGAGAAAGTTGAATAACTCCTTGGACATCCCTAGCTCTTTGTGCCACAACATATTTCAAAAACTTGGTGTATTGAGGGATCAACATGAAGGCATCCATCAAAGGCATCTTGAGCTCAATGTCTTTGATTTGTTTGTCGAACATGGCCTTGTATTTTTCCACCAACTGTTTCTTAAACCTCCTGGGGAAAGGAAGTTTAGACTTGTAGGGTGGGGGAACAAATGTTGACTCCTTTTGGTGCACCTTCTCTTTTGGCTTCTCCTTTAACACTTTCTTGCCCTTCCTTGCAATGTACACATCATCAAAAGTTATAGCTTCTTGAGATTTTTCAAAGCTATCCTCCCCATCTTGAACTTCAATGTCCTCATTGATTAAAGGACTCTCTCTTGTAGGCAACTCCTTTCCACTTCTTAAAGTTATGTCATTGATGTATTCTTTGGGGTTTGCCTCACACTTTCCCGGTAGAGTGCCTTGAGAATTGGAGCTAGAAGCCTTGCCTTTCTCAAGTTGCTTGAACTTTTGTTGAAGACCTCCTATTTGAGTAGCAAGTTGATTAAGTGAAGAATTCATCCTTGTGTTAATTTCAACAATCTTCTTTCCCATGTTAGCATCACTATTGGCTTGACCTTGAAGTATTTGTTGAAGCATTAGCTGAACATTGTCTTGTGGAGGACCTTGTGAAGGTTGAGTAAAACCCGGTGGAGCATTGCCTTGGTTATACGTTTGCCCACCAAAGTTGCCTTGGTTTCCTCTTTGGTAGTTAGACCTTGGTACAAAGCCCTTTTGTTGATTGTTGTAGTTCACAAAAGGTTTGCCTTGAGAGTGTTGTTGAGGGTAAACTTGGTCATCGGGGTTGGCCACATTAGTACTCCTATAAGAGAGGTTGTTATTCCCCTTATAGTTGTTGTTGTTGTAGCCTCCTTGTCCACTCACGAAATTTACCTCTTCATCACATTCTTGAAACCCAACTTGATCATCACAATCCTCTTGATTCTCACTAACAAAATGAACATGCCTTTGATTGGAGGTCATAACCTTATCCATCTTTTCATGTAGAGACTTTATCTCTTTCTTTGTAGACTCATACTCACTTCCCCTTGGAGCTCTATCATAGTCTTCATTGTAGTTACCATCACTCAAGGCAAGATTCTCTATAAGCTCCAAACCATCTTCTACTTCTTTTCCTAAGAAGTTTCCATTACTTGCGGTATCAAGAAGCATTCTAATCTTTGGAAGAACCCCTCTATAAATGGTTCTTAGGAGAGACTCTTGTGTGAAGCCATGATGAGGGCATTGCATTGTGTAGCCCTTGAACCTTTCCCATGCTTCATTAAAAGACTCATTATTCTTTTGAGTGAAGCTTGAGATTCATTCCTCTACTTGGCGGTCCTTGAGTTGGAGAAGAACTTAGATAAGAAAGCTTTCTTGCATTCATCCCAAGTGGTGATAGTACCTTGAGGCAAGTTTTTCTCCCATTGCCTTGCTCTATCCCCAAGAGAGAAGGGAAAGAGTCTTAGTTTGAAAGCATCCTCACTCACACCATTCATCTTGAATAACCCACATACTCTATCAAAGTTGTCCAAGTGATCTAGTGGATCCTCCATTTGCAAACCATGGAATTTGTCTTGTTGAACCATGGAGATGAAGGCTGGCTTCACTTCAAAGGTATTGTTTTGAACCGGTGGAGGTTGGATACCATATCTATTTTGATGTGTATT
>JAHZTW010000001.1:283045285-283068717 GCA_020283515.1 Alliaria petiolata
GGGGGCAATGATATTAAATTCCTTGTAAAGTGTTTTAAGCTCATGAATTGGTTCAAGACCCTAGTTAGTAGTTCTTTGATGCTTGTGCAAACTATGAAATTAAGTTCTAACCATACTTGGACCATTTGTCTTGATTTTCTTGGCTTAAGTTGAAGCAAGCATGAATTGAATCCTTTCCTATCAAGTGGAACCTTGACATGAACTTCTAATTATCATACTTGTGCATTTGAAAAAGGATACATGGATACATATACATATTTAGGCTTTCTTATTCCTTTCAGCACTCTCTTGTAAGGCTAAATAGAATTCCACACCTTAACCTTTACCTCATTTCAAGCCAAAATTCGTGTGTGTTTGTGAGGCCTTAAATTTTTTTATTGAACTTGGCATAAAGTGTTAGATTTAGGGTGACATGTTTAGGCTCTCATATGATTCTAGCTTTGCATATTGAAGCTAGTTTTAGGTTAGATTTGGATGGGATTCATGGGTGTATATAAATTTGCTTACCTTGATTTGGGTTTTAGAAAGAGAAGGTGTTAGGAGTTTGAATAAAAAAGGATGCATAGTTTAAAGTGGTTGGTCTTGAATTGTTTTGAACAAAAGCTTAAGTAGAAAAGAAAAGGTGATAGCTCTCTTAGAAAAAGAAAGGAAAAGAGCCTAAAGGCCAAATTCATAAAAGAAAATATATATATATATATATACAAGAGAAGAGAGCTATCAAAAGAAAAGAAAAGGGCTAAAAAAAATATATGGCCATACCACTAACTATAAGGAAGGTTGAAGAAGTTTCCCTAAGTTGAATTTGATTAATGAAGATTTTGTGGGTTTGGCATGTCACTTGCTTGTTTTGGGTATTTCTAGAGAGTGAGTGAGCTAAAATTTAAAATGAATGAGAGGGGTATTAGGATTCATTGTTAGTGTGTTGGGTATATGAGAGTCTAGTCATGTATGCATCAATTGCCTTTTACCTTTAGCATGATGCATGAGTTCAATCCTTATTGAGAGAAACCATTGCTTGGAGTACCAACATGAATGAGATCATTTTTAACTCATAACCTTGTCCCATAGCCAAGTGGATTCGGTTTTGAAAGCATAAGTGTGATTCACGGTTTGGGCTTAAATAAATATTAAAGGTTAGGATTCTTGGATTGTGAGTGTGGACAAAGAATTAATTTGAAATTCAATTTGTGATGAATATGGCTAAGTTCTTTAGAGTAGAGTTTGTATGATGCATCTTAGGATTGAGAACAAGGACCATTGAGTTAATTCATTTGAAATACACTTTTGGATTTGAGCCCCCACTTTCAAACTTCTTCTCATAGTTGTCTTTGATTTCCTTGAGGGCAAGTAAAAGGCAAGTTTGGGGGAGTTGATATAATTAGATATTTCATGCATTCACCATGCATTTAGGACATATTTGCATTCATATTTCATTCATACTTAGAATAATTATAGCTTTTGTCCCATTTTAGGTTCTAAGACATGTTGCATTAGCATTTGCATATTTTCTTGCATATTTTGCATCATTTTCAGGTTATATGGTGTGCATGGAGTAGCCTTGGACGTTGAGCAAGACAGGAAGGTGCAAGAAGTGCTTAGGAATCATTTGGAGTCAAGAAAGCACTCGGACAAAAGGAATGAAGCAGAGATCGAGCTAAGAATCGAGGTGCCTGGGTCGTTTCATCCGAGATCGAGCAGAAGATCGACCTACTCAGCCGGTTTCAGCCTTGGATCGAGCAAGAAGATCGAGCCGCCTGCTCGATTCAATACTCAGATCGGTTCCCAAATCGACCCGGCTGGTCGATCTCAAGTCTCACAGCTCAGACTCAGATCGATCCCTCAGATCGATCCCACCATCTGATTTTCCCTTCTTTTCCTTGCCAACTCATATTTTGTCTTCTAGTGAGGGGATCATTTTGTGTGGTCCTATATAAACATTTGACCTACTTTATTTTGGGGATCCACAATTTTTATGCTCATTATCTCTCCTTCAATTTTTAGGTCTAGCCACCATTCTTGAAGGTTTTAAGCTTTTCTTGTATTGTAAAACTTTAATCTTTAATTTTTAATCAAGTACTTATCTTTAATCTTTCTTCTTGTTCTTAGCTAAGCATGTTGAACTTCTCTAACCCAATGTTTAAGAGAGGTTCGAACATGATTAGTGAGTAAACCATTAGGGTTTAAGGTTGGAGTGATTAGGGAGGTTTAAGAGGTTTAACTTGGGTTTTTCTTACTCTTAATCTCAATCTCTTCTTGGATTTGGGGGTTTTAAGGCCTAGATATTCTCAAAGGAGATCTTTTTGATTCTAGTGGTTTCCTTATCCTAACAAGACTTAGGAGATCCCATAACCCCAAATCCAAGAGACTAGCTCATTCTTTCCCACACTCCATTAATGTTTTGGGAGCTAGTTAGGCCATTTTTAAGATCTTTGCTTTATGTTCTTCAGCCTATCTTTTCTCCATACACCATGGTTTAGGATGAAAGGTTGAAGAAAGGATTTATATCACACACCATGGATAAATCTATATCTTGCTTCTTAAGGCCTAGAGATAGCTCATTAGAAATGTGGAGATCTATGTTTTTAAAACTACAAGCTCGAATCTTGAACCTCTCTAAGCATGACCCTCAACCTTGAATCTGCCTTTAGCATTTGAGTTTGTAAAGTCATCACCTTTTAGCTATAAAGTTTAAATCTTGTTGCTTGAATTGTTAGAAATATCCTATTTTGCTTAATATTTGCTTTAGAGTGTCTTAATTCGAAAAAGCTGTGTTCTTGATAGTCTTATAATTTTTAAAATAGCTTAGAGTATCATTCATTAGCCTGTTAATTAGTTAGAAGTCGTTAGGTTTTTATAAATAGATTTTAAAATTCATCTTAGGTTGCTAGAAATTGCCCACTTGTTCTGTTTTTAGCATTCGAATATTAAAAATTAGTAGTTGCGTCAAATAAATTCTTAAAAGTATCCTAGTAGTCTTTAAATCCATCAGTAGAATTGTTAAAATTATTTTCATAGTCGTTTGGTAGCTGCAAGTAGTTTTTACAATTTGTTTCACTCATTTAACTCGAATTTGGCATAGATTTACTTAAACTCTTGTATTGATAGTAACTTTCAACACCTAAGCTTGATTGATAGCCTTAAATACTACATTGAAAAATGAGACTAAGGCATTTATAAACACCTAAAAAGTCTAATTATCAGAGAGAGGCTGTGGCAAGGCCAATGCAAGTGTAAACATGTTTGGTGCGACAAGCCTTCTTCCTTTGGTGCCTTGACGGGCCTTTCTGCATTCCTTGTAACTTGAGATCAAATCGTGTGATTGTCCTCAAACAACTTCGGCATGAAAGGTAGTAGATCGGGCTATATTGTTACTAAACTTCAGCTTGATCTCGTGGTGCGAAGGTCTTCATCTGATGCTAATCTTCCGTCATCTCGCACATGTTCCGAAAATATCTGTTTTTCTTAATTTTGCATCCTTTTTACTAAGTTTACCTGAAAAGAGTCTTGTCCATACAAATACTCAAAATCTAGTGTTTATGCATGAAAACTTTAGTGAAATACTTGTTTAAGTATCCCCGTATGATAGTAAAAATGGGCAAATTATGCATGTTATCAGTAGGACCATTATATAAGGTCCCCTTGCAGCCGTGTAATCGTTAGCTTTTGACATATCAATAAAAACGCCGCACTTTCTTCTTAGTGTTGTTGAGAGTATTCTCGCTTTTGATCTAATTTTGAGAGTGGATTCTCTTAAGGTTGAGCTTGTGTTGTATCAAAAATTAATCCCAACTATGTGGTGCACCTTTGACCCGCCATCGCTTCATCTTAATCGAGCCCACATGTGAGAGCGACCACCAGCGTGTTAGATCTTCCACCATCGACCATCAACCATCAACCGGATACAAGAGGGAGTGACCGCCAGCTTGTATTCACCATCCAATGGCAGTTCATATAAGCTCCACCCCCGAGTGTTATACTATCGGGTATCAGAGCCAAAGGTTCCACCTTTGGTTTCTTCTATCCCTACTTTTCGATTCAAAGTTTGTATTCTTTTGTTTCCGTTTACTTCTTTTATAAAAAACCCATAAAAATAATACGGATGGTCTTTAGTTTGCGTTGTTTTTGCTTTGTTGAAAAGAAAAAACCCAAAAACCAGATCTATTAGCTTGATAGTTTTGTTTGTTTGCTTTCGTTAAACCCTATAACCCCATAATAATTCGTTTGTTGTTTTAGTCGTTAGATTTAAATTGTTTCCTTTGCATCCTTAAATCATAAAATCAAAAAGAGTTATTTCTGTTTGTCTATTTTGGTTTCATAAATCTAAAAGCATAAAAGGTTTTTTCTGAAAGTTGTTGTTTGATTAATTAGATTGTTTAGGCAATTGGTGCTTTCATTCGATTGTTTGAATATCCTAGTTGAAGTTGTTTGTGTGAGTTTACTTCATGTGGTACCTTGATCTGTTTGTTGAGCCCTTACAAGGTTCTTACAAACACCGAGTAGTACCATGGCCGATGGAGAAGAAGTTTCCCAAGACGATGTGATGCAAATGATGACTGTCTGATAAGAGAGGATTATTCCTTGTTCTTAAACAATTACTCAAACACCACTCATGTCATTGTAGGGTTTAAAGATCAATCCATATGGGTATGATTTAGACAATAGAAATGCATAAAACTCTTTAATCTAAGCAATCATAAAAGTTTTGGGGTTTAACTAACAACCTAAGTGATCAAACCAATCAAACAAACCAAACAAAAGTGACTAACACCTTAATTAAGCAATAAATACACTAAACAAGCAAATCAAAGACTAATTAACTACTAAACGAGATTATCAAATGACTAAAATGGATCCAGGGATTAGCATATATTGTGATTGATTGACATCAAAGATTGGTTCTTGGAACACCTTAGATTTATAACCCCATCCCTGGATCCATTTTAGTCATTTGATAATCTCTTTTAGTAGTTAATTAGTCTTTGATTTGCTTGTTTAGTGCATTTATTGCTTAATTAAGGTGTTAGTCACTTTTGTTTGGTTTGTTTGATTGGTTTGATCATTTAGGTTGTTAGTTAAACCCCAAAACTTTTATGATTGCTTAGATTAAAGAGTTTTATGCATTCCTATTGNAAAAGGAAGCCAACAAGCATTATGAAACAATTCTAAATTGCTAATAAACACCCTAGAAAATAACTTTCATGAGCTACGAATGTAAATCCCTTGTTTAGTTGGTTGGAAAATTTCAACAAACACCTTGTGGGTGGGAAATTCCATAAGGCCTAGTTTTGGCTTGATCATGGCTAAAATAACATTTAGAAAGGAGGAAAGTGAGAAGATCTAACCCTAGACATCAAGATCAATCCTTAAAACACCCTAAATCTAACCCATCTCTAGATCCTAATGAAACTACTCACTAATCATGATTAGACCCTCAAATCCTATGAAAGAGATGAAGATAAGCATGATTAGAGAGATAGAGAATGAAAGATTAACAAAGATAAGTACTAAATTGCATAAACTCACATAAATGTCTTACAAAATCACTTAGAAACCAAAGACGAAGGTTTTCTAAGCAAGAACAAAAGATTAAAACATACTTCAGAAAATTTAGGTCATTTAGTATTTAAAGTGAATAGTGGACGAAACGGGTCAATCCGAAAGATACCGGGTATTTACCCGGTTTAAAGCTAGAAATCGCGCAGCGTATCGAGCTTGCTAGGTCGATACACTGCTAAAGATCTTCTCCAAAAGTTGTGTTGAGCTTAGTAGCTCGACATAAACTCTCGATACGCCATCTCCAGGACTTCGGCTTGCTTTGCATCGAGCTTGGTAGCTCGATACAAATGGTCGATATGCCTCCTCCAGAACTCCCGGGTGGACTTGTATCGAGCTTGCTAGCACGATACAGATGCTCGATATGCGCGTCCCATCCTCACTGCCAGGCCGTATCGAGCTTGGTAGCTCGATACCAAGCTCGATATGTTGCTAAAACTTCTCTCCTTCTCTTTTTGGCCACTTCTCTTCCTCCTCTTTGCATCCATCTCTCCATATGGTCCTCCAAGCCTCCAAAATACCTAATAAGGACTCAATATGTACAAATATGCAACAACCTAAGGTAAAACTTACTAAACTCTAATATGAATGCAAATGGGACTAAAAGTGGCTAAATGAGTGCAAAAGAAGACATAAAACTATCCTAAATGAGTGTTAAAATATGCTAAATTATGAGTATATCAACTCCCCCAAACTTGCCTTTTACTTGCCCTGAAGCAAACAAACATGACAAATCCAAGAGAGAGATGTGAAGGTGGGAGCTCAATATCCTAGAATGCCAACAAAAATAATCAACCCAATGTCCTAGTTCTTAATTCTAAGATGCATTTGAATTCATCCTACTCCAAAAGAGTTAGACATTCCCATCTCAACAATCAAATGCACAAAGACTTCAATCTAGATAAGTCTCCCTATCAAATCAACTCTTTAACATTCATTAAGTTGCAAACCATGAATCATGACTATACAATGCAAGTGAATTCATTTGGCTAAGGGACAAGGCTTTGAGATAAAACTGTCCCAATTCATGTGGCTTCGATTTCAAACGCGGGTTTCACTCAAAATGATTGAACTTCATGCATAATGCTAAAGGTTAAAAACAAGTGATGCATACAACACTAGACTCTCATCTACCTGAAATACTATCAATGGTCCTAAGCCCCTCTCATTCATTCTTTTAAAGCTCACTCAGCCCTCTAAAGCTACCCTTTATCTCCCAAGGCTCTTTGTGCCTTGCCGAACCCATGAATTGCATAAACCACTTCTTCCTTTCAAGCTCTTAAGGGGAAACTTCTTCAACCTTTAACTCATAGCGAATGGTGTAATTTTTTAACAACTTAGCTCTCTTTTTTTATTTCTAAGAAGTCTTTCTTTTCTTCGGCCTTTTTGGCTCTTTTGATTTTTCTTTTCTATACTTTTTTAAACACAAGACCCACCATTTCAAACTACGTTTCCCTTACTTTCCAACAAGCCTTTTTCATCCCTTTCTTTCTACTCCCTTTCCACAACTCAACATGCTAAAATCCAAGCATACAATTTCAATTCCAAATCATCAAGCAATACCATGACCCAACCCTAAATCCTAAACCTACAACTAGCCTCGAAATGTGAGAGCTAGAATCTACATGACAGCCTAAACTTGTCGTCTCAAACCTAACACTTTATGCTAAGTTCAATCAAACTAAGGCCTCATAAGCAATATCACTAGAACATTTGGCTTCAAAGGAGGTAAGGTAAGGTGGGGGTACTACTAGAGCTAGCAAGAAGGTGGCAAAGTGAGTAAGAAAGCTCAAATATGTCTAATCCATGAATTCACTTTCAATGCAAGGCATGATAATTAGATGTCAAAATTCGGTTCAAGTGAGTAGAGTTGGTTATCAAATTCAAGACCCTATTTCGACCAAAATCTAGTGACAAGTGAAGTGGTCCAAGCATGGTTCTTCTTTACTTTCAAAAATTCTTCAAAGGCATCAAAGAACTACTAACTAGGCTAGTGAATTGATTACATGAGATGGAACTCTACAAGGATAAACTCATCATTGCTCCCAATCCATATGAATGCAATTCCTACATGAAATACAACTAGACTCAATCCTAATTTGCAAATGCAACATCTAGATGACTTTATTTTTTGGAAAATTTTCAAATCTTTTGTTTTTTTTTTTGTTTTCCTATGCCTTATATGAAATGCACGAGACTCAAAATACATAAAAGATAAACAAGACTCACAAAACACAATGTCAAATCTCTCATCCTCTCCCCCAAACAAAAATTACACATTTCCTTGTGTAATAAAAGTCTAGAGGAGACCTCAATTAACATGACAATATGATAAAATACAAATCTAAAACAAATATGTACAAGGGAGGTGGATGTACCTTAAAACTGTGAAGAGGAGGAGGAGGAGCCTAAAGAGAGTGACTGGTTACTTGAGGATGGAGAACGGCTCTGCTTTCTCTTGCATGGGCGAGCTTCTTGGGAGGAGGAGCGAGGTGGAACCTCATGTACAGCTTCCCTTTGCTGCACATGAAAGGAGTGCCTCCTATCAAGCTCTATTTTGTCTTCTTCCTCTCCTTCTTCCACATTTGGAGGTTCAAATTCAGCCGTTGTGAAGGATGAACCTTTAAGCCAAGACTTGAGCTCTTTAACCGTTTTCTTCAAGCTCTTCACTGTGTCGGCCAGCTTCTTGATGGCTAGATCATGGTGCTTGCTCCACCTCTAGAGCAGACTAATGTGGAGGTGAGCTTCCCTCAAAGCCGGAATTGGCATCAGCTCAATGCATGAGATGAAGTAGTATCTCTCACTACCATAAACCAGACTCGCCGCCCCTTGCTCTTCTTCCTCCATTTCCTCTTCCTTTGGAATTTGGTTGGTATCAAATTCATATGTCCCTCTCTTTGCAATGGATTCAAGGGGAGGGTTAACTGCCGGGTTGTAGAGAAGTTCATAGGCCGGCACAAAGTCGATGTTGGAGAGGTCTTGGAATGAGGTTACTTGTGGGCAAGGGAGGCAAATCTTGGCCTTGGTTTTCACATCTACTGCAAACTTGTAGGCAAACCGACAACCTAGCCTTCCCGAGAGAAACACAGTCCTACCAAGGTAGAAACTATCCATCCATTCGGGCTAGATACCGTCTGCCCCCAATCGGTGTCCACAAGTCTCGAGAATCGGGGTTATGATTCCTCCAATGCTAAGTTCGGGGCTCTTATCTTTCATGGTTGCCACCTAATCCTTGTAGGAGAGAAACTGCCTAACTAATAAGCTCACCAAACATTCTCCCGTCCTATCTCCACGAACTTGTGTGCCTCCTCTTGTTTGAAAACAAATGATCTTAGAGAAACCAGCATCCAAAAGCTCGAGCTCCTCTTGGCTCACTTTCCCGGTTTCCTTTCTTGCATAGAAAGTGTGAGCAAGTGCCTTATGCACATACCTCAAACTGGGATGCCTTATCATAGTTCTCTTGCTTGCGAGCTTGCCTCTTGAGTTGATTGGTCTCCTCTAGTTCTTCCCAATGTCTATATAAAACCAACAAATCTTATAGAGGGAGTTAGCAACTCATGTTGATCATAAACAACAACATCAAGCAAGCCTCAAGCAAGAATCAATAGCCAAATTTTCGAAATTCAACTCAATTCTATACTTAGCAAAATTTTGGCAAAGTACAAAATTTCAAAAAGTTTCAAGTTGCCCAAATTTGAGTGCTATCAATTGGCAATCCATAAGCATGGTTAACGCAAGTTTAAGCAAGTGAAAGCCCTAAAATCTAACAAGGTTCAAGAGAGTAATATGAATTTTTGTACTATGAACCCAATGTGTCAAATTTTCGAAAATTAACCATCAAAATCCTAGAATAGCACTCGAAATATACTCCCTAACCATTATCAAGCAATGCCCAATCCACAAACAACCAATTCGAACACACTATACTATCAATCCCCAAATTTTCCACCNAATAGCCAAATTTTCGAAATTCAACTCAATTCTATACTTAGCAAAATTTTGGCAAAGTACAAAATTTCAAAAAGTTTCAAGTTGCCCAAATTTGAGTGCTATCAATTGGCAATCCATAAGCATGGTTAACGCAAGTTTAAGCAAGTGAAAGCCCTAAAATCTAACAAGGTTCAAGAGAGTAATATGAATTTTTGTACTATGAACCCAATGTGTCAAATTTTCGAAAATTAACCATCAAAATCCTAGAATAGCACTCGAAATATACTCCCTAACCATTATCAAGCAATGCCCAATCCACAAACAACCAATTCGAACACACTATACTATCAATCCCCAAATTTTCCACCATTAGAGCAAAAGAGAGAAAACTTGGTATTTGGATTGTTTACCTTGTAGATGAGTGCAAGGATGAACGAAAATAGCCTGAGGATTAAAACTAGCACAAGAATTCGAGCTTGTAGCACTTGAAATCACGAAATTTTCTTGAGAATTGAGAGTGAGGGAGTTAAAAATCGCGATAGTGTGAAAGAGTGAGGCAAAATTCGTGTTTCGGGGAAGAAGAAGGTGGAAAAACCGTTTTGATTTGAATGAATTAAACCGGTCAAACCCCGTTGACTTACCTGGAAAAGGAGTGTATTGAGCTATGTAGGTCGATACACAGCTCGATACACTTGCAGGCCCGGGTTTTTAAAACTGTATCGAGCTACCTAGCTCGATACAAATGCTCGATATCGCCTTGAACTTTTTCCCTGGCCGAGTTGTATCGAGCTTAGTAGCTCGATACAAATGTTCGATATGGCTCTTACAATACCTCTGTGGGAGCTGTATCGAGCTTGGTAGCTCGATACGAAGATCGATACAGTGCCAAAAAACTTCTTGCAAGTTCTTTGCTCATGGCTCAACCTCCTTGGTCCAAACCTGTCATCCACAAACACTAGAAACCACATTATTGAATTAAAAAGTGCAAATATATACAATGGTAAACATGGGAATGCCTCCCAAGTGCGCTTGTTTTAAGTCACTGAGCTTGACTTTTCAAACCCTTCGGCATGAGGGTGAACAATGAGTGGAATTGGCATTCCTTCTCCTTTCTTGATGAACATGGTGCTTCCTCCAGCTTGTAGCACCTTCTTCTTCTTCCTAGACTTCTTTGGTGGCTCAGTTGTACGCTCCACAACCTTGAGTCCTTCAAATATTTCTAGAAGACTCTCACCATCAAAGCTTGGCCCATCACTCTCATTATAATCAAGAGCTTCATTCTCACTCATCACCACAAAAGTGAGACTCATGAGCTGCTCCCTAGGTGGTCCCTCTTCACCCTCCTTAGTGTCACATGTGATTGTTCCACAAAGGCTCAAATCAGAAGGTTTCATATTGTAGAAGACCTTAGCATCTACATTCTTGAGAATCACCCTCTTGCTGATGAAGTCTAGGCTCGCACCAGCTGTGTTGAGTAAGGGTGTTCCTAGAAGAAGAGGTAGCCTTGTCCATGACAATGAAGTCAGTTGGGACTAGACATTCACCAACTCTCAATGGATTTTCCTCTACAAGGCCTAGTGGTTGCCTTGAGGAGGCATCAACAAAGGTGATGTGTGATGAATACTTCTTCATAGTAGTGATCCCAAGGTTCTTGAACATTTCGAGGGACATCACATTGACACTTGAGCCAGAATCACAAAGGGTTTCATCAATCTTCAAGTCCCCAAGAGAACAAGAAATCAAAAAATTTCCTGGATTTCCAAGCTTTGTGATAACCTTTGATTCATTCCTTGTTGTGCTTGGTGAATCTAGACCTTCTATTAGCTCTTCAACCTTCTCTATGTTGGCAAGAAAATCATTGATGAATCTTATTTGACCCCTGACTTGGGATAATTTCTCTACTTTGGGCAAATGTGCACCCATTTTCTCCATACTCCCTCTAAAACTTGAGAGTACCTTCTTTTTTGCCTTAGTCAAAACCAGCTCGGGAAAAGGGAGTAGTGGCTTGTAGACAAGGAGATCATAAGCCTCAACTTCAGTCTTCTTATCCACTTCTCTTTCCTTCTCACAAACACTTACTTGTGTTGAGATCACATCCTCATCAAGCTTCTCTTTACCCATTGGTTTAACAACAGCCAAATGGTCATTTTCAATGACAGCCTCCCCAACTTGAACTTCATTGTCCTCATTGATTATTGCTTCATTATTGGGAAATTCCAATAGTTGCTCAAATTCAGCCACCACACACTCATACTCATCCTCATCAATAGTGTTGACAGCATTGCAATACTCCTTGGGGTTTGGCTCGGGTTTACTGGGCAAGGAAGCTTGAGCTCGTGTAGAAGAGAAAGCAATGCCTTTTTTGTTCTCCATTTGCTTGATCTTGGAGCTCAAAGTGTCAAACTTGGAGTTAAGGTCATTGTAAGAGCAATCCACCTGGTTGTGAATTTCAGACATCTTCTTACTCAAATCCATAGCACTACTTGCTTGATCTTGGATAATATGTTGGACCACTTTCCTCATATACAAATCTTGTGCAAAACTCGGTAGAGGACCTTGCTTGGACTGAAAATTCTCTTGATGTCCATGACTTCCTCGATTGTTCCCTTGATTACCTTGATAGTTGTTCTTTGGAACATATCCTTGTTGTTGTTCGAAAGGAACAAATGGTTTTTGTTGACCTCCTTGTCCTTGTTGAGGTAGACTTGATCTTGAGGGTTCTCAACATTTTTACTCCTATAGGAGAGATTGTTGTTCCTATAGTTGTTGTTGTAGTCTTGTTGATAACTTTGGCCACCCACATAGTTGACCTCTTCTTGGCAATCCTCACTCAACTCTTGTTGAACCCCTTGACTCTCATCACAATCACCCACAAAGTGGACATGTTTTTGTGAGGCTTGAAGAAACTTATCCATTTTCTCATTGAGGGATTTCATCTCTTTCTTCCTTTGGTCCTCATAAGCATCATCACTCCTTGAAGATCTATCATAGTCTTCACCACAATTCCCATCACTTTGGGCTAAATTCTCCACAAGCTATATAACTTCTTCCACTTCTTTTCCTAAGAAGTTTCCATTGCTAGCTGTGTCTAGAAGCATCCTAAACTTTGAGAGAATACCACGGTAGAGAGTACTCAAGAGAGTTTCTTCGGAGAAGTCATGATGAGGGCATTGTGTAGTGTAACCCCTGAACCTTTCCCATGTTTCACAAAAGCTCTCATTGTTGTTTTGGGTGAAGCTATATATCTCATTCCTCAACCTCGCGGTTCTTGTATTAGAGAAGAACTTTGCAAGAAAAGCCTTCTTGCATTGATCCCATGAAGTGATGTAACCTCTTAGAAGTGTCTTCTCCCCTTGATGTGCCTTGTCTCCAAAAGAAAATGGAAACAACCTCAGCTTGAAACCATAGTAAGATATGCCATTGATCTTAGTAATAACAAATCCTATCAAACTCATCCAAATGGTCAAGAGGATCATCCAAAGCCAACCCATGAAACTTGTTGTGTTGCACCATGTTAATAAACCCACTCTTGATCTCAAAGTTGTTGTTCTCAACTGGAGGAGGGATGATACCTTGGCGGTTAGCATGAGTATTAGGAGCATCTCTAGCCCCAATGTGCCTAGGTTGGCGTGGAGGATGTTGAGGCACTCTAGAAAATTGGTCCAATTCCCTTGGTTCCTTTGTGGTACTCCATTACGACCTTGTCCTTCTGGATTATCCATTCCCAAACGCTGAATATGTGCTAGGCGTTCTCTCTCTTCTCACAAAAGCACCTCTTGTCAAACGGTGAATGTTATCTAGAGGCGCAACTAGGTTGTTTTGTCCACTAGATCTCAAGTAGAGGTTAGTAAAAAAAAGGAAAAATAAAACTTAGGCTCAAGTAAAATTAAAATTCTAATGCTCAAACCAAAACCCAAATGGCAACGTCGCCAAATTGATAAGAGGATTTTTCCTTCTTCTTAAACAATTACTCAAACCCCCCCCCCTCCCCCACTCATGTCATTGTAGTGTTTGAGGATCAATCCACATGGGTATGATTGTGTCAATAGGAATGCATAAAGCTCCTTAATTTAAGCAAGCATAAAAGTTTTGTGGTTTAGCTAACAACCTAAGTTATCAAACCAATCAAACAAACCAAACAAAAGTGACTAAAACCTTAATTAAGCAATAAATGCTCTAATCAAGCAAATCAAAGACTAATTAACTACTAAACGAGATTATCAAATGAATAAAATGAATCCAAGGATGGGGTTATCAATCTAAGGTGTTTCAAGAACCAATCTTTGATGTCAATCAATCACAATATATGCTAATCCCTAAGCTTAGAACTTAAAAATAAGACTAATCCAGTTTCATGGCACTAATCCCTTCATTAATCATCCTAATCAAGAACAAACTCCCATTTGTGAAAAGGAAGGTAACAAGCATTATGGAACAGTTCTAAATTGCTAATAAACACCCTAGACAATTACTTTCATGAGCTAGGAATGTAAATCCCTTGTTTAGTTGGTTGGGGAATTTCAACAAACACCTTGTGGGTGGGAAATTCCCTAAGGCCTAGTTTTGGCTTGATCATGGCTGAACCAGCATTAAGATCACTAAACAAGGAGGGAAATAAATCTAACCTTAAACATCACGATCAATCCTTAAAACACCCTAGATCTAACCCATCCCTAGATCCTAATGAAACTTGATGAGGACATGGAAGCTGAGGGTATTAAGGACGAGGGAGAGGGCGTCACTATACCAACGATGTGGCAAACTCCAAGGACGAGGTCAGGCACCAAGAACTTGAGAGAGAAGTTTAACAAGTCAAATAGAGGGTCTCATTATACCAATTATCAATAAATAAAACACATTCTCCTTGCTAAGAAACCCTAGCCGCCGGCTATCCTCTCTTCTTCTCTGGTGCGATTCCTTTGAAGCTGAGTTCTTGACTTATCACAAAGGTTTCATACTTTATGTGGCGTCCATCATTTCCCCTCGGTTACTTGTCATTCATCTCATTCACTGATCTATTAAAGAAAGCCTTTACGCCAGTTAACAGGTTCCATTCGTGCCATCTCATTCATCACCTTCACGGAAACTCAAAGAGAGCCTTCATGCCAATTGAGGTTTCACCATCGGCTGTCCCTGCACGAACAAGGCCACTTGTTCTTGCATCATCTGGTATCAGATCTTAGGCTCCACGCATCAGGTGAAACCTATCCTTTTCTTCGTTGCTGCACTTTTCGTTTTTGTTATTCATAAACCTAGAAAATCAAAAAAAAAAATCGTGTTTCTGTTTACTTGTTTAATTTGTTTGCAAGATCTGTTGCTCCTCTTAGAGATCTAGTTTGTGTTTCTGCTTTAGTCATTCTCTCCATCCAGAAATTCGAAAACCACATAAGAACTTCATCTAGTTGATGCTTTAAAACCAGTGCTACATTGGTTTGTTTCAGTTATAGTCAACTAGTCATTCTGTTGCACTTGTCATTGGTTTGTATCATTGAGAATGTGTTGGGATTGTTCTGTTGGCTAAGTATCATTCCTTCATCCCCTATAGAACCGTTTAAGTATTCATTGCATTCAGCTTTAAGTCAAAAAAAAAAAAACACAAGCATATCATTCTGTTTCATTGAATCGTTTAGCTAATTGTCTAGCTTTCAGCTTATCTTCTATAGTGCCCATTCGGCACTTGATCTTTGTTTACTTGTCTTACTACATGAAAGCAATGGGAGAAGCTGGTGCACAAGCTGACTTCACCAGGATACTCGCCGGTATTCAAGCTAGCCTTACTCAGCTGGCCAATGGCCAAGCTGCACTAGGAGAGCGAGTGGACCGCATTGAGCAGCGATCCAGAGAGAGAACATCTTCCATTCAGGCTGCACTATAAACACTAAGGTATGTAGTTTAATCATAGATGGAGGTTCCTGTACTAATGTTGCAAGCAAATACTTGGTGGACAAGCTAGGTTTACCGAGGACTAAACATCCATGACCTTACAAGCTCAAGTGGTTAAACGATGACAATAAGCTCAAGATTGCTGAACAAGTTACCGTCCCCTATAGCATTGGGAAGTATACCGACCAAGTAGTGTGCGATGTAGTCCCTATGCAAGCCGGTCACTTGCTACTGGGAAGGCCGTGGCAGTTTGATAAAGAAGCACTACACAATGGCCGTACCAACATCTATACATTCACGCACAACAACAAGAAGCATAACTTGTCGCCACTTACGCCCCAGCAAGTTCATGTGATGCATACGTCCATCACTAAAGAATCCAAGTTAAGTAAAACTAACCTTTATGTAACACCTACTGTTGTTTTAAAATCTTTTGAATCCAGAGAACATGTGCTACTAATGATCTTCAAAGAAGGGTTGATTTCAGGTCAGCAGCAACAAGACCTACCCGATGCTGTTATGGGGCTTCTCAACAAGTTTGACGATATGTTTCCAGAAGAGACACAACCGGGGCTACCCTAATCTATGGCATAGGGCATCAAATCGACTTAGTTCCCGGCGCGCCTTTGCCAAATAGAGGTGCCTATAGAGTAAACCCGGAAGAGGCGAGGGAATTGGAGAAACAAGTACAATATTTGTTGTCTAAATGGTACATCAGGGAGAGCTTAAGCCCGTGTGCCTTTCATGTACTGCTGGTACCAAAGAAAGACGGTTCTTGGAGGATGTGTGTAGACTGCCGAGCAATCAACAACATCATCATCAAATACCGCCACCCCATCCCACGACTTGATAAAATGTTAGACGAGCTCAATGGAGCTACAATCTTCTCAAAGATCGATCTGAGAAGTGGGTACCATCAAGTAAAGATGAAAGAATGAGATGAGTGGAAGACCGCGTTTAAGACAAAGCGAGGGCTATACGAAAGGCTGGTCATGCCATTTGTCCTTACAAATGCCCCAAGTACATTCATGCGACTCATGAATCACGTCCTGAGATCATACATCTGTAAGTTCGTGGTAGTATATTTTGATGACATACTCATCTATAGCACTTGTCTTGCTGATCACCTACACCATCTTGAACAAGTACTTGAAACTCTAAGGACCGAAAACCTGTATGCAAACTTAAAGAAATGCATCTTTTGCACTGATCAAGTTGTGTTTCTAGGATTTGTTGTAAGTTCACATGGATTAAAGGTTAATGAGGAGAAGATCAAAGCAATACAAGATTGGCCCACGCCAACAAGCATTGGACATGTCAGAAGCTATCACGGATTGGCCAGCTTCTACAGAAGATTTGTAAAGGATTTCAGCACCATTGCTGCACCTTTAACCTCGGTTATTAAGAAGAATGTCGCATTCAAGTGGGAATAAGCTTAGGAAGATGCATTCAACATGCTTAAAGATAGCTTAACCCATGCGCATGTCCTGGTATTACCAAATTTTGAACATACTTTTGAGATTGAATATGATGCTTCTGGTACAGGAATATGAGCCGTGTTGACACAATGAGGGAGACCAATGGCTTACTTCAGTGAGAAACTGAGTTGAGATTCACTCAATTATCCCACCTACGACAAGGAGCTCTATGCGTTAGTAAGGTCCCTTGAAACTTTGCAACATTATCTTTTATCTAAAGAATTTGTCATCCATACAAATCATGAGACGCTTAAACACCTAAGAGGACATACCACGCTTAAGAAGAGACACGCCCAGTGGTTCAGTTTGTGGAGACCTTCCCATACGTGATTAACTATAAGAAGGGGAAAGAGAACATAGTCGCCANTAAAGAAATGCATCTTTTGCACTGATCAAGTTGTGTTTCTAGGATTTGTTGTAAGTTCACATGGATTAAAGGTTAATGAGGAGAAGATCAAAGCAATACAAGATTGGCCCACGCCAACAAGCATTGGACATGTCAGAAGCTATCACGGATTGGCCAGCTTCTACAGAAGATTTGTAAAGGATTTCAGCACCATTGCTGCACCTTTAACCTCGGTTATTAAGAAGAATGTCGCATTCAAGTGGGAATAAGCTTAGGAAGATGCATTCAACATGCTTAAAGATAGCTTAACCCATGCGCATGTCCTGGTATTACCAAATTTTGAACATACTTTTGAGATTGAATATGATGCTTTTGGTACAGGAATATGAGCCGTGTTGACACAAGGAGGGAGACCAATGGCTTACTTCAGTGAGAAACTGAGTTGAGATTCACTCAATTATCCCACCTACGACAAGGAGCTCTATGCGTTAGTAAGGTCCCTTGAAACTTTGCAACATTATCTTTTATCTAAAGAATTTGTCATCCATACAAATCATGAGACGCTTAAACACCTAAGAGGACATACCACGCTTAAGAAGAGACACGCCTAGTTGTTTAGTTTGTGGAGACCTTCCCATATGTGATTAACTATAAGAAGGGGAAAGAGAACATAGTCGCCTATGCTTTGTCCAGGAGACACGCTTTAATCTCCTTAATGGAAGCCAAAGTCATGGGATTCGAGCATATCACGGAGTTATATGAAGCTGATCAATACTTTCAAGACGTTTTCAAGGCAACAAGCAAAGCTGCTTATGGAGCATTCTACCAACAAGATGGGTTCTTATTCAAAGACCGGAGGTTATGCATTTCCCAAGGATCCATGAGAGACTTACTTATCAGAGAAGCAAATGGAGGAGGCTTTATGGGATATTTCGGCCAAGACAAGACTTTAAATGTTCTCATGGAGCACTTTCACTGGCCACACTTAAAGAGAGTCGTGGAGAAGCTCTGCGCCTAGTGCATCACCTTTTTATAGGCTAAATCCAGGTCACATCTATACTGTTTATATATGCCTTTACCTATCTCTAACCTGCAATGTGTAGACATTTCAATGGATTTTGTTTTAGGTTTGCCCAAGATCAACTACAAAGATGGAGACTCCATCTTTGTAGTTGTGGACAGATTCTCCAAAATGGCCCATTTTATTCCATGCAATAAGACGAATGATGCAACACAGACCGCTGATCTCTTCTTTAAAGAAGTAGTTCATTTACATGGAGTTCCAAGAAGTAGTTCTTCTCAGCCATTTCTTGGAGACTTTATGGAGAAAGTTGGGAACTAAGCTGCTTTTCTCAACAACTTGCCACCCTCAAACAGATGGGCAAACCGAGGTAGTAAACCTTACTCTCTCCACACTATTAAGAGCCACGGTGGGTAAGAACTTAAGAAACTGGTTATGTTGTTTGCCATACATTGAGTTTGCATATGGGTTTAATCCTTTAACTCCAGTCGATCTTTCATCCCTGCCCCCAGCTGTTTATTCTAGTGCAGAAGGAGATACAAAGGCAGATTTCGTGAGGAAGCTGCATCAAAGAGTTAAGGAGAATTTGGAGAAGAAGACCGAGAGGTATAAGATACAAGCGGACAAAGGACTCAAGGAGCTCACGTTTGAGCCTGGAGATTGGGTCTGGTTACACATGAGGCAAGAGAGATTTTCAAACCAGAGGAAGCCAAAGCTTTCACCAAGAGGAGATGGCCTATTTCGAGTGCTAGAAATGATCAACAACAATGCTTACAAGATCTAGTTACTAGGTGAGTTAAATATCTCCTCTACTTTCAATGTTGCTTATCTAGCTCCATTTTATGCAGATTAAACGGTTCTGAGGTCAAAACCTTTCCAAGGAGGAGGGAATGATGAGGACATGGAAGCTGAGGGTACTGAGGACGAGGGAGAGGCCTTCACTATACCAACGATGTGGCAAACTCCAAGGACTAGGTCATGCACCAAGAACTTGAGGGAGAAGTTTAACAAGTCAATAGAGGGTCTCATTAAAATCATGGAGAAGGAAGAACTCAAACAGAAGTTGCTCAAAGGAGAGATCACCCGAGAAACCCCCATGGGATCAGCCGATGAGTTTGAGGCTCAAGACTTGGGATTCGCACAAGATTTTGGCCCTACTGGAACAAGAAGCCATCAAGAAGCTGAGAATGCTAAAGAACCACCATAAGTCGCTTACTTACAAGGCAACAATCAAGCTGCTTCATTCTTGCTGGTTTTACAAGGAAACAAAGATGCGACCGTGATCACCATTACCAAGCAACTAGAGGCTCGGATCTAAAGCCAAAGTAAGTGTTGTCCTTATGATTATCATTCACGGTTTTGTTCTTTTGTTTTGCAGGATTTTCCTTTTAGTTTTAAGATAGTTTTTTCTTAGTCTTTTTATGAGATCTAGTGAGGTTAAGTAAACCTGTGAGGAACTAACCGTCCAGCCTACCGAACTAATCTAGTGGAGACCAAGGAGCTGCAAAGACAAGTCAGTGGGCTTATGGAAAAGGGATACATTCGAGAGAGCATGAGCCCTTGTGTTGTGCCAGTGTTACTTGTTCCAAAGAAGGATGGGAGTTGGAGAATGTGTGTTGACTGCCGTTCCATCATTTAGATGATATGCTAGATGAGTTGTATGGTTCTAGTGTATTTTCTAAAATTGATTTGAAAAGTGGATATCATCAAATTCGCATGAAAGAGGGTGATGAATGGAAAACTGCTTTCAAAACTAAACAAGGATTGTATAAATGGTTAGTGATGCCTTTTGGTTTAACTAATGCACCTAGTACATTCATGAGATTAATGAACCATGTTTTGAGAACATTCATAGGCGTTTTTGTGGTGGTATACTTTGATGATATTCTTGTTTATAGCAAAAGTTTAAAAGTTCTAAGAAAGGAAAAGTTATTTGCCAACTTGAAGAAATGCACTTTCTGCACAGATAATCTTGCCTTTTTAGGCTTTGTTGTAAGTGCACAGGGCATTAGCGTGGATGAGGAGAAGGTCAAAGCAATTCGTGAATGGCCTAGTCCAAAGACAGTTGGAGAAGTCATAATTTTCCATGGACTAGCAGGGTTCTATAGACGTTTTGTGAAAGACTTTAGCACTATTGCTGCACCACTGACTGAAGTGATCAAAAAGGACGTTGCTTTCAAATGGGAAGAAGCACTAGAAGAGGCATTTCAGACTTTGAAAGGGAAGCTTACAAACGCACATCTTTTGTCCCTGCCAAACTTTCTTAAGACCTTTGAAAGTGAATGTGATGCTTCTGGTGTAGGTATTGGAGCAGTGTTGATGCAAGAAAAGAGGCCCATTGCTTATTTCAGTGAGAAACTAGGAGGAGCAACCATGAACTATCCAACATACGATAAGGAGCTATATGCCTTGGTCCGAGCCTTACAAACGTGGAAGCACTACTTGTGGCCAAAAGAGTTTGTGATTCACACTGACCACGAGTCTCTAAAACATCTGTAGGGCCTACAAATGCTAAACAAAAGACATGCCAGATGGGTAGAATTATTGAGACGTTCCTTTATGTCATCAAGTACAAACAAGGTAAGAAAAACGTTGTTGTTGATCCCTTGTCACGAAGGTATGTCCGAATCACTACTCTTGATGCTAAGTTGTTAGGATTTGAACAACTTAAGGAGATGTATGATTCTGACTCTAAGTTCAAAGAAGTGTTTCAAGCTTGTGAAAAATTTGCTTATGGAAAATATTTTAGGCATGAAGGATTTCTGTTTTATCAAAATCGTTTGTGTGTGCCTAATTGAGAAGCTCATGGAGGAGGCTTAATGGGACATTTTGGAGTTGCCAAAACATTAGATGTTATGCAGGATCACTTCTACTGGCCGCATATGAAGAGAGACGTGGAGAGGATCTGTGGTAGATGTGTCACTTGCAAGCAATCAAAGTCTATGGTGCAACCCCACGGTTTGTATACTCCTTTACCCATTCCTACTGAGCCTTGGACTGATATCTCTATGGATTTTGTGTTGGGATTGCCTAGAACTAAGAAAGGAAGGGATTCTGTCTTTGTTGTTGTAGATAGATTCTCTAAGATGGCACATTTTATCCCATATCATAAAACTGATGATGCATCGCTTGTTGCTGAGCTGTTCTTTACAGAGGTTGTTCGACTGCATGGCAAGCCTAGAACGATTGTATCTGATAGAGACAATACGTTCTTAAGCTATTTCTGGAAAACTTTGTGGTCTAAGTTAGGGACTAAGTTGTTGTTTTCAACTACTTGTCCTCCTCAAACTGATGGACAAACTGAAGTTGTCAATAGAATTTTGTCTACACTCTTGCGTGCAATCATTAAAAAGAACATTAGAACTTGGGAAGATTGTTTGTCTCATGTTGAGTTTGCATATAATCATTCAGTTCATTCTGCTACCAAGTATTCATCTTTTCAGATTGTTTATGGTTTCAATCCTTTAACTCCTTTGGATCTAATCCCTTTGCCTTTGAGTGAAAGAGTGAGTATGGATGGGAAAAAGAAAGCTGAACTTGTTGAGAAGATTCATGAGAAAGCACTATTAAACATTGAATCAAAGACAAATCAATATGAGAAGCAAGCAAACAAAAATAGGCGCAAAGTGGTCTTTGAAGTTGGAGATCTTGTGTGGGTACACTTGAGAAAGGAATGTTTTCCAGCTAAAAAAGAAAGTCTAAACTCATGCCAAGGATTGATGATCCATTCAAAGTCTTGAGAAAAATCAGTGATAATGCTTACCAAATTGACTTGCAAGGTAAGTACAATGTGAGTTCAACCTTTAATGTTTCTTACTTAGTTCCATTTGCTACAGATGAACCGGATTTGAGGTCAAATCCATTTCAAGAAGAGGGACATGATGTGATCATGGAAAGCAACAAGGATAATCAAGTTGAAGCAGAACTTAAACCTGAGGATGCAATGTTTGTACCTGAAGGACCAATGCCTCGGGCGAGAGTTAAGAAGGTAAGGAATGCACTTAATGAACTAATTCAAGAAGTTATGGGCAAAGAAAGCAATGTGGGAGCAAAAGTGCAACACAGGGAGGTTATACTTCTTTCGCACAAACCCGCCGGTTTAGAGCACCCACCGGGCTAACACATGCTTCCAGGGTGGCTCCAATTCGAACAACCCCGCCGGGTTAGAGCACCCGCCAGGCTGCAAACTGGCCACTTTTCGGGTTGACGAAAACGAAGCCCAATAGTCATTTTTGGTCATTCTATCTTTAATTTCTTTTTAGTTTTCGAGATTACCTTAGACTTGACTCTTCAAGTTTCATTTTTCTCTTTATAAACTCATGTAATCTCATTTTGAGAGACAACCCCTTTTTTATAAAAACCTTTGAGAGTGATTCTCTTTGTTCCTTGTGAACTTTCGATCTGTCTTGGTGTGTCATATCCAGGGGATCAAATCGGTTTATCAAGTGTTCTTCATCACACTTGTGTGGCCATTCTATCGACTGAAATGTTAGAATTTGTTCTCAAACTGTTGGTATGAGGTGTGAGGTTTCATATACCTAATATTGCTACCACGCGTTTTCTATCTACCGAAGTTCCACCGCCTTGTTTCTTTGGAGTTTCCGCTTCCATAGAACGTCATGGATTATCCAACCAACTTTGAGTGAAAGATCTTGGAGGATCGTATCAATATCTTTCGAGCAGGTGTATATCGTCGATTGGGGGGAACAAGATTTGTTGTGCCGTGTGACCGTAGGTTCATGTACAGAGAGATCACAGTAAAAGTGTCAAATAACAAGAAAATAAAAACTTGTCCTTGTAACGACCAAGAAACGAAATGACTAAATTCAACCCCAAATGCCAATAGCGCCAATTGATAAGTATATTTATATGCTACTTTGTCAATGACCCGCCACTTGTAACCGAATATAGTATAGTGTATGGAGTATCAATCCATTTTGGGGTCGTTTAGTTAACAGATCGGCTATTTCGGTATTGCAAGTCAAGTTTAATATGATAAAAGGTTGGGACTTTACTATTATAAATGACTAAAGACTGGATCTTGTGTCATTCAAGACCATAAAAATGAGAACTTTAGACTACTTGAGCAATAAATAATGGTTTAAACGGTAAAAGAGATAAGCTTTATAAATAAAAGAAGGATCAAGAAGGGTTTAATGAACTAGGTGACTCTTGGATTGTTTAACAAGCTAAAGCTTTTGGATCACATCAAGACTTTGTC
>JAHZTW010000001.1:283092863-283106010 GCA_020283515.1 Alliaria petiolata
CCCCTTTGGATCTGTTTAGATCTTTACCTTTATCCTTTGATTTTGGAAGAGTCATTGGTGGTGGTTTTCGAGCGTCTTTATCATCTGGTGGTGGCGACTTTATCCAGGTGTGGTGTTAGCTCAACGGGTTTCTTTATCAGCTCCGGTGCTTCGGCTTTACGAGTTGTGGTGATCCCGATCTTCCTATCTATCCGGTTACGTTTCGTGTTGATTTACACCAGATCGGGTTTCAGGAACCTTTGCAGCCCAAAACGTTCATTTACTTGACGTCAAAGCTGTCCTGTTTTCGATCTTATATTATTCACTCCAAATCGCTTCCTGCATAACGTATCAAAGTGGTATCAGAGCAAATCCAGGTTGCTGGAGTGAAACAGAGCAAATCCAGGTTGCTGGAGTGAAAAAGAGCAAATCCAGGTTGCTGGAGTAAAACAGAGCAAATCCAGGTTGCTGGAGTGAAAAAGAGCAAATCCAGGTTGCTGGAGTGAAGAAGAGCAAATCCAGGTTTCTGGAGTGAAAAAGAGAAAACCAAGTTGCTGGAGTGAAGTATTTCGTTTATCCTCTTTTTTAAATCATTGCGATGGATCTACCCAGAGGATTGACTCTTGATCAAGCCTATGCTGCTGTTCCTCATTTCTTTGGTCGCTTTCATGCACCTAATGCCTATACACCGTCTTGGATGAGAAGACATTCGTCTGGGAAGCATTCAATGCCACCCTCTGATCCACCAGACGTCTGAACCCCGACACAGTCAAGCTAATGACTGAAAACGAGCGCTGAGTGGGAGGCAACCCACTGTTAGGTATGTTTTTATTTTTATTTCGTTTTGGTTTTACTAAGTTCTAAATTTTAGTCAGTTAAAAAAGGCGACATTGGATTCGACACCACGCGCAGACGAAGGTAAGTCTTCTATTTGGTCTGTGCGTATTGGAAGAGAGATGGCAGAGCTACGACAACAGATGCAGGAGATGGTTGTGGCTGTTAATTGAAGAGATGCACAAGATCAGCCTAGAAGACGAAGAGTTGAGGCAGATGAAGCATCTAGTGACGACAGCAGAGGTTCTTCTCATGGTTCTGATTCTGATGATGAAGAACGTGGTGAAAGGAGAAGAGAAAACCGTCCACAACAGCAGCAGCATCGTCGTGAAGAAGAATTCAAAGTGGATTTTCCTGATTTTCAAGGTAATCTGAATCCAGATGACTTTCTAGATTGGTTAAGATCCATGGAGAGGGCGTTTGAGTATAATACCTATAATGATGAGAAGAAGTTTAAGGTAGCTAGTTTGAGGCTGAAAGGATATGCTAGTCTTTGGTGGGATACTCTTAAGTCTAGACGTGCTAGAGAAGGCAAGACTCGTGTCAGGTCTTGGGAGAAGCTACAGAGAGTTATGAAGGGGAGATTTTTACCAGATTACTACAAGCAAGATTTGTACCTGAAGCTTACACACTTGCAGCAAGAGAAACACACTGTTGAGGAGTATACAAGAGAGTTTGATCTGTTACAGTTTCGTTGTGATGTTCAGGAGCCTGAAGAGAGGACTATTGTGCGTTTTGTACATGGTCTGTGTGAGGAGATTGCATCTAAGGTGGAGTTGCAAACATACTGGACTCTTGATGACGTGAAGAAGCTTGCTATCAAGGTGGAGAAGCAGGTTAAGATGGGAAAGAAGCCTTACACCAGAACTTACACTTCTGGTTCTTCATTGAATCCAAGAGGGAATTTTAAAGGTGATGCTAGCAGCAGTAGTAAGAAGATTGAAGTAAAGACTACAGCAGCACCTGCAGAAGTTAATATGAAGAAGAAGTGCTTTAAGTGTCAAGGGTTTGGGCATTTCCAAGCTGAATGTCCTAATCGCAGAGTTATGACAATTCAAGAGATTCAAGAGATAGAAGAAGAGATAAAGCAGGATTCTCTTGATTTGGCGGCAGTGGATCAGAAAGTTCAAGATGAAGAGGAAGGAATCGTTGAACAACCTGATGATAGAGAATTGTTGGTAATTCAAAGGGTTTTTCATTCTGTTCCTAATGAAGAAGAAACACTGCGAGAAAACATCTTTCAGACTCGATGTACCATTAAAAGGAAAGTGTGCAATCTGATTATTGACAGTGGGAGTTGCGCTAATGTGGCGTCTAGTACACTTGTGGAGAAGCTGAGTTTGCCTACTATGAAGCATAAGCAACCATACAAGCTGAAGTGGTTGAATGATGGCAGCAAACTGCAGGTATCTAAACAAGTTCTGATTTCATTTTCTGTTGGGAAGAACTATCAAGATGAGGTTCTCTGTGATGTTATTCCAATGAATGCGTGTCATCTATTGCTCGGGAGACATTGGGAGTTTGATAGGAGAGCTATACATGATGGGTACAAGAACACTTATTCTTTTCATAAGGATAAGAAGCATATCACGTTGGCACCATTAGTTCCTACTCTGTTGCACAAAACAGGCAATTGAAAGAAAAGAGCTGCAGGGAAAGTCTTTTCTTGGGAGGATCACGTGTTGTGAGGAAGCTTGATGAGGGGAAAGAGGTTTTTGCACTACTGCTGGTCGAGAAGAATGATCGAGCAGGAAAGATGAGTACACATCCATTGTTACTGAAGCTACAGAGAAATTACAGTGATGTGTTTCATGATGATTTACCACCTGGATTACCTCCTATTAGAGGTATTGAGCATCAAATTGATTTGTTACCTGGTGCACCTCTACCAAATCGTCCAGCCTATAGATCTAATCCAGAAGAAGCTAAGGAGTTGCAGAGGCAAGTAGAAGAGCTTATTGCAAGGGGTTATGTGAGAGAGAGCATGAGTCCTTGTTCTGTTCCAGCGCTACTTGTTCCAAAGAAAGATGGCTCGATGAGGATGTGTGTGGATAGCCGAGCTATAAACAAGATTACTATCAAGTATCGTTATCCTATACCACGATTGGATGACATGCTGGATGAGCTTAATGGATCAAAGGTGTTTTCTAAGATTGATCTGAGGAGTGGATATCATCAAATCAGAATGAAAGAAGGGGATGAATGGAAAACAGCATTCAAGACAAAGGGTGGTTTGTTTGAGTCGTTGGTCATGCTGTTTGGCTTATCTAATACTCCCAGTACTTTCATGAAGCTGATGAATCAGGTACTACGAAACTTTATTGGAAAGTTTGTGGTTATTTACTTTGATGATACTCTGGTGTATAGCAAGAACGAGGGAGATCATTCACAGCACCTGCAAGAAGTCTTTGAAGTATTACGCAGAAACCAACTCTATGCCAAGCCTGAGAAGTGTTCATTCTACACTTCTAGTGTTGTGTTTCTTGGATATATCGTATCTGGGGAAGGAATTTCAGTGGATGAAAGCAAAGTGGAAGCTATGAGAAGTTGGCCAGTTCCAACTACACAATCTGATGTAAGAAGCTTTCATGGTCTTGCTTCTTTTTATAGACGGTTTGTACAGAACTTCAGTACTATCATGGCTCCAATAACTGAGTGCTTGAAGAAGGATAAGTTTGATTGGAGTATGGCTGCACAAAAGGCTTTTGAAGTGGTGAAGCAGAAACTGTGTGAAACACCTGTTTTGACGCTTCCTGATTTTAATCAAGTGTTTGAAGTTGAGTGTGATGCAAGTGGCGTGGGAATAGGAGCTGTTCTTGTACATGGACAACGTCCTATTGCTTATTTCAGTGAGAAGCTCACAGGAGCTAGAAAGAACTACTCAACTTNATACCACGATTGGATGACATGCTGGATGAGCTTAATGGATCAAAGGTGTTTTCGAAGATTGATCTGAGGAGTGGATATCATCAAATCAGAATGAAAGAAGGGGATGAATGGAAAACAGCATTCAAGACAAAGGGTGGTTTGTTTGAGTTGTTGGTCATGTTGTTTGGCTTATCTAATACTCCCAGTACTTTCATGAGGCTGATGAATCAGGTACTACGAAACTTTTGGAAAGTTTGTGGTTGTTTACTTTGATGATATTCTGGTGTATAGCAAGAACGTGGCAGATCATTCACAGCACCTGCAACAAGTCTTTGAAGTATTACGCAGAAATCAACTCTATGCCAAGCCTGAGAAGTGTTCATTCTACACTTCTAGTGTTGTGTTTCTTGGATATATCGTATCTGGGGAAGGAATTTCAGTGGTTGAAAGCAAAGTGGAAGCTATGAGAAGTTGGCCAGTTCCAACTACACAATCTGATGTAAGAAGCTTTCATGCCCTTGCTTCTTTTTATAGACGGTTTGTACAGAATTTCAGTACTATCATGGCTCCAATAACTGAGTGCTTGAAGAAGGATAAGTTTGATTGGAGTATGGCTGCACAAAAGGCTTTTGAAGTGGTGAAGCAGAAACTGTGTGAATCACCTGTTTTGGCGCTTCCTGATTTTAATCAAGTGTTTGAAGTTGAGTGTGATGCAAGTGGCATGGGAATAGGAGCTGTTCTTGTACAGGGACAACGTCCTATTGCTTATTTCAGTGAGAAGCTCACATGAGCTAGAAAGAACTACTCAACTTATGATAAAGAGTTTTATGCGATTGTGAGAGCTCTTGATCATTGGGAACATTACTTGCGACCAGGGCAGTTTGTTCTTCATTCTGATCATGAAGCCCTGAAGTACATCAACAACCAGCATAAGCTCAACAGTAGACATGCTAAATGGGTGGAGTTTCTACAATCTTTCTCATTTGTGTCGAAATACAAAGCTAAAAAATCAATATGGTGGCTGATGCACTCTCAAGGAGGTATGCTTTAATCTCTATTCTTGATTCAAGAATTATGGGATTTGAGATGATGAAAGAACTGTATGATGGAGATCTAGACTTCACGCAAGTCTATCATGAGTGCAAGAAAGGCGTTGTAAATCAGTACCAGCTGCAGGATGGGTTTCTTTTCAAAGGAAACAAGTTGTGTGTTCCTAAGAGTTCTATAAGGGAGTTATTGATTCGTGAGGCTCATGGTGGAGGTCTTTCTGGATATTTTGGGATCAATAAGACGTTGGATATGCTGCAGGAGCATTTATTTTGGCCTAAGATGAGCAAAGACGTTCATACTATAGTGGAGAGGTGTGCAACTTGTCAAAGGATGAAAACTCATTTCCAACCCGGACTTTACACCCCTTTGCCTGTTCCTACACAACCTTGGGATGATGTAAGTATGGATTTCATTGTGGGATTGCCAAGAACTCAGAGAGGAAAGGATTCTATCATGGTTGTGGTCGATCGGTTCAGTAAGATGGCACATTTTATTCCTTGCCATAAGACGGATGATGCAAGTCAAGTTGCTGATTTGTATTTTAAGGAGGTTATGCGTCTTCATGGAGTGCCAAAGACCATTGTTTCAGACCATGATTCAAAGTTTCTGAGCTATTTTTGGAAGACTTTGTGGAGATTACTTGGTACTAAGCTTAGTACTTCTTATCATCCACAAACAGATGGCGAAACTGAGGTAACAAACAGAACTTTGACTAAGCTTTTGAGGGGTTTGATTAAGAAGAACTTGAAGGAATGGGATTTGAAATTGGCTCAGACGGAGTTTGCTTACAACAGATCGATGAGTTACACTACAAAACGATCACCTTTTGAGGTAGTGTATGGTTTGAATCCTCTTACTCCTATTGATCTGATTCCATTGCCTTGTGAGTTCAAAGCAAGTTATGAAGCAACAGAACGAGTTAAGACAATGAAGAAGTTGCATGAGAGTGTTCGTGCTGAGATTGAAAAGGCGAATGAGAAGTACAAGAAGAAGGCTAACAAGAATCGCCGAGCTAAGTCATTTGAACCAGGAGATATGGTCTGGTTGCATCTAAGGAAAGAGAGGTTTCCAAGCAGGCGCAAGTCTATGCTCATGCCGAGATCGGATGGTCCATTTAAGGTACTTGAGAAGTTTGGTGAGAATGCTTATAAACTTGAACTTCCAGGTGAATATGGAGTTTCAGCTACTTTCAACGTGGGGGATCTTTCTCCTTACTTTGAGGATGATGAGTTGCTGGATTTGAGGACAAATCTTTTCGAACCCGGAGAGACTGATGCGGGAGCAAGGAGGCAAGACAAAGAGGATACGCAAGAAGTTGAGAAACAGAATGGGTTGGCTTACACTATGGTGTTTTTGGCAGACTTCTGAAAAATACAAAGCAGACTTCTGAGAATTCACGGCAGACTTGTGAAGCTATATATTCAAACTACATAATCAGCTAAATTCGTCAGCTATATAGTTCATCAATATAGTTCGTCTACGTAGTCAAGATTCTGTCAAAGGAAGGGAATGCAGCTCAAGGGTCATTCATCTCATTTAGTCTTTGGTCTTGGTCTTCCTTATTTATTGTTGCCTAGTTTTTACCACATTCAGTCTAGTTTTCTAGTATTTTGATTTCCGGTCTTGACTACATTTATTGTAAGTCCAATGGACACAATGCTTGTATTTCCTCTATATAATAAGGCTCTTATGCATTAATAAAAACATACAGAGTTGTCAAGTAAATTGGAGAGTCTTTTGTGACCCCTTTTGATATGTTGATCATTTACCTTTATCCTTTGATTTTTGGAAGAGTCATTGGTGGTGGTTTCCGAGCGTCTTTATCATCTGGTGGCGGCGACTTTATCCAGGTGTGGTGTTAGCTCAACGGGTTTCTTTATCAGCTCCGGTGCTTCGGCTTTACGAGTTGTGGTGATCCCGATCTTCCTATCTATCCGGTTACGTTTTCATGTTGGTTACTCCAGATCGGTTTTCAGGAACCTTCGCAGCCCAAAACGTGCATTAACTTGACGTCAAAGCTGTCCTGTTTTCGATCTATCCTTTTCACTCCAAATCGCTTCCTGCAGAAAACACATCAAAGTGGTATCAGAGCAAATCCAGGTTGCTGGAGTGAAGTATTTCGTTTATCCTCTTGATAATCATTGCGATGGATCTACCCAGAGGATTGACTCTTGATCAAGCCTATGCTGAACGTATTAGCAGAGATATGGCAGAACTACGACAACAGATGCAGGAGATGGTTGTGGCTGTCAATCGAAGAGATGCACAAGATCAGCCTAGAAGACGAAGGATTGTGGCAGATGAAGCGTCTAGTGACGGTAGCAGAGGTTCTTCTCATGGTTCTGATTCTGATCATGAAGAACGTGGTGGAAGGAGAAGGGACAACCGTGCACAACAGCAGCAACATCGTCGTGAAGAAGAATTCAAAGTGGATTTTCCTGATTTTCAAGGAAGTCTGAATCCAGATGACTTTCTAGATTGGTTAAGATCCATGGAGAGGGCATTTGAATATAACACTTATAACGATGAAAAGAAGTTTAAGGTGGCTACTTTGAGACTGAAGGGATATGCTAGTCTTTGGTGGGATACTCTTAAGTCTAGGCGTGCTAGAGAAGGCAAGACTCGTGTCAGGTCATGGGAAAAGCTACAGAGACTTATGAAGAGGAGATTTTTACCAGATGACTACAAGCAAGATTTGTACCTGAAGCTTACACACTTGCAGCAAGAGAAACGCACTGTGGAGGAGTATACAAGGGAGTTTGATCTATTACAGTTACGTTGTGATGTTCAGGAGCCTGAAGAGAGGACTATTGTGCGTTTTGTACATGGTCTGTGTGAAGAGATTGCATCTAAGGTGGAGTTGCAAACATACTGGACTCTTGATGACGTGAAGAAGCTTGCTATCAAGGTGGAGAAGCAGGTTAAGATGGGAAAGAAGCCTTACACCAGAACTTACACTTCTGGTTCTTCATTGAATCCTAGAGGGAATTTTAAAGGTGATGCTAGCAGCAGTAGTAAGAAGATTGAAGTAAAGACTACAGCAGCACCTGCAGAAGATAATATGAAGAAGAAGTGCTTTAAGTGTCAAGGATTTGGTCATTTCCAAGCTGAATGTCCTAATCGCAGGGTTATGACAATTCAAGAGATTCAAGAGATAGAAGAAGAGATGAATCAGGATTCTCTTGATTTGGCAGCAGTGGATCAGAAGGTTCAAGATGGAGAAGAAGGAATCATTGAACAACCTGATGATGGAGAATTGTTGGTGATTCAGAGAGTTTTGCATTCTGTTCCTATTGTAGAAGAAGCACAACGAGAGAGCATCTTTCAGACTCGTTGCACAATTCAAGGGAAAGTTTGCAATCTGATTATTGACAGCGGGAGTTGCGCTAATGTGGCATCTAGTACACTTGTGGAGAAGCTGGGTTTGACTACTGTGAAGCATAAGCAACCATACAAGCTGAAGTGGTTGAATGATGGCAGCAAGCTGCAGGTATCTAAGCAAGTTCTAATTCTATTTTCTGTTGGGAAGAACTATCAAGATGAGGTTCTCTGTGATGTTATTCCAATGGATGCGTGTCATCTATTGCTTGGGAGGCCTTGGGAGTTTGATAGGAGAGCTATGCATGATGGATACAAGAACACTTATTCTTTTCATAAGGATAAGAAGCATATCACGCTGGCACCATTGGTTCCTACTCTGTTGCACAGAACAGAGCAATTGAAAGAGAAGAGCTGCAGAGAAAGTCTTTTCTTGGGAGAATCACGTGTTGTGAGGAAGCTTGATGAGGGGAAAGAGGTTTTTGCACTACTGGTGGTTGAGAAGAATGATGGAGCAGGGAAGAAGAGTACACATCCATTGTTACTAGAGTTGCTGAAGAATTACAGTGATGTGTTTCCTGATGATTTACCACCTGGATTACCTCCTATTAGAGGTATTGAGCATCAAATCGATTTGTTACCTGGTGCACCTCTACCAAATCGTCCAGCTTATAGATGTAATCCAAAAGAAGCTAAGGAGTTGCAGAGACAAGTAGAAGAGCTTATTGCAAGGGGTTATGTGAGAGAGAGCATGAGTCCTTGTTCTGTTCCAGCTCTACTTGTTCCAAAGAAAGATGGCTCGATGAGGATGTGTGTGGATAGCCGAGGTATAAACAAGATTACTATCAAGTATCGTTATCCTATACCACGATTGGATGACATGTTGGATGAACTTAATGGATCAAAGGTGTTTTCAAAGATTGATCTGAGGAGTGGCTATCATCAAATCAGAATGAAAGAAGGGGATGAATGGAAAACAGCATTCAAGACAAAGGGTGGTTTGTTTGAGTGGTTGGTCATGCTGTTTGGCTTATCTAATGCTCCCAGTACTTTCATGAGGCTGATGAATCAGGTACTACGAAACTTTATTGGAAAGTTTGTGGTTGTTTACTTTGATGATATTGTGGTGTATTGCAAGAACGAGGCAGATCATTCACAGCACCTGCAAGAAGTCTTTGAAGTATTACGCAGAAACCAACTCTATGCCAAGCCTGAGAAGTGTTCATTCTTCACTTCTAGTGTTGTGTTTCTTGGATATATCGTATCTGGGGAAGGAATTTCAGTGGATGAAAGCAAAGTGGAAGCTATGAGAAGTTGGCCAGTTCCAACTACACAATCTGATGTAAGAAGCTTTCATGGTCTTGCTTCTTTTTATAGACGGTTTGTACAGAATTTCAGTACTATCATGGCTCCAATAACTGAGTGCTTGAAGAAGGATAAGTTTGATTGGAGTATGGCTGCACAAAAGGCTTTTGAAGTGGTGAAGCAGAAGTTGTGTGAAGCACCTGTTTTGGCGCTTCCTGATTTTAATCAAGTGATTGAAGTTGAGTGTGATGCAAGTGGCGTGGGAATAGGAGCTGTTCTTGTACAGGGACAACGTCCTATTGCTTATTTCAGTGAGAAGCTCACAGGAGCTAGAAAGAACTACTCAACTTATGATAAAGAGTTTTATGCGATTGTGAGAGCTCTTGATCATTGGGAACATTACTTGCGGCCAGGGCAGTTTGTTCTTCATTCTGATCATGAAGCCCTGAAGTACATCAACAACCAGCATAAGCTCAACAGTAGACATGCTAAATGGGTGGAGTTTCTACAATCTTTCTCATTTGTGTCGAAATACAAAGCTGGAAAAATCAATGTGGTGGCTGATGCACTCTCAAGGAGGTATGCTTTAATCTCTATTCTTGATTCAAGAATTATGGGATTTGAGATGATGAAAGAACTGTATGATGGAGATCTAGACTTCACGCAAGTCTATCATGAGTGCAAGAAAGGCGTTGTAAATCAGTACCAGCTGCAGGATGGGTTTCTTTTCAAAGGAAACAAGTTGTGTGTTCCTAAGAGTTCTATAAGGGAGTTATTGATTCGTGAGGCTCATGGTGGAGGTCTTTCTGGACATTTTGGGATCAATAAGACGTTGGATATGCTGCAGGAGCATTTCTTTTGGCCTAAGATGAGCAAAGACGTTCATACTATAGTGGAGAGGTGTGCAACTTGTCAAAGGATGAAAAGTCATTTCCAACCCGGACTTTACACCCCTTTGCCTGTTCCTACACAACCTTAGGATGATGTAAGTATGGATTTCATTGTGGGATTGCCAAGAACTCAGAGAGGAAAGGATTCTATCATGGTTGTGATCGATCGGTTCAGTAAGATGGCACATTTTATTCCTTGCCATAAGACGGATGATGCAAGTCAAGTTGCTGATTTGTATTTTAAGGAGGTTGTGCGTCTTCATGGAGTGCCAAAGACCATTGTTTCAGATCGTGATGATGAGTTTGTAGAATTATTATGTTGTTAGGAAAATCAATTGGATCTTCATCTTGATTTGTGCTTATATTGATTACTTACTTGATCACTTAGAAATCAAAACCTACGTTGTTTTATAGATGCGAGAGCATTATTAATAACTTCACCTAATCATAGATGAGCAAAATAACTATTCGCAAAGAGATTTGATTTAGGTATTTTGTGAACAATCGAACCTGTTTTTAATGCTTGCCTTAATTGTTTGAATTTGCAAAGAGATTTGAGATTCTGGAATTTAGGCATAGATAACTTTTGCAACGAGAGTTGATTGGTTTTAAATTAGTGTTTCGAGTTCTAGACGGTTCTTAATAATTTCTTGACAATATAATATCTGCATTCTCTGATTCAACCTGACAATCATCCTTGCCTTGCGCATTCGTCTCCTGAATTTTAATCCACTTTTGATTTCGTTTCTGATTTACTTAGCAGTTTTATTTACTTTAATTGATTTGATCTAGCATAATTTGAACCTAGAAACCACAGTGTAGCATCTACTTCCTTTGGGATGCGATAACCCCTTATACTTCAACTGCATTACTGTGCACTTGCAGTGTTGATTTATTTGGGTAAAACTTTGACCCTATCAAAGATATTTCCACCGTCCTTCTTCGATGTTATGGAACATCTTCCAATTCATCTCCCTCGAGAAGCAGCACTAGGTGGACCCGCTCAGTACAGATGGATGTATCCATTTGAGCTGTATATGTTTCATCTGAAGAAAAAGGTGAAAAACTTAAGTAGAGTTGAAGGTTCTATTGTTTCACAGAGAATCAATGAAGGAACCTCAAACTTTGCGAGTTACTACTTTTCACCACAAGTCCAAACGAAGAGTCGAAAACCTGCAAGACACGACGATGGAGGAGAACGACCAATGTATCCAGTGTATGTCCCTAATATCTTTTCCCAAGTCGGTCGGTTAAGTGGAAAAGGTAAAAACCGAAGACTTACTGAGGAGGAGCACGAGCACTTGCATAAGTACATTCTCACAAACTGCGAGGAAATTCTTGAGTATGTAATATGATCCTTGTGAGATCTTTTGCCAAAATCGTCACTTTAGAAGCAAGTAGAGTGGGAATCGTTTCTGGATGGGTTTGGACGAATGTATTCAAGTAACAGGGGAGTGTTGTCGTCACACTAAGGCTGCTGAAATCCTTAGATTTACCAATGGATCGATGGGTCACACAAAGGAGATAAGAAGGCCTTTGATTTACCGAATTGATCTAGTTCTTAGAAAGAGTTTGAGAATAAAAAGCTAGATAGATTGAAGTGAGGGTTTACAAGGAGTATATATAGGAAACTTCAAAGGGAAGCCTTAAATACACGCCTAAAATAACTAATAAAAATATAACTTAATACATAACATAAGCTAAGAAATAACATAAGTTTAAAAGATAAAAGAAGCGGCTGGAACAGAAGCTCCTTGGGCTTGATCTTTGGTTCATCAAATGGGGTTAAGGAGGTGAACAAAAGCCTCATTAATAACCTTGACAAGAAAACCCAGTGGGACAAAACTTGTCAATGGAAAAAGAGCACAATTAATCACCTTACCCAAATGATGAAATCAACTAGCTTGAATCAACACCAGTATGGTTTGATAAGCATCTCTTTCTCCTCTTGAATTCTCTAAGTGTAGAAGTAGAGAATGGATAGTCTCATTGAGCTCTCGTGTCCTAGCACGCGTCATTGGTCCATGATAGTAGGATTTTTCCACTTCAATTAATCTCTACTACTCATGTCATTTTAGTATTTGAGATGTCAATCCATAAGGGTTAAGATTAACAACACTAGGAATACATGAAACTATTTAAGCTAAGCCAAATTCGAAATTTAGGAGACAAGGAACAATTAAAAGCAAACCACAAGCTAAAAGAGACACTACAAGACTAACTATATGAGAAAAAAGCCTTAATGATCACTAATTAAGCACTAATCAAGCAATTAACTACTAATCAAGATCACTAATTAACTAAAAACGAAACCTAGGGATGGAATCATTGATTTGGGCAATCAAATGGACAACCTTACAATCATTTAAGAAACTAAACAAGCCATCTCTATGCCTAGAACACTTAATAAAGACTAATCCATGATGTGTGGTAATAATCCCTTTACTAATCACCCTAATGAACTAATGATGTTTTAACATTAAAAAGATTAGCTATTTGGCATTAGGAACACCTTAATAAGAAGAGAGATGAAAGAATCTATCCTAGATTGCAAGATTAAACCATTAGAAAACCCTAAATCTATCCCATCCCTAAGTTCCTAAGAGACTACTCACTAAACATAGCTAAACCAACAAATCTAAGGGATGAAATGCTAGTAAACATAATTAGAGAAGATAAAGATGAAAGATTAGAATAAACAAGATTCAAATTGCATTCAAGTTAAAAGAAATCTCAAAATCTTCTCAAAACCCCAAAGGGGCGTTTTTTCTGTTTATGCCCAAGAGAAGATACATAAAAATTAGGTTTTTAAGTATTTATAGGGAAGGAGGTCAAACCGGGTCAACCCGGAACAAACCGGGTTTTGACCCGGGTAGCAGTCTTGCGGAAATCACCATATCTCC
>JAHZTW010000001.1:283139172-283169110 GCA_020283515.1 Alliaria petiolata
CAAAGGTTACCCTCCTGGTTTCGTGCCACAGCAGCAACAAGTCCAAGCTCCACCTCAAGATCCTATTCAAGCAATGTTACAACAAATTCTTCAAGGCCAAACGACTACAAATCAGTAATTTGTTGAAATGAATACTAGCATGGACTCTTCTCTTACTAATGTAGCTACACATATCTCCAAAGAGAATAACAAGATTAGGCAGCTTGAGAAAGGCAAGGCAAGCCAAGTGGCCAAGGAAGCTTACCCGGAAAGTGTGAGACCAACCCAAAGGAGTATGCAAATGTGATCACTCTAAGGAGTGTGAAAGAGCTAGCACCACGCTCTGTACTTGAGGACAATGAGGACATTGTGGTTCAAGAGGGGGAGAGTAATATTTCAAGTTTCAAATGATCAAGAGATCACATTTGACAATGTCTACATTGCAAGGGGAAAGAAAGGCAAGGAAGCGGTTTTGGAGAAAAAAATGGAGGAGGCTAGCAAAGAGAAAGAAGTTTTCATTCCTCCACCTTACAAACCAAAGCTCCCCTTCCCTGGACGTTTCAAGAAGCCGCTGGTTGAGAAGCATAGAGCTTTGTTTGAGAAGCACTTGAAGAATGTTGAGCTAAAATTTCTTTTGCCTTATTGTTTGGCTATGGTACCAAAGTATGCCAAATTTTTTAAAGATGCACTAGCTAAGAGGCTCAAAGAGGGTGAAGAGATCATGGTACTGAGCCAAGATTTCAGTGCTATCATTCACAAAGAGATAGCACCAAAGAAGGTAGGAGATCCGGGCTCATTTACCATACCTTGTGAACTAGGTCCTTGTGTTATCTTGGAGCAGGTATAAACCTCATGCCTCACTCTATTGCCATGAAGCTAGGCTTTGCAAAGTTTAAGGAGTGTAGGATATCTCTCATCCTAGCTGATCGAAGTATAAGACTCCCGGTAGGCATGCTTGAAGACTTACCCGTGAGAATTAGCAATGTGAATGTGCCAACAGATTTCGTGGTGTTGGAAATGGATGAAGAGCCTAAGGATTCTCTAATCCTTGGAAGGCCATTCTTAGCCACTTCTGGAGCCATAATAGATGTGAAGAATTACAAGTTCTCTTTACACTTGGGAAAAGATATTGAGTTAAACTTTGATATCAATGAAGTTTTGAAGAAACCAACAATTGGTGGCCAAGTGTTTTACATTGAGGCCATTGATGCTCTAGCTGATGAGTTCCTTGAAGAACTAGGCCAAAAAGACCACCTTGAGCTAGCCTTGACCAAGGAATGTGGAGAGTTTGGATATCTTAGTGAGGAGTCACAAGAGTATGCCAAGCTACTAGATTCACACAAGGTTTTGAAAGAGGATGAAGACACTTTCTTGGAGTTGGGTATGGAACATCCTGCTTTTGTTATTGATGCTGGCTCAAAAGAGGACAAAGAGGACAGTAACCTCAATGCAAGCCAAGGAGAGGAGTGGAGCGAGCTGCTTGCCCCAAAGGTGGACCTCAAGCAACTTCCAAATGGGCTAAGGTATGCTTTCTTGGGACCAAATGATACATACCTGGTAATTGTGAATGAAAATCTAATTGATGATGAGTTAGACTTACTCCTTAAGGAGTTGAGAAAGTATAGAAAGGCCATTGGTTATTTTTTGAGTGATATCAAAGGCCTTTCACAATTGCTTTGCACTCATAGGAGTCACTTGGATAATGAAAAAACATCCTTCATAGAACACCAAAGGCGCTTAAACTCAAATTTGAAAGACCTGGTCAAGAAAAATATCTTAAAAATCTTAGAGGCTGGTGTGATATACCCAATATGTGATAGCACATGGTTTTCTCCAGTCCATGTGGTTCCAAAGAAAGGTGGTATCACAGTAATAAAGAATGAAAACAATGAGTTAATACCTACTAGGATTATAACCGGTCATAAGATGTGTATTGACTATAGAAAACTTAACCTGGCCACTAGAAAAGATCACTTCCCTCTTCCTTTCATTGATCAAATGTTAGAAAGATTAGCAAACCACCCATACTATTGTTTCCTTGATGGATATAGTGGTTTCTTTCAAATACCAATCCACCCAAACGATCAAGAGAAAACAACTTTTACTTGTCCATATGGAACTTTTGCATATAGAAGAATGCCTTTTGGTCTTTGTAATTCTCCTGCAACTTTTCAAAGATGTATGATGTCCATAATTTCTGATTATATTGAGGAGATGGTTGATGTCTTTATGGATGATGTCTCCGTATATGGCTCTTCCTTTGGTGTTTGCTTGTCTAACTTGTGTAGGGTATTGAAGAGGTGTGAAAAGACCAATCTCGTGCTCAATTTAGAGAAATGCCACTTCATGGTCAGAGAGGGTATAGTCCTTAGAGCCAAAGTTGATGTTATGATGAGCTTAGAGCCTCTGGTGAACATGAAAGGGATTAGGAGTTTCTTGGGGCATGCTGGGTTCTAAAGGAGGTTTATCAAGAACTTCTCCAAGATAGCACGTCCTCTTACAAGGCTATTGTGCAAAGAAACCGATTTTAATTTTGATGGAGAATGCCTTCAAGCCTTTAAAACCATCAAAGAAGTATTTGTCACCGCGCCTATAGTTCAAGCTCCGGATTGGGATTTGCCCTTTGAGATTATGTGTGATGCAAGTGACTATGCTGTGGGAGCTGTCCTAGGTCAGAGGAAGTACAAGAAGTTGCATGTTATCTACTATGCAAGTCGCACCTTGGATGATACACAAGTGAAGTATGCAACCACTGAGAAAGAGCTTCTAGCCATGGTCTTTGCTTTTGATAAGTGAGGGCGCTGTGATGTGTAGCCCTTGAATCGTTACCAAGCTTCTTCTAAGGTTTCATTGGATTTTTGGGTGAAGCCACTTATCTCATTACTCAATCGGGCTGTCTTCGATGTGGAGAAGAACTTGGTCAAGAAAGCCTTCTTGCAGTCTGCCCACGAGGTAATTGATCCCTATGGCTATAAATGTCAGACGGGCCGGTCCGGGTCCAAATGGGCTTTTCCGTGGCGGGTTCAGTTTTTTCTTTGTCCGTGCGGGTCGGTCCACCGCGGATTACAGACAAAAAATATAAGCCCAAGCTCAAGCCCGCCCCGCCTTTATCTAGCTGGTTTGATGGCTGACTCGCGGGCATGTTTTCTTGGTTTAATTTTTACTTCGGTTTGGTCAATTTCTTGATTCGAAATTGGTTTTTTAAAATCTGATGTTCTATTTTGGTTATCTTTTCCCATTTTGTAGTACGCCATAGTATTTTCGGTTCATTCATTAACGGTTTTTCTTCCTTTTTTTGTTTGAACTGAAGGCGGTAAACTGCTTTTTGGAATCAAATCATGCATCGAGGCCATGTGGTTTCTTTGTACGGTCGGAAACTCCAGTTTACAGGAAGACCGAAGAAGTTAATGTGCTGGAAATTGATGACGATTAAGAAAGTAAACTGAATGAAGTTGGTGCTGCCATTTACCATAAGCCAATGTCAAAATCAATGCTACAACAAAAGATCTCAAAACGAGCCACCTCTCTGCAAAGACTCAGATGATCAAAATGCTGCTTGGTAGTTTTTCTATTTCCCTTCTCACGTCGATTGACAATAAAGTAGTAAATCCAATGCAATTCTGTTGTTTAATTAGATGTGTTTGATGCATGAATGTTCCACTTGAGGCATCTATGCACAAAGTAACGGAAGACTCATCAAAACGTGGAGCCGATTCTTTTAATTACACTAATTAACTGTGTTTTGGTATGACATTATTCCGTACAGATGATTCTTATCTTGATCTCTTTTGTGTTTTCCTCTGATCCTCCAAAGAGACTAAAAAACCTGCAACTTGATGGAAACCTGCAACTTCAAGGTCACTAAAGAACCTGGAACTTGATGGAAACATGCAACTTAAAGGATACTAAAAAACATGTAACTATTAGTATAATTAAAAACCTGCAACTCGAAGGATACTAAAAAACCTGCAACTATTAGTATCATTAAAAACCTGCAACTTAAAGGATACTAAAAAACCTGCAACTATTAGTATCATTAAAAACCTGCAACTTAAAGGATACTAAAAAACCTGGAACTATTAGTATCATTAAAAATCTGCAACTTAAAGGATACTAAAAAACCTGCAACTATTAGTATGTTTAAAAACTTGCAACTTCTGAAGCAAATAAACTATTTAAAAACCTGCAACTTCTGAAGAAAAAGTCTAGCAATTCACCTAGAGAAGAATCTGCTTGAAGCTTCATGCTAGATAGAATGTCCTGCATTTGCTTTGACTGGCGCTTACTTATTCTATGCAAAAGATAGCTCTTTCTAGTGCTATAGATTCTCAACAGAGAGAGATTCACAAATTATTCGTGGTCCTGGCACCACAAAGAGCTAGCCTTAATATAGATTAAGGAATTGCCAATAGTATTGCATAATCTTAATCACCTGCAGATATGTTGTGCCAAATCGAAGTGCTTTTTCGCATACAAAACTCCCTCTGCAGAAAAGAATGCAAGATTAAAGTTACATTTCTAAGTAATCATCGTAAATCACATTGTTCTTACTCATCGAGGTCAATTTTCAAACAAGAATCCAAGATTCTTACAAGATGATTCTTAATATGTAAACCTATAAACTTGGATCTAGACCTCATGATTTTACCTGATGGCGAGAGTGAAAAAGAATCCAGGAGTTCTCTCATTAGAACCGATAAACAGAGTTCTTGTTCTGCTCATGATAAACTTCGAATTGGGTAGGTAAAACAGTTGTCGTACCATTAGATAGGAGACGCGGAGGATAGATTGCAGTTTCCGATCGACCACCAAATTCGACGGTGATCTCCATATACTCAAATTACCGATCGATCACCAAATCATCTTCACATTGCAGAATCTAAGAGAAATCAATAGGAAATAGGAGTATATCGAGATCAACAATTGCATAAATCTAAGAAAAATACAGCTCCATGGCTGAATTTCTGAAGAAATTTGAGAATCGGATATGATTAACTCTCAATGAATAAATTTCTGGTTTTGTCAGCCTTACCCGCACACGCCTGTACACCTGTGGTGGGTCCGCCCGCTGAGCACAAGAACCGCACGGGTCTGACCCGCGAATCCCGCTAATGTGCGGACAACTTTTTCGAAGCCCATGCCCGCTCCGCTACGAACCTACTTGGGCCTGTCCCGCGGGCGGACGGCCCGATTGACACATCTACCTGTGGCAGAGTCTTCTCTCAAGTGTGTGTTTTGTCTCCCAACGAGAAGGGAAACAGCCGCAACTTGAAGCCATCATCGCTTACACCGTTGATCTTTGTCATAGCGCACACACGGTCAAACTGATCGAGATGGTCGAGTGGGTCCTCCAAGGGCAGACCTAAGAAACGGTTGTTCTGCACCATGGAGATGAGACCACTCTTGATCTTGAAGTTGTTGTTCTGGACAGGTGGAGGCTGAATGCCGTGTCGGCTTGTAGTCGATATCGGTGTATCTCCCGCATCGATTTGCCGAACAACTCCTTGTGGTGCTTCAACACCAACCTGTCCTTGAACACCTTTGACTCCTTGCGGACCTTGAGGTCCTTGGTGGCCTTGTTGGCCTTGTGCACCAGCTGCGCTTGCACCTCCTTGAGCACCTTGTTGATTCTCCATCGTCACACGGTCTTCGATAACGGCTTGTTCCCGATGTTGTCTAGCTGATCGTTCGAGCAGGTGTATATCATCGATTGGGGGGAACAAGATTTGTTGTGTCGTGTGACCGTAGGTTCATGTACCTATCAAAACAGAGAGATCACAGTAAAAGTGTTAAATAACAAGAAAATAAAAACTTGTCCTTGTTACGACCAAGAACCGAAATGGCTAAATTCAACCTCAAATAGCAACGGCGCCAATTGATAAATAGATTTTTATGCTACTTGGTCTATGACCCATTATAACTGAATGTAGTATAGTGTATGGAGTATCAATCCATTTTGGGGTCGTTTAGTTAACAGATCGGCTATTTCGGTATTGCAAGTCAAGTTTAATATGATAAAAGGTTGGGACTTTACTATTAGAAATGACTAAAGACTGGATCTTGTGTCACTCAAGACCACAAAAATGAGAACTTTAGACTACTTGAGCTTTAAGTAATGGTTTAAACGGTAGAAGAGATAAGATTTATAAATAAAAGAAGGATCAAGATGGGTTTAATGAACTACGTGACTCTCGGATTGTTTAACAAGCTAAAGCTTTTGGATCACATCAAGACTTTGTCTTAAGATGGTGATTCTTAGGTAAAGGGATCCACAAGACGTTTATCCCATGGTGTTTGGGTCTAATTTCTTTGATTTTCTATCACCATTGACTAGCTCTCGCAAAGCGGTACAATAGATGAAACAAGCATGCTAAATCATCCCTACTGAACCGTAAGATCTCCTAGACAGATGTTTTGTCTGAGCCTAGGAAAGATTAAACCCTTGTTTATGGGTTTGGCTAAGCAAGCATGTGGCGTTCATGTCAATCCGCCTATAGTCTTTAGACTAGATGATCAAGCTAGACTAAGGATTGAGAACAATAAACAAGAAAGAATAAAACTTTATGTTCCAGCTAAGCAATAACTGTAATCCAAGAGTCCCTTGGTTCTTTTAACCCATCAAAATCCTAAAAAGGACTACTCACACGCTATTAGAGAAACCTCAAGATCCATAAGGATAAAAAGGTGACTCATGCCTTGCAAGATAGTCAAAAACAAGAAAAGAAAGAATCTTTAACAAGAAATGCTATGAAAAACATGACTTGATAACATCAAAATAACATAAAAGGTTCAAGCTTGAATACAAAGTTTCAATGGTGAAAAGGAACTAAGAGTTTTGGTTACAAAAAGACATAAAATAAAACTGGAACGAGAGATAGAGATAAGTGTGGGGAACAATGTGTATTTATACAAAAGAGGAAAAACCCTAAGCGTTGGGACCACTTACCCGAAATGGGTACTATTTTGGACTGTAGCGTATCAGCTTTATGTCGTGGAGAAAAGCCGAAATGTTAGGTCCTTGTGTTTTTCGGGTAGCCTCCATTTCGGGGATCGATTTCTTTTTTTTTGAAACCTTGCCGTTGTGAAGTCCTTTGCTTGCTGCCAATATCGGGTTCACGCTGATGCCTTGCTCTAATATCCGTCTTCTTGGAACACCTTGTGGGATCTTTCTTTTGGGATGCCTGCCTCGGGGTAAAGTCGTTGCTACTTGTTGAGGTACGCCCATGTGCTTTCCCGTATCAGCTAAGGAGTCTTGATCCATGCCTGTTTCTTGATCTCTCTTTGGACTTTCTTCTTTGGACCATCCTCCACACACCTTATTACCTTAGAAAACACTCCAAAACATGCAAGAATATGTAAAGAACTAACCTAATGCACCTAGACCTAACATGAGTGGAAATTAAACAAAAAAATAAGATAAAAGCGTACGAATGAGATCCTAACTAGTATGAAATGCAAGTTAAATAGGTGTAAATTACAGAGATATCATTCTTCTGAAGATATCATTTCACCGCTAAGGAGTGAAATTAGCAACTTTGCACAAAGGCAAAATGAGACCTTTGGTAAAACAATGTAGCGGTTCAAGGACTACACCATTAAATGTCAACATCATGGATTCACTGAGGAATCACTCTTGAGCACCATATACAGAGCAGCTTATACCTAAAATTCGCATGCTATTAGACACGGCAAATAAACAAAATTTTCTTGGTCAAGATGTGCAAGAGGGTATGGAGTTGATTGAGAACTTGTCTTTGAGTGATGGTAATTATTCTGAGGAGTATGATCGAGCACCAAGGGGCAGTGAGCTTGAAGCACACAAGAGAGAGCTGAAGTCACTCCATGAGAAAATAGACAAGATGATGCTTGCGAGCTAAAAACAAGTCCACTTTGTTGGTGAGGCCTCGGATGTGTTTCAAACTCAAGAGGGAAATCAAGAGCAGTTTGAGGAAGCTAATTGGGTTGGTGGTCAAGATTATCTTAAGCCACCAGACTATGTCCAAAGATATCACGGCAACAACAACTTGTCTTATAAAAGTACCAATTTGGAAAATCCAAAAGATCAAGTGTATCCTCCACAACAAGGCAACGAAGGAAAACCTTTTTTTCCTTACAACCAATGTGGATTTGCACAAAACCATGGATATCAATGGTAAAGACAAGGCAACTTCTAAGGTCAACAACAGCAAGGGACCAAAGGTTACCCTCCTGGTTTCGTGCCACAGAAGCAACAAGTCCAAGCTCCACCTCAAGATCATATTCAAGCAATGTTACAACAAATTCTTTAAGGCCAAACGACTACAAATCAGTAATTTTTTACTAGGATTGACTCTTCTCTTACTAAGGTAGCTACACTCATCTCCAAAATGAATAACAAGATTAGGCAGCTTGAGAAAGGAAAGGCAAGCTCAAGTGTCCAAGGAAGCTTACCCGGAAAGTGTGAGACCAACCCAAAGGAGTATGCAAATGTGATCACTCTAAGGAGTGGGAAACAGCTAGCTCCACTGTCTACACTTGAGGACAATAAGGACACTGTGGTTCAAGAGGGGGAGAGTAATCTTTCAAATGATCAAGAGATCACATCTGACAATGTCTACATTGCAAGGCCAAAGAAAGGCAAGGAAGCGGTTTTGGAGACAAAAGTGGAGGAGGCTAGCAAAGAGAAATAAGTTTTCATTCCTCCACCTTACAAACCAAAGCTCCCCTTCCCTGGACGTTTCAAGAAGCAGCTGGTTGAGAAGCATAGAGCTTTGTTCGAGAAGCACTTGAGGAATGTTGAGCTGAAATTGCCTTTGCTTTATTGTTTGTCTATGGTACCAAAGTATGCCAAGTTTTTGAAAGATACACTAGCTAAGAGGGTCAAAGAGGGTGAAGAGTTCATTATACTGAGCCAAGAGTTCAGTGCTATCATTCACAAAAAGATAGCACCAAAGAAGCTAGGAGATCCGGGCTCATTTACCATACCTTGTGCACTATGTCCTTTGAGGTTTAACAATTGCTTGTGTGATCTTGGTGCAAGTATAAACCTCATGCCTCACTCTACTGCCAAGAAGCTACGCTTTACAAAGTTTAAGGAGTGTAGGATATCTCTCATCCTAGCTGATCGAAGTATAAGTGATATAAGCCTGGAGTCCACCAAACTTATAGCACATGATTTCCATATCCGCAGCTTCAATGGACGATGGATAGATTGCTGAATGATTCCACAATCAGATTTTGAACAAGATTGTTTGATTCCACAAACGATCTGGACAAGAGGGAACGAAAGCACCAGAGAGAGTATGGGAGAATATCTGATAAAGCAAGCTGGCTCAGCTCTATGTGAATCCACACAAAGAACAGCAGCACAAGACTCAACAAGACTTAAAATTGAAGAAGACAAAAAAACAGCGTTATTTTATTAATCAGAAAAAGATGGCTAATACAATGCTGCAGGGGAACCTTATAAACTGGTTCTTCAGCTCAATGACCTAATTTGGTCGACACAAAGAAAAGGCAACAAAGACTCAAAACAACATGACTTGTAAAAAAAAAACAAAGCGTTCAAAATAAAAATAAAACTAACTAAAACAATTCCATCCTCACTGAGGCTTGAACCATGGCTTCTTGCAGCTCTAAATACCACTGTGACATTGTAGATTAGTTTCACAAATTCATAATAAATTGTACTTACCCGGTTTCTGCTCGTATAGGCTGGTTTTTTAGCTGGAGTGTTCAGGGGGAATGTTGGTCCTTTCAGCTTGGATTCCTTGGTGAAATAATCCTCTTGAGTCCTCTTGAATTTGAAATAGTTGATATCTTCAAGTGTTTCCCCGTTTGTAGCTTCAGATTCCACTTCTTGCTCCATATAGGCTTCACAGCTTGTTTTGGAGATATCTTGAAGCTCGGAAATGATCTCTGGGAAATTTTTGGTGTTTTGAACTCCATTTCCGCCAAGTAAACATTCATACCTTGCTTGGTTCGAGGCTAAGCTTTCTTGATGCTCGGAATTACAAAATCCATCTTCAGGTATAGTTTAGGCGCATTGGAGCTTTCTTGATAGATATATGATCTGATGACCTCACCATACCCTCCCTCTTCACAATGTTTTGGATCCTCAAAACAGTATGATCTGCACATATAAAATTTAAGTTAGTTCCTTGAGTTATGTGAGGGTCTAGAAAATTACCTCAAATTATATTGTGGGTGGTTCTCGGAATGGGGTTGATGTGGTGCATCCGGTGGTTCTTCCTTGATTAGCATAGATGCTATGACACCTCTCCTTGGTATGCTACTGAATTTCTTCTTCAGAAAGGTCGAGTTGTCATTTTTATCTCTCATTTTATCTGATATTAAAACTTTAACTTCTTGCGTCTTAGGTTCTTCTTGTGTACCTACATTTGTCTCAAAACCTTTTGGACAAGACAAGTGCATGAAAGCATTCAATGAGTCAGAGCAGGTTGATTTAATTTTACACTTATCTAGTGGCTAGCCATTGTAGGAACATATCTATGTTCTATTTTTGATTTCCACTTTTTGTTTGGTTTCAGGTTGAATGAATGATATGGCTCGTCCTTTGGAGCTTTTTCAACAGGTGTTAGAGCTTCTTGTATGTCCTCTCTTTCTTCTGGAGGCTTAGTTTTCGTGTCTATTCTTCCTGCATCATCAGAAAACATGTGAATTTCACAAAACACAAAGGGGTTTAGACACTTACCTCGTTCTTGAGTCATCACAGTTTGGGTAATGTCTTGCTTCTGGTTTGAAGCTTGGGTTGGCGATTTCTTCTTATCCACAATTATCAAAGTGCTCTGTTTTGATGTTGCTTCTCCCTGGCCAATATATTTCTCCTTTGCACCTGTTACTTTTCTAATACTCAAGGGAAATAGCAAGTGCATTATACTTGACATTGGAATTTCAAACGCAGAGTGTCTTAAACTATAGCTTGTTATGAAATTATTCCAACACTGAATCAAGTTTTGAGTTACACTTACTTGTGTACCATGCAAGTTGATTTGTAATGTCTCAGCAAGGTCAGCTGGTACAAGTGTTTCAAAGGCAGATTGCTCATACTCATTTCGTGGACAAGTTAATGAATTTTGAGCTTCTGAAATTCTCCACTTCATAGCTATATCTCTATCAACTCCTGGTTCTGGTTTTGTATCTAAAACTTGAGCTGGTGACTCCTTTTGAGCTACTTCTTCACTTGTTACTCCTAAACCTGTTTCAACATCTTTTGGCAAAGACAAGAGAATCATACTAGCATTTAGAATATTAAGAACAGGTTACACATGGCTCTTTGTAACACTTTTATTTTTCAGTCCTAAAGATGTCGAGATTGCTACTCTTTTATTTTGACATAGTTTAGCATGGTGACCACTGCTTTGACACATTCAAAATGTTAGAAGACTTATCTTTTAGTGGTTGATCATGTGGTTTAAACTCTGGTTTGCTTAGCTCTAGCTGAGATATCTTTTCCTGATCAATCGTGGGACCTTTGCAATCAGATTGTGGCAGTGTAGCTCGTGTCTGGTAATGGTGAGGGGATGAAACAACTTCTTGTTTCTGGTTTACATGAAGATCATAGAAATCAGTTTGATCTGAATCCTCTTTAAGACCTCAACTTTTCTCAACTTTTTTTGACATAATCAAGTGATTTATCTTTTCAAAGAGTTTATCAATATTGTCAAACCTTGTTGAAATGCTTACATCCAGTTCTTCAGTAGTCATTGAGGTATGTGAAGCTTTCTTTTGATCCATGACTATGACTGGTTTCTTCTCTTGGGCTGCTCGCCTCTTTTCACATCTTGAATCCGTTGAGGATGTGATTTTCTTGCTTGGATATTTCTAAGCAGTGTATCCCCTGTTCTCATGCTTATAACATGTCCGTTCTTAAGGGGTATTAGTAACAGAGAACTTACTTTGATTTTTGACTATTTTGGGAATTGCTTTTTGCAGCAAACTAGGATATGCGCCTCCTCGGCTTGTTCCCTTTGAAAGATAAGTGTTTGCCCTCGTTTTCTCTTGGCTGTGGGGTGCATACCTTTCCCTCATGATCCTCTTTAAACTTTTTCAAGTGTTTATGGATGGTTCCTTGTAGTACCATTTGTAATCCTCTTCTTGATACCACCATTGTTTTGCCTCTCCTCTTAGCTACCTTAGACAGTAAGCAAGTCTCTTTTCACTTGGAATGGAATAATACTGAATGCACTCATCCATGTTGTATTCCCACTGTAGGTAGTCACTCTTACCTCCTGAAAACACATAGGCACGAAATTCATCAGCTGATTTACAATTAAAATCAAGAGTTACCTCATGGTTGAGTTTATATGGAGTTTGATAAATGGGGCTCCGTTTGCTGGCTGGTTGTTTGAGATTCAGCTTTCCACGGCCTTGTTCTTCTTCATATCCTCTTTGGGAGCTTTCATCTTCAGTCCATGACTCTTCCTCAGGTTCATGATATGATCCTCTCCATTCATCTTCTTCTTCTTCTTCATACCACCTCTTCTGGTTTGAGTACTATCTGGAATACAAAGTTGAGCTCCTTTGAATATGTAGCCATCGTGTGTAGTGAAATCAATAGGAACGTGATTGGCAATGTCACCAAGGATCGGAGATGATACGATCCTCCCAATAATCACCACTCTTTAGTTGGATTTGGATAGATGGATAGGCCTTAGATCTTATGAAGAAACGAATCCTCAAAGAACAAGGTAAGTTGGATCGAAAGGTCACACAGAAGTTGCAGAATGGCTTCTGATTTACCCCAACTTGAATCCCTTTGATATGACACACTAAGTCGAATTCAAGGTCGATTGAATGGATATGACGCACCAGACAATCTCATAATCCCTTGGATATGACGCACCAAGACTGACTAAGGTTTGATCAATGGATATTACACACCAAGGATCGAAAATGGTCACGAATAATAAAAGAGAATCACTCTCAAATAAAAATAAAAAGATGGTTGTCTTTCTCAAATGAGTTACAAAGAATATAAAGAAGAAAAGATGTGTTTAATGCCTAGCTAAAATCGATAAAGACTTAGCTAAAATCTAGGAAGACTTAGACTGGAATTAAAGATGTGTTTGAATGACTCATAGACTCATAATGAACCTTGAAAACGTCCAGATCCCTTGTCTTTGGTCGATTAGACTCTTCAACTACTTTTCCTTCCTTTGGCAGAATCTTGACTATATAGACGAACTATGCAGATGGACTATGTAGCTCGACTGAATAGCTGACGAATGTAGCTTTAATATGTAGTTCGACTATATAGCTTGACTATATAGTTTGACTATGTAGCTCGAATCAAAACATAGAAGTTCTGATTCTCTTCTTTCTCCATTCGGCCTGTCTGATCTTGAACTCGAGTTATCAGACCGTTAAGTGCTTCTTTGACTTTCTTCGTCCTTGCTCTAGTCATAGTTCCTTCAGGTACAAGCAAAGCATCCGCTAGTTCAAGCTCTGCTTCCTCTGGTTCAAGCTGCGCATCCATGATCATATCATCTTCCTCCACTTGAAAATGATTTGACCTCAAATCTGGTTCATCTGCAACATAAGGAACCAAGTCAGAAACGTTAAAGCTTGAGTTCACAGTATACTTACCTTGAAGATCAATCTTGTAAGCATTGTCATTGATCCGTTTCAAGACTTTGAATGGTCCATCAATTCTTGGCATTAACTTTGACTTCCTCTCAGCATGGAAATCGTTCTTTCCTCAAGTGAATCCAAACAAGTTCTCGTCGCTCAAAGACTTTCACACGTCTTCCTTTGTCAGCTTTCTTGCGATATTGTTCCGTCCTTTTCTCAATGTTAAGTCGTGCCTTCTCATGTAACTGCTTGACAAGATCAGCCTTCTTCTTTCCATCCATACTAATACGCGCACTCAAAGGTAAAGGAGTTAAAGGTTTAAAACCGTAAACAATCTGAAAAGGTGAGTACTTAGTAGCAGAATGAACAGAATGGTTATAAGCAAATTCCACATGAGGCAAACAATCTTCCCACGTCTTTTTGTTCTTCTTTATGATTGCACGCAAGAGAGTGGATATAGTTCTATTAACTACCTCAGTTTGTCCATCAGTTTGTGGATGACAAGTAGTTGAAAACAGAAGTTTAGTTCCTAACTTAGACCACAATGTTTTCCAAAAGTAACTAAAGAACTTTGTATCCCTATCAGAAACGATTGTTCTAGGCATGCCATGAAAACGAAAAACTTCCCTAAAGAACAATTCAGCCACAAGTGATGCATCATCAGTTTTATGACAAGGTATGAAATGCGCCATTTTAGAAAACCGATCTACAACCACAAACACTGAATTTCGTCCCTTTCTAGTCCTAGGCAAGCCAAGCACAAAATCCATTGAAACATAAGTCCACGGTTCAGTTGGAATGGGTAAAGGACTATACAAACCGTGTGATTGTGCTTTTTATTTGGATTGCTTGCAAGTAGCACATCGTCCACAAATCCTCTCCACGTCTCTCTTCATGTGTGACCAGTAGAAGTGATCCTGCAAAATACTCAAAGTCTTGGCAACTCCAAAATTCCCCATTAGACCACCTCCATGTGATTCCCTAACAAACAAGTCTCTCAAGGAACAATTAGGCACACATAAACGATTCTCATAAAATAGAAAACCTTCATGTCTAAAGTATTTTCCAAATGCAAACTTTTCACAGGCTTGAAATACTTCTTTAAACTCAGAATCGGTGTCATACATTTCCTTAAGCTGTTCAAAACCTAACAACTTAGCATTCAGAGTAGAGATCAAGACAGACCTTCGAGATAGTGCATCAGCAACTATATTGTCCTTACCTTTCTTGTACTGAATAACATAAGGGAATGTCTCTATGAACTCAACCCATCTCGCATGACGTTTGTTTAGCTTCTGTTGGCCTTTCAGGTGTTTCAAAGATTCGTGATCAGTATGAATCACAAACTCTTTTGGCCATAAGTAATGCTGCCATGTCTGAAGTGCTCGAACTAAGGCATACAACTCTTTGTCATAAGTTGGATAGTTTAAAGTGGCTTCTCCAAGCTTTTCACTAAAGTAAGCGATAGGCTTCTTCTCTTGCATCAGCACTGCCCCAATTCCTACACCAGAAGCATCGCATTCAATCTCAAAAGTTTTCAAGAAATCAGGTAAAGTAAGAACAGGTGCGTTAGTAAGCTTCCCTTTCAAAAGCTGGAACGCATTCTCTTGAGCTTTTTCCCATTTGAATCCTACTTCTTTCTCGATCACTTCAGTGAGTGGTGCAGCAATGGTGTTGAAGTCTTTCGCAAAGCGTCTATAAAATCCAGCAAGACCAGGAAGCTTCTCACTTCTCCAACTGTTTTCAGATTTGGCCATTCTCTAATAGCTTTGACATTTTCTTCATCGACCTTAATGCCTTCTGCACTTACAACAAAACCTAAAAACACAAGGTTATATGTACAAAAAAAAGTGCATTTCTTCAGATTAGCAAACAATGCTTCTTTTCTAAGAACATTCAAAACCAATTTCAGATGATTAACATGCTCATCTAGACTCTTGCTGTAAACTAAGATGTCATCAAAGTAAACCACAACAAAGACTCTAATGCAAGCTCGCAGAACATGGTTCATCAATCTCATAAACGTACTAGGTGCATTTGTTAAACCAAAAGGCATAACTAACCATTCATACAACCCTAGCTTAGTTTTAAAAGCAGTTTTCCATTCATCACCTTCTTTCATTCGAATTTGGTGATATCCACTCTTGTGATCAATCTTTGAAAAGACACAAGAACCATGCAATTCATCTAGCATGTCATCTAAACGAGGAATAGGATGGCGATACTTTATAGTGATGTTGTTGATGGCTCTGCAATCGACACACATCCTCCAGCTTTTGTCATTCTTTGGTACGAGTAGGACTGGCACAGCGCAAGGTCTCATGCTCTCTCTGATTTATCCCTTTCCCATTAGATCATTGATTTATTTCTGAAGCTCCTTAGTCTCCACATGATTGGTTCTGTATGCTGGTCGGTTTGGAAGGGCTGCTCTATGCACGAAATCAATCTGATGTTCAATACCATAGATTGGTGGTAATCCACTTTAATTATCTTCTGGAAAGACATCTTCAAAGTCCTGCAAAACAGAAACAATCTTGCTCGGAAGTTCCGCCTCGTGGTCTGTTAAACTCATAAGAGTTTCTTTGTATATAAGCAAAATAATGGGTTGCTGAGAAAGCAAAGATCTCTTAATCTCACTAGACCTCACGAAAAAGTTAGAATGTTTCCTCTCGGGTTTGCTCTCACAGGCCTTTTATTGGTTTTTACTCAAACTCTCGCTCTCTTTTTGGTGTAAAGTGTCTAGGGGGTCGCTCAGAGTGTTTGTTTCTTCCTTTTTGCTCAAGTGTTTCTGTTCTCTATAGATCTCCAAAGGTGTCATAGGTATAAGAGTGATCTTTTTACCTTTGATCTCAAATGAATGCCGATTGGTGTAGCCATCATGGATAACTTTGCTATCAAACTGCCATGGCCTTCCAAGAAGTATATGGCCTGCCTCCATGGGTAACACATCGCATAGCACTTCATCCTCCTATCTGCCTATGGTTATGGGAACCAATACTTGGCTGCTCACTCGCATTTCACCAATATCATTAAGCCATTGAAGCTTATAAGGCTTCGGATGCTTCATCACTTTCAATCCAAGCTTCCTGACTATTGTTTCACTCACCACATTGGTACAGCTCCCTCCATCAATGATGACGCTGCAAACTTTATCTTTAACATGGCATCTTGTATGGAACAAGTTCTCCCTCTGCTCTTGTTCTTCTGTCTTGGATTGCACACTTAGTGACCTTCTTGCGACTAATAACTCCCCATTAGCCGGTTTGACTTCATCATCTTCTTCTGATGGTAAAGAATCAGCAACCTCTTCCTCTTCTTCTTATTCTATTTCCCCATTTTCCATAAGAATCATGATATTTCTGTTGGAACATTCATTAGCATAGTGCCCTACTCCATGGCACTTAAAGCATTTCACATCTCGAGCTCTAGTAACAAAAGTCTCGGGTTTCCCTTTAGCAACTTGATTCGCAACATAAGGCTTGGAATCTACCTTTGGAACAACTTTAGATTTTTCTTCCCTCTGGTAACTTGGTCTAGCATTAGACGCTCCTGCTCCATAAGTTGGTCGTGAAGGACCTTTCCTTTTAAGCTGCTGCTCCACCAGAATTGCCTTGTGTATAATTTCCTCAATCTCCACGTAATGCTGCAATTTAAGCTTGTCTTGCACATCACGGTTCAAACCGCTTAAGAATCTAGCAATTGTAGCTTCTCTATCCTCAGAAACATCAGCCTTTATCATCAGAGACTCCATCTCTTGATAATAATCTTCTACATTGCGGCTGTCTTGTGTAAGTCTCCTTAGTTTCTGATGAAACGCACGGTGGTAATGACTAGGAACAAATCTCCTGCGCATACTAGCTTTCATATCTGCCCAAGTCTCTACTGGACGTTCCCCATTTCGTCTCCTTGAGGTAACCAGCTGATCCCACCAGATTAGTGCATAATCATAGAACTCTGTGGCTGCCACTCTCACCTTGTTGTACTCTGTGTAGTGTTGGCAATCAAACACGAGCTCTATCTTCTTTTCCCACTCCAAATAATTGTCTGGATCATTCCTTCCATGAAATGGTGGAATTTTGAGCTTAAGTCCTCCAAGATCATCATCACGTTGTCTCCTGCCTTCCCTCTCACGTCTAGGTCTCCTTCTGCTTCCTTGAGATGAATACTCCTCACGGCTATAATAATCATCATCTCCTTCTGCTCTCACTGATCTAGGGCGATCTCTTTCTCTCCCAACAGGCACGTTTTGTGGCTGCCTTTGTCGTGCTTCTACTCGCACTTCCTCTAGTCTCTCATTGACACCATTTATTTCATTCCTCAACAATCTCTGCATTTCTTCCATCATTGCTTGCATTTGCAGATTTGGAACTGCTTGCCTTTCTTCATTGTTGTTATCTCCATCGTGATTAGACATGATTTTTTTTTTTCTCTGTAAAATTAGTAGAAAAAGCTTCTCACAACTGTTTCTCTCAAGGTGTTTCACTCAATCTGATTTCTCTCAGTGATTTCTCAAGAGTTCTAGTAGAACAAATCCAATACAACTCAATGTTAATCCCCAAAGTAACCAAAAAGAATAATCCAAATGAATTCAAAGATAGATGAGATAAGAATTTGATGAAGAACAGAAAATTCCCAAGAAATATATAAATCAACACCACAAAAAAATAAAATGAATACTTTCTTCTCTTTTTTTTTTTTTTTTTTTTTTTGATTTTCGGCTTTCTTTCTTTCTTTCTTTTTTCCCTTAAATAAACAGAATACAAAAATAAGAACAAAAAAAAACAAGATGAACAAATAGAAGGTGAGAGGATAGAAGATGAAAAGAAATTTAGATGATCGATTAGAAGGTGAAGAGATGAGAAGATGATAGATGATATCGAACTTAAGAGTGTGCTCTGATACCACATGATACGATCCTCCCAAGAATCGTCACTCTTTAGTTGGATTTGGATAGATGGATAGGCCTTAGATCTTATGAAGAAACGAATCCTCAAAGAACAAGGTAAGTTGGATCGAAAGGTCACACAGAACTTGCAGAATGGCTTCTGATTTACCCCAACTTGAATCCCTTATATATGACACACTAAGTCGAATTCAAGGTCGATTGAATGGATATGACGCACCAGACAATCTCATAATCCCTAGGATATGACGCACCAAGACGGACTAAGGTTTGATCAATGGATATTACACACCAAGGATCGAAAATGTTCACGAATAATAAAAGAGAACCACTCTCAAATAAAAATAAAAAGATGGTTGTCTTTCTCAAATGAGTTACAAAGAATATAAAGAAGAAAAGATGTGTTTAATGCGTAGCTAAAATCGATAAAGACTTAGTTAAATCTAGGAATACTTAGACTGGAATTTAAGATGTGTTTGAATGACTCTTATACTCATAATGAACCTTGAAAACGTCCAGATCCCTTGTCTTTGGTCGACTAGACTCTTCAACTGCTTTTCCTTCCTTTGTCAGAATCTTGACTATATAGACGAACTATGTAGATGAACTATGTAGCTCGACTATATATCTCGACTATATAGCTGACGAATGTAGCTTGAATATGTAGTTCGACTATATAGCTTGACTATATAGTTTGACTTTGTAGCTCGAATCAAAACCAGGAAGTTCTGATTCTCTTCTTTCTCCATTCGGCCTTTCTGATCTTGAACTCGAATTATCAGACCGTTAAGTGCTTCTTTTAGTTTCTTCGTCCTTGCTCTAGTCATAGTTCCTTCAGGTACAAGCAAAGCATCCGCTGGTTCAAGCTCTCCTTCCTCTGGTCCAAGCTGCGCATCCATGGTCATATCACGAGAGAAGTAAGGATCAGATGCATATAAGTCGGAGAGAGTACAAAATCCTACCACTGTTGCATTCATCGTCGTTAGCAAACTATGTCGTCGGCTTAAGGCATCCGCAACTTTATTGAGCTTTCCGGATTTATTTCGAATCGAAAACGTGAATTGTTATAGAAATGAGATCCAGTATCATGCCGAGAAGAAACCTTTGATTGACTATCCAGGTGTTTAAGTGTATCATGATCGGTGAAGAGGATGAAGTCACGATGTACAAGATTATGACGCCAAAGCTTGATTGCTTGTACTATAGCGTAAAACTCGATGTCGTATGTGCTATAACGACCACGTGCTCTGATAAGAGGACTTTTTACAGTTTTAAATATCAATCCTAAAGCCTCTCAATGTTGTTGTTTTACTTTAGGTATCAATCCAGCCTAGGTGTGAAAGATACTAGGAATGCAAGAGCTCAAGTAAAGTTAAGCCGAAATCCGGATAAATTGAGGGAGGAAATTCCTAAAAACGACTTGTAATCACTAAACGACCAGGTAAGCAATTTAAACAATCCCTATGAAGGGTTAGCTAACTACCAGATGACTTCGACTAATTTAAATGAGCAAGCTACTGATTATGAAAATTCGAAATCTAAAAACAGGCAAATAAGACTATTTCTAGCAACCTAAATGAGCAAACTTTAAATCTAAAGGAGAAAGCTTTTGAAACTACTTATATGACAAATAACAGATTCAAGGATGAGGTTCATGCTTAGGGGAGCTCAAGGTTCGATCTTGGCTTACAAAAAGTAAATCTACACATTTCTAAATGAGCTATCCTTAGGCCTAAGAAGCAATCTTCCCATGGTTTGTGGATAAGATAAGATCCTCTCATCATTCATTCTCTCCAAACCCATGGTTTGTGGTGGAAAAGAATGGTTGATGGAGCTGAAGCACGGATCTTAACATGGCCTAACTAGCCCCTACTTGCCACTATCGTGGTCTCTAAGGCATACTAGTCTCTTGGTTTTGACATAAGAGACTTCCTAAGTTCTTATGAGATAAGGAAATCTCTTGGATCATAAAGCCTCTCTCAAGGTCTTTAAGCATTTGATACTCCAAACTAAGAAAGGATAATGTTAAGAACAATAAAATACCAAGATCTAACCTTTAAAACCTTCCTAATCACCTCATGCTTAAATCCTAAAGGACTACTCTATTATCATTTTCGAACCCCTCTTAATCATGAGATAAGAGGAGTTAAACACGATTGAGATAACAAGAAAGAAAGATTAAAGCTTTAAGAAAAGTTCTAAAATTCAAAATCAAAGCTTTTACAAAAGATAAAGCTTGAAAATGGATAAAAGTGTTTCTATGGTGATCCACAAAACCCAAAAATGGGGAAGGGGGCTGTGAAAATCGTGGATGCCTCAACAAAATAGGTGAAAAGTGTTTAAATAGGACCACACAAATGGTCCCCTCACTAAAGTCCAAAACGTGAGCTGGCCAAGGGAAGGAGAACAAATCTTGGATCGAAGATCGACCCGCCTGGTCGATCTGGTGGTCGATCCAAGTTTGAATCGATTAGCCGGCTCGATCTATGACTCGATCTAAGCTGAATTGACTGACCGGCTCGATCTTCTCTTGAAACGGGCTGGGAGGTCGATCTTGGGGTCGATCTCTGCTTCTTCTCTTTTGTCCAAGTTTTCCCTTGACTCCCATCAACTCCTAAGCCTTTCTTGCACCTACTTCTTCATGCTCAGCATCCACCAAAGCTCCATGTACACCATATTACCTAAAATCAATGCATATATGCAAGAAATATGCAAATGCTAATGCAAACATGTCTAAAACCTAAAATGGAACAAAAGTTATAATTAATCTAAATATGAATGCAATATGAATACAAAATCTATCATAAATGAGTGCTAAAATATGCTAAATTATGAGTCTATCAACTCCCTCAAACTTGCCTTTTTGCTTGTCCTCAAGTAAACAAAGACAAACTAGGAGAAGAAGTTTGAAAATGGGGGTTCAATTCCAAAAAATGTTTTTCAAATGAATCGGCTCAATGGTCCTTTTTCTTAATTCTAGGATGCAGTATACAAACTCTACTTCAAAGAACTTAGCCATACTCATCACATATTGAATCTCAAGTCAAGACTTGTCTATTCCAAACAATCCAAGAATCATAACCTTTAACATTCATTTAAAGCTCAAACCGTGAATCATACTTATGCAATTAAAACTGAATACATTTGGGTAAGGGACAAGGTTATGAGATAAAAATGATCTCATTCAAGTGGATATTCCAAGCATTGGTTTAACTCAAGAAGAATTGAACTTATGCATAATGCTAAAGGTAAAAGGCAATGTATGCATACATGACTAGACTCTCATCTACCCATATATACTAACAATGATCCTAATTCCCCCCTCATTCATTTTTTTAGTTCAGTCACCCTCTAGAGATACCAAAAATCAACAAGTCTAGACACGCCAAGCATAAACCCAAAAGAAATTCATCAATCACATTCACCTTAGGAAAATTTCTTCAACCTTTTACTATAGCTAGTGGTATGGCCACACATTATTAGCTCTTCTCTTATCTTCTTTTCATATATAACAATTTTTTTTTTATGCACTTGGCCTCTAGGGCTCTTTTCTTTTGATTTTATAAGAGAGCTATCCATTTTCTTTTTAACTTGAGCTTTTCACACAAAACAATTCAAGACCAACCACTTAAAACTATGTATCCTTTTTTTTAATTCAAATTTCCCAACACCTTCTCTTTTTCTTTTCAAACCCGTGAACAAGGTAAGCAATTACATCAACACCCGTGAACTCCCACCCCAAATCAAGCCTAAAAATAGATTCAATAGGAGAGCCTAAGCATGTCACCCTAAACCAAACACTTTATGCCAAGTTGAATCAAAAATAAAGCCTCACAATTTGCAATCACACAAAACTTTTGGCATGAAATAAGGCAAGGGTTAAGGTGTGGTGTTCTATTTAAGCTTACAAGAGAGTGGTGAAGGGAATAAGAAAGCCTAAATATTTTTTTGTAATCCATGTATTCTTTCCCAAATGCACAAGTATGATAATTAAAAGTCCATGTTAAGGTTCGAATTTATAGGAAAGGATTCAATTCATGCTTGTTTCAATTTTAAGTTAATAAAATTAAAAGAAATGATCGAAGTATGGTTAGAACTTAACTTCAAGTTTGCACAAGCATCAAAGAACTACTAACGAGGGCCTTGAACCAATTTATGAGTTTAAAACATTTTACAAGGAAAATTTGCCCCTATGCACGTGAATGCAAGAAACCTATATGATAACATCTAGACTCAATCCTAAAATATTTACCAATGCAAATGCAAGCTACATGAAGTTTTTTTGAAAATTTTGAATTTTTTCTGATTTTCTATGCAAATGTATATGCATGAAGACTCAAAGTATGCTTAAAGGGAAAACAAGAACACAAAACACAAAATTAAATCTCTCAACCTCTCCCCCAAACTTAAATTACACAGTCCCTTGTGTAATAAAAGTTCAAGAGAAACCATCAACAAGAAATAAAATTCAAAAATCCAAAAATGCATGATATATACAAGGATTTGGAATGGTGTACCTTGGGCTGTGTTGTGGTTCGAGCTGGAGGATCGATTTGTGGGTCGTTCTGGGCAGAAGATCGAGGTTCATGCTCGATCAAGGGGTCGATCTACACAGGAGATCGAATGGGTGTACTCAATTCAGCCCTCGATCTTTCTTAAATCGACCATTACAGGTCGATCTAGTGATCGATCTGCTGGGCAAGCTCCATTTTCTTTCCCTTTAAAACCTCCAAGAACATGCTTTGAAATCTCTATCTCCCTTGTTCCTGCTCACACACACTAAAAAGCATATTTTAGTATTGAAAAATTAAAAGCATAAAGAGAAGGATAGTCATGGGAGTGCCTCCCAAGTGCGCTTGCTTTAGTGTCTCTAGATAGACATGTTTGAGACTTGTATCACCAGGTTTATACTCATCATAGAGCCATCCCCCAAATGTGTGCATCCTTATCTCCTCAAAGGGTAACTGCCATGGATCCTCAAACCACAATGCTCTCTTCATAGGTGAGGGTTAAACCGAGGTACTTGGCAAAAGGTTGTTCCATTGGAGATTCTTCTTCTTCACCCTCTTTGGAGGCTACTTCAATGGGACTCTCCTTTGTCTCTTTCTTGGGAATGAGTTGCACATGTGTTTCAGCCTTGGTGGAGAGCTCTTTCTCAACAAATGAGCTCTCACTATCATCCTCTATGCATTCAACAACTGAACTTTCTTCACAAGGATCTTCAAATCTTTGCTCAAGATTTTCATCAACAATCTATCCAAGAAGAGCTTCAAGTTCTTTAGATTCGCCAGCTTCTTGTTTGAGTTCATCATTTGTTTGAGCTTTATCCTCTTGTTCCTCATTCCCTTGTGTGATTTTGGTGTTGATGGACTCCACATGTGTTGTTGCATCAACTCTTGGATATGGAGCAGGAGAACCTAGTGTGAAGTCAAGCGTGCTAATGCTCTCATTAAGCCTTTCTTGCTGCTCCGAAAGCAACTTCATCATGTTGAGATTTTCTTCCTCATTAGAGATGTGGGAAGAATAGGTTGCTCCTTGCTCATACTCCATGTCCCAAGATTGGTATCCCTCACCATATCCATATTGGTTTCCTTGAGCAAAGTTGTCATCCATAGGTCCTTCTTGATAAGTGGATGAGCTTTCAAAACCGTGGTGGCTTGTGGGGTTCCAAGCCATCATTCTCTCTTGACTCGCTAATAAAGCCTCAAACATTGATGCTATATCCGAATCCATACTTTCTTCCGTGTGATTGTGCCATGCAAAAAGAACAAACACTTGAAAGAGAGTTAGTAACCAAGATGAAAAATAAAAACCTAGTCTATACTAAGTTCCAAATCCTTGTAATTTCAACAAAACCTAAGTCAGCAACGGCGCCAATTGATAAGAGGACTTTTTACAGTTCTAAATATCAATCCTAAAGCCTCTCAGTGTTGTTGTAGTACTTTGGGTATCAATCCAGCCTAGGTTTGAAAGATACTAGGAATGCAAGGGCTCAAGTAAAGCTAAGCCGAAAAAATGGATAAATTGAGGGAGAAAATTCCTAAAAACTACTTGTAATCACTAAACGACCAGGAAAACAATTTAAACAATTCCTATGAAGGGTTAGCTAACTGCCAGATGACTTCTACTAATTTAAATGAGCAAGCTACTGATTATGAAAATTCGAAATCTAAAAACAGGCAAATAAGGTAATTTCTAGCAACCTAAAAGAGCAAATTTTAAATCTAAAAGAGAAAGCTTTTGAAACTACTGCTGTGATAAATAACAGATTCGTTGAGCAAGCTACTGATGTTGAATATCACGGAGAGGAGGAAGACCAGGAGGAAGCTCGGATGGAAAGATATCATGAAATTCGTTGAGTAAGGACGAAAAAATGGGCGGTTCTGCTTGTGATGTTTTTGGCTTACCAGAAGAATGTACTAAAGCAAAGGCAAACCATGATTGTTGCAAATTTTCTTCAAACTCGGAACGAGAACATTTCAAGGCAAGGTTAGCAGGAAGAGGAACGGTACGCCGAGTGTGAGATGAAACGAGAGGAAGAGGCAGTTCTGGCAGAAGCACAATTTTTCGATTTCCAAATATAAAGGAGTGGGTATTAGCTCCTCCACTGCTCGTAACAAAGTATTGTGTCTTTGTAATAGGCACCTATTGAGAAAGTCACTAGTGAACGTTGAGAAACGCGAATCTCTTTGTCTTCTTGAAGCCAAGTGAACTTGTAAGGAGAAGGATGAATTTCTCGAGGAATAGATATTTTGCGAGCTGCGTCTTTGGAAACAACGTTTTGACAACTACCTGAATCAATAAACAAAGTGCAGATTTTCTTGTTGATTGTCTTCGAGGATTAGAACTAGATCCGTTGATTTTGAGAATATCCGGAAACTAGGGTTTGTGAATACTCTTCATAGTGGTTTATCAAAACCTCTTTTAGGAAATCTCCTTTTTATTAATTAATCAAAGTCTGAATAATACAATAGGCCTAAACGGCTATTTATAAGAAAACCTTAAAATAGTAGATAAACTCTAAAATAACCTAATAATTATCTAAACTAATTAAAATAGAAATATTACATATATTGAAGATAATAATAGAAGATATTTAAAAATCTTCCAAATATCTCGCTGCATCAGGTCTCGCCGGCCAAAAAAGATTCGTCCTCGAATCTTCAACCGATTTTTCAGCAAGCAAGATCTTCTGTATCAATCTTCATAATACTCCATAGATTCTGCACAGAATCCGCACGAACCGAAATTTGCACGAAATCTGAACCAATTTTGCACGAAATCTAAACCGATTTTGCACGAACCGAACTCGTCACAGATCTGTTTCTCTCGAGACCTTGAACACCTTCTATTCTTCACAAGGTTCGCACAAACGGGATTTTGCACGGAACAAAAATCTAAACCAATCTGACTACGCACGGAATTTGCACGAATCAGATTGTCAAACGAACCTTCTTTGAAGACAAAGTAGATAACACGAACATCGTCTTCATAGATCAGATCGCCATATATTTCACTATAAATCTCTGAGCTCTCTTCTCTCTCGACAAAAGGACTTTCGTCCTCGGAAGTGTAGATGCTACTACTCATCATGACTTCCATAACCGTTCTTCGACTAAGAAATCAAAGAGACGCAGCTCTGATACCAACTGATGGAGCGGAAGCTACTACGGATAGAACTAGATCCGTTGATTCTAAGAATACCCGGGAACTAGGGTTTGTGAATACTCTTCACGGCTGTTTATCAAAACCTCTTTTAGAAAATCTCCTTTTTATTAATTGATCAAAGTCTCAGAGACAGTCTTTTTATTAAAAACTGCACGTCAGTTGGTATCAGAGACAGTCTTTTGATTTTTTCAAATCGAAGACCGATTTTGGTTGCCATGTTGATTGACAGTTGCTTTACTTTCGAGGACGAAAATTTTTTTGTCGAGAGAGAAGAGAGCCAAGAGATCTACAGAGAGATCTATGGCGATCCGATCTACGATGTTTATGGAGACGACGTGATTATCGATCATGTGGATTTTGTGTTCGATAAAGATGCTTTCAAGCATACTGGTGCGAAATCCGTGCACGACATGGTTTGTGTGCGTAATCAGGTTCATGCGAACATTGTACAGATCCAGATCCGTGCAAATTTCGAGTGCTTTCCAAACTGCGCGAAAATCGGGCGAAATCGGATTAGTCTAGAGGCGTGCAAATTCCGATCTGTGCAGAATCCGAGATAAAGTTGGTTCGTGCAAATTTCGGGTCAAATCCGGTTCATCCAAAAATTGGGCAGAGTCAGAAAAAGAAGATGAAGATGGATCTTCAAAAAGCTCTTATGATGAAAACCCTATTGAAGATTCGAGGACGAATCTTTCTTGCGCGGCGAGACCTGATGCAGTGTAGAATTATAATAAATATGTATAATTTCTATTTTCTATATTTTGATAGTTTTCTATTTAATTTAAGATTAGGGTTTTCATAGTTTTATGGTTTAATTATAAATAGCCTCTTATGGCCTCCTATTGTATTCAGCTGATTATTGATTTATAAAATAGAGCTTTTGCTTTTGAGAGAAGAGTATTCTCTAAACCCTTGTTTCTGCAAATCCAGAGAGATCTCATCGAATCCACGAAGGCATTGATCTTGGGCATTCTTTTAGACTAAATAAGAATCTCGGCAACGGGATTGACCTTCGGTGGTGTTGTTGTTGAGCTTGGAGGAGAGTGGTGGTGATTTCTCGCATAGAATTGCGAATCGTGCGTTGGAGTGTGGTTTGAAGGCCTTCATTCATGGCTGCAAGGGTGTTACTCAATTCTGCCTAGTCATCCATGGGAGCTGCGGTTTCCTTTCCTTTGCGTGGCGGCATGATTGATGAGTAGGTAATGGTGAAGGTTCGTTTGTCTCTGATACCTAACTGACGGAAGCGGAAGCGTATTCACGTAACAGAGTAACGATAGAAAGTTCAATATGTTGATTCTTTCGAATGCCGGAGAAGAACACTCTTTGTTCTTGTTGAATCGAGAAGTCTAATACCAAGATCAAAGAAACAAGTTGAGAATTCTCTTCTCTTAAGGAAAGCTCTTTATTCAATAATCCAAGTCTGTGTTCAATAGAACAAAAGACAACCTATATATAATGCTAAAACAATCGAAAGAAAGGAAAAACTACTTTTCAACAAAAAGGAAAATAGACTAAAACAACTTAAAGAAGTAAAAAGGAAAACTTGATTCTTGTTGAAGAAGAAAGGAAAGATGTGATGCATCAGAAAGTCTACTGAAGTGGATTCACGTTTCAAGAAAGCTACACCAGACGTGTCTAAGAATGATAAGCCATAACCTAGTAGAGCTACTAATCAGCGAGCGAGAGACATTATCTGCTTCAAGTGCCAAGGAAAAGGACATTACGCGCGGGAATGTCCCAACCAGAGAGTTATGATTCTCAAGGCTAATGGTGAGTATGAATCACAAGACGAGGCAGAAGAAGTTGTGGATTTTGTAGAAGACATAGTAGACTATCCAGACTCAGGCCAGCTTCTAGTAGTGAGGAGAGTCCTCAGTGTTCTCTTTGAACCACAAACAATCTAGAGAGAGAACATCTTCCATTCACGCTGCACTATAAACACTATGGTATGTAGTTTAATCATAGATGGAGGTTGCTGTACTAATGTTGCAAGCAAATACTTGGTGGACAAACTAGGTTTACCGAGGACTAAACATCCATGACCTTACAAGCTCAAGTGGTTAAACGATGATACAGAGCTCAAGATTGTTGAACAAGTTATCGTCCCCTTTAGCATTGAGAAGTATACCGACCAAGTAGTGTGCTATGTAGTCCCTATTCAAGCCGGTCACTTGCTACTGGGAAGGTCGTGGCAGTTTGATAAAGAAGCACTACACAATGGCCGTACCAATTTCTATACATTCACGCACAACAACAAGAAGCATAGCTTTTCGCGACTTATGCCCCAACAATTTCATGAGATGCATACTGCCATGGCTAAAGGATCCAAGGTAAGTAAAACTAACCTTTATGTAACACCTCCTGTTGTTTTAAAATCTATTGAATCCAGAGAACAAGTGCTACTAATGATCTTCAAAGAGAGGTTGATTTCAGGTCAGGAGCAACAAGACCTACTTGAGGCTGTTATGGAGCTTCTTAACAAGTTTGACGATGTGTTTCCAGAAGAGACACCACCGGGGCTACCCCCAATCAGGGGCATAGAGCATCAAATCGACTTAGTTCCAGGCACGCCTTTGCACAATAGAGCTGCCTATAGAGTAAACGCGGATGAGGCGAGGGAATTGGAGAAACAAGTACAAGATTTGATGTCTAAGGTGTAGATCAGGGAGAGCTTAAGCCCGTGTGCCTTGATAACTAGCTTTTTAGCTTGTCTATGTCATTGTAATACTTCAGGTCATCAATCCAAATCAGGTGGTGAAAGGTATTAAGAATGCAAGAGCTTGAAGTAAAGCTAAGCAGATTCGAGTTAAATGGGGGAATAAATCAAAATAAACTACTTGCTGCAACTACAACTATATGAACTTGAGAGCTATTTTAAAACACCTACTGGGATGTGAACTAACTAATAGAAGACTTCTAGAAATTTAAAACGCGAAGCTACTAATTTTATAAATGCAAAACAAAAGACATAAAAACTAGATAAATTTGTAGGTCACGAAATGGTTTTTAAAAACCAGTTAATAAATTCTACTGACTCTTAACTAATTACCAGGGTGCAAAACAAGATACTAGGGAATTTATAAAATACCAGGACTAGCAAAAACACAACTTTACAAATTTATAAAACCATATTGCATAATTAAACTATTTATGAGAAATTTAATAAAGATAAATAAACACAAAACTAGAGGAAAATGGTTTTTGGTTTTAAAATATTAAAAACAGATTCTAAGTTGGGAATCATTCTTAGGGACGTTGAAGATTCGAACTTGGGGTTTAAAAATATAATTTTCACTCTTTTAGTAATTTCTCTAAACCTTAAGAAACCAATTTAGATTTAACCATGATGTGTGGTATAAACCCTTTCCTCACCCTTTCCTCCTAACCCATGATGTGTGGTGGAAAGATATGGTGAAGAACATTAAGCTTGGATCTTAAAAATGGTTTAACTAGCTCCCTAAGCATCCATGATGTGTGGGAAAGGATGAGCTAGTCTCTTGGATTTGGTTTTAAGGGATTTCCTAAGTTTTGTTAGGATAAGGAAATCCCTAGATTAAAGAGATCTCCATGGAGAATCTCTAGACCTTAAAACCCCCAAATCCAAGAAGAGAATTTAAATGAAGAACAAGATAAAAACAAAACCAAGATTTTAATCTCCAACCTCCTTAATCATCCCAACCTCAAACCTTAGGCGGTTTACTCACAAATCATGTTCTTACCTCTTTTAAACATAAGTTTAGAGTTAAGGAACATGATCGATGGGGTTAAGAAGAAAGACTTGAAATTTATTTAAATACTTGTGGAAGATAATAAAAA
>JAHZTW010000001.1:283169638-283221439 GCA_020283515.1 Alliaria petiolata
TTTTTTTGTAATCCATGTATTCTTTTTCAAATGCACAAGCATGATAATTAGATGTTCATGTTAAGGTTCCGATTTTTAAGTAAGGATTCAATTCATGCTTTTTTCAACTTTAAGCCAAGAAAATCTAATCAAATGATCCAAGCATGTTTAGAACTTAATTTAAAAATTGCACAAGGCATTAAAGAACTACTAACTAGGGCCTTGAACCAATACATGAGCTTAAAACACTTTTAAAGGAAGTTTTTCATCATTGCCCCCTATGCATATGAGTGATGCAACCTATATGATAAAAATATAGACTCAATCCTACAATAATTGATAATGTAAATGCAAGCTATATGAATTTTTTTTCGAAATGTTTTTTTTTTTTTTGAATTTTTCTGATTTTTTTTTATTTTTCTATGCAAGAATTTTTTATGAATGTAAGAAGACTCAAAAATGAAAACACAAAATAAGATCAAATAAAATATGTCAAAGCACAAACTCTCCTCCTCCAAACTTGAATGACACCGTCTCGGTGTTAAACAAATTCAAGAGAAGACACACAAAAATAAAAATAAAAATGCATGTTATATACAAAGTTTGGCGTTTTTGGTACCTTGAAGCTAGAGATGGCCGGAGATTGAGGTTGCTCCGGTCCTCCTGCTCTTTCTTGGCGTGTCATGGAGTATTCCCTTGTCCTTGTTCCTGGTTGGACGGTCTTGGAGTGAATGACGTCCAGCTTGGAAACCTTCGGGCTCACGGATTTGTATACCTCCGGTTGAGTGTCTTGCCGCCGTCGTGCCTACTTGTTCAACTTCATCACTCAAGCTCATCTCTGAAGAGCTTCTCCCTTGAAGGACTTTGACCTTCCTCACCAGCTTCTGGATCATCTTGCCTTGCCATTTGTTTACTTTGCGCTGAATCTCCACAACCGAGGCAAGGAATTTTTCTGCTTTGGTGCGCGGCTCATAGTCCAACTTCGGGAGATCATAACTTGATGGCATTTCAGCATCAGTGGGAGGAGATTCTTGTGATGATTGGGCAAGTTGTGGTGCTGTTGGCACGCCTCCAAGAGACGCATAACATTCCTCATTGCTTGGCAAGAACTCGATGTTGCCGACGCTATTAGCGAGCGTTTCTTCCGGGTTGGGTAAGATGCACGTTTTCTTCTCGTGTTCCTCATTGTAGAACAGGTATGCATAGTAACCTGGAGCTGGAGTAGGTCCCAAGGAATCCGTGTTGATCATGTAGGCTTGATCCATGTATGCACGTTCCGCGCATGGTGTGAACTCGGTAAGTGGTACTCCTGCTTGCACAAACAGTGGCGTGAGAAAGCCACCAACGAGTGCTGATGTTGCCTTGCACTTAATGGCCCAAGCTTTGTACCTGAGTAAGGATGAAGCCAGGATGAATCCATAGTTAACGTTATCTCCAAGATCATCCTCCATTGGTTCATCACTCCTCTCGCTATCGCATAGAACATTTTTAACCCCATGGAAAAGGAAGCACAACTCATTCTTTGTCACTGTTGTTGTCGTGGATCTCCCACTGAATGTGTTGGCTACCAGCTTGAGAGTGTATCTTAGCAAAGGGTTTCGCACCTTCTTGATTTTGGCGGTATTGGATTTGTAATCTCCATCACTAATCAAGTCCCATAGCTTGCTTGCGGATTTGAATTATGGGAACTCCACAAGGTCGGCTGCTGCATTGAGTCCGTAAGCTTGGCATAGCTCAGGGTTAGGGAAACGGTAGGCTTGCTTGCGGATTTTGAATGTTATAAGACCCTCGGTTGGAATTGGGATGCTCGGATCTTCATATTCGCAATCCAAGGTGGAGAGGAAGTGAAGCGTGGCTTCAGGGTAGGTGGGACAGTCCATCCGTGAAAGACATGCAAGCCCCATGTTATTGAGCAGCTCATCAAACCCTTTCAACAATCCTAGCTTTTGCAAGAACTCCCTACTTGCAAATTTTGTGGGCTCAAAACGCAACCTCTCTAGCCTCCTCCTTGTTTTCTTTTCCTCTTTGCTCCACTTAACCGATTCTTCAACTCCTTGCTGTGTTTCCTCTTGTGCAGCCATAGCTCTACTTCTCTTCCTTGGTGCCATAGTACCTGAAATTCAAAACCTCCAAGAGATGTTTTAGTAGAGAGCACGGTAAAGAGAAGAACACAAGTTCAAGAGGTTAGACACTTAAAAAGATTTTCGCTCAACCCTTTTATTTTTGGGGAAAGTTTTGGATTTATCAAGAAATACTAGATGAAAATCTCTTGAGATAAGAGTAAATCAAGAAAATTCCCTAATATTTAGATATTTCTAAAAATATGATCCTTATCCCTAGCAAATTATGTCAACCATACAACTTAAAAAGGGAATTTTCCAAAATCAGAATATGGCGTGACAAAATTCGAATTACCTTTGAAAGTTGATGCGAATAAGATGCTCTTCCTCTTTTAGAAAATCAGAAAAACTCACACTCTCTTTTTAATTTGCAAAAATCGTTTTTGATGTAAGGAAAGGAGAGAGTGGATGTGTGGTTTTATAAAGAAGGGAATGTTTGGACTTATGCATGCAAGTGGGGTTTTTAAATTTGGACAAAGCTCAATTATCAAAGTTTAAAGGAGCCTGGTTGACCAAATTCAAATTTAAATTCAAAAGTAGGAGGGAATGGGAAAGAGGGGGGAAATTTGAAAAACTCCCCTTGGCAGACGATCGAGTGGTTCAGTCGATCTACCACTCGATCTCTTGCCCATGTTACTCTGATCGAGTTACTAGCTCGATTGGTTGGTCGATCTGATTTAAATCGAGGAGTGGATCGACTGAAGTCCTCGTTTTAAGCTTGTCCTGTTCGTGATCGAGTGATTGGGTCGATCTCTTGATCGATCTTAGCTCACGATCGAGTGATATCACTCGATCTTCCACTCGATCGTCTCCTCCTGCCTTTCTTTTCTTTGCTTTGTAGAACCCAATAACGTGCTTCTTGGCTCTTGTTTCCTTGCACCTACACACTTAAAGCAGAAAGCATAAAATTGAAACAAAATATATACAATGATAGTCATGGGATTGCCTCCCAAGTGCGCTTGTTTTAAGTCTCTAAGCTTGACTTTACTTGGTTAGGCTAGTGGAGGGTCTTGGAGAGGCAACGTGGTGCTCTCCTTGCTGCAGTCAACTGCCATGTAAGGCTTGACTCTATGCTCATTCACTGTGAAGTTCTCTCCATTCTTTCCAACCAAAGTTATGGCTCCATATGGTAGTACTTCTCTAATCTCGTACGGTCCGGACCACCTAGACTTGAGCTTTCCGGGGAACAGCTTCAATCTTGAGTTATAGAGTATAACCATGCTTCCCTCTTCGGGTTTTTTGCGCACCAGCTTCTTGTCATGAAAGGCTTTGGTCCTTTCTTTGTAAATCTTGGCGCTTTCATAAGCATCCATCCTTATCTCATCAAGCTCTTGAAGTTGCACTAACCTTTTCTCTTGGGCGGTCTTGAAATTGTAGTTGAGTTGCTTCACGGCCAAAGAGCCTTGTGTTCTAATTCCACAGGAAAGGTGACAAGACTTGCCATAGAGGAGGTTGAAAGGCGTGGTTCCAATGGGAGTTTTGTAGGCCGTTCTATACGCCCATAGAGCGTCATCTAGCTTGCTAGACCAATCTTTTCTAGTGACTCCCACGGTCTTCTCTAGTATAGTCTTGATTTGTCTATTCGAAATCTCCACTTGGCCGCTTGTTTGAGGGTGATAGGGCGTGGCCACCTTGTGCTTAACACCATGTTTTCTCAAAAGACTTTCAAAAACCTTGTTGATGAAGTGGCTTCCTCCATCGCTAATCACCACTTTAGGGACTCCAAATCTCGGAAAGATGATCGTTTTGAAAAGTTTAACCACAACCTTTGAATCGTTTGTTGGTTAGGCAATGGCTTCCACCCATTTAGACACATAGTCTACTGCCACAAGAATGTACTTGTTGCCATATGATGATGGAAATGGACCCATAAAATCGATTCCCCACACGTCAAAGATCTCTACTTCAAAGATTGGCGATTGTGGCATCTCGTTTCTTTTGGTGATGTTCCCGGCTCTTTGGCATGCTTCACATGACTTGATGAATTCATGCGCATCTTTGAAGAGTGTAGGCCACCAAAACCCGGCTTGGAGTACCTTTGTAGCAGTCTTGAAACTCGCAAAATGACCCCCATTTGTCATACCGTGGCAATGTAGAAGTATGTCTCTCGCCTCTTCTCTTGTGACGCATCTTCGGTACATACTGTCCACACACCTTTTGTACAGGTAAGGGTCATCCCAGAAGTAGTGTGAGACGTCTCTCATGAATTTCTTCTTGTGGTATCGGTCCAAATGAGTAGGCTCTTCCCCACAAGCCAAGAAATTGACAATATCCGCGTACCATGGGAGATCTTCATCTTTTAGGCTCAAAACTTCTTCAAGTTTGTCTTCCAGCCTTGCACATACCACGGTATTGATCATCATGAGCTGCTCTTCAGGAAGTGAATCGTCTAAAGGTAGGACTTCTTCCACTCTCATCCTAGAAAGATGATCCGCCACACCATTCTCTATGCCCTTCTTATCCTTGATCTCCATATCGAATTCTTGCAAGAGAAGGATCCATCTTAAGAGTCTCGGTTTTGTGTCCTTCTTGGAATATATGTGCCTCAAGGCAGCATGGTCAGTGTATACAATCACCTTCGAACCCACCAAGTATGACCGGAACTTTTCAAATGCAAAGACAACGGCTAGGAGCTCCTTCTCGGTGGTCGCATATTTCACTTGTGTATCGTCCAAGGTGCGGCTGGCATAATAGATGACATGCAACTTCTTATCTTTCCTCTGCCCCAAGACAGCTCCTACAGCATAGTCACTAGCGTCGCACATGATCTCAAAGGGAAAGTCCCAATCCGGTGCTTGTACTATTGGTGCGGTTACTAGCGCGCCTTTGATGGTCTTGAACGCTTGGTGGCATTCTTCATCAAAGTGGAACTCAGCTTCTTTGCATAATAGCCTTGTGAGGGGACGTGCCAGCTTAGAAAAATCTTTGATAAACCTTCTGTAGAAGCCAGCGTGCCCCAAGAAACTTCTGATGCCCTTCACGTTAGCCGGAGGCGCCAAAGTAATCATCACTTCCACCTTTGCTCTATCCACTTCAATGCCTTGTCCCGAGATTTTGTGACCAAGGACAATCCCTTCTGTTACCATGAAGTGGCATTTCTCCCAGTTGAGCACGAGATTGGTCTCCTCACATCTCTTGAGTACCCTGCACAAATTAGACAAACAAACACCAAAGGAAGAGCCATACACGGAGAAATCATCCATGAATACCTCAACCATCTCCTCAATCAAGTCAGAAAATATAGACATCATGCATCTTTGAAATGTAGCAGGAGCATTACATAAACCAAAAGGCATTCTCCTATATGCATATGTTCCATAAGGACAGGTGAATGTTATCTTTTCTTGGTCATTGGGGTGAATTGGGATTTGAAAGAAGCCACTATAACCGTCTAGAAAACAGTAATAGGGCTGGTTGGCTAATGTTTCTAGCATTTGATCAATGAATGGCAGTGGGAAGTGGTCTTTCCTAGTGGCTTTGTTGAGTTTCCTATAGTCAATGCACATCCTATGGCCGGTTATAACTCTAGTAGGAATTAACTCATCTTTTTCGTTTTTTATAACCGTGATGTCCCCCTTTTTAGGCACGACATAGACCGGTGAGATCCAAGTGCTATCACTTATGGGGTATATCACATTGGCCTCTAAGAGTTTTAGGATTTCCTTTTTAATTACTTCTTTCAAATTCGGGGTCAAGCGCCTTTGATGTTCAATTGAAGAAGTGTTCTCATCATCTAAATGAATCCTATGAGTGCAAAGTAATGGTGAAAGGCCCTTGATGTCACTTAGAGAGTACCCAATGGCTTTCCTATACTTCCTCCATTCCCTAAGGAGAGAGTCTAACTCATCATCATTCAGATTGTCATTAACAATGACCGGGTAAGTCTCATTCGATATTAAGAAAGCGTACCTTAGACCAATTGGTAGCTGTTTGAGGTCCACCTTTGGGGCTAGCAGCTCACTCCAGTCCTCCTCTTGGTTCTTGTTGAGATTGCTGTCCTCATTTGCTTCCTTAGACCCCGAGTCATGAGCCTCCATTCTTTCTTCTTCAAGCGTCTGCCCCGCTTTGATCGAGTTGATGGGTCGATCGGCCAGTCGATCTTGCGTCGATCGAGTTGTTTCCCTCGATTGGCTCAGTCGTTCTTCCTTTGATCGAGCAGGAGATCGTGTCGGCAGGTGGATTTCTTCCCTGGATCGAATGGATTGGTCGATCAGGCGGTCGATCTTGTCTTCAGATCGAGTGAGTGGCTCGATCTCTCGGTCGATCTCCTTGACAGTTTTGCGAGAATCAAGGATGCGAATGTATTCTTGGGTTTGATCACTTAGGTAGCCATACTCTCCACACTCCTTTGTTAGCACCACTAGTAGATGATCTTCTCGACCCAATTCTTCTAGCAATTCATCAGCTAAAAGATCCATAGCTTCTATGTAGAAGACTTGTCCATCGATCGTCGGTTTCTTCAAAACCTCATTAATATCAAAGTTGAGCTTGACGTCTTTGCCCAAGAGTAATGAAATTTTGCCATTCTTGACGTCAATTATAGCTCCAGCAGTCGCCAAAAACGGTCTTCCAAGGATTAGGGGACCCTTAGGTTCTTCATCCATTTCAAGAACAACAAAGTTCGTGGGGACACTCACATTGCTTATCCTCACCGGTAAGTCTTCAAGCATTCCTACCGGGAGCCTTACACTTTGGTCGGCCAAGATCAACGAGATTCTGCACTCCTTAAACTTGGTGAAGCCTAGCTTCTTTGCAATGGAGTGAGGCATGAGGTTTATGCTCGCCCTTAAGTCGCACAAACAATTGTTAAACCTCAATGGCCCTAGCGCACAAGGTATGGTGAATGAGCCTGGATCTCCTAGCTTCTTTGGTGCTATCTCCTTGTGGATGATTGCGCTGCATTCTTGCCTCAACAACATGACCTCTTGGCAACCCTTAGCTGTCTTGGCGAGTGTATCCTTCAGAAACATGGCATACTTCGGCACCATGGCTAAGCAATCGAGTAGTGGCAATTTCAGCTCCACGTTTCTCAAATGTTTTTCAAACAAGTCTCTGTGCTTCTCTACCAGCTGCTTCTTGAAGCGTCCAGGGAAGGGGAGCTTCGGTTTGTAAGGTGGAGGTATGAAAATATTTTTTTCTTTGGTCGTTTCCCCCACTTGTTTTTCCAAAACCGCTTCTTTGCCTTTTCTTGCCCTTTCGATGTAGACATTGTCGAAGGTGATCTCTTGATCATTTGAAAGATCACTCTCCCCCTCTTGAACCACAATGTCCTCATTGTCTTTTGCTGTAGACGTTGGTGCAACTTCCTTTCCACTTCGTAGGGTGATTACATTCGCATACTCTTTGGGATTTGTTTCACATTGGCCGGGTAGTGTAGCATGACCGCTTGTACTTGCCTTTCCTTTCTCTAACTGGCGAATCTTGTTGTTGATGTTGCTGATCTGTGTAGAGACTTCAGTAAGGGAGGAGTCTAGCCGGTTGTTCATATCCACAAATTTTTGACTTGTAGTAGCTTGGCCTTGTAGAAGTTGTTGAAACATGGCTTGTATTGGATCTTGAGGTGGCGCTTGATGTTGTTGTTGCTGTGGCACGAACCCAGGAGGGTACGATTTGTTCCCTTGCTGTTGGTTGCCTTGGTAGTTTCCTTGTCTTTGCCCTTGATACCCACCGTTGTGTTGAAATCCTCCTTTGGTGTAAGGTACAAACGGCTTGGCTTGATTGCTTTGTTGTGGAGGGTAGACTTGGTCCTTTGGATTTTCCACATTGATGATCCTATAAGACAAGTTGTTGTTGGTCCCTTGGTACCTTGGGGCGTATCCCTGTGGCTTAGGATAGTCTTGGCTTCCAACCCAATTTGCTTCCTCAAACTCTTCCTCACTTCTTTCTTGAGACATGTTTGCGGCTTCACCGACGAAGTGGACATGTTTTTGGTTGGCAATCATCATCTTGTCAATTTTTTCATGGAGCGACTTCAACTCCTTCTTGTGTGCCTCTAGATCATGCCCTCTTGGTGCTCTGTCATAGTCTTCAGAATAATTTCCATTACTCAGAGCTAAGTTGTCAATGAGTTCCATTCCATCGTGGACATCTTGTCCAAGAAAGTTCCCTCGGCTTGACGTGTCAAGTAGTATGCGAAGTTTGGGCAAGGCTCCACGGTATATTGTGCTCAAGAGTGACTCCTCAGTGAAGCCGTGGTGAGGGCACTGGATGGTGTAGTCCTTGAACCGCTTCATTGCTTCACTAAAGCTTTCATTGTGCCTTTGAGAAGAACTTTGAGAGGAAGGCTTTCTTGCATTCAACCCAGGATGTTATGGTGCCTTGTGGTAAGGTCTTCTCCCAATGCCTAGCTTTGTCACCAAGAGAAAAAGGGAAAAGCCGTAGCTTGAAGCTATCCTCCGATATGCCGTTTATCTTTATCATGCTACACACTTGCTCGAAGTTGTCCAAGTGTTCCAGTGGGTGTTCCATAGCCAGGCCATGTAATTTGTTGTTTTGTACCATAGACACGAATCAAGGTTTGATCTCAAAGTAGTTGTTTTGCACCGGTGGTGGAGTGATGCCGAAGCAATTGGTGTGTGTGTTCGGTGCATCACCGGCGCCAATGATGCGTGGTGCCCTTTGAGGGTGGTAAGGCTGTCCAATGCCTCTGCCAGCAGCAGCGTGTTGAGGTGGATCCTCCACCTGGTCGTGGTCAGCCATCACTTCTTGATGGTACTCTTCGATATCAAGAAGTAGTCTTTCCCTCCTATGTCTTGCGTGTCCAAGTTGATGGATGTTGTCCAGTGGTGCGAATAGGTTGTTGTCACCTCTAGACCTCAAGTTCATAAACCTGAAAACACAAGTACACAAATAGGAAAATTAGTAACCAAATACAAAAAGAAAACTTAGTCTCCACTAAGCTCCAAATCTCAATAAATTCACTTAAAACCCGAGCTTGGCAACGGCGCCATTTGATATCTAGCATTTTAGCAGGTTAAACAAAACCTAAAGCTTGTCTATGTCATTGTAATACTTCAGGTCATCAATCCAAATCAGGTGGTGAAAGGTATTAAGAATGCAAGAGCTTGAAGTAAAGCTAAGCAGATTCAAGTTAAATGGGGTAGCAAATCAAAATAAACTACTTGCTGCAACTATATGAACTTGAGAACTATTTTAAAATACCTAATGAGATGTTAACTAACTAATAGAAGACTTCTAGAAATTTAAAACGCGAAGCTACTAATTTTATAAAATGCAGAACAAAAGACAGAAAAACTAGGTAAATTTTTAGGTGACGAAATGGTTTTTAAAAACTAGTTAATAAATTTTACTGGCTCTTAACTAATTACCAGGGTGCAAAACAAGATACTAGGGAATTTATAAAATACCAGGACTAGCAATAACACAACTTTACAAGTTTATAAAACTATATTGCATAATTAAACTATTTATGAGAAATTTAATAAAGATAAATAAACACAAAACTAGAGGAAAATGTTTTTTGGTTTTAAAATATTAAAAACAGATTCTAAGTTGGGAATCATTCTTAGGGAGGTTGAAGATTCGAACTTGGGGTTTAAAAATATAATTTTCACTCTTTTAGTAATTTCTCTAAACCTTAAGAAACCAATTTAGATTTAACCATGATGTGTGGTATAAACCCTTTCCTCACCCTTTCCTCCTAACCCATGATGTGTGGTGGAAAGATAGGGTGAAGAACATTAAGCTTGGATCTTAGAAATGGTTTAACTAGCTCCCTAAACATCCATGATGTGTGGGAAAGGATGAGCTAGTCTCTTGGATTTGGTTTTAAGGGATTTCCTAAGTCTTGTTAGGATAAGGAAATCCCTAGATTAAAGAGGTCTCCATGGAGAATCTCTAGACCTTAACACCCCTAAATCCAAGAAGAAAATTTAAATGAAGAACAAGTTAAAAACAAAACCTAGATTTTAATCTCCAACCTCCTTAATCATCTCAACCTCAAACCTTAGCGGTTTACTCACAAATCATGTTATTACCTCTTTTAAACATAGGTTTAGAGTTAAGGAACATGATCGATGGGGTTAAGAAGAAAGATTTGAAATTAGAATTATTTAAATACTTGCTATATATAATAAAAATACAAGAGTTTTCACAAAGATTTAAGCAAGAATTAAGAAGAAAGATTTGACATTAAAATAATTTAAACATTTGATATATATAATAAAAATAAGAGTTTTCACAAAGATTTAAGTAGGAATTAAGAAGAAAGATTTGACATTAGAATAATTTAAACACTTGATATATATAATAAAAATAAGAGTTTTCGCAAGGAATTAAACAAGAAGCAACTATAAAACTTAAGAATACTCAAGAACACTCAAGAATAATAGGAAGCTTACAAGAATACTAAGAAGACTTAAAAAGAGAGAATAGAAAGACTTGATTAAAAACTTGATGATTTATTACAAGCACACACACGCTCCTTATATAGAGTTTTAAACATGGCTCTTGGCCATAAAAGAGGGGTCAAGGGACAAGGGACAAGGGGCAAGGGACAAAGGACCTAACTAATCCCACTTTCACTAAAGCATAAAAACTTTTCTGGGTCAACTTGCAAATGGTTCGAGTGACACGGTCGATCGGTCGATCAATTCTGGATCGTGTCAGTTTGGTCGATCATATGGTCGATCTCTTCTAGATCGAGTGGCGCGGTCGATCGTCCAGTCGATCCCTTCTAGATCGAATGAGTTTGGTCGATCATGCGGTCGATCTCTTGTAGATCGAGTCATTTTGATCGATCTACCTCTCGATCTCGACTGAATCGACTGGTTTTTGTCGATCTTGAAGTCGATCTTTGCTCCTTTCTCTTTTGTCCAAGTTTCCTTTTGATTCCTGCCAACTCTTATGCTCTTCTTTCATCTTCTTGTTAATGCTCAGCATCCATCACAACTCCAAGTACTCTAAACAACCTGAAAAAGATGCAAATATGCAAGAAACCATGCAAATGCTAATGCAAAGTGTTCTAGGACTTAAAAATGATACAAATGATGCAAACTAGTCTATTATGAATGATGTATGCATGAAAAATCTATTTTAAATGCAAGCTAAATATGCGAAATATATTAGTATATCATGCCTTTCCTGTACTGCTGGTACCAAAGAAAGACGGTTCCTGGAGGAAGTGTGTAGATTGCCGAGCAATCAACAACATCACCATCAAATACCGCCACCCCATCCCACGACTTGATGACATGTTAGACAACCTCAATGGAGCTACAATCTTCTCAAAGATCGATCTAAGAAGTGGGTACCATCAAGTAAGGATGAAAGAAGGAGATGAGTGGAAGACCGTGTTTAAGACAAAGCGAGGGCTATATGAATGGCCGGTCATGCCATTTGGCCTTACAAATGTGCCAAGTACATTCATGATACTCATGAATCACGTCCTGAGATCATACATCTGTAAGTTCGTGGTAGTATATTTCGATGACATACTCATCTATAGTACTTGTCTTGCTTATCACCTACACCATCTTGAACAAGTACTTGAAACTCGAAGAACCGAAAACCTATATGCAAACTTAAAGAAATGCATCTTTTGCACTGATCAAGTTGTGTTTCTAGGATTTGTGTAAGGTCACAGGGATTAAAGGTTGATGAGGAGAAGATCAAAGCAATACAAGATTGGCCCACTCCAACAAGCATTGGACATGTCAGAAGCTTTCACGGATTGGCCAGCTTCTACAAAAGATTTGTAAAGGATTTCAGCACCATTGCTGCACCTTTAACCTCGGTTATAAAGAAGAATGTCGCATTCAAGTGGGAACAAGCTCAGGAAGATGCATTGAACAAGCTCAAAGATAGCTTAACCCATGCACGTGTCCTGGTATTACCAAATTTTGAACATACTTTTGAGATTGAATGTGATGCTTCTGGTACAGGGATATGAGCCGTGTTTACACAAGGAGGGAGACCAGTGGCTTACTTTAGTGAGAAACTGAGTGAAGCTTCACTCAATTATCCCACCTACGACAAAGAGCTCTATGCGTTAGTAAGGTCCCTTGAAACTTGGCAACATTATCTTTTATCAAAAGAATTTGTCATCCATACAAATCATGAGACGCTTAAAAACCTAAGAGGACAGACCACGCTCAAGAAGAGGCACGCCAAGTGGCTTGAGTTTGTGGAGACCTTCCCATACGTGATTAAGTATAAGAGGGGGAAATAGAACATAGTCGTCGATGCTTTGTCCAGTAGACACGCTCTAATCTCCTTAATGGAAGCCAAATTCATGGGATTTGAGCATATCAAGGAGTTATATGAAGCTGATCCAGACTTTCAAGACGTTTTCAAGGAAACAAGCAAAGCTGCTTATGGAGCATTCTACCAACATGCTGGGTTCTTATTCAAAGATAGGAGGTTATGCATTCCCCAAGGATCCATGAGAGACTTACCGATCGGAGAAGCACATAGAGGAGGCCTTATGGGACATTTCGATCGAGACAAGACTTTAAGTGTTCTCATCGAGCATTTTCACTGGCCACACTTAAATAGAGACGTGGAGAAGCTCTGCGCCAAGTGCATCACCTGTTTAAAGGCTAAATCCAGGTCACATCCATACGGTTTATATATGTCTTTACCTATCCCTAACCTGCCACGGGTAGACATTTCCNAGGTTAATTAATAGATGCGAGAGTATTATTGATTGCCTGAACTAATGTTAGATGAGCAAAATACCTATTCGCAAAGAGATTTGGTTTAGGGTTTTGTGAACAATTGAACCTGAACTTTAATGCTTGTCTGAATTGATAGGATTTGCAAAGAGATTTGGAATTTTGCTCGATCTACCTCTCGATCTCGACTGAATCGACTGGTTTTTGTCGATCTTAAAGTCGATCTTTGCTCCTTTCTCTTTTGTCCAAGTTTCCTTTTGATTCCTGCCAACTCTTATGCTCTTCTTTCATCTTCTTGTTAATGCTCAGCATCCATCACAACTCCAAGTACTCTAAACAACCTGAAAAAGATGCAAATATTCAAGAAACCATGCAAATGCTAATGCAAAGTGTTCTAGGACTTAAAAATGATACAAATGATGCAAACTAGTCTATTATGAATGATGTATGCATGAAAAACCTATTCTAAATGCAAGCTAAATATGCAAAATATATTAGTATATCATGCCTTTCCTGTACTGCTGGTACCAAAGAAAGACGGTTCCTGGAGGATGTGTGTAGATTGCCGAGCAATCAACAACATCACCATCAAATACCGCCACCCCATCCCACGACTTGATGACATGTTAGACAACCTCAATGGAGCTACAATCTTCTCAAAGATCGATCTAAGAAGTGGGTACCATCAAGTAAGGATGAAAGAAGGAGATGAGTGGAAGACCGTGTTTAAGACAAAGCGAGGGCTATATGAATGGCCGGTCATGCCATTTGGCCTTACAAATGTGCCAAGTACATTCATGATACTCATGAATCACGTCCTGAGATCATACATCTGTAAGTTCGTGGTAGTATATTTCGATGACATACTCATCTATAGTACTTGTCTTGCTTATCACCTACACCATCTTGAACAAGTACTTGAAACTCGAAGAACCGAAAACCTATATGCAAACTTAAAGAAATGCATCTTTTGCACTGATCAAGTTGTGTTTCTAGGATTTGTGTAAGGTCACAGGGATTAAAGGTTGATGAGGAGAAGATCAAAGCAATACAAGATTGGCCCACTCCAACAAGCATTGGACATGTCAGAAGCTTTCACGGATTGGCCAGCTTCTACAAAAGATTTGTAAAGGATTTCAGCACCATTGCTGCACCTTTAACCTCGGTTATAAAGAAGAATGTCGCATTCAAGTGGGAACAAGCTCAGGAAGATGCATTCAACAAGCTCAAAGATAGCTTAACCCATGCACGTGTCCTGGTATTACCAAATTTTGAACATACTTTTGAGATTGAATGTGATGCTTCTGGTACAGGGATAGGAGCCGTGTTTACACAAGGAGGGAGACCAGTGGCTTACTTCAGTGAGAAACTGAGTGGAGCTTTACTCAATTATCCCACCTACGACAAAGAGCTCTATGCGTTAGTAAGGTCCCTTGAAACTTGGCAACATTATCTTTTATCTAAAGAATTTTTCATCCATACAAATCATGAGACGCTTAAAAACCTAAGAGGACAGACCACGCTCAAGAAGAGACACGCCAAGTGGCTTGAGTTTGTGGAGACCTTCCCATACGTGATTAAGTATAAGAGGGGGAAATAGAACATAGTCGCCGATGCTTTGTCCAGGAGACACGCTCTAATCTCCTTAATGGAAGCCAAATTCATGGGATTCGAGCATATTAAGGAGTTATATGAAGCTGATCCAGACTTTCAAGACGTTTTCAAGGAAACAAGCAAAGCTGCTTATGGAGCATTCTACCAACATGATGGGTTCTTATTCAAAGATAGGAGGTTATGCATTCCCCAAGGATCCATGAGAGACTTACCGATCAGAGAAGCACATAGAGGAGGCCTTATGGGACATTTCGATCGAGACAAGACTTTAAGTGTTCTCATCGAGCACTTTCACTGGCCACACTTAAATAGAGATGTGGAGAAGCTCTGCGCCAAGTGCATCACCTGTTTAAAGGCTAAATCCAGGTCACATCCATACGGTTTATATATGTCTTTACCTATCCCTAACCTGCCACGGGTAGACATTTCCATGGATTTTGTTTTAGGTTTGCCCAAGATCAACCACAAAGACTCCATCTTTGTAGTTGTGGACAGATTCTCCAAAATGGCCCATTTCATTCCATGCAATAAGACGAATGATGTGACACAGACCGTTGATCTCTTCTTTAATGAAGTAGTTCGTTTACATGGAGTTCCAAGGACAATAGTTTCAGACAGAGATACTGAATTTCTCAGCCATTTCTGGAAGACTTTATGGAGAAAGTTGGGAACTAAGCTGCTTTTCTCAACAACTTGCCACCCTCAAACATATGGGCAAACCGAGGTAGTAAACCGTAGTCTCTCCACACTGTTGAGAGCCACGGTGGGTAAGAACTTAAGAAACTGGTTATCTTGTTTGCCATACATTGAGTTTGCATATAATCGTGATAAGCATTCAGCCACTAAACAATCTCCTTTTGAAGTTGTTTATGAGTTTAATCCTTTAACTCCAGTCGATCTTTCACCCCTGCCCCAAGCTGTTTATTCTAGTGCATAAGGAGATACAAAGACAGATTTCATGAGGAAGCTACATTAAAGAGTTAAGGAGAATTTGGAGAAGAAGACCGAGAAGTATAATATACAAGCGGATAAAGGACGCAAGGAGCTCACTTTTGAGCCTGGAGATTGGGTCTGGTTACACATGAGGCAAGAGAAATTTCCCAACCAGAGGAAGTCAAAGCTTTCACCAAGAGGAGGTGGCCCATTTCGATTGCTAGAAAAGATCAACAACAATGCTTACAAGATCGAGTTACCAGGTGAGTTAAATATCTCCTCTACTTTCAATGTTGCTGATCTAGCTCCATTTCATGCAGATGAAACAGTTTTGAGGACAGAACCTTTCCAAGGGGGAGGTAATGATGAGGACATGGAAGCTAAGGGTACTGAGGACGAGGGAGAGGCTGTCACTAGGCCATCACTATACCAACCGTGTGGCAAACTCCAAGGACGAGGTCAGACACCATTAACTTGAGGGAGAAGTTTAACAAGTCAATAGAGGGTCTCATTACACTCATGGAGCATGAAGAACACAAACAGAAGCTGCTCAAAGGAGAGATCACCCGAGAAACCTCCATGGGATCAGCCGACGAGTTTGATGCTCAAGACTTGGGATTCACACAAGATTTCGGCCCTACTGGAACAAGAAGCCATCGAGAAGCTGAGAATGCTAAGGAACCACCAGAAGCCGCTTACTTACAAGCCAACAATCAAGCTGCTTCATTCTTGCCGGTTTTACAAGGAAACAAAGATGCAATGGTGTTCACCATTGTCAAGCAACTAAAGGCTCGGATCTAAAGCCAAAGTAAGTGTTGTTCTTATGATTATCATTCACGGTTTTGTTCTTTTGTTTTGCAGGATTTTCCTTTTAGTTTTTAGATAGTTTTTCCTTAGTCTTTTTATGTTTTTATGCGTTTAAATAGTTTCCTTTTCTGTAATGATTTTCGGCCAAAGAAGCCGCTTAGCTGTCGAACCAATTTATAAGGTTCCTTCCCAGCTATGTATTTTTTTTACCAATAATCAATAAATAAAACGCATTCTTCTTGCTAAGAAACCCTAGCCGCCTGCTATCCTCTCTTATTCTTTGGTGTGATTCCTTTGAAGGTGAGTTCTTGACTTATCACAAAGCTTTCATACTTTGTGTGGCGTCCATCGTTTCCCCTCGGTTACTTGTCATTCATCTCATTCACTGATCTATTAAAGAAAGCCTTTACGCCAGTTAACAGGTTCCATTCGTCCCATCTCATTCATCACCTTTACGGAAACTCAAAGAGAGCCTTCAGGCAATTGAGGTTTCACCATCGGCTGTCCCTGCACGAACAAGGCCACTTGTTCCTGCATTAAAACTACTCACTAATAATGATAAGACCCTCAAATCGTATGAAAGAGATGAAGATAAACATGATTAGAGAGATAGAGAATGAAAGATTAAGAAAGATAAGTACTAAATTGCATAAACTCAAAAAAAAAATGCCTTACAAAATCACTTAAAAACCAAAGAAGAATGTTTTCTAAGGAAGAACAAAAGATTAAAAGATACTTAGAAAAATTTAGGTCATTTAGTATTTATAGTGAACAGTGGACAAACTGGGTCAACCCTGAACAAACCGGGTTTTGACCCGGTTAAAGGCTAAACATCGCGCAGCGTATCGAGCTCGCTAGGTCGATACGCAGCTTGATACGCTGCTAAAGATGTTCTCTAAGGGCTGTGTCGTGCTTGGTAGCACGACACAAATGCTCGATACGCCATCTTCAAATCATCGGCTGGGTTTTGTATCGAGCTTAGCAACTCCATACAAATGCTCGATACACTCACGCCATTTCTCCGGGTGGACTTTGTATCGAGCTTGCTACAAACGGTCTATATGCTCCTCTTGTTCTCCCTGCCAGGCCGTATCGAGCTTGGTAGCTCGATACCAAGCTCGATACACTTCTAAAGATCATCTGCTTCTTGTTTGGCCATCTTCTCTTCTTCCTCTTTGTCATCCATCTCTCCATAAAGGTCCTCCAAGCCTGCAAAACACCTAATAAAGACTCAATATGCACAATATGCAATAACCTATGCTAAAACTCAAAGAACTCTAATATGAATGCAAATGGGACTAGAAGTGGCTAAATGAATGCAAAAGTAGATGCAAAGCTACCTAAAATGAAAGCTAAAACATGCTAAATTATAAGTATATATCAACTCTCTAAAACTTTGCTTTTTCTTGCCCTCAAGCAAACAAACATGACAAATCTAAGAGAGAGGTTTGAAGGTGGGAGCTCAATATCAAAGAAGGCCAACAAAAATAATCAACTCAATGTCCTTGTTCTTAATTCTAAGATGCATTTGAATTCATCCTATTCCAAAAGAGTTAGCCATACCCATCTCAACATTCAAATGCACCAAGATCTCAATCTAGATAAGTCTTCCTATCAAGCTAACTCTTTAAAATTCATTAATTTGCAAACCGTGAATCATGACAATGCAATGCAAGTGAATTCATTTGGCTAAGGGACTAGGCTTTGAGATAAAAAAAAATGATCACAATTCATGCGGTTTCCGTTTCAAATGCGGGTTTCACTCAACAATGATTGAACTTCATGCATAATGCTAAAGGTAAAAGACAAATGATGCATACAAAACTAGACTCTCATCTACCCAAGATGCTATCAATGGCCCTAAACCCCTCTCATTCATTCCTTTTAAAGCTCATTCAACCCTCTAGAGCTACCTTTTTTATCCCAAGGCTCTTTGTGCCTTGCTAAACCCATGATTTGCATAAACCACTTCTTCATTTTCATAGCAGTAAGGGGAAACTTCTTCAACCTTTAATTCATAGCGAATGGTGTGATCTCTTAATAACTTAGTTCTTCTTTTTTATGTCTAGGTAGCCTTTTCTTTTCTTTGGCCTTTTTGGCTCATTTGATTTTTCTTTTGTTTTCTTAAGACTACTCAACACCTTTTAAACTTAGAGTTATACTTTTCTTTTAAACACAAGATCCACCATTTCAAACTATCCTTCCCTTACTTTCCATCAATCCTTTTTTTATTCCCTTCTCTCTATTCCCTTTCCACAACTCATCATGCTAAAATGCAAGCATTCAATTTTAATTTCAAAGCACAAGCAATACTGCGACCCATACCCCGAATCCTAAGCCTATAGCTAGCTCCAAAATGTGAGAGTTATAATATACATGAGAGCCTAAACTTATTGTCTCAAACTTAACACTTTATGCTAAGTTTAATCAAAATAAGGCCACACAAGCAATATCACTAGAACATTTGGCTTCAAAGGAGGTAAGGTAAGGTGGGGGTACTACTTGAGCTAGCAAGAGGGTGATAAATTGAGTAAGAAAGCTCCAATATGTCTGATATCCATGAATCCACTTTCAATGCAAGGCATGATAATTAGATGTCAAATTTCGGTTCAAATGAGTAGAGTTGGCTATCAATTCCAAGACCCTCTTTCGACCAAAATCTTGTGACAAGCGAAGTGGTCAAAGCATGGTTCTTCCTTACTTTCAAAATTTGTTCTAATGCATCAAAAAACTACTAACTAGGGCATTTAATTGATTACATGAGTTGGCATTCTACAATGATAAGCTCATCATTGCTCCCAATGCATATGAATGCAATTCCTACATGTAATGCAACTAGAATCAATCCTATGCAAATGCAACATCTAAATGACTTTCTTTTTTGGGAAATTTTTCAAAACTTTCAATTTTTTTGGTTTTTTCTATGCCTCAAATGTATGCATAAGACTCAAATATGCAAAAAAGGAAAATAAGACTCAGAAAACACAGTGTCAAATCTCTCAACCTCTCCCCCAAACTTAAATTACACAGTCTCTTGTGTAATAAAATTCTAGCGGAGACCTCAATCAACATGACAATAATAATAAATAAAAATTTAAAATAACTATGTACAAGGGAGGTGGAGATACCTCAAAACTGTCAAGAGGATGAGGACTATCAGGAGGAGTCCAGGAAAATTGAGGTTGCAGCCGAGCTCCTTATTGCCATGTAACATTCTTCATCGGATGGCAAGAACTCTAGGCGTCCAATGCTGCCCACTAGCTCCTTATTCTTGTTTGAGAGAATGTACGCTTTCCTCTAATTCTCCTTATCGGTGAAGTGATGAGCAAAAGTACCCGGAGCTAGAGGAAATTCGAAGAAGCCCATGGACACCATGTAATTGTGATCCATGTAATCCTGATCCATGCAAGCCTCGAATGATGATAAGTCAACCCCGACCTTGGTGAATAGACGAGTGAGGAAACCACCTATGTAAATCGAGCATGATCTTGCCACTAGCGCCCAAGCCTTGTACTTCATTAGTGAAGATGCCAAAATGCATCCATAATTCACATCCTCCCCAAAATTGTCATCCACATGATCCTCTGCATTCCTCGTGAGCCATCCTTCATCCCACATGATCTCCTTCACTCTTTGAAAGAGGAAGCTAAGTTCGTTTTCTGATACCGTAGCGGATGTGGTTCTTCCCGAGAGGGTGTTGGCAAGAAGCTGGAGCGTGTATCTAAGCAAAGGATTCCTCACCCTTGTGATCTTGACTTTGTTTTTTAAAGTTGCCATCACCTATTAGACCCCATAGAGAACGTGCAGACTCTAATTGTGAAAATTTCACGAGTGGTGCCTCATCATTCAAGTTGTAGGCGTGGCATAGCTCATGTACGAACAGGTTGAAGGTGACTCCCCGGACCTTGAACGTCATTCGTCTTGTTGATGGTGATGGAGAACTTGGATCTTCATAGGAGAACTCCATTGTGGAGAGAAAATGCAAAGTAGCCTCCGTGTATGTAGGACAGTCCATTGTTGCCAAGCAAGATAGTTCCATCCTCTCAAGTAGCTCATCAAAAGTGCTCAACATCCCGACCCCTTGTAAAAAGGCTCGGCTCGCAAACTTGGTAGGCTCAAAGTGCATCCTCTCAAGCCTCTGTTTTGCCCTTTTCTCTTCGGCAGTCCATCCCACCAATCCCGCTTCTTGTTGTGCTAGGTATCTAGCTCCATTTCTTGATGCCATTGTGCCTTTAAAACAAACAAATCTTGGATATGGCATTAGCAACTCATTTTGATCAAGCAAACAATGCATCAAGCAAGCCATAAGAAAGAATCAATGCCACATTTTTGAATTTCCACCAAAATCTACACTTAGTAAAAACTTAGTAAACACAAAATTTTGCAAAAATTCAAGATTCCTAATTTCGCCATTCCATAAGAATGGTTAATGCAAGTCAATGCAAGTGAAAGCCCCGAAATCTAACAAGTTTCAAGAAAATAATTTGAATTTTCGCACTATGAACCCTGAGTGTCAAATTTTCGAAAATTAACATATCACACAAAATCTACTCCCTAACCATAATCAACCAATGCTTAAGCCATAAACAATCAATTCGAACATCCTAATGCAAAAATCCCCAAAATTTTCCACCATTAGAGCAAAAGATGAAAAACTTGGTTTTGGATTATTTACCTCATGAACGAGTGAATGGATGAACGATATTGACTTAGAATCAATAAGAGCACAAGAAATCGAGCAAGAGGCACTTGAAATCACGAAAATTGCTTGAGAATTGAGAGAGGGAGGGCCAAAAAGCACAAGTGTGTGTGTGAATGGGGCGATTTTCGTGTTCGGGGAAGAAGAAGGGGAGAAAACTGGTTTAATTTGAATGAATTAAACCGGTTAAACCCCGTTGACTTACCTGGAAAAGGTGTGTATCGAGCTATGTAGGTCTATATATAGCTCGATACACTTGCAGACGTGAGTTTTTAAAACTGTATCGATCTAGGTAGCTTGATACAATTGCTTGATACGCCTTGGTCTCTCTCACTGGTCGAACTGTATCGAGCTTAGTAGCTCGATACAAATGCCCGACACGCTTCTTCCAAAACCCATGTGAGAGAGCTGTATCGAGCTTAGTAGCTCGATACATAGCTCGATACGCTTCCAGAAAACTTCTTGCAAGCTTTTTACTCTTAGCTCAACTTCTTTGATCCAAACCTGTAATCCACAGACACTAGAAAACCTATTATTGAAACAAAAAGTGCTAATATATACAAAGATAAACATGGGAATGCCTCCTAAGAATGCTTATTTGAAGTCGCTTAACTTGACTTTTCAAACCCTTAGGCATGTGGAGGATCTTGTAGAGGAATTGATGTAGCCTCTACAACTGTATCATCACCCAAATATGGTTTCAGCCTGTGTCCATTCACATTAAACTCGTCCCTTTCATGGCCATAAATAGTAATAGCACCATAGGGTAAAACGTCCTTAATTGTGAAAGGCCTGGACTACCTTTACTTGAGCTTACCCGGGAATAGCTTCAACCTAGAATTGTATAGCAATGCTTTATCGCCAGCCTTGAATTCCTTTGGCTTAAGCTTCTTGTCATGGAAAGCTTTTGTCCTCTCCTTGTAGATTTTTGAGCTTTCATAGGCTTTCAAGCTAATCTCATCAAGCTCTTGGAGATTGATTGATCTCTTCTCTTGGTCTATCTTGATATTAAAGTTTAGGAGTTTGACTGCCCACAATGCCTTATACTCAAGCTCCACATGCAAGTGTCAAGACTTCCCATAGAGAAGAGAGAATGGTTACCTCCCAATGGGTGTCTTAAAAGCCGTCATATAAGTACAAAGTGCATCATCTAGCTTGGATGACCAATCCTTCCTTGTAGCACCAACTGTCTTCTCTAGAATGGCTTTGATCTCTCTATTAGAAATTTCAACTTGCCCACTCGTTTGAGGGTGGTAAGGCGTTGCAACCTTGTGCTTAACTCCATGCTTCTTGAGTAGATTCTTAAATATCTTGTTAATGAAATGACTCCTACCATCACTTATCACAACTCTTGGATTCCCAAATCTTTGAAAGATTATGTACTTGAAGAGCTTTACCACGACCTTGGCATCATTTGTGGGACTTGCTACTGCTTCTACCCACTAGGAGGCATAATCATCAACAACTAAGATGTATTTGTTGCCGTAAGAGGATCAAAAATGTTCCATAAAATATATGCCCCAAACATCGAACAAATCCACTTTTAAGATTGGGTTTTGTGGCATCTCATCTCTCTTACTTATGTTGTTGTTTTTATGGCATCTCATCAAAAATGTTCCATAAAATATATGCCCCAAACATCGAACAAATCCACTTTCCTTTGACATGCTTCACATGTAGAGATGTAGGCATGATCATCTTTAAACAAACTTGGCCACCAAAATCCGGCTTGAATCACCTTTGTTGTTGTTTTAAATGTGGCAAAATGTCCACCATAAACTGACTTATGGAAATGGTACAAGATGCTAACTTTCTCCTCTTGTGCTATACATCTCCTATAGAGGCCATCTTAGCATCTCTTTAAAAGGTAGGGCTCATCCCAATAGTAGTGAGACACATCCCTAAAGAATTTCTTCTTTGTGTAAGCATCTAGGTTAGGTTGCACTTCTCCACACACCAAATAGTTCACAAAATCAGCATACCAAGGTAAACCTCTTTCCTCCAAACTCTTTGCCTCTTCTATCATCTTCCCTAGGTGGTATCCCTTTTCCAAGACCTTAATCATCATGAGTTGCTCTTCGGGAAGGGAATCATGTATAGGGATAAGCTCTTCAATCCTCATCCTTGATTGATGATCGGCCACCCCATTCTCAATGCCCTTCTTATAAACTATTTCCATGTCAAAGTCTTGAAGAAGAAGTATCCATCTAAGGAGCCTTGGCTTGGTGTCTTTCTTCGTATAAATGTACCTTAAGGCTGCATGATCGGTGTAAACCACAACCTTGGACCAAACTAAATAGCTTCTAAACTTCTCAAAAAGCAAACACCACACCTAAGAGCTCATTCTCAGTTGTTGCATAATTCACTTGAGTGTCATCCAAAGTCCTACTTGCATAGTATATGACATGAAGCTTTTTGTCTTTCCTTTGACCAAGGACATCACCAACTGCATAATCACTTGCATCACACATGATCTCAAAAGGAAGATCTCAATTCGGTGCTTGTACTATTGGAGCACTCACAAGAGCCTCCTTGATCTTCAAGAATGCTTCAAGGCACTCATCATCAAACACAAATTCGATCTCCTTGCATAGTAGCCTTGTGAGTGGTCTTGCTATCTTGGAGAAGTTCTTGATGAACCTTCTATAGAACCTGGTATGCCCCAAGAAACTCCTTATGCCTTTCACATTGCTTGGAGGCAATAAGCTCATCATAACTTCTATCTTGGCTTTGTCAACCTCATACCATTCCCCGAGATCTTGTGACCAAGCATTATCCCTTCTCTAACCATGAAGTGGCATTTTTCCCAGTTGAGCACAAGATTTGTCTCTTCACATCTCTCCAAAACCCTGCACAAGTTAGACAAACAACCACCAAACGATGCACCATATACAGAGAAATCATCCATAAACACCTTTGCCACATCCTCAATAAGATCAGAGAAAATAGACATCATACACCTTTGAAAGGTTGCTGGTGCATTACATAACCCAAATGGCATCCTTCGATATGCAAAAGTACCATAAGGGCATGTGAAAGTGGTTTTCTCTTGATCATTAGGGTAAATGGGTATTTGAAAGAACCCACTTTACCCATCAAGGAAACAATAGAAGGGATGATTAGTAAGTCTCTCAAGCATTTGATAAATAAAAGGGAGAGGAAAATGGTCTTTTCTTGTGGCCAAATTTAGGTTTCTATAATCAATGCACATCCTATGGCCAGTTATGATTCTAGTGGGTATTAGCTCATCTTTTTCATTCTTAACCACCGTGATTCCTCCCGTTTTTGGAACACAATGGACAGGTGAAACCCAAGTGCTATCTGAAATAGGATAGATAACACTTGCATCTAGAAGTTTAAGAATATCCTTCTTTACAACTTCTTTCAAATTGGGGTTTAACCTTCTTTGATGTTCTATAGAAGTAATGGATTCATCTTCTAAATGTATCCTATGTGTGCAAAGAGAAGCAGATATGCCTTTGATATCGTCCAAAGAATAACCAATAGCTCTCCTAAACTTTCACAATTCGTATAAAAGGAGGGATAATTCATCTTTACTCAAGTTTTCATTATGAATGACCGGGTAAGACGAGTTAGGACCTAAGAAAGCGTACCTTAGCCCTTGTGGAAGAGGTTTGAGCTCCACCTTTGGTGCCTTGAGATCACACCAATCATCTTTAATGGTAGGCTTGTCATTTCTAGCCACCATCATGTCCTCATACCCAATACCCAAAGCGCTTATCTCTTCAATCACACAACCTCCTTTGCTCTTATGCCTTAGCTCTCTGAAAGAATCCTCTTCTTCTAGAGGTTTATGTGAATCGAGCAGTTTCAAGTATCCTAAGCTTGCTCCATGTAGGTACCCATTCTTGTCATGCTCCTTTGTCAAAACTACTTGAAGATGGTCTTCCATTGCTAACTCTTAAAGATACTCATCTGCTAACCGATCCATTGTATCTACCCAAAACGTTTGACCCTCAATATTGGTTTCTTCAAAGCATCATTGATGTCATACTTGAGCACAAAGTTCTTTTCCAAGTGCAAATCAATCTTGCTCTTCCTAACATCAATGATAGCTCCCGCGGTGGCCAAGAAAGGTCTCCCAAATATCAATGGATCTCTTGGTTCTTCATCCATCTCTAGAACCTCAAAATCAGTGGGAATCTCACATTCCGTATCATAATCGGTAAATATTCAAGCAACCCAATTGGTAGCCTAATGGATCTATCCGCTAGCACTAGAGATATCATACACTCCTTGTAGCGGTTGAAACCAAGTCTCTTAGCAACTGAAAGTGGCATCAAACTAACACTAGCCCCAAGATCACACAAATAAATGTTGAATGCCAAAGCTCACAAAGCACAAGGAAGAGTGAAACTAGCGGGATCACTTAGTTTCTTGGGTACAATTTTCCTCTGAATGATGGCACTACATTCATGAGTGAGGACTACCATGCCTTGCAACTCTTTGGTCCTTTCCAAAACATCAATTAAGGGCATTGTGACTTGAATTTCGCTCATTTGTTTGTCGAACATGGCCATATATTTTTCCACAAGTTGCTTCTTGAAGCAACCCGGGAATGGTAGCTTGGGTTTGTAAGGTGGTGGAACAAAAGGAGATTCCTTATAGCTTATAGGTGCCTCCCTTTCTTTGGTCTCAACCTTGCCTTTTCTCACTCTTTGAAGTACATCACTATCAACAACTACTTTCTCATCATCTTGAAATATCACCCTGCCCCATCTTGGTGTGCAATGTCCTCATTGACTTTGTTTGGAGGTGCTCTAGATGGTAGTGCTTTGCCATTTTTTAAAGTAATGGCATTGATACATTGTTGAGTTCCAAAAATTCGAGAAGTTCCATTGTTCTCCATGTGTTGGATTTTGGAACTCAATGTTGCAAACTTTGAATTGAGGTCATTGTAAGAGCAATCCACCTTATGGCTCATGTCCTCTATCTTCTTGTTCATCTCCATGGTCCCATTGGTTTGGTCTTGAAGGATTTGTTGGAGAATGCTTCTCATGTATAAATCTTGTTGGAATGAGTTGCTTGCTTCTCCTTGAGTTGCAAAACCTAGTGGATACCCCTTTTGTTGGTGGAAGTGTCTTTGATTCCCTTGGTAGTTAGTCTTGGGAACAAAGGCTTGTTGTTTTCCTTGACTTTTGTAGGTGGGGTTCCAATAGTGATTGTTGAAACCCATTGGAAAACCTTGGCCTCCGACATAGTTGATCTCCTCTTGTGTTCCCTCATTCATCTCATGTTGAAAACCAAAACTATCCTCATACTCATCAACATAATAAACCGGCTTTGAAGAAGCGTGTAGTAGCTTATCCATCTTCTCATTTAGAGATCTCATCTCCCTTTTCCTTTGCGCCTCATTTTCAGTACCATTGCTTGAAGAAAAATCATAGTGATCACCATAGTTCTCATCACTTTGAGCTAAGTTCTGTACAAGCTGAAGACCTTCCTCAACCTCCTTTCCAAAGAAGTTCCCATCAAGCTCTTGGAGATTGATCAATCTCTTCTCTTGGGATGTCTTGATATTAAAGTTTAGGAGTTTGACTGCCCACAATGCCTTATACTCAAGCTCCCCAGGCAAGTGGCAAGACTTCCCACAGAGAAGAGAGAATTGTGACCTCCCAATGGGTGTCTTAAAAGCCGTTCTATAAGTAAAAAGTGCATTATCTAGCTTGGATGACCAATCCTTCCTTGTAGCACCAACTGTTTTTCCTAGAGTAGCTTTGATCTCTCTATTAGAAATTTCAACTTGCCAACTCGTTTGAGGGTGGTAAGGTGTTGCAACCTTGCGCTTAACTCCATGCTTCTTGAGTAGATTCTCAAAGATCTTGTTAATCAAATGACTGCTACTATCACTTATCACAACTCTTGGAAAGTTTATGGACTTGAAGAGCTTTACCACGACCTTGGCATCATTTCTGGGACTTGCTACTGTTTCTACCCACTTGGAGACATAATCAACAGCAACTAAGATGTATTTGTTGCCGTAAGAGGATGGGAAATGTTCCATAAAATAAATGCTCCAAACATCGAACAAATCCACTTCCAAGATTGGGTTTTGTGGCATCTCATCTCTCTTGCTTATGTTGCATTTTCTTTGACATGCTTCACATGTGAAGATGTAGGCATGAGCATCTTTAAACAAACTTGGCCACCAAAACCCTGCTTGAAGCACCTTGTTGCTGTTTTAAATGTGGCAAAATATCCACCATAAACTGACTTATGGCAATATTACAAGATGCTAATTTTCTCCTCTTGTGCTATGCATCTCCTATAGAGGCCATCTGAGCATCTCTTGAAAAGGTAGGGCTCATCCCAATAGTAGTGAGACACAACCCTAAAGAATTTCTTCTTTGTGTAAGCATCTAGGTTAGGAGGCACTTCTCCACACACCAAATAGTTCACAAAATCAGCATACCAAGGTAAACCTCTTTCCTCCAAACTCTTTGCCTCTTCTATCTTCTTCCCTAGGTGGTATCCCTATTCCAAGACCTTAATCATCATGAGTTACTCTTCGTGAAGGGAATCATGTATAGGGATAAGCTCTTCAATCCTCATCCTTGATAGAAGATCGGCCACCCCATTCTCAATGCCCTTCTTATAAACTATTTCCATGTCAAACTCTTGGAGAAGAAGTATCCATCTAAGGAGTTCCTTGAGGCTCTTGTGAGTTCTTGTGCCTATTGAACATTGCATATTGAGGGAAATGGAAATAGTTTATAAATGGAAAAACTCTTGGAGAAGAAGTATCATTTTTGGTTATGATCATCTTTAGGGAACATTGCATATTGAGGGACTAGCATGAAAGCATCCATTAAGGGCATTGTAACTTGAATTTCGCTTATTGGTTTGTCGAACATGGCCCTATATTTTTCCACAAGTTGCTTCTTGAAGCAACTCGGGAATGGTAGCTTGGGTTTGTAAGGTGGTGGAACAAAAGGAGATTCCTTATAGCTTATAGGCGCCTCCCTTTCTTTGGTCTCAACCTTGTCTTTTCTCACTATTTGAAGTACATCACTATCAACAACTACTTTCTCATCATCTTGAATGATCACCCCCCCCCCCCATCTTTGTGTCAATGTCCTCATTAACTTTGTTTGGAGGTGCTCTAGATGGTAGTGCTTTGCCACTTCTCAAAGTAATGGCATTGATACATTCTTGAGTTCCAAAAATTGGAGAAGTTCCATTGTTCTCCATGTGTTGGATTTTGGAACTCAATGTTGCAAACTTTGAATTGAGGTCATTGTAAGAGCAATCCACCTTGTGTGGCTCATGTCCTCTATCTTCTTGTTCATCTCCTTGGGCCCATTGGTTTGGCCTTGAAGGATTTGCTGGAGCATGCTTCTCATGTCTAAATCTTGTTGGAATGAGTTGCTTGCTTCTTCTTGAGTTGCAAAACCTAGTGGATACCCTTGTTGTTGGTGGAAGTGTCATTGATTCGCTTGGTAGTTAGTCTTGGGAAGAAAGGCTTGTTGCCTTCCTTGACTTTTGTAGGTGGGGTTCCAATAGTGTTTGTTGAAACCCATTGGAAACATTGGCCTCCGACATAGTTGATCTCCTCTTGTGTTTCCTCATTCATATCATGTTGAAAACCAAAACTATCCTCATAGTCACAAACATAATGAACCGGCATTGAAGAGGCGTGGAGTAGCTAATCCATCTTCTCATTTAGAGATCTCATCTCCATTTTCCTTTGCGCCTCATTTTCAGTACCATTGTTTGAAGAAAAATCATAGTGATCACCATAGTTCCCATCACTTTGAGCTAAGTTCTCTACAAGCTCATGACCTTCCTCAACCTCCTTGCCCAAGAAGTTCCAATGCTAGCTGTTTATAGGAGCATACTAAACTTAGAAAGAATACCACGGTACAAGGTGCAAAGGAGAGACTCATCCGAAAATACATGGTGTGGACATTGAGTAGTATACCCCTTGAATCTTTGCCATGCTTCACAAAAACATTCCTTAGCCTTTTGAGTGAAACTAGAGATCTCATTTCTCAACCTTGCTGTCCTTGTGTTTGAGAATCACTTGGCCAAGAAAGCTTTCTTGCATTGATCCCAAGAAGTGATTGAACCTTGTGGTAGATTCTTTACCCAAATATGAGCGATATCCTCAAGAGAGAAGGGAAATAGTCTCATTGAACCCATCTTCAGAGATACGATTTATGTTGGTCAAACTGCATATCCTCTCAAACTCATCCAAGTGGTCTAAAGGATCCTCCATGGAGTTTCCTGCGGAAACCATAGCGGCGGAAAATTTTTCGCGGAAATGCAAAAAGTTCCAACGCCACGCCTCGACGATTCATCAACCTACCGAACTGCTATCCTCGATCTCATATCCCTATCCTTTAATGCGCTGGTCGATGGACATCGTTGGCCCGCTACACCGTTTCAAGCAAAAGAGATTTCTGCTAGTTCTGACGGATAATTTCTCAAAATGGGTCGAAGAAGATTCTTTCGCTAGCATCAAAGATGTCCAAGTCGAAAATTTCGTCTGGAAAAGCATCATCTGTCGACCTGGAGTCTCATATGAAATTGTAACCGATAATGGCTCGCAATTCATCTCAACACGTTTCGAAGCTTTCTGCGAGAAATGGAAAATCAGACTAAGCAAGTCAATTCCTCGTTACCCGCAAGGACACGGACAAGCTGAGGCGGCCAACAAAACCATACTAGACGGACTGAAAAACACCTCGATGCAAAGAGGGACGATGGGCAGACGAGCTAGAAGGAGTTCTCTGGTCACATCGGATAACCCCGAGGCGAGCTACGGGCGAAACACCATTCGCACTCGTCTATGGAACGGAGTGCGTGATCCCTCCCGAGGTGGAGTTCCCAGGAGGTCGACGACGGTTCCTCCGAGGACAAGAAGGACTCAACCACCTAATGCTGTTAGACGAGGCTGACCTCATCAATGAAAGGCGCGATCAAGCACTCATCCGCATTCAAAACTATCAGCAAGCCACGACAAAGTATTACAACTCCAACATCAAAAGTCAGAGATTTCACGAAGGAGAGCTAGTCCTCCGTAAGGTTTTTCAAAACAAGGCAGAACGAAACGCTGGAAAATTGGGGGCTAACTGGGAAGGACCATACCGAATTACTAAAGTGGTCTGACTAGGACTTTATGAACTAGCCAACCACTCGACAGATGCCTCGGTACCATGATCATGGAACGCAATGCATTTAAACAAATACTACTTTTAAGAACTTAACGCAAAACATGAACTACGGACGGTTTGATCCTCGAAAGAGGTACGTAGCTAGCTCATCTCAGAACGAGTTCAACTGCTCCCCACCCTTAAAAAGGGGGGGAGTGGGGTACGTATATTCATATACTCCCACGCTATGTAAACTAAAAATATTATTGAATAAAAGGTTTACCTCGCTCATTACATCAACTCTTATTCACTATGTTTGCTGCTGGCCACAGCATACAAACATCTACATCCCAAACGGGATCCCAACCTTTAACCTTAACAAGGTTCTCTACATCCTTCACAGATTTAAGCGCGCTATATAAATTCAGACTGAGTATACCTCAGTCCAATATCTCTTGAGTATACCCCGAGAAATATTTTGACGACTGTTCACATAATGGGCACACAAGTCCCAACCTGGAAGAACACCTAAACCCCAATTCTTAGGTAACATTGGTCATCGACATCTCGGGAAAATTGTACCGCTCGAACGTTTAACGTCTAGGTACGAGATACCTAAAATGTTCGACTAAAACCCGATAAATCGCTCGACCTTGAGCAACGTCGGTCTAAATCAGGGCTTAGCTGAATAGTGATTCGCTTCGGTCTAAGAAATCATTCATCCCTAACGAATACGCCCGAACCACCAACTCCCCCGTAACGTTGGACTATAACATCTCGCGAACGTTGTACTGGACGAGCGATTATCGCCAAAGTACGAGTTAATAAAATTGTTCAACCAGCGGCCAACACGCGGCTCGCACCTAAGCAACCACAACATGTCTTAAACATTTCGCTTTAAAGCAGCACCGATCCAATTCCGATCGTGAATAGACTAGAAAGGTCCGCCTGAAATAAAGTCTTAGACGAATATTTAATCGCTTCGACGAAGAAGTTATTCGTTATTGGAAACGGCTCGCCACTTATTGATATTTACGACCGCGGCAAGCCACGATCGCTTCGGCCGCTAACTCACTAAATAATTAGCTAAATCTTAAGCCAATAAACGGCTCGCTTCGAAGCGCTTCGTGTATTCGAATTGAAAACGCTTCGGCATAATCATAGGTTCCAAAAATGATGCTTAAAGCATGATAGCAAAAACAAATCATAAAGCCAAACTCGCATAAATAGATAGATAGAGTTATGGATAAAGCCGTTCAGTCATCTTTGTTCGACGATAAAACAAAAAGAAACTAGCAAAAAACGATAACGATCTTAAGAAAAGATAACAAGTTAGGCATCAGCGACTATTGGCTCGAAGGCCTCGACGACGGTATCCTTCGGAGGAGATTTCTCATTTCTTCGTTCGGAAATCATCTCGCCAACGCGTGGAATGCCCAGATTCGATCCGGAGGGATGATGGATTCGCCTTCGATGCCGAAACTTCGAACGACTCTCCACTCGGAAGACTCGGGATGGAGTCTGACAATATCGGGGAAGGCCTCAAGTCATCGCGAAGATCTGTCGCGAGCAGCTCGAATTCCTGAAACGCTCCCAAGGCCTTACATCCTGTTAGCCTCGTCTTCTCGTCCTCCAAAGTAAGAGGATTCGGACATTGAAGGACGTCGATGAACAGGAGGTTCCTTCGAGTTCAGCCAAATCGGCTACTTTATCCCGGGCACCTCCCTTCAACAAGTCAACCATAGCTTCGGCTCGTGAGACCCTCTCTTGGTATTTGCCTGCAAGTTCGCGCCTCCCTTCCTTCCGTGCTTTTTCGATATTCGCCTCGCTCATCTCTCGCTCGGACGAGACTTGCCTCTGCAAAGAAGCCAAGTCGGCCTCTAGCTGAACCTTCTGATCCGAGAGATATGACGTCTTTTTCTCCGATTCGTCGTGTTGACGCTTGAAGACGTCCCTCTTAGCCTGAAGGGATTTACAGCTCTTCGCAAACTCCTCCGCTCTCATGGCATGATCAGGTTCCGCCTCGTCAAGCTTTCCCTTCAGGGTAATGATAGGGCTCAGGTTTTACCCAAATAATCAACTACTGCAAGTGCACAGCAATGCAGTTGAAGTATAAGGGGTATCGAATCCTCAGGGAAGTTAAAGCTACACTTATGGTTTCTAGGTTTAGATTATGCTAGGCAATTAATTTAAAGTAGTCTAAAGCAATGCAGAAATAAGCAAACGATTTTATAAAGCGATGTAAGTTCAGAGACAAAGGCGCTAGGCAAGGATAATTATCAGGTTTGAATCCAAGAATGCAGAATCTAAGTTTATTAGGGATTTTATTAAGAACCGACTAGAACTCGAAACTCTAAGTTAAAACCAATCAACTCTCGTTGCAGAAGTTATCTATGCCTAAATCCCTAAATTCCAAATCTCTTTGCGAATTTAAACAATTAAGGCAAGCAATAAGAACAGGTTCGATTTGTTCACAAATTACCTAAACCAAATCTCTTTGCGAATAGATAATTTGCTCACCTAAGATTAGTTCAAGTTATTAATAATGCTCTCGCATCTATTAAACAACCTAAGGTTTGATTTCTAAGTGATCAATTCAGAGAATCAAGTTAAGCACAAATCAAGGTGAAGATCCAATTGATTTCCCTAATAATTCTAGTGATTCTACAAACTCTTCATCAAACCCTAAATCACCCTAACCTAACTAACAAACTACTCAGACATAATAATGCAAACACAAAACATGGCTGAATAATATTGCATAAAAGAATAGAGAATGATACAGGGGTTCGAAATCTGGCTCAGATGAGTTAGAATTGTCTCCCCAAAAGCTCAGGATCAATCTCTCTTCTAAGTCTCAAAAACAGAAAATAATGATAAAGTTACTGGCTAACAATGCCTGAAAACTACTTATAGAAGGGGATTTTTCGTCCAGGGGTAAACTTGTAATTCTTCAAACTTGCTCTTCTTTCCTTTTCCTGATTGGAAACCGTCAAGTTTCGCCGTCCATCCTTGGTGTCGATCGACACTGATGGTGTCGATCGACACGCTGCTCGTAAATCCAGCCTTTTGACTCCATCACTTCGGCTGCTTCTCCAAAATGCTCCAAAACGTCCCAGTTTCTTCCATTTAGCTCCAAATGCTCTCCATCCTGTAAAGACTCTAAAAAGACTCCAAAACTAGCAAAAGACTCTATAAAAAGACTTATATCATGGCTTAAAAACGGGTAAAAACCATGATATATCAACTCCCCCAGACTTAGCCTTTGCTTGCCCTCAAGCAAAACAGAAACTTAGACTGAAGTAGAAGTTTGAAAACAGGAACTTCCAATCACTTTTTCAAAACGCCACATTGATTAACACTTCTTGAATCCACATGATATTAGAGCCAACCTTAGGAAATGTTCAATGTACTTACCACAAGCTTAGCAATCTCCCAGTTCAAATCCAGATCCTTTCCTTGGTAACATATTCGAACTCTAACATTGGTAATGCCATAGAACTTTTCTGATTCTTTTCCCTTCTTTAGTACCAAAACAAGATATTCTCATGCAGCTCCCCTATTTTCTCTTCCCTTAGTCAACTTCTGCCCATTTTCAGGGTGTTCTAAGATCTTTTCATTGACTCTTATTATTCTCTTTGGGATCTCTGGAATAGTGCTACTCTCTACTTGTGTTCCTTGTGAGGAGACGTGTTCAAGAGCATCACTAATATTGTTCCTTGTGAGGAGACAGGCTCATGACAAGGCACTATTCCAGACTTAGACTATTTTTCTTTCTTTTCTTTTCTCTTAAGGGAAGATCAAGGAGAGACTGCAATTGCCTATCTGTTCGGACTGAAAGAGGAATCAAGTTCTGCGCATACCTAGTTCTTATAAGGGGATCTGAACTCGCCCTGTTAGACTGATTCCACTTGTAGCTTTCTACTTAGTAAGTCCTGCAATCAACTCTTATAGCAATGGTTCTTCAAGTGTTAACTTTCTGTGGTTAGTTCCTAGAAAAACTGAAAGTTCCAACTAATTTTGACTCAATAAAACAGATTTTGAAAACTTTTGACTCAAGACTCAACTGACTCTCAAAACAAAACACAAAATTAGCAACCACCTCCCCCAGACTTGAATAACACTGTCCCCAGTGTTACTAAGAATGAGTTTGGATAGAAAAAATTCGTACCAAAATGTTGCAATAAAGAGAAAAATCGGATTCTTACCTGACTTCTGCGTGTAGCGTCGATCGACACAGATGTTATCAATCGATGCTGTGTCTGAAGTTGGTGTCGATCGACACAGATTGTGTCGATCGACACTCTGTCAGTAGACAGAGTTCTGGCACTCGAACATTGAAGTTGTTAAGTCAGATTGTTGTTAGAAATCTTCAAAGTTGTTAGAAAACTCAACAAAAGGTTAAAAGCACAAGATAATCCAATAAGCTCAATAACTGCAACAAGTGTGAAACAAGGTACTGAAACAAATGAAACAAAATGCAGACTCAAGTGAAAAGAAAAACTGACTCAAAATACTAAAACGAAAAAGGATGAGAAAGTCACTCGTCTTCATCAGCATGTGGTGGAGAGGAATGTGGTGGCGTAGGTGGTCGAACGCAGGTAGACACAGAGGCAATGGCATTCCAGATGGCCTGGAAGCTCTGAACCACGTATCGCTGGAAAGCAGCCTGCTCCATAGGAATCTCAGGAGCGTCTGGAAGGTGATGCGGTCCAATAGGCTCTAAAGTAGCCGGTGCTCTGCGTATGGAAGAGGATGGTCATGGAGGAGCCGCAGCTGTGCGTGACGAAGTACCTCTGCGTCTGGCAACGGGAGCATCCTTGAGCTTGGTCGGACTAGGCTGAAATGCGAGGCGCCCCGGATTGCTGGTAATGTGAGTGAGGTCTCTGTCAGGTAGCTGAATCAAACGCTGCACTCTCTGCTCGTCGCTAAATGCCCACAATCTCTCTCCGGTCACCCAGTGAGTCCTCTTCAGGTACTCCATATCCACCAAGGCACGCGATGTAACAATGGAACATGTAGAAGTGTCTATCCCGCAGTGCTGGAAGATGGGTGTAAGAAGACTCCCTATGGTCTCTGGCTTCAGCTTCGTCCCGCTGAAAGGCTTCGTCTTCAAGGAAGCCAAATGATGAGCAAATACCGCGCCAAGGTTCGCGCTTACTGGCGCGTCATCATCCTCATAGATCTCAGACTAGAGACCTCGATAGAGCAGCACCAACTCAGACACTCGCATCTTCCCTGGCTCGTGCTTACACAGAAGTGTAGTGGAGAACAATCGAACCAAATAGCGCAGAGTAGGATGAAGAATGTCGGTGTGAGTGGAGGTCTTAGAATCATACCTCCCATTCCCGAAGTGCGATCAGAAGTCCTGGTTATCTGGAAGCTGAGTCTGAAGAGAGACCCCAGTGGCATGCTCGTCGTCGAATCCATAGATTCCACAGAGGTCTGGAAGGGAAATGCGGTATCTGATTCCTCGGATTAGGAAGGTCAATGTGCCTTCCAGAGCATTCCTGTTGATCTCGTTCCAATAGTAGACCCTGGCTGTGGCAATGAACTGGCGGACTAGGTCTGGATAGAGATCGAACTGTTTCGTCGCTATGGTGCCCATCCCAATTCTGCTTATCAAGGAAAGGATGTCATCCTTGATTCCCAGCGCGCTCATCGTCTTCTCACAAGCAAAGCGAGTTGGAGCGATCTCTACTCGCTGCCACGCATTGTAGAACAGTGTGTCGTAATCATCCCATGACTCGCTGATGTCTCTGTAAGTGCATGCGTCCTTTGCTATCTCTGCAGCTGGTGACTCGTCCCAACTTCGCGTAATCCGGATCTTTGCGTTTTCACGCTTTGGCCATGGAGGAAGAGAGGGAATCGCCTCATCATTAGCAGTCCCAGAGGCGGACGCTTCAGTGTGGCGTGGTCTCTTACTCACAGGAGGCATCTGCAATGAAAAGAAAAACCAAAATCAACATCCAAAGTCCAACAAACGAAACGCAATGTTGCTGTAATGGTCGGGTGTCGATCGACACCAGGTACAGAACCTCAAAATTTTACCAAATCACGAGTTTCAACCCAAATTCAGAAGCAATTGACAGGCTACGCATGCCCAACATCGTGAATCAACCAAGTTCTAACCATAAAACCCAAGAAAAATTCCAAAATTCGCAACATGCATCATTAATTTTCAAAAATTCAAAAATTTCAAATTGTGCAATTTAGAGGGTGAAAAACGGTTGGGTAATGATTCTAATCATGATATACACCCTCAATGAGCATCATTCAAACAAGAAATCAAGCCAAATAGGGCGAATTCAAAAAATTTCACCTTGGGGTCGAAATCAAAATTGGGAGATTTGAAGAACATACCTTGGCAGATCGAATGAATGGATAATGGAATGTGAAAGAGGGGTAAAATCCGCACGGATTGGGGCGAAGAAACGCTCAATTTGGTTAAGAAACGAAGAAGTTGCGATTTTGGGAAAAAAACCTCTCAAACGCACGGTTTTGAAAAGATGAGAGAATGAAGAAGAAGTGTCGGGTTTTGAAGACTTACCCGTAACCGTGCTTGGTGTCGATCGACACAGTGGGTGTCGATCGACACTGATCGTGGTGATGCCCTCAATTTTTTTTTTTTTTTTTTTTTTTTTTTTTTTTAAAGATAATTAGTAAAACCAAATTCAAAAATGTAAAGAAAAACTTACCTAACAGTGGGTTGCCTCCCACTCAGCGCTCGTTTAACGTCAATAGCTTGACTGTGCTTGCGTGATTTAGGCGTTGGGTGCATCATCCAAAGACACATTGTGTCTGTCTGGAATCTCGGCTTGAGCCCAATAGTGTTTCACCCTTTGCCCTTTCACAGTGAACTCTTCTCCTTTGGCGTTCGTCAGGACAATTGCTCCATATGGTCTAACTTTTTTGATTGTGAAGGGACTTGACCAACGTGAACTCAATTTACCAGGAAACAATTGCAAACGAGAGTTGTATAGAAGTACTTGGTCATTTGGCTCGAATTGTTTGGAGATGATCTTCTTATCATGATATGCTTTAGTTCTCTCTTTGTAGAGTTTTGAGTTCTCATAAGCATGATAACGAAGTTCATCCAATTCGTGGAGCTGAAGTAGGCGCCTTTCTGCAGCAGGTTTCAAGTCGAAGTTCATCTTCTTGATAGCCCAATGTGCCTTGTGTTCCAACTCAACTGGAAGGTGGCAAGCTTTGCCATAGAGTAGCTGGAAGGGTGTAGTTCCCAAAGGCGTTTTGTATGCAGTCCTGTAGGCCCAAAGTGCATCATCTAACTTTGTTGCCCACTCCTTCCTTGTCTTGCCTACTGTCTTCTCCAGAATTTGCTTGATTTGCCTGTTGGAGACTTCCACTTGTCCACTCGTTTGGGGATGATAAGGGGTCGCGACGCGATGCTGAACACCATGTTTCTTTAGCAGCTTGTCGAACACCTTGTTGATAAAGTGAGATCCACCATCACTAATGACAATCCGAGGCACTCCGAATCTTGGAAAAATTATGGTCTGGAACATCTTGAGAACTACTGCAGCATCATTGGTCTTAGAAGTGATTGCTTCCACCCACTTAGAGACATAATCCACAGCCACCAAGATGTATTGCATTCCGAATGATGGAGGAAAGGGACCCATGAAGTCAATACCCCAACAATCAAAGACCTCAACTTCAAGGATGAAGTTCTGTGGCATCTCATTCCGCTTACTGATCTTTCCTCTTCTTTGACAAACATCACACTGCATGATGAAGAGCTGCGCATCCTTGAACATAGTAGGCCACCAAAAGCCTGCTTGAAGAACCTTGAACACCGTCTTGAATGTAGCAAAGTGTCCAGCATACTCTGATCCATGACAATGGAACAGGACATCACGAACCTCATTCTTTGCAATGCATCTTCTGTAAACATTGTCTGAACAATGCTTATATAAGTGTGGCTCATCCCAATAGTACCTTCTAAGTTCCCTCATGAACTTCTTCTTCTCATATCCTTTGAGATGGTTAGGCTCAATGTCTGCAGCAAGGTAGTTCTCAATATCAGCATACCATGGTCGAGTTGTATCTTGAACAGCAAAGATTGGTTGCAGAAACACATCATCTAAGAGCTTGCGAACTGAAGCACGCGTAGGGTGTCGATCGACACAGGTGGTGTCGATCGACACTCGGGCACAGGAGTTGTCGTTCTTCGATTCGGACGGGGTGTCGATCGACACTACCCTAGTGTCGATCGACACTAAGCGTATATGGTCCGAGATCATGCCTTTCAAGCGACTCTGAATAAGATATATGTTCTCCTCAGGTAGAAAGTCATCAATGGGCACATCATCTTCAATTCTGATCCTTGAAAGATGATCAGCTACTCCGTTTTCAACTCCTTTCTTGTCTTTGACCTCTATGTCGAACTCTTGAAGAAGTAGAATCCATCTTAGCAACCTTGGCTTTGCATCCTTCTTCTGCATTAAGTACTTCAATGCAGAATGGTCAGTGTGAACAATCACCTTCGAGCCAACAAGGTACTGCCGAAATTTCTCAAAGGCAAATACCATAGCTAACAATTCCTTCTCTGTAGTTGCATAGTTCTTCTGAGCATCATCCAAAGTCCTGCTGGCATAATATATGGCATGAAGTTTCTTGTCCTTCTTCTGTCCTAATACCGCGCCCACTGCGAAATCATTGGCGTCACACATCACCTCGAAAGGTAAATCCCAGTCCGGAGGTTGCATAATTGGAGCACTCACTAATGCTTGCTTTATCTGTTCAAAGGTTGAAAGACATTCTGCAGTGAACTCGAATTTCACATCTTTGCACAGAAGAGAAGTGAGTGGCCTTGCAATCTTGCTGAAATCTTTGATGAATCTTCTGTAGAATCCAGCATGTCCTAGAAAACTCCTTACTGACTTCACAGAATCTGGTGCCTGTAGTGTTGTCATGACCTCTATCTTGGCGCGATCCACTTCAATGCCTTCTGCTGAAACCTTGTGTCCAAGTACAATCCCATCTGTGACCATGAAGTGACACTTTTCCCAGTTCAGAACCAAGTGCTTCTCTTCACATCGCTGCAACACTGCGCATAGGTTGTCCAGACAGTCTTTGAAGGATGACCCATAAACAGAAAAGTCATCCATAAAGACCTCCATGAACCTCTCAATCATGTCCGTGAAGATCGCCATCATACACCTCTGAAAAGTCACAGGAGCATTACAAAGTCCAAATGGCATCCTGCGATATGCAAATGTACCATAAGGACATTAAAGGTGGTCTTCTCCTGATCATCTGGATGGATCGGAATCTGGAAGAATCCTGAATAGCCATCCAAGAAACAGTAGTATGGATGATTTGCCAATCTCTCAAGCATCTGGTCGATGAATGGTAAGGGAAAGTGGTCTTTTCTGGTCGCGGCATTCAGCTTCCTGTAGTCTATGCACATCCTGTGTCCAGTCACAGTCCTTGTTGGAATCAGCTCGTTCTTCTCATTCTTCACCACTGTAACTCCTCCTTTCTTAGGAACCACGTGAACCGGACTGACCCAAGTGCTATCCTAAATGGGATAGATGATTCCTGCTTCCAAGAGCTTCATGATCTCCTTCTTGATAACTTCTTTCAGGTTCGGATTTAGCCTCCTTTGGTGTTCAATTGACGACTTGGTCTCATCCTCAAGGTGAATCCGATGCAAGCATAAGTCTGGTGAGATACCTGAAATGTCATCAAGAGAATAGCCAAGAGCTTTGCGATATTTGCGCAGCTTGCTTAGCAACAACGTGAGCTCTGCATTGTTCAAAGAAGCATTAACAATTACAGGATATGTGGAATTAGGACCAAGAAATGCGTACCTTAGCCCGGCAGTGAGTTGTTTAAGTTCGACTTTAGGTGCCTTAGCCTCACTCCAATCAGCGAGTGTGGCTTTTGTTGATGATCGCGAAGGGTGTCGATCGACACTGCTTGGTGTCGATCGACACAGGTCCTCAGCAGCGACTAATTGCATCACTTGCTCGCTTGCATCTAACATCTTCGCGTATCCAGCAGCTGCATCGTCCAAGTACTCAATGTCCTTTGTGGAAGTGGTCAATGCACGTTCCAGAGGGTCTGTAGGGTGGTCCTCTTGGAAAATTTCTTCAACAAGGTTGGTGAGTGAATCGACATAGAAGGTCTGTCCATCAATTGTTGGCCTCTTCATCAGCTTCTCCATGTCAAAATTCATCACCAAATCTCCAAGGTTCAGCGCGATCCTGCCCTTTCTCACGTCAATGATCGCTCCAGCTGTAGCCAAGAATGGTCTACCAAGTATGAGAGGGTCTTTGGGTTCCTCATCATATGCCAAAACCACGAAGTCTGTGGGAATCAAGCAATCTCCCACTTTGATAGGCACATCTTCCAAAACACCTTCAGGAATTCTGACGGATCGATCAGCAAGTACTAGGGAGATTCTTGTGGCCTTGAAATCTGTCATGTCCAGCCTAAGAGCAACTGAAAGAGGCATCAAGTTGACACTTGATCCTAAATCACACAAAGATCTCCCGAACTTGTCTGAAAAGATGGAGCAGTCAAGAACAAAGCTTCCCGGATCGGAGAGTTTCTCTGGAAGCCTGTTCTGAATGACAGCACTAACTTGCTCCGATATCATCATTATGCTTTCCTCCATGTCCATGTTGCTTGTCATCATCCACTTCAAGTATCTCTTTATCACTGGAGTAGTTCTAATGGCATCCATCAAAGGGATTTCAACCACTAGTCTATCCATGATAGCCTTGCATCTAGCGTCCAACAGCTCCTTCTTAGACTTCTTTGTCACTAAGGGGAAAGGGATCTTCGGTTTGTAGATCCTTTCTTCAGCAACAGTCTTGGTTTTAGCTCGATCTGGTTCAGTCCGTGGTGGGTGTCGATCGATACCCTCCTGGTGTCGATCGACACTCGTCGTAGAAGGTGTTTCCTTCGCTTCTGGTTCAGGTTCAGGATCGTCCTTGTCGTTCATCTCTTCGGGTGTCGATCGACACACAGTAGTGTCGATCGACGCTGGGTCCGCAGCATCTTCTAAATCTTCAATTTCCTCAATGCTAAGGCCCCTCTTCTGGACAGGCTGAAGGTTCTTCCCACTCCTCAATGTGACAGCATTCACTTGGCGTTTCGGATTGGTATCCGTCTTCCCTGGAAGAAATCCCTCTTGCCTGCTAACAGCTTCTGCAGTCTGAGCTACTTGAACATCCAGCTTCTTCATATGAGAACTCAAGCTCTCAATCCTTCCATTCAGGTCCTGGTACAATGAGTCAATCTTGCCATTGAAATTCACTGTAAGCTTCTGCTGTCCCTCCAAGATCTGCTCTAGCATTGCCTCCATTTTGTTGTCTTGAGGAGGAGGCTTCTGGTATGAAGAATTTCCATAGCTCCTAGTGTAGTTGCTGTTCTGAAATGGGGGTTTCGGCGTGTAACCAGAAGAGTTTTGATTTCCTGTGAAGGAACTCTTCTGATAATTCCCAGTGAAGTTCCTGTTTCCCTGCTGGTTTCCATAACGCTGGCCCTGAAATCCACCTCCGTTGATGTAGTTCACGTCCTCTTCTTCACAGTCTGGCTCTGGTTCGAATGACTCCACCTCATTGGCAAAATGGACTTGCTTCTTCCCCACCAAGAGATTGTGTACGTTGTCCAGCTTCCTGTTGACTTCAGCGATTTGGTTTCCTCCAGCTTTTCCTGCGCTTTGTCTTCTCTCGAAGTCTGCGTTTTTGGTGCTGTTACTAGAAGCCAAATTGTCAATAAGCTCTATCGCATCTTCTGGAATCCTTGTGTTGAAGTTGCCATTGCTTGCAGCGTCCAAGGCCATCTGGTACCTCCAATCAATCCCTCGGTAAAAGATACCGATAAGCTGTGGTTTGCTAAAACCGTGATGTGGGCAGTCCCTCTGGTAGGCCTTGAATCGCACCCATGAAGCCTTGAATGCTTCAGCAGGTCCTTGGGAGAATGTAGTGATCTTCATCCGCAGCTCCTCGGATCTTGCATCATCAAAGAAATTGCATAAGAATGCATTCTTTGTTTCTTCCCAAGTGTTTAAAGATCCTGGATCAAGCTGCTTCAGCCAGTAGGACGCATCGCCTGCAAGTGAGTAAGGAAAGAGCTTGCAGAAAATGTAGTCGTAGGTCACTCCATTGGCCTTGATGCTTGATGCGAGGTCCTCGAATCTTTCGATATGGTCCATAGGGTGCTCACTGGGAAGACCATGAAAGAGATGCTGAGCCACTAAAGTGTAATAAGCGGGCTTCAGCTCAAAGTCATTCCTCTGGAATGCAGGAGGACGGATCGCAGCTCTATTGGCATAGAACTGGTCTGGGCGGTTGTACTCGCCTAGTGTTCTTCCACGTCCAGCTTCTGCAGCTTCGACGATGATGGCGCCAGCCTCATCAAGTCTCTGTCCTTGGGCGTTCCTTCTGTTGCCCTGCAGGTCAACAAAGTCGCCATCCTCGTTGCGTATCATGATTACAGGTTCAGCCATCTCTATCTGCGCAAGGTGTCGATCGATACTAGGTGTGTCGATCGATGCTGGTGCAGAACGGTGTCGATCGACGCCTGGTGTGTCGATCGATGCTCGTGCAGACTTGCGGTTCGTACGTTCGAGACGGTTGATTTCCTGGTTCAAAGTGACTAGTTCTTCTTCCTTGTTGCTCCTGGTACTGGGCATGCACCTGAAACAAAAGATAGAGAACTAAATCAGTAACAAAAATAAAACAAAAACCTAGACAGAATCCTAATACTAGATCCCGTTAGGTAGCTATTAGCTTCCCCGGCAACGGCGCCAAAAACTTGATAGGGCTCAGGTTTTACCCAAATAATCAACTACTGCAAGTGCACAGCAATGCAGTTGAAGTATAAGGGGTATCGAATCCTCAGGGAAGTTAAAGCTACACTTATGGTTTCTAGGTTTAGATTATGCTAGGTCGAATAATGAAATTGAAAACTAAGCAATTAAAGCAAGTAATAAATCGGAATTAGATGGATTAAAGTTCAGGAGACGAGGCGCTAGGCAAGGATAATTATCAGGTTTGAATCCAAGAATGCAGAATCTAAGTTTATTAGGGATTTATTAAGAACCGTCTAGAACTCGAAACTCTAAGGTAAAACCAATCAACTCTCGTTGCAGAAGTTATCTATGCCTAAATCCCTAAATTCCAAATCTCTTTGCGAATTTAAACAATCAAGGCAAGCAATAAGAACAGGTTCGATTTGTTCACAAATTACCTAGACCAAATCTCTTTGCGAATAGATAATTTGCTCACCTAAGATTAGTTCAAGTTATTAATAATGCTCTCGCATCTATTAAACAACCTAAGGTTTGATTTCTAAGTGATCAATTCAGAGAATCAAGTTAAGCACAAATCTAGGTGAAGATCCAATTGATTTCCCTAATAATTCTAGTGATTCTATAAACTCTTCATCAAACCCTAAATTACCCTAACCTAACAAGCAAACTACTCAGACATAATAATGCAAACACAAAACATGGCTGAATAATATTGCATAAAAGAATAGAGAATGATACAGGGGTTCGAAATCTGGCTCAGATGAGTTAGAATTGTCTCCCCAAAAGCTCAGGATCAATCTCTCTTCTAAGTCTCAAAAACAGAAAATAATGATAAAGTATCTGGCTAACAATGCCTGAAAACTATTTATAGAAGGGGATTTTTCGTCCAGGGGTAAACTTGTAATTCTTCAAACTTGCTCTTCTTTCCTTTTCCTGATTGGAAACCGTCAAGTTTTGCCGTCCATTCTTGGTGTCGATCGACACTGATAGTGTCGATCGACACGCAGCTCGTAAATCCAGCCTTTTGACTTCATCACTTCGGCTGCTTCTCCAAAATGCTCCAAAACGTCCCAGTTTCTTCCATTTAGCTCTAAATGCTCTCCATCCTGTAAAGACTCTAAAAAGACTCCAAAACTAGCAAAAGACTCTATAAAAACACTTATATCATGGCTTAAAAACGGGTAAAAACCATGATATATCAGGTAACTGCAGCCTGGCGAGCATCCTCAACTCGTTTCTGATCATCTCGCGCATCGATTTCGTAACCTAAAATGATCTCGTTGGTCGCGGCAATAAACTGGGGAAAAAAAGTCAACATGTCAGCTTGAGGAACGAAGCACTTTTAGAAAACAAACTATTCCGACTTAAAACAAAAGTCAGCTTGGTTCCTTTAAGAGTGATCTGCGAATACTTCTTCAGCTTCGCAAGAGTATCCAGAGGAGGAAAGCGATCACCAGGGACGAGGATTCGAGCGAAGAGAGCAGGAGAAGCCTCAAGATCGTTATAAGACTCCATAGGGATAACATGATTGACCTCGGAAGCAGTCGCCGGCTTCGGGCTCGTTGACACCCGTTTGTCTTTCTGCACTTTCTTCGCCTCAGGAGCTCTAGATGGATCCGCGGCAGGGCGCTTCTCGGCATGTTTTTCTCTCTTGTCCTTAGCTGTGGTTTGCTCGCCATCTCGGTGGCGAGAAATAGCAGACTCCTCGGGCCTCGTCCCAGATATAAGGCCAGATACTATCTGCTTTGACGCGCTCGAAGTCGTTTGCCTCAGGTCAGAAGTCGCTTTTGGGCTCCGGTCTCCCGTAACTACGCGTTTCTGTTCGAAAGCTCTCTCTGCACTTCTCTGCCCGGGGACTCCATCCGCGCTTGTCTGCTCGGGAGAAGCCCCTGGGATTCAGATTCCTTTTTTCCCTCGGCGGACATCTTTGCCTGTTGCTCCTACCTTTCACGAAAGCTCAATCTTTTCGCCATCTTTATCCTCGTATCATCCAATGCGCTGGAGGGTTCGGAATCGCTCCTCTGATAACCACTAAGGAAAAGGGCTCGGGCGCGCTCGACTCGCTGACAAGAAAAAGTCTTTTTTCAAACAAACTTTCTTTCAGTTGAAAGTCTTCGCAACGTTCCAAATATCCGCTGGATACCGAAGCAATAACTGAGGAACGAAATCACAGTGACCGAAAAAATCCTAAGTTTAACTCCGGTCTTCTACCAAGTTTTCCCCATTCCGCCTTAGTTTTCTCGACCCAATCCTCCGAGACAGAGGCGTCATTAATAAGGACATAGAAGAACCGGCTCTCCCAATCTGAATCTTTGCTCGGAAAATCCCAGATTATCCTTCGATGCTTCTTGTTCCCGATATAATACCCGCCGGTCACGCCTCGGAGACGGATCTCAAGAAAGTTTTTCAAGTGCTCGATCGAGAGCTCGATCCCATTCTCGTAACTCAGAGTCAGCAATCCCACCAAGTGGCGCAGCGAGCGAGCCCTAAACTGGGCGAGAGCGAGGCCGTATAACCATAAGTACTCCGAGATGCGTCGTGGGATCGGGAACTACAACCAGCATCCCTCAAAAAACACTTCGTACATCGTGAAGTACCCGGATGGAGACTTGTTAGCTCGGTCTGTTTTGGCCGGAAGCCTGAATTCAACCCCCTCGCTGATCCCAAAACGAGCCCGTATCCCCGCCAAAGATTTTGGTGTCGAGTGGAAAGAGTGGGGCGGATCGGCAACATCTTTCTTCTTCCGACGCCTCGGTGTTTTCCCCTTCCAGAGTCTCACCAATTCGTCAAGATCTCGCCTCGCCTTGGCTGGATCCCAATTCCAATGTTGTCTTCAAGTTTTGGCTAAACGAGCGACAACGGACATTTAGGCCTCGAAGTAAACGCCTCGGCATAATCCACAACTGTGGGCTCGGCTGGACAATCGACGGCGAAGAAATTATTTTTCTCCCTAGTCTGGTTGGGGAGTTAGCCGAACTACCTGAATCCTTAAGATCAGGCTCGCTTCAGCCACAAGAGAGGGACGCACCCGGATCTCCTCGGGATTTGTTCGTGCTCGCCTCAAGGACCGTCCTGGTTTGAGATCCGGAAGGGAGAGTCTCCGCGTTCGCCTCTGTTATTATCTCGGTTCGGGAACATGAAGACATCGGAGAAGATGGATCAGAAAACTCGAAGATGGATCGTAAAACTTGAATATGTATCGTAAAACTTGAAGATGGGTCGGAAATTTTGAAGATGGAACAGGAAACTAAGGCAGGTGACGGCGATTCAAAAGAAATTTGAAGAACCCTAATCGAAATCTAAGCATAAACGAGAAAGAAAAGAGAGAGTAGAAAGAAGACAAACCTTTGGAAATTTTGGAGAAGTGAAGATAATGAACAAATTAAGGAAGGCTTCGGTATTTATAGACGAGCCGGCGCGTTGCCTCGGGAGTAGCGAGACGGTTCCACTTCCCAAGACGGACCCAATTCTCATAAACGGATAATGGGCTTTTGAGAAATGATCGCAGGCCCAAACCAAATGACGACGGCCCGGGTCAAAAACCCGTACAAGGAAAAGCTTTGCTAAATGTATCTAAGTGTCCCTGGACACATGGCGACGCTGAGCGGAGAAAGGTTTTACAAAAGAGAGCCGAGGCAAAAATCCAGCCGTCAAGTGAAAATCACTTCGGCAACTTAAAACGAAGAATGCCTCGGCAACTAAGTAAAATATCTCAGCATCGAACCAGCACGTCTCGGAACCACGGGACATCGAACCGATGATGCAACACGCCTCGACGTCAAGATAGAGCGTCTCGATCATGACTCAAATGCTTCGGCAAGGAGTTAATAATATCAATGACGAGCTAAGAAACCGAGCCCACGAGCTCGATGCCTCGATAAAGACTTAATAACCTCGGTACGAAGCATTGCGTCTTGGTCTTAAACTTGACGCTTCGACAGCAAGTTTAAAACCGAGCCAAACGCTTCGGCAACCAAACTTCGGCAACAAGATCAAACGCTTCGGTGGTAAAGCAAAATCTCTCGAAAAAACTGGTAATTTCTGAGACGACGAGGCGAAGTACCTCGGCAATGAATCAAATCGTCTTTTGGACATCGACCTTGCCCAACTCGGCAGCTCGTCACACACACTCTTGCGTATAACGAGCTAGGGGGCTAACTGTTAGGGTCGGTTTTCACCCAGGCAAGATCGATCGAGGAAATGACTAAGTATGGAAGGTTATTTCCGAACCGTGCATAGACCGAGCACAATCCGGGCTCGGCTTGGTGCACAAACTGTGCAGAAACCGAGTCAAACCGAACCGTGCATAAACCGAGTCAAACCGAACCGTGCATAAACCGAGCACAATCCGGGCTCGGCTCGAACATGGCTTTGAGGCAGACTCCATCAAAGCTATCTCCATCATAGCATATCTCCAAGGACGGATCTTTGATTTTCTCAATCGTCTTTTTGAGCTGAAGTGGGTATGCATGCTCTCTTTCATTGATTCTCTTCCGTTGGTGTCGAAATGCATCACCAAGCTCCCGGTTAATCTCAGCTCTACCTTGCCCCTCTTGCAATCAAACATGCAACCGGCTGAAGGTAGAAAAGGTCTTCCCAGCGGAAGGGTTTCCTTGACATCTTGGTGATTTTTGTGAATTAATCACGTGTTGCTCTTCATGAGTTGCCAAATTTTGAGATCTCCCTCCCCCTCTTAGGATATCGATGTCCTCATCGACTTGAGCCCGTTTTGGAGAGGCTGTTTCGGCTTGATCCTGTTTTTCCTCGTCGATAGTGGTTATCATTTGGAAATACTCCTTTGGATTCATGACGGATTTGCCAGGAAGGTTGCTTGGTTGGCTTGTAGATGGAGTGCCTTTGTTGTTTTCAAGTGTCTTGACCCTGACGGCCAAACCTTCAATCTTCCCGGATAGATCGGTGTTTAATCCGTCTATCTTGTTATGCACTTCAGCAAAATGTTTGTGCATATCTGTTTGTATGTGGTTTTGTCCTTGGAGAAGTTGCTTAAGAGTGCCTTCCAAGTCAAAACCAGCTTGAGCAGGTTGGTTCCCTAGTTGGTGTTGAAACCCAGGAGGTGCAACAACTTGGTGTCGTGGCTGGTAGCTTTGAAATGGGTTTCGTGGTACAAACGCTTGTTGATTTGTGTAGGTCACGAACGGCTTTGCTTCTTCTGCTTGTTTCTGTGGATAGGTTTGATCTCGGGGGTTGGCAACGTTTGTACTTTTGTAGAAGAGGTTGTTGTTTGGTCTCCATGTAGTGTAACCTCCTTGAGTGTTGATGTAGTGAACATCAGGTCCCCCTCTTGGACTTGACTGTATTCCTCCACGAAATTGACCTCCTTTTGTACTTAAGCAAGTAGCAGCTTGTCAAGTTTCTCGTTTAGTTCCTTGATCACTTTCCGGCTTCCATCTACTTCCTATTTCGAGCCTCGATTGGATCTATCGTAGTCTTCATGGTATGAAGAGTCACTCTGAGCTAAGTTCTCGACTAGCTCAAAACCATCGTCTACGTCCATGGCTAGGAAGTTTCTATTGCTAGCCGTGTCGAGCAACATTCAGATATTGGGAATAACACCTCGGTATAGAGTACTAAGGAGTGACTCTTAGTTGAACTCATGGTGAGGGCACTGAGTAGTGTATCCCTTGAACCGTTCCCAAGCTTCACCGAAGGTTTCATTGGAATTCTGAGTGAATCCACATATCTCGTTCCTCAATCGGGTTGTCCTCGATGTGGAGAAGAACTTGGTCAAGAAAGTCTTCTTGCATTCTGCCCATGAGGTAATTGATCCTTGTGGCAGAGTCTTCTCCCAAACGTGCGCTTTGTCGCCCAATGAGAAGGGAAACAACCGCAGCTTGAAGCCATCTTCGCTTACACCATTGATCTTGTTCATGGCGCATACGCGGTCCAACTGGTCGAGATGGTCGAGTGGGTCTTCCAAGGACAGACCGAAGAATCGGTTGTCCTGCACCAAGGAAATAAGACCACTTTTGATCTCGAAATTGTTGTTCTGCACTGGTGGCGGCTGGATGCCGTGTCGGCTTGCAGTCGATATCGGTGCATCGCCATCACCGTGTCGGCTTGGAGGAGCTGCAACACCAGTCTGTCCTTGAATGCCTTGTACTCCTTGTGGACCTTGTGGTCCTTGGTGGCCTTGTTGGCCTTTTGCACTGACTGCGCCCGCAGCCCCTTGAGCACCATGTTGATTCTCCATCGTCACACGGTTTGCAATTTCGGCTTGTTCCCGATTTGTTCTTGCTGATCGTTCGAGCAGGTGTATATCATCGATTGGGGGAACAAGATTTGTTGTGCCGTGTGAACGTAGGTTCATGTACCTATTAAAACAGAGAAATCACGGTAGAAGTGTTAAATAACTTGAAAAAAATAAAAACTTGTCCTTGCAACGACCAAGAACCGAAATGACTAAACTTAACCCCAAATGGCAACGGCGCCAATTGATAACAGGCTTTTAGCCCTTGTTCGTCAATGAACCAACACTTATAACCGTTGCAGTATAGTGTATGTGGTATAAATCCATTTTGGGAGTGTTTAGTGGACAAATTGGTTATATCGGTATTACAAGTCAAGCTTAAAATGGTAAAAGGTTGAGACTTTACTACTAGAAGGGACTAAGGGCTAGATCTTGTGTCACTCAAGACCATATATATGTAAACTTTAAATTACTTGAGCAAGAAATAAATATATAAAGGATGAAAATATAACCTTTCTAATTAAAGGAAGGATAAAGATGGGTTTTACGAACTAGGTAACTCTCGGATTGTTTATCGAGCTAAAGCTTTTAGATCACATCAAGACTTGGTCTTAGATGGTGATTCTTAGGTAAAGAAATCCACAAATCGTTTAGCCCATGGGGTTTGAGTATAAACTCTTTGAATCTCTATCACCATAGACTAGCTCTCGCTTAGCGGTACAATAAAAGAAACAAGCATGCTAAAACGTCCCTATTGAACCGTAAGACCCTTAGACAGATGGTTCGTCTAAGCCTGAGGAATCAAACTCTTGTTTATGGTTCCGGTTAAGCAAGCACGTGACGTTCGCGTCAAACCACTTATAATCTTTAGACTACATGATCAAGCTAGACTAAGTTTTGAGAATAATAAACAAGAAAGAATCTAACTTTATGTTCTAACTAAGCAAGAAATCCGAATCCGAGAATCCCTTGGTTTTTTTAACCCATCACTCTTAACCACTTTCGTTTTCCCTTGGCGTTTTGATGTCCTTGCTTGTGAGCTTGCCTCTTGAGTTGATTGGTCTCCTGTAGTTCTTCACATTGTACCTATAAAACCAACAAAGCTCATAGAGGGAGCTAGCAACTCTTGTTGATCACAAACAACAACATCAAGAAAGCCTCAAGCAAGAATCAATAGCCAAATTTTTGAAATTCAACTCAATTCCACACTTAACTTAATTTTGGCAAAATGCAAAATTTGTAAAATTTCCACATTTCTTAAAATCGAGTGCTATCAATTGGCAATCCATAGGCATGGTTAATGCAATATAATGCAAGTGAAAGCCCCAAAATCTAACAAGGTTCAAGAGGATATTTTGAATTTTTGCACTATGAACCCTAAGCGTCAAACTTTCGAAAATTAACCATGGAAATCCTAGGATAGCACTCGAAATCTACTCCCCAACCATTATCAAGCAATGCCCAATCCACAAAGAACCAATTCGAACACCATATGCTATCAATCACCAAATTTTCCACCATTAGAGCAAAAGAGAGAAAACTTGGTATTTGTATTGTTTACCTTGTAGAAGCGTGCAAGGATGAACGAAAATGGCCTGTGAATTAAAACTAGCATAAGAATTCGAGCTAGTAGCACTTGAAATCACGAAATTTGCATGAAAATTGAGAAAGAGAGCAAAAAATCGTGTGTGTGTGAGGTAGTGAGGCAAAATTCGTGTTTTGGGGAAGAAGAAGGGGGAAACCCGGTTTAATTTGAATGAATTAAAATGGTCAAACTCCGTTGACATATCAGGAAAAGGAGTGTATCAAGCTAAGTATGTTGATACATAGCTCGATACACTTGCAAGCGTATATTTTTAAAACTGTATCGAGCTAGGTAGCTCGATACAAATGTCCGATATGCCTCGAACTCTTTCCCTGGCCAAACTGTATCGAGCTTAATAGCTTCATACAAATGCTCGTCACGCTTCGTCCAAAACCTATGTGAGAGCTGTATCGAGCATGGTAGCTCGATACAAACATCGATACAGTGCCAGAAAACTTCTTGTAAGCTCTTTGCTCATGGCTCAACCTCCTTGGTCGAAACCTGTCATTCACAAACATTAGAAAACATATTTTTGAAATAAAAAGTGCTAATATATACAAGGATAAACATGGGAGTGCCTCCCAAGGGCGCTTGTTTTAAGTCACTAAGCTTGACTTTTCAAACCCTTTGGCAGGGGGTGAACAATGTGTGGAATTGGCATTCCTTCTCCTTTCTTGATGAACATGCAGCTTGCTCCAGCTTGCAGCACCTTCTTCTTCTTCCTAGACCTCTTTGGTGGCTCAGCTATAGGCTCCACAACCTTGATCCCATCAAACATTGCTAGAAGACTCTCACCATCAAAGTTTGGCTCACCATACTCATTGTGATCAAGGGCTTCATTCTCACTCATCACCACACAAGTGAGACCCAATCAGCTGCTCCCTAGGTGGTCCTGATATATCATGGTTTTTACCCATTTTTAGACCATGATATAAGTGTTTTTATAGAGTCTTTTGGCTATTTTCGAGTCTATATAGAGTCTTTACAGGTTCATGTACAATTGGAGATAAATTAGAGATTTGGATACATTTTGTAGCTTAGTGGAATGAAGTCACGAATTTTAACACGATGAGTGTCGATCGACACCAGGTTTTTCAATTTCAAGAATCGAGAAGTTTCCATATTTTGAAGAAAAGGAAATCTCCAAGACTTTTCCTAATCTTCCAAGGAATTGAAGATGCAAACCTAGGCCTATAAATATAGTTGTCAAAGCCATTGTTTAGGCATGATCTCATACTTTAAGAATCATAGAAGTTTAGGGTTTTTGGAGAGAAAAATCAGACTCCTTTAGAGCTGATTTGGAACTCCTTTATTTT